>JAMPIV010019398.1:0-700079 GCA_024509875.1 Oreohelix idahoensis | reverse complement strand
TCAAGATTAGAGTCAGGTACCCATTTACAGCGGGGTAGACCGGAGCATTACGCCATCGTGGTTCGAATCTGGCACCGTTACAGCGAGATGCCTGCACTCAAACCAAGCAGACAATCAATACTTTTTCCTAGGACAAAAAAAAAATACCTGCGTTGCGGCCACAAAGCCTTCGTCCTGGATAAACGGGCAAATACAGATGGGAAAGAGAAACACGACAGTGAGAAATTTGAAAGATATATAAAACTAATACAACCCATGCTCAATACCTTCCGTCTTCGGTATGTACGCTACATCCGGGATATTTCGTGGAAGGACAAAGTGACAAATGTCAAGGTACTGTCACATCCCCAAAGATAGTTTTACAACTGGCAGGTGGCAAAAGAATGAGTAGCAAAAGAAAACTCGGGCTACCTCAGGTGAGATTCAAAGATATGTGCAAGAGAGATATGATGGCACTGGAATAAATCCAGCAACCTGGGATGATGAAGCTGCCGATCGCACCAAATGTCGATGGTCCTTACAGCGCCACCTCAGATTTGGGCGAAAAGAAAATCTCACAACAAGCAGAAGATAAAAGAACACGACGAAAGGAACAGGAGAAAAAAACAAAACAGCTGAGGGCTGTCACCACAGGGGCGCATACTACTACTACAACTACTATTACTACTACTATTACAACTACTACTACAACCGGTGCAACCAACATGGCCAGAAACATGCGATAAATACGAGAAAAAAAAAACAATTACATCTTCAACTGTTTTGAGGCTGCGTTAAGAAATTTTCTCTTTGACAATGCCTCGAATTGCATTGTCACATGTTGTTAAGTCTGGGCTTAAGGACACCATGTCCCATCTACGTCTAAGTCGCCGTGTGATTAATCTGACGTCAAGATTTTGTCTAACTGGATGTGCACACTGTACAGATGCACTATGGTCTTGCAGGATAAACAAGTAATTATTACTGGATACAATTTCATTCTTAGGGACTTTGTTGTCACTCTATAGAAGATAAAGTTTGCTGATTGTTGATCACGGGGAATAAGGTTGCTGGTTGTTGGTCACGGGGAATAAGGTGGATGGTTGTTCGTCATGGGGAATAAAGTTGCTGGTTGTTGGTCACGGGGAATAAGATTGCTGGTTGTTGGTCACGTGGAATAAGATTGCTGGTTGGTGGTCACAGAAAATAAGATTGTTGGTTTTTGGTCACGGGGAATAAGGTTGCTGGTTGTTGGTCACGGGGAATAAGGTTGCTGGTTGTTCGTCACAGAGAATAAGGTTGCTGGTTGTTCGTCACAGAGAATAAGATTGCTGGTTGTTGGTCACGGGGAATAAGGTTGCTGGTTGTTGGTCACAGGGAATAACATTGCAGGTTGTTCGTCACGGGGCATTCTGCTCAGATCCAGTCCGTCGTCTTCCTACCAAGAATTCAAAGTATATTTTCCAAAGGTTTTCATGATCATAATCATCATCATCATGATCACGTACAAAGTCAGGTATATTTTCCAGTTACCACAAAAGACAAGACAACGAGCATTTAGACCTGTGGTTCACGGACCATTTGCGGCCCATCCATGGGTCCGCGTACATAACTTTGTCATCTGGTAGGGCCCTGAGTGAGGCCTTACCTCCAGACATCTGGGTGATCTTTACATCCTCTCCTGCGTAGTATCTGTATTGTTTGTCTTGTTTGGTCTTTGTTCCCTTTTACAGGCTTGGTTTGACTCCTGCTCCTGTTCTTTGTTACAAGGTGCCATCTCTTGTGTCGTATCTTTTGGTTTGTTTGCTGTTGTTTCTTCCGGACAAGGTTTGGTGGTTTGTATCTCAGGGTTTTCGTTGGTTTTTGTCTCGGCTCTCGACGTCTGGTGGTTGTTTTGTTGGATTTTACTCTCCTCTGTCGCTTGGTGATTTTCCGTCATTGGTTACGGACAGCGTCTTCGATGCCCAGGCCTGGCACGACTGGCGTGGATGTTGGTTGTGGCTCTTCAGATTTCTCACCATAATCACTGCGAGTTCGTCCAAGGCTTGATCTACTCTTGGGTCCAAAGTCGGCTCTTTTCCTGTACGGCTGTCAATGGTGACAGGAGCTGCTTCGCTCGGCTTCCCAGGAGGCCCGGCCTCCATACTAGCACGCAGACTCTCAGTCGGCCCAACACACGTCACAGCTAACTCAGTCGTTGTGTCAAGAGTTGGAGAAGGACCGGTCCCGGCACGAGTACTTGGGGCAGTCTTGCTCTCTGGCTGTCTGTCTTTGTTGTCTGTGGTTTTGTTATTCCGCTCGCTGTTCAGCGCTGGCGGGCTGGTGTAGACCTTCCTCTTTTTGGCGTGTGGTTTATTTCTGACCATTATGACGATAAATGCGATCTTTTCTCGAATAGTGGCGTCCTGAGAAGGACGTTGGTGTCTTGTTCGAGTTCGATTCCCAGTAATCCTATTACTTATATCTCTTGTATGTTGTCTAGTGTCCTCCTGTCTGTCCTACGAGTGTTTGTTAATAACCTTAGTTTATTTATTTACAACACAAAGGACTCATATATATATATATATATATATATATATATATATATATATATATATATATATATATATATATATATATATATATATATATATATATATATATATATTCTGAAGTACATTAAAAACGCACCACTATTATATATACTGATGCCGAGAAGCTGGAAAAAAAGGTGTGGGAATGGATTTTCCCCGTGTCTGTCATGAGGTAGAGAGCGAATGGCTGCTGGAATGGACATTGCATGATTTAACCCACGGGTATGTGTACAGACTACATGAAAACAATGAAAGTTACACGTGCAACACGATTCCCAACAGCTATGACCCTGAAAATGTGTACGCGTTGTGGCAGTATAATCGGTATAAAAAGGCCGTTGAGACAAAACACCCAGTACATGTGCTTGAAATGCCACGACTATCTGAAAACGACCGCCAACGAGCCATTGGTATGTTGGAGACCGGAATGAGCTCGCGGGCCATTGCCAGAAGGATGAATTGCTACCACAGCACTATTGTACGTCTCAATGAACGTTACGGAACCACTGACAGTGCCCGGGATAGACTTCGGAGTGGCCAACTACGAGTTACTACCCCTGCGCAAGATCGTCATATTGTGCTGAGTCACCTAAGGAATCGTTCTCTCCCGGCAAGTCAAACAGCAAGAGCAATAGTGGGTAGACGTGGGCAAGTCTCTCGAATGACAGTCATACGACGACTCAGAGATACAGGCCTTACTGCAAGACGACCTTATGTTGGGCCAAACTTGACTCACAGACATCGTCAGCAGCGACTGCAATCGGCAGAGCAACATGTCAGATGGACTAGACTGCAGTGGAATGCTGTCCTATTCACAGACGAGAGCAGATTCAACATATCCTTTGCTGATGGACGTATGCGGATTTGGCGACGGTGTGGACAGCGCTTTGCAGATTGCTGTGTTCGTCAGCACAACCGATTTGGAGGTGGCAGTATTCACATTTGGGGAGGATTCAGTTTTCACCATCGCTTGCCTCTTCACGTCTTCCGTGGAAATGTTAATGCTGTGACATATCTAGATGAGGTTCTGGATGCATTGGTTGCTCCTGCGTTGACAAATTATCCAGACTTGCAGCTTCTCCAGCAGATAGTTGATGTAAATGAGTAAAAAAAACAAAGCCATTGATGTGGTTAAAAACAAGAATTAAATTTAAGTCGAATAAAAAATATATAGCACATAATATTTTACATTTAATTATAATATAAATATGATGTATAATGCTCAGTGCTCAGAATATACGGTACATACTGTCACAGTAGAGATATTCGAAGAAATATATTTAGTTGGTTACGCTGTAGAGTGGCAACAGCGTAGAATAGAAAACCCGTTTGGCAAGTCGGGCCAGAACGGAAGAGGATGTAGATTTTTTGGCGCGATTGAGTCTAGGAGATGTCAGCGGTCCTGTACGGACGCTTGTTCCCTTTGTCAGCGGTTTTGCTGTGATTACATGAATGCCATTTTTGTTCATTGCTTGCCGATTGTTTCAGGTGTTCAGGATTATTGTTAGATTACTAGAAGGGTGATGTGATTTCTGGTGGTTCTTTCCTGGATATTATTTACGGTAGAATCTTGCAATTATATATTGCCTTGTTTCAGTATTGGTCGTCGCCTGTGAGCGATAGTCATTCTGTAGTCGCTGGTTAGATTATGTCGGTGACTGTTTTGCTATTATGTTGAGCTGGTGATTTTGGCAAGTAGTTTGACATTTTCATTACATCGTGTATTGCATTTCATGTGTATTGCTAGCCGTGTGTGGCTCATATGTGTGCACCGTACTTATTAAAGGGTTATTACCTGATTTAGGTGTTATTGGATTATTCATGTCAGCTACTGTGTACTGTGGTCGTACCTTTGAGACAGCGAGCGAAGTGTATAGTGTGAGTGTGCCTTAAATCCATAGTACCAGTAGGGGGGTTTGTTCACACAGCACCAGTAGCCCGGTGTGCTTTGTGTGTGTGCTGTGTAGCATTAGATACATATAACCTATTCTGACATCTGGGGTAACTCGTCATGTTTAGGCGTGGAGCTTGTATGATTTAATAGTTTAGTTCCCAGCTAGCTGGCAGTATTGTTTCATTTTATTTGATAGTACATTGGTGTTGATCAGACCATTATGGTGCACACAGCATTCTAGAAGGTGGAAGGCCACTGTGTTGGCGCCTTCATATTTTTTCATCAACTCACAGGAGTGAGTTGTTTTCGTCCGTCCAGTGAAAGGTTAGTGTGTGTATCGGTCTGTTGTGTCTTTTTTACGGTCGTGTGACCTGACCTCGTTTACGGGCTCTGACCTATTTTCAGCGTCCAGTAATGGCTACGTGTCAGTTGATTTTTGCAGTCAATTGTCGATGAAATATTGTACTGTTCAGTTCCAAGTTCTTTGTTATGGTATCTTGGCAGGTCTAAGTACGAGTGTCAAAGTATTAGACTAGTGGTACAGGGTGCGTCAGACGGGTCAGTTTGACAAATCTCTGAGTCATTTTGGTGGTTGGCGACAGTGATCCAGGTGGAGCAGCGGAGCTTGGGGTGTTGGTACCATTTAGTTAGGGGCCCAGACGGCATGTGGAGATGTCAGATGGAAAATAGCTTGGTCAACCTCGGTAATAGGGTGGAAAGAGATGGTGGTTAGGTGTTTGTAGTTGTTAGGAAGTTAATAGATTGGTTGGTACCTCAAGTCATCGAGCTGAGCTTCTGGTCCTGTCCTTGCTACTCAGACGTGCCCAACCAAGGGTGAAGGTCCTTGCTACTCAGACGTGCCCAACCAAGGGTGAAGGTCCTTGCTACTCAGACGTGCCCAACCAAGGGTGAAGGTCTTTGCTATTCAGACGTGCCCAACCAATGGTGAAGGTCCTTGCTACTCAGATGTGACCAACCAGGGGTAAAGTCTTTTGTGTTTTGTGTCACCGTGTAAGCTGCTGTGATCCGGGAAGTGTGGATATTGTGTGATTAACTTTTGCTATAACATATATATAGAACAGTGCCAAGGAACTTACTCATGTTTCTTTTCGACGTATAGACGGTTGATAGTAGCTGTGCAGCTGATCTTTACAGAAGTAGACTTTGCAGTATGTATTATGAACAGTGCTGTGTGAGCACCGTAGATAACAGTATATTCATCGAGGAAAGTATTTCACACTCAGACTTGTATAACAAACTGTTTCCTGGACTGAGTTTCTTGTGGATTTTACGTTGTCCAGTGTGGAGTTTCGTTTGTTCTGTGATCATCATTCATCGTCAGTGCTGAGGATTCTCCATACTCAATCACCGTTGGAGCTTCAGATAAGTTATTGTTTGTCTGCTGATGTATTATGTATTATATTGATATTTTCTTGTTTTTTCTGAGAATTTAATTTTCTTGTCTGTCTTCCTTGCTGTTACCAGCTATCATATACTTTGACCTATTAAGTAGTTTGGTGTTGTTTCTTATTTGCTTCTTGGTTTGTTATTGTTTTCTTTCCTTTTGTTTTGTCTTTTCCTTATTATACATGTACGACTTAGTTTGTATGTATGTATGTTAATTGTTAGTTAAATCTGATCTTGCTGTGTTTTCGTTGTAGCTAGGAAATATTTGGATTGAATATTTTGGATACATTATAATATAATTTTATTGATACTTTACGTAGGTTATTTTCACTGAAGTGAATATAGTGCTTGGTGGAAGTGATAGCTTCCAGCACCTTATTGTTGAGTGTGGTTTTCGTGTGGTGATAAGGTTGATAATGTTGGATTTTTATTCCCGTTAATGATATCCACCAAAAGATAGATATAAGTGGATGGAAGCAGACATCATCATCATCATCAGTTGATAAGATCTCTATGGTGTTGTTTGCTCCACTGTAGTGTATGGAATGTCAACTTGACCTACACAGTGGTGTGTAGACATGGATTGAGTGTACAATGTGCGAATGATGATAAGGGTTCGTGTTGTTGACAAATGTTCTTTTCTCACACTCATGTATGACTGGAAGTCATCGACACCAACGACTGTGTACCTTTTCTAAAGTTTAATTGGACGTACACACTCGACAGCACAGATAGTGACAAATCACAGGTTGGCATAATACATCATAGTACAGTGGATAAATGGTCCTGCAATGTTATGTTACATGGGCACTCATGTAGATTAATATTATAATGGACTGTCAGTAGCCAAGCCCTCAGCATCGCCCATACATATAAATCATCTGACTTCACTGACTGAGCACGTCAGCTTATAAACAATATTTCAGATGGCTTCTAAACCTAATCTCGTTTAGCGACGATTCTTCCACATAATGTTCAGCACATATTTTTTTCATATAATAATATTGAACCGCTAATAACGGGTTCTCATGTGTAGCAGTGATCTCTGGACTAAACAAGCGATAATACGGGCATCCCCTTTCTCTTCTTGAAAGTCGCTACATGTTTTGGTTCCAAGATGGCTTCACTCGTGAACTGTCACTCACGTTTGGATGCAGATAATGAATCTGTCCTAAAGTTAGTCATTCATAAAACATTGCATTGCTCTGTAGATTTGATCATGAACAATTGACTGCATTCTACAGAATATAGTGCTGCTAGGAATCGAAGTCGTTTTCATCGAGTCAAATATATTCTCTTAGACATTCAAATCGTAACTATCGAAAATGGTGGCTTCGATCGAGAGTTCATAAGAGTGTCTTTGATTACCTTGGTAGGGGAAATATGAAACTGCCATTCCTTGGCAATATGAATAAACACTGGGGTAAAGCATACACGATAGGTCTAGACGACTATCACTTTCCCCACAAATACTGAGATCACTTTTTCCCGGCGACAGGCCGACATAGGAAACACACAGTCCCTATCAGGACGAAGCCAAATCACACCACACTCTAGCGACACATCCGCCGAATAGCCTTTGACCTCTCTAGAGACAACAGAACATATAGTTCGACTTAGATATGTAAAGATATACAGATATAAGACAGACTCGTCCTACTCAGACAAACAATACACATAAATTCAGGCCATAGATATTCTGAAGCAAGAACAATCTATTATTACCCAAACAACGAATAAATCGCAGTAAAATGGATTTATCCGCGGAGTTTGATCGAAGAGATGGCACAACTTTCAAGGGAAGTAACTCAATAATGACTTTCCCTTAAGCACAAAAAATTACCTACGTATAATATTGTAAGATATCAAAAACTGCACGTAACAGTCTTACCACACCTCCCGGGAAAAAAAAAATGGAACTTTTTTTTTTTTTTGAAATACATCTAGGAGCAACGTACAATAGGCTCACAACGCATGAATAATGCGCAGATGAAAATATCAGGAATACCTATAACGCCTAATATGAAGCTAAGTCGACTTATGGAGCGACTGGTGAGAATGTGTCTCATAAACTGAGAGAAATTATTTCTCTACAAGTATATTTTTCCAGGAAGGTGTCATCAAAGTATAATACAATTCTGGCAATTACACAATGCCTAAAAAATTCATATCATCATTTCGTATTAGATATCTTAAATTTATGAAGAAAAAATCATCAAAGCACAGCGGTGAATAAACATCCATGAACCGCTATGTAGTGATACAATCATTATATTATTAAATTACAAATGTGTATCTATCATGATATAGAAAAGGAACTACTATAGAACTAGACATATCAAGAAGTCTAAGCCCTAATAGTTATGTGGAATCATGTGGGCATCTTGACAGAATGTCTGCCATCACATTATCTGATCCACGAATAGCTCGCACAGAGAAATGAAAAGGTTGAAGAGCAATTGCATATCGAGTAGACCTCGAGCTCTTCAAATTCTTACTCTGTATAGCAGTAAGAGCTTTTTGGTCGGTTTCTACTATGAAATGTGCGCCTAGAAGGAATCTCTGTAGTTTGAGGATCGACCAAACCATAGCTAATAGCTCACGGTCTAAAACCGAATAATTCCTTTCTGCCGCATTAAGTTTTCTGGAAATATACATTACAGGATGCAGAGTTCCAGAGTACTCTTGCATTAGTGCCGCTCCAATCCCAGTGGATGAAGCGTCACTACGAAGAACGAATGTCTTATCTTTAGTGGGTAGCACTAAAATAGGTGGTGTTGAAAACAATGTTTTAATCTTATCCAGAGAGCATTGGCATTCCTGAGACCAGTGGACCACATTAGGCGAACCTTTCTTTAGAAGTGTTGAGAGAGGTGCCATGATAGAGGATAGATTCTGAATGAATCTGCTATAAAATTGAATAAGACCTAACAGACTTCTCACCTGTTTTTTAGTCTTAGGGATTGAGATGTTAAGTATCTTACTAGTATTATGGTCCTCTGTCTTTAGGAAACCATGACCAACTCGGTGGCCTAGGAAAGAAATTTCGCTAAAACCAATATAGGCTTTAGAGGGTTTCGCTGTCAGGTTGTGCTCACGCAAAGTAGACAGCAATTCATCTAACCCTGAATAGTGATCTTCCCAAGTATCGCTGAAAAGACAGATGTCGTCTAGATATGCAATGACATCTGACCGATAAGATAGGATTCGGCGCATCATGCGTACGAACGTAGCTGGTGCGTTCATAAGACCGAAAGGCATAAAATTCCATTGGAACAAACCTCTAGGTGTTGAAAAAGCCGTGAGAGGTTTGGCGCGTTCAGATAAAGGAACTTGCCAATATCCTTTAGACAAATCAAGTTTAGTGAAAAAATGAGATTTGGAGAGTCGAGTAAGTAGCTCTTCCAGTAAAGGCATAGGTTCGGCATCGAACTTCGTTACTTGATTCAATTTTCGATAGTCAACGCAAAGACGTATGTTATTGTCTTTTTTACGCACAATAACCATCGGCGAAGAATATGCAGAGGTGGATGGTTCGATTATTTTCAAATCTATCATCTCATCCAACTCTTTCTCGACCTGTGCTTGAAAATGTATAGGTATAGGATAAGGTCTAACCCTAATAGGAGTATGGTCAGTTAGAACAATGTCATGTTGAATGACATTCGTTTGTCCAGGGATGTCAGTGAGTACATCCTGAAATGTTTGCAACATAGTTGAAACTTGTCGCTGTTCTCCTAGAGACAAATCAGGAGAGACAGTAACGTTCTTCCATGATTCACTGGAATGAAGTGGGATCATTGGAAGAGGAAGATTTACATCTGAAAAACTTGTTTCCTCATCCTGTATCACGGACAGTGATGAGTAATGACCATGTTGTACTGGAGAATTGTCCGTTGCTTGGAAAATGGGTTGCAAATAATCCGGACGTTCATGGAATTCAGTAAGCATATTGATGTGGAAGGTTTTATGCTTCCCATCAATATCGACAATATAGTCGACATCGGAAATTTTCGATATTATATCGTACGGACCTTTCCAAGAAATAAGTAATCTGTTTTCCCTACAAGGTAGTAATACAAATGCTTTGTCACCAGGACAAAGTTGTCGTAAGCATCTCTTCTTATTGGCAAATTGCCTTGCCTTCTGTTTCGCAAATTCAGAAGAAGAAGTTGCTAATTTGCATGCTTCGATAATTTTTTGTCTCAACGCGATGACATATTCGTAGGATGACTTTGTGTCATCGTCAATATTGTCAGATGTTATGAGATCGTGAAGCAACGACATAGGGCCACGCGGACGCGCGCCAAAGACGAGTTCAAAGGGAGAAAATCCCGTATGTTCATTGGGTACCTCTCTGTAAGCGAAGAGGGCCGCAGGTAAAACTCTGTCCCAGTCTTGAGGATGATCCTCAGTTATCTTCCCCAGTAAGTTTTTAAGTGTTCTATTAAGGCGTTCGACCATACCATTAGACATTGGATGGTAGATACTACTTAAAGATCTATCTATCTGCAGGGTAGACATTACTTGAGACATGGTATCTGATATTAGTTGGGTGCCATGGTCTGACAATATCTCTCCGGGGAACCCCAGACGAGAAAATATAAGCCAAAGAGCATCTGCAATATCAGCAGTAGTAATGCTCTTCAGAGGAATAGCCTCTGGCCAACGTGTGCACATATCAACACACGTCAAGATAAACTGATGTCCTCTGGCAGACTTGATCTTAAATGGACCAATAATGTCTATGGCCATTTTTTGGAACGGCCGAATAGGAATGTCCGCCGCCTGAATGGGTGCAGCATGCCGTGGACCTTTGGATTTAACTTCCTGACATACTTTACAAGATCGACAATAAATACGTATGTCCTTGTTTACCAATGGCCAAAAGAAAGCCGCAAGGACTCTTGACTTAGTACGGGAAAAACCCATGTGTCCAGCACACTGAGAGTCGTGAGCGTGCTGCAAAATTTTAACTCTCAAATTCTTGGGAACCAGGATTTGAGAATGACTTGACGTAATGGAGTCTTGAACCATACGTACAAGTACGCCATTCTTCTTTGTAATCCACGATTTGCGACTTGTGTCTTTATTCGGATCACCTTTAGTTGCAAGAATGAAGAATTTCTTCAGAGTGGGATCATCTTCTTGCTGTTTTATAAACGAGTCACGAGAAATTACCAAGGGATTATCTTGGTTATGCACTTCATTATCTTCAATAGATGAAGTTTGAGGCACATTAAGAGCCTGAGCTCTAGTGACTACAGCGTTAGCAATCTGCATGTTTTGCCTTTCCCACGTGGAAATTTGTTGCGGAGTGCATTCCTTGACTCCATGAATGCGACCGATGATGAGGTCAGCGATCGGATTCGGAAGAAGACATGCGTGTACATCTCCCGTAAAGAAAGGAGTAGCAATCCTAATGATAGCAGTAGAGTATTTCTCTAATGTGCCGCCAAATGTTACACATTTGACTACTTGTCCAGTGGCACGGGAAGGATCTACGAGTGACTGCCTAACACCAATTGTGGTGCATCCAGAATCAAATAGCACAGAGACTGGATTGTTATTCACTAAACCCTTATGTAAGACAAGAGAACCTCTTCCATCATGCGCGACTGATGCCGGAAGAGCAGGAAGAGGATGGCCACAGCTTAAAGTAGACACTGTGGTTGGCTCAAATAACGTTTTGCATTGGGGGCACTGAGATGCTCTCCCAAAATCAAAAGCGGCACATGCCATATTACTAGCATCATTATTATCTTTACTCTGTTTATAGGCTTCATGGGACTCTTGTTGTACAGAGTTTGCCTGAAAATGTGGTTTATGTCTTTTGTTTTGAGATCTACCTCGGTTATTATCACCTCTGTAGTTATTGTTACCTCTATTGTAACCCCTATTTGGGTTTGAGTCATAGTTCCCTTGGTTACCATTATCATATTCATTATAATGAGTATCTCTGTAATTATGATCTTGTTGACTCCAAGACGGATAACCCTGATAGTTTCTATAATTACTTCCTCTACGGAAATTCCTATAATTATGACCACCCCTGTGTCGAGAGCTATCAGGTCGTCTCCAGTTCTTTGAAGAAGAACCCTGAAATGATTGGTTACCTTGGTTTTGATAACTATTATGGTTACCTTTTTTATCAAATCTGTTTTGAGGTCCCTGAAATCTGTGTGAATAATTGGGATTGTATGGTGTTGCTGAAGCAACTGGCATACTCTCCTTAATCTTAGTGTTGCCAAAAGTCACGTCGGGGTGTGCAGTGACATATTGGGAACAATATTCTTCCATTTCTTTTAGAGATTTGGGTTTACGCTCATGTATAAATTCAAGGAAAGGTTTGTTCACACATGACATAATCTTATCTCTGAGCAACAAATCCATAAGTCCTTCATACGTTTTTTCTGTTTTGGAAAGCTCAATCCAACGATCAACTGTGAGACGTGCCTTTGCAGTGAATTCTGAGAATTCTACACCCGTCTCAGGTACCATCGTCTTAAATAAAAGGCGATAGCCTTCCTCACTTAGCTGATATTTTTTTATCAAAGCCGCCCTAATGACATCATAATTATCCTTATCTGCTTCTCCTACAAGGCATAATCTAGTCAAAGATTCACCTTTCAAGTTTTCTGATAATTGATTAGCGTATTGTGATTTATCCACATTATGTGTACGACAAGAACGTTCAAATCTATCCAGCCAGAATGTAATATCGTCACTGGACTGATTGAACGGTGGAACCTTAACCTTGTAAGTAGAAGGTTTACCATTACCACTAGATGCCTGATTAACATTACTCATACTTGTCAATCTCAATTTCTCCAACTCAAATTCATGTTCTCTTATTGCTTTTTTCTCTTCAGCATCTAATCTTTTTTGTTCAGCCTCCCTGTCTAATCTTTTTTGTTCAGCTTCCCTGTCTAATCTTTTTTGTTCAGCTTCCCTGTCTAATCTTTTTTGTTCAGCCGCAGCTTCTCTTTCTAATTTTTTTTGTTCAGCTTCAAATCTCCTTTCCTCCATCTGCATCTGCAATTTCTTTTGTTCAGCAGCAGCCTCAGCTTCTCTTTCTAATCTTTTCTCTTCCGCCATAGCTTTTCTTTCTTCTGCAGCTAATCTTTTCTCTTCTGCCATAGCTCTTCTCTCTTCTGCAGCTAATGCTTTGTCATAATGAGCAACTGCCCATTGTTCTAATTGTTGACCAGTTTTATCAAGGGCTTTCCCTTGTATAATGAAGTATTCTAATGTAGACATGGTGTCTAACAATAATACTAATCACCTGAAATAATAATAATACCACAAGTTCTCAATGACTTGATTAATCAGTATACTATCCCAATATCTGTGGGTCACAAGCCTTTAATAAGGTCTTGTATAATAGTAATAATAATCAGGTACTGGTTTATACCATAATCCAAGTGCAGTGCACAGGCAATTGTGTCTTATGAAATATACCTATATAAAACATATGTCAACCAACAGAATACATAAAGTACAAATAGGACTGACAATACAAGAACGTTTGCAGAAATCAAAATAAATCAAATAGGGAAATCAATGAAAATAATCACTGAATCTGCAAAGAATAACAACACAAATGACGTCACAATATATGAATATAAATTGTGAATAGAACTGAAAGATAGAAAAGAGTAGACCAACAAATTACAAACAACTCAAAACAAAACTAAAGAACAAAGAAATATTACAAAAATAACAATAATTACAGTCTTCACAGCTAACACAAAAGCAACAGTTGTCGCAGCAAATTTTCAATCAAGAAAATTGCACCTATAGAAAACGCCCACAACGGACCCTCTATGACGTGGGATATTCTGTTGTGAGGACGCCGCCCCACCTTAAACACAACCCGCTGACATAGAAACTAACATACTATACAAACAAATAACATGTAAACATAAATATATATAAATTATGTGTATGATAGTATGTGTTGCAAAATAGGCTCAGTTTTACAGTAATGGCAAAGTTATTTTTATGAACATAAACAAACTGCCACTTTATTCAATTAAACATTCTGGCCTTAAATATTAAAGTTCATATATGGAAAACAAGAAGATCCATCGATGAAAATAGGACTTCTTAGTACACAAATACTGTCTTCCTGTTAACATTGACAAGAATTGATCCAACTGTTCTGTGAAACTCTGTAATGTCTAATGTAAAACTGTCAACAACGCTGGCCTACATACTGCATTCACTTGACAGGTCACGTGACGAAGTGTTGACAAAGAGCAAACCAATACTGCAAGTGTGTCGTATCAGCCACAGGAAACGGTCTGGTATCGGTAACCTGTTGACTTCTGAACTTCTGCGAGGTCAAACCCAGAAAGCTGGTCCACCAGTTGATAAGGTTGATAATGTTGGATTTTTACTCCCGTTAATGATATCCACCAAAAGATAGATATAAGTGGATGGAAGCAGACATCATCATCATCATCAGTTGATAAGATCTCTATGGTGTTGTTTGCTCCACTGTAGTGTATGGAATGTCAACTTGACCTACGCAGTGGTGTGTAGACATGGATTGAGTGTACAATGTGCGAATGATGATAAGGGTTCGTGTTGTTGACAAATGTTCTTTTCTCACACTCATGTATGACTGGAAGTCATCGACACCAACGACTGTGTACCTTTTCTAAAGTTTAATTGGACGTACACACACTCGACAGCACAGATAGTGACAAATCACAGGTTGGCATAATACATCATAGTACAGTGGATAAATGGTCCTGCAATGTTATGTTACATGGGCACTCATGTAGATTAATATTATAATGGACTGTCAGTAGCCAAGCCCTCAGCATCGCCCATACATATAAATCATCTGACTTCACTGACTGAGCACGTCAGCTTATAAACAATATTTCAGATGGCTTCTAAACCTAATCTCGTTTAGCGACGATTCTTCCACATAATGTTCAGCACATATTTTTTTCATATAATAATATTGAACCGCTAATAACGGGTTCTCATGTGTAGCAGTGATCTCTGGACTAAACAAGCGATAATACGGGCATCCCCTTTCTCTTCTTGAAAGTCGCTACATGTTTTGGTTCCAAGATGGCTTCACTCGTGAACTGTCACTCACGTTTGGATGCAGATAATGAATCTGTCCTAAAGTTAGTCATTCATAAAACATTGCATTGCTCTGTAGATTTGATCATGAACAATTGACTGCATTCTACAGAATATAGTGCTGCTAGGAATCGAAGTCGTTTTCATCGAGTCAAATATATTCTCTTAGACATTCAAATCGTAACTATCGAAAATGGTGGCTTCGATCGAGAGTTCATAAGAGTGTCTTTGATTACCTTGGTAGGGGAAATATGAAACTGCCATTCCTTGGCAATATGAATAAACACTGGGGTAAAGCATACACGATAGGTCTAGACGACTATCACTTTCCCCACAAATACTGAGATCACTTTTTCCCGGCGACAGGCCGACATAGGAAACACACAGTCCCTATCAGGACGAAGCCAAATCACACCACACTCTAGCGACACATCCGCCGAATAGCCTTTGACCTCTCTAGAGACAACAGAACATATAGTTCGACTTAGATATGTAAAGATATACAGATATAAGACAGACTCGTCCTACTCAGACAAACAATACACATAAATTCAGGCCATAGATATTCTGAAGCAAGAACAATCTATTATTACCCAAACAACGAATAAATCGCAGTAAAATGGATTTATCCGCGGAGTTTGATCGAAGAGATGGCACAACTTTCAAGGGAAGTAACTCAATAATGACTTTCCCTTAAGCACAAAAAATTACCTATGTACAATATTGTAAGATATCAAAGACTGCACGTAACATGTGGTCTTTGGGTGTTATAGTGTATTGGTGTGCTCAAGGGAGGAAGGGTGGTGAGCCTAATCCATTCTTGGCCTACTTGTGGGAAAAGATTGGATTAGACTAATTTCTTTTAGGGGGTGGCTGTGTTTGTTTTGTGGTGGAGTCATGCAGACGGGATTTCCTGCGACTGCCCTGCTTAACATTCCAAGCCCTGTTGGTGTTAGGTATATTCGTATGGTGTGTATTTATATTGTCGTGTACATCCAGTAATTCTTTTGTTGTGTTTAAGGGGTGTATTCTCTTGTTTCATCTTGCTATCTTGTAAATACGTTTACAGGTATCCTTTGTTTTCGTTCGTGCTCAGTCACGCATTGTATATATTAATCTACCTCTTCTCTTCGTGTTCTATCATCTATTTCCTCGTGACTGGAATTTTGTTTTCGTAATGTGATGTATGCGTTTCTTTCACCTGTGTTGTGCTCATTTTGCCATAGGTAGTACTTGCATTTCAGAGATTATAGAGTTTAGTAATAAGTGAAGTGTTATGTGAATATAGCACCAGTGTGGGTGCCAGTAACAGATTTTGAAGTAATACCTATTTTGAACTAAGTTGATATACTGGCGTCAAGGTATTAGGAAGTTGTTATTATTCAGTTATCGACTATTGTAAGTTTGATTGAGGATATTATAGAGAATAAGTGGTCAGAAACACTAAATTTTCCAATGGGTGACACCATAGCCAAGGGGATAAGTGAGACTTTATTGATACTATAAGGTAAAGGTGAATAATAAGTATACAATAAACTACGAGGTCATATTTACTTTCATGCATATATATATATATATATATATATATATATATATATATATATATATATATATATATATATATATATATATATAGATAGATAGAAGAAGTGATATCATTATTTACTACTGTTATTACTGAATTTTATTGTAAGCAGAAATTTATCTGCTGACTCAAGTGGAATATATACAGTTGAGTAATTGTATTGTAAAGATTTATACCAAAGCTAATAGTGAGCATTCTAAGTGTACACCATGGATCTACAGGCTTTCATTCAGATTGGGAAAGACTGTGGGTACACTGGCAGAGAACTAAGTGAATATGCCAAGGCTGAATTTTTTTCAGTCGAGAATCAGAAAGCTCTGGAGAAGGAAAAGAAAGAGAAGGAAGCAAAGGAAGAAAAAGGAAAAGAAAGAGAAGGAAGCAAAGGAAGAAAAGGAAAAGAAAGAGAAGGAAGCAAAGGAAGAAAAGGAAAGAATTGAGAAACAGAATGCTCTAAGAGATGCTCGAGTTGAAGAGCTAGAGATAAAAAGAAAAGAATTTGAATTACAGGAAAGGAAGATGAAAGAAGATAAAGAGTTATAAGAAAGGAAGATGAAAGAAGATAAAGAGTTACAAGAAAGGAAGATGAAAGAAGAAAGTGAGTGGAAACAGAGAGAATTCGAGTTGCAAGAAAGGAAGATGAGAGAAGATAAAGAGTTACAGTTGGAGAAGGAGAGAATGAGAATACCTCTGGAAGAGAAGATGATGGATAAAGAAATACAATTGAAGAAATTGGAAGTGGGTGCGAGTGGTCAAAACTCTACTCCTGGAGGGGCTCATCGTCCTGTTAGGCTGCGTCTACCAAATTTCAATGATAAAATTTATAGTTTAGATTTCTTTCTGGAAAGATTTGAGGCCGCATGTGTGGCCTATAAGGCTGATAGGGATCAGTGGCCATCTCTTTTATCGACACTGCTAGTGGGGCCCGCGATGGAGACTTTCATAGCCTCCCTGTAGAGGAAAGGGCCAATTATGACAAAGTGAAGGAGAGATTGCTCCGGAAGTTCCGTCTGACTGCTGACGGCTACCGGACGCGTTTTAGAAACGCGATGCCTAGTGCAGACCAAGACTTCGAGGATTTTATCTCGAAGATCAAACTTCTTCTTAATAGATGGATCGAAATGGAGGGGATAACAAAGGACTTTAATGGCTTGCTAGATTTGGTGCTACGGGACAAAGTTTTGTCCTCGTGTTCCAGTGAGTTGGTGGCGTTTTTCCAGGAACGTCAACCAAAGGACATTGAGTCCATGGCCCAAGTGGGGCACCATTATGTCCTGGCCCATCCAAGCAAACCTATTCAGAAGTCGGGTCTGTCAGTCGCGTTAGTTGCCGGGGTCGGCAAAGTGCAGCGACAACCATGCCTACGCCGAGTAGGTAGTGCCGACAGGTCCATGAGGTCAAGATTTGATAGGTCACCCCGCCCATATCAATCAGGTAGAGACAGTTACAGAAACTTTAGACCACAGCGACATTTTCAGCCCAGATGGTATAGTAGACAATCCGGTAGCGATAGTGATGGGGAGAATTTCCAAGGACGGAAACAGGTTCGTTTCGAAGACTCGGAAGATAAGAGCAAATCATTTTATAAAGGTAAAGGGTCCAAACATAGAAGTGGATCGTCAGATGGTCGAGGTTTGACTCCGATACGCGTTCTTCACCGAACCATAGTCCTAACAAGGACAGGAAAGAAATGATTTGCCACGCGTGTGGGGCCACAGGTCATATAGCCAGGTGGTGTAAGGCTGAGCCAGAGATGGCTAATGTGGCATGTGTGCTAGAAACTATTAATAATGAAGACTGTGAGGGGTGCAGACAGTTGTTTGTACCAGATGGGAAACCAGTGTTGAATTGCGGGCACACTTTGCCCTGTCTGTCTTCCCTGGATTAAGGTGGAAAACTCGAGCTTTGTACAGGGTCGGTGTAGTCGGGGCAGGTGTCCGTACTTAGCGACACGGGGTGTACCACCACAGGAATACGTCGCTCCTGCATCGAGGAGTCATGCCTGACAGGTAAGACAGTGAGGTGCATCACCTTTGGGGTAATGTAGAATATTACCCCATAGCCATTGTGGACACAGACATCCCCTTATTGGCAGGAAGGGTGCATGCGTGTGTCCTTAACAAACCAGTGGCAGACCTAATCATCGGTAACGTGCAAGGGGTGCGAAATTACTTACCGGCAGAGATTTACAAATGGGACAATAATAGGACTGTAGTAGCTAATGCGGTGCTAACTAGGGCGCAGGTAAGATTGCAGGAAGAGTGTGATATTCCCGATGCTTCTCATGTCCAATCGACAGTAGATGAGGTTTTAAACGTGCGAGACGTTTCGGTCGGTGATTTCGCAGAGGGGCAGAAAACAGACAGAACGCTATTGAGACTGTCGGAGTTAGCGAAAACAAGAGAAGCGAAATAGACCAAAACATCACGGTACATGTTTGAGTATAAAGACCAGATCCAGACTCGGTGCTATGAGAGATAACAGCAACTCATACGTCAGGTGGTGGTGCCAAGCCAGTGGAGAGCGAAGGTGCTGGAGTTGGCACATGACTCTCCTTTTGCTGGTCACATGGGAGTGACTAGGACTCGATACTGAGTTCTCTCCCAATTTTATTGGCCAGCATTGAATAAAGACATCAAGGCATATTGTAAGTCTTGTGTTGTTTGTCAACAGATGTCTCACAAGGGCCGGTCGCCAAAGGCCCCGGTTCAGACAGTAGACTTGGCACTGTGCCCATTTCAGAAGGTCGCGGTTGATATTATAGGCCCGTTGGCCGGGACGACCGACAGAGGATTTCGTTTCATCCTAACCATGATGGACTTGAGTACTAGGTGTCCAGAGGCAGTGCCTATGCGATCTATTACCTCACAGGCTGTAGTGGAAGCACTTCAGCTGTTATACAGCCGTTTTGGTTTCCCAGAGTGCATACTCTCTGATAGGGGAAATCAATTTATTTCGCACGAAATGTCGGAGGTAACTAGAATACTGGGGATTTCCCAGTATTTGACCTCTCCCTACCATCCGCAGGCGAACGGGGTTTGCGAACGCCTAAACGGCGCATTAAACATATGTTAGCTAAGGTGACTGCCGAATTCCCTCAAGATTGGGATAGATACCTTCCAGCTGTGTTGTTTGCATACAGGGAAGCCCTGCACCAGAGTACGGGCTTCTCGCCATTCGAGTTGCTGTATGGTGCAAATCCCAGGGGTCCAATGCACGTACTTAAGGACTGGCTGGTAGGAAAACACGTAGACGGATCAATGTCATACATCTACGCGAGAGGATAATTATGTCCTGTGCGTTAGCGCGGGAGAACTTGACCTATGCGGGTATTCAGTACCGCCGGTAAGCAAACCGAGGTATTAAGCTCATATGATTTCAACCAGGGGATGAGGTGTGACTGCTTTCGCCTACTAAACAAGATAGATTGAGCATCTCCTGGCAAGGCCCATTTCGGGTTCAGAAAAAGGTAACTGATGTCGACTACATTGTTGAGGTTAGAAAGAAGGAGAAAGTGTTCCAGGTGAACATGCTCAAACCGTACGTAGAGCGTTTTTCCGAGCTATCTTCGGTGGTTTAGGCCATGAGTACGCGACGTTCGGAAGTAGCGGTGGCAGTGGTGATAGATAACAGTGAAGACAGCTGCGACGATGGAAACTTACAGCTGTCTCTCGTGCCGATAGCTCCTTCCGAATCCTGGGCAGACGTGTCGGTTTGTTCAGATTTAACCAACAGACAGAGGGCTCAGGTTGATGCAATACTGAGGGATTTCAGTGACGTGCTCACGGATTTGCCGGGTAAAACAGATTTGATAGTTCATGAGATAACTTTAACTGATAACCAGCCGATCAGAGTTAAACCATAACCTTTACCACTTCATTATAAAGCGGCGATCGAGAAGGAGATTGACGAAAGGGCTCGGTTAGATATCATCGCTCCCTCCGAATCCCCATATTCTTTCCCCATGGTGGTGGTTAAGAAGAAGAGCGGGGCCCTCAGAGTGTGTATTGATTTTCGTAAGCTCATTAATGTAACGGTAGTCGACGCAGAGCCTATGCCTAACCAGGAAGAGCTTCTGACCAAACTTTTCCATGTAGATTTTTTACAAAGTTAGATTTAGCAAGAGGATACTGGCAGGTGCCATTGGCTGAGGCTGCAAAACCTCTTACAGCGTTTGCTACTCCAAGAGGTCTATTCCAATTCAATTATATGTGTTTCGGGTTAGTGAATGCACCCGCCACCTTTGCAAGAATATATATATATATATATATATATATATATATATATATATATATATATATATATATATATATATATATATATATATATATATATATACATGTAGACATATATTTACATATATAGAGATAATTCTTAGAAAAGAATTTCGCTGGGTTTACATCAGCTGGGGGCTTGAACGGGCTAAAATCATTGCTTAATTCTTCATGAAAGGCGGCGGATCCAATATAAATTAACAATTGCCATGCCAATGCAGCATTGTTCTTGACTTCGGAAATATCTTATGAAGCGTCATTACCCTTCTATCTACAACTCTGCCAAGAGTAATCGTGTGCGAAGGTAGTCACCTTTTACGACCCATTTTAGATGCTCTTGAATTTTGGCCACTGGTGGACCATTACAGCAGAGCTAAGGGAAGGCAATCCGTGACGTCTACTCTCACCATCTCTGCCTTTCTATCTCTCTCACCCTCTCTCACTCTCTCTCTCTCTCTTTCTCTCTCACACAATATGGTATATGCTATGGGACTCCCCTGTTACCTCTGGTAAAGTCTTTCTATACTCTGGAAAACACGCCAAATCCCTAGTCATTCAATAGTAGACAGTTCGAATATTTCACGAGTTCTTATTATAATATGTCACCCTAATCTGGTTCTGTATCAAATCATTGTCTAATGTACTGTGTAAAAGGTTTGGAGTTTGTTTGTTTGTTTGTTTTTTCCGTTGGTGTTTCTTTTTCTTCATTACTTTCGTTTATGTTTTTTAAAAACATTCTTAAATTTGATTATGAATGGGTATTATAAATGCAGGCGGTTATAGTTATTATTGATCACAATCGACTCCCACACTGTATCGTTGGCCTCCTTTGCCAAGCTTTTCAATCCACTGATGGCTTGCTTTTTTAATTCCTCCTCTTTAACCAGAACATCGTTCCTCGTTTATATGTTTTGTGCTTTCCGCCATTCATTGGTTGCCCTTTGCTTTTTTCAACCGCTGCTCTCTCCACCGTCTCATTCCACAAAGGTGGTTGGACGAAAGGTGTTCTAGCTGTCCGTTTTCTGGCATTTTGACGCAGTGTATGTTTGGGGTTGTTATGATCTTGAAAGCCTGTAGGACATTTGAATAACTGTTTCCGTTTTTTGTGTCTTGTGGTCCTCCCGTTTGCAATGATGACAACGCAAGATAAGTGATCACTGTCTTGTGCCTCTAAAACATCCCAACGTTCCAAGGTGGCAGTAACACTAGACATAAAAGCCAGATCTACGACATCATCTGTTTCCCATGGTTTAGTCGCCAGTCTTGTCGAGCGGCCATCTTTTAAGATAGCAAAGTTCGCCCTGAGGAGGTGTGACGGTAATGCCTCCCCTGCTTTAACAGTGACCAAACTCAACAGTATCTAATATAGGCTTCAATGGAGTCTATTTGTACACAAGATTACTCTTGGCAGAAATGTAGATAGAAGAGTAGTAAAGCTTCTATCACATTGGGAGTCTTCACAAGAAATTCAGGTAAGCAAAAACAATGCTGGCTGTCGCTAAGCACGTTAATTCTGTACCATGCCGACCACTTTTGTGAAGAATTTAAGCACTTATTTATCAGCTCGTTAAGCTCCCATCCCTGATTTACTCAGTGGAATTCTCTTATTCAAGTATAGCTCTGTTTAGAATGTGTGTAGTAATTGACAGAGACAAACATATAGTAATTTTAAAATGATCAAATCGAAGTTAATTTTGTAACATTCCAAATAACAAAATTTAATAATCACTTTAGTTTTAACAGTTTGAAAATAATTTGAATAGTTATGGATAAAGAAAAATTATCATCCTCGTATTTGAGGATTGCGAAAAGGGTAAGAAAGTTCAGACGGCAGCATAAATTTGAAGTTAGCTGCCACTGACGGTTCTGTCTTTTCACACTGATCACTCGTCTCTGGTCAAGGTTGTCGAGTGTAGCTCATCTCCCAGAATCTTCAAGGAAAGTCTACACAGTGTCCTGTGTCTTAAAGCGTAGGCCACTGATCCCGTCTTGTTCCAGAAATATTACGTTCTGCTGGTACCACCAATAAGCTAATCCTTACTACAGACATGTCGCACAGATGAATAAAAGAGACAAATCTTCTCTTACACGGGTCTGGATTTCTTTTAATTTTACAATAGATTGCCCTTTCTGACTCCGTGTTTTTTCAGTTTTCCTAGTTCCGTTGTTTCTTATTAAATGTACATATTCCCTGTGATTTATACGTCTTATCTGGTTCTCCAATAAAAGATCCGGATAACAGCTAGGAATTATGAATCTAGTTTTCTCTCTGGCGAAGGTCTGGTGTCTTGGCGAGCGTACAAATCACAGAGAACTAAAACTGGGAAATTGTCAGCCTATATTTCCTCTAGGGATGTTATGAATCTAATCAGAAAGATCCAATCATTTCAAATCATGCAGGATAGGCTGTGATATTTCAAAATAGTCCTACGTGAAATAAGGTGCGTGCCTGCAAAGGTCACGTATTACCATACATGGACATCTGATGCCTTGTATACACTCTGGCAAACACATTTGTAGACTCATATTGTCTAAAATGTAATAAATCCATGGTTACTTTTTAACCAAGGACCGGAAGCAATTACATCACATTTGTCTGCCTATCCGTGTCACACAGACGGTAATGTCGTCTTATCAGCGGTTCAATCTAAACGCGCCGGCGACTATCTTATCTCAACCCTTCGTAGGTTGGGATGACCAGGTAACAAACCGGTGACATATTTGCAAGGAGTGTCACAACTGTGATAGTTATCACCTACAGGGTGATTTGATAAAATTACATATCTGCTTTTTAGCAGAAAAAATAAAGAAAGAAAGAAAAAAAGAAAGAAAGAAAAGTGCGATAATTGACAGCACCTAATAGAAATCGGGACCACAAATGTACCGATACCGCCGGAGAGAACCAAAGATCGATAGAGGTCGCCCCGTTTCGTCACAGGAGGGCGCGGCTCAAAGCCATACCCTGTCTATTGTCAGTTACGTTTTCCCACTTCTTACATCTAGCGTTAAAATCACCAGCAATTAAATAGTTCCGCTACGAAATCCAGTTACTATCTTCTGGAATGTGATCTACATGGGCATATAAATTGAAGATTAGCTGTTTCTGACCATAAATATTCACTTCGATTACCTGCGATTCCACGTCTTCATTGTCATGGGCACTGGTATCCAACCACTTATGAGGGAGCTCGTTCTTCACATACATAGCTTCCCCTCGTCTACTTGGTCCACCTGGGTTTGCGTAGCATTTGTAGCCTCGGAAATTAATGCTGAACTGCTCTTTTAAGTGTGTTTCTTTGAGCATTAGGATATCGATATCGTACACCACATTTTACCAATTTTTACTCTTGTCATTAGCTGACGTTATCGGCGACAGAGTACATGCCCCGTAGCTCCGGCTATGATTCCGGTTTAAAACGTGGTTTTCATTTATTGCATTTTATCGATTGTTGGATACATCCGGTCACCCTAGTAGAGCTACCATACTAGGGAAGAGGTAAGGGATGTCCCTTAGGGAGTCCTTTTGCCTGGTGTCGCCTCACTCGTCCCCCAGACAACGAATGTTAAAAACTGGTCACCAAGCAGCCATTCAGTCTCTCGGCACATTGAGTCACCTTATACTTGGGGTCATTCTTTCTGACTCAGATCTTAGTGTATGCTTCATAGCTATCCAGTTCTAAACATGTCAATGCTGGCTTGTTTTAACTTAACATATGGCATTACAAAACTCCACCATTTAGTTCCAAAAAGGTATAAACGAAGCTCTTCATATCTTCTTCATCAAAATTCGTCATCATAAAATCAAGGTTCACAGTTCAACGGTACACACTTATTGACACATTAGTTGGCACAGTCTCTTTCTACTGCAGTTTTAGCAATACACAAAATTAATTAGGTTAGTGGACGTTTCCATTCAATTTGAGGGAGTGACAGAAAGATAGTTGAGTTTTTTCAAATTATATGCTGTTATATTACCTTGAAAAATGATGCATCCATAATAATAAAATCCCAGCTAATTCTGTCAGAGGCGTTCGTAACGTCCGAAAATAGTACGAGTACAAATACAAGTGCGCAAAGCATAGTGTGCATGCGCCAATAACGTCTCGCTGTGAACGGCGTGCATGTTCAAACTTTAACAGCCAGATTTAAAACAAATATTTTTGTAAAATTTCCACATGTGTTTCCTCCAACAAGTTAAGTGTAAGTAAAGAAAAATGGACAACGATTTTACTTGCGTTTGCTTCATTTTGCATGTTACGGATACTTCCTCATTTGACAATCTGCGTACGGTTGATGGAGATACTTCAAGGAAGCAGAATTTTATCGGCATTTATTGTCCTTTGATGAAGAATGGGTTAAGTGTTTGAACGAAACTGTGATTTTTCAAATGCCATATCAGATGCGCCAATCATTTGCTTTAATTAGTTTGTGTTTATTGTTCACCAACAAACGCATTCTTGCTTTTGGAAAAATTCAAGTTGGACCTAGCGATAGATTTTCTGAAGGATTATCAAAATGAAGCAGCTTTCAACTTTGCTTTACACGACATCAATTATGTATTTCAGCAGCAGGAATTCCATTGCAGTTCATTCCATTTACCCCAACAAACTGGAAAGTACAACGATCCGATTAAATTCAACGCTGTTGAAGAGCAACAAGAAGCTGAGCGTCGCATCATGAGTCTCAAGGCTCAACAGATGGCGGCTGCTTTTGAAAGAATAATGCAAGTGATCAATTGTAAGAACAGTCCTGATAGTTGTTTTTTTCCTGGATGGTCCTGGTAGTTTTGGAAAAAAACATACCTATACAACACGTTGATGTGCTTTATTAGAGGTTGATGGGAAATAGTTCTTTCATTTGCCACAACTGGGATTGCTGCAACTCTGATGAAAGGCGATCGCACTGTTCACAGTGGATTCAAGCTACCAGTTCCAATGTTAGAGACTTCCGTTTCTAATGTGAAGTAAACATTTGAGGCAGCTGATGAAATTCACCAAGCAAAGCTCATTATTACTGACCAAGTGACACAGGGGCAAACATTTGAACATGTAGGAATCTTTTTGAACGAGCCAGTCTTCTCTCATGGACAGCTGGACATTCGCACTGTCTCGATCTATTTTGCATCAACAATGTAAACGTACAAATTAAAACAACAGAAAATGAAGGTGCTCTCTTGATGGACAATCGAATGTTCACAACTAACATTGTTTTTCCAAAAGTATCTGTAAATTAAAATTGCTGTTAAGTATTGGTGCTTTTGAGTTTAATTCCCGCCATTTGACAAAATAGTCTAGTTCCAAAAAAATGCTTAAAGTACATGTGGGAACGAAAGGATACAGTATGCGAGAGAGAGAGAGAGAGAGAGAGAGAGAGAGAGAGAGCAGAATGTTAGACGGTCCTGCGTGCCCAGTTCTTCATCCTTCTTCCATTAATACTATTTCGCTGCTTTCTCTTTTCTCTCTCTCTCTCTCTCTCTCTCTCTCTCTTTCTCTCTCTCTCTCTCTCTCTCTCTCTCTCTCTCTCTCTCTCTCTCTCTCTCTCTCTCTCTCTCTCTATCCTAAGAGAACGTAACACCATTCCCCATTGTTTGTCTCTCTTTCTCTCGCTCGATCTTTAATTCTCTCCTTCAAACTTAATTCTCCGCAACCGTTTCTCTCTTGCTTTCTCTCACATTCATTATCTTATTTCATTATTAGCCGTAATTCCTCTGTCTGTTTCATTAACTTCTGTACCGTAACTTAATTTTAAGCGACTTTTGCTCTACCTTTCTTTCTTTCTGTCTTTCTATCTTTCTTTCGCTTTATCTATCTCTTTCTCTTTTATTCTCTTATCCTAACTTCATTCTTAGGCGTTATTTACCTCTCTCGCTGGCATTCCGTTACTCTAACTTTATCCCATGTTGTTATGTCTGTCTGTCTGTCTGTCTGTCTGTCTCTCGCTCTCTCTCTCTCTCTCTCTCTGTACCTTGCTACATTCCTGGCCATTATTACTCTCTCTGTGTCACTTATTCCCTTACTCTATTTTCATTTCAAGCCGCTTTTTTTCTCTCTCATTCCCTTACTCTGGAAAATACATTCACGTACTTAGGAAGCATAGTAACACCATACGGCGAAACAAGCAAAGACATCAGCAACAGAATGAATAAAGCCAGAATAGCCTTTGCCAACCTAAACAACATGTGGCAATTGTTCCAGGTATAGTAAAAACACTAAATTAAAAATAAATAAGAGCTGCGTAATTTATGTACTGTTCTTCGGTGCAGAATGCTGGAGAGTAACAATTTGACCTGTTTCCACACAACCTGCCTAAGGAAAATTCTTCGAAAGTTCTGGCCGAACACCTCACCACTGCTACCTCGGAGCCACCAAGAAGACATGTGCACCATCACAGCAGGTAGACGCTGCAATTGGGTTGACCACATCTTCAGAAGAGACCCTGACCCCATCACCAAAACTGCCATGCTATGACCTTGACACCATCAGCAGAACTGCCATGCTATGGACTTCAGAAGGAAAGCGAAAGCAAGGATGGCCAAAAGCCACGTGACAGAGAACAGTGGAGGCGGAGATGCAAAGCATGAACCAGAGGTGAGGCACCACACGAAGGATGGCTGTCGACCGAGCAAAGTGGAGACAGTTTGTCTCTGCCTAACAAGATGCCATCAGGCGTGATGGCCACTGATTGCTTTGTCAGTCAGAACCAAGGACCAAAGAAGAAGAAATAGATTCCCTTCTTAACTCTCATTCTCTCTCTCTCTCTCTCTCTCTCTCTCTCTCTCTCTCATTCCGTTACTCTAACATTATTCCTAGCCGTTATTTCTCTCTCATTCCCGTACTCTAACATCGTTCCTAGTCGTTTTTTCTCTCTCTCATTCCGTTACTCTAATTTCAGTCCTAGCCGTTATCTTCTCTGTCTCATTCAGAAATCCAATTTCATCCCGAGATGTTATGTGACCGCTTGACATACACAACCATTAATACGTGTTAAAAACCACATACAATAACAACATTAAAAGCAGTTAAGACAATTGTGCACAAAACACAGTATCATGAAAAGTTCACGGCTTTGAGAGAAGCTGTCCCAGAACAACAAAATAGTAAATGCATGTTTTTGGAATGGAAAGTTTTGTGAGAAGTTGCTAATCTGGGTTTTTTTCCCGTTGTTAGAGAGAAAGACGTGTGGAAAAGGTCGAAAAGCTGAGGAACCGTGTGCAAATGTAGATGTTTTGTACCGTGTGAAAAATAAAGCATCGTGTGAAAATTGGCTGGAAAAAAGAGTGGGCTGTATAAATAGAAGAGATGTGGGCTTAGGAGGGATTCCAGGATTTTACAGATAGTGATAGGTGAACTGCGTCTTCGAGATTATCAAGACCAGTTTATATTTTCTTCTGTTGGATACATTTTCATGTTGGATTTACAGTTTCAATTTTTGGATACTCACTACTTTGTGTAAGCAAGAAATTAGTACTTCACCATTGTGTCAATAACATTGCTGTTCCAAATCACGTTAATAAACTATATTTTATTTTTCTACATTGCTGAGTTTTCTTTGGAATATGACAGTGGATTACTTTGACAAACCATTATACGAGGTTGCTTTTCACTAAACATAAAAAAGGGTACGAACGAATACTGGGAAGAAAGATAAACTAAGGTCAAGAATTTCCATCTCAGGCGGAAAGGCCTGTAACGACTTGAACCAGAACGTACAAGAGTTAGCGCACGTCAAAATATTTACCTGCGCACAACACAATTAACTGAACTGACCCGGCCAACTGACGGACACAGACATTCTCACATTGATGTTGTAACCAGCCCGGTTACAGTTATTCTTCTCTGTCTCTCTATCTATCTATCTCTCACTTATTTTGTTTACTCTAAAATCATGAAGACTAACATTTCCGCTCTCAGTTCTTTCATGGCCTTCACTCAGCCACTATCCGTCACATTCTTCTAATAAAACATCGTTTCTTGTCATCGTTCAAGCGCTTCCATTTCTGTACCAGAATGCCAAGCCGAAAAAAATTGTGTTAATTTAACACTTAAGCGTGTTTTCAGTTTTCAAACCATTTTAAAACAAACAACTTATCTGGGTCTAATGTTTGAGTTTGATTGAACTTTTTCTGAGTAATTTGTATTTTGTATTAAAGATAAAAAGGTAACTGTAGTTCCATAGCAGAAGCTGGCGTAGGGGAGTGATGTGTTGGAGACTTCACCATATTAGGTCCAGCTTTAAATGAGGTGAGAGGACCAGTTTTCTTCTTTGCTGCTTTTGCCTTCCCTAACTCACGAGCAGAATCAAGTACTAATTTACAGCTGGGTAGATAGGAGCAAGAGCTGCCAGGTTTTAAACCAGGTAATTGTACCGCGAGAGGAAAACGTTCTAACAACTCAGCCAATCGGACCCTCATGTGTTTTGTAAAAATATATATTTCTCCAAATTTTTCTTTTCTTTTCTTTGTTCTCTTCGTTCTACTTGACTTGCTTATCTCCTTCTTTTGCTTTGATCTTTTTTCCTGCAAAAGTTATGTTCTGCGATGAAGGCTTTTGTCCAAAGCAAAATATTAAGAAATATTTAGAAAATAGCGAACGGTCAACATCATCATCACCAGCTGCCATCTCCACTACGAAAATCGGCTGTAATGGATCTCCAACGTCTTCTGTCTCTTGTCTTGATGGTGCACCCTGACAAACTCTTTCCTGTTCATCTCATGATGTTATCTTCCCACTTAAACAACTGTCTTTCCCTTGCACGTTTACCAGTACTACAACATTAAATATTGACCACAAGGTGAGAAAAGTACATAAGCAATCATAACTATGAACTGGCTGGATGTTTATGATGTCTTTTTTTTTAAAACTTTGACGGTACACTCCCAGTCAAAAAACTCTGTTTAATATTTTCTCTATCACTTCGACGGTAATCAGCTTCAGCCGACAAACTGTACCTCACCTATTTTCTTTGCTCCTTAGCCGCCATTTATCAAAGCAGTAAGTGGCCATCACGCCTGTTGGCGTCTTGTAGGACAGCAAAATACTGCTTCCACTTTGCTCAGTCGGCGGCCATCTTTCGTACAGTGCCCCAGTTCTGGTTCATTCTGTGCATCTCGGCTTTCACAGGTCTCCGCCAAGTTGTTTTCAGTCGGCTTCTTTTCGCTTTCCTTCAGGGGTCCATAGCATAGCTGTTCTTCTGATGACATCAGGGTCTCTTCTGAGGACATGACCAACCCAACTCCAGCGTTTGCCCGCTATAATAATGTGCATTTCCTGACCGTCGCTCCGAGTAAGCAGTTCTATTAAAATAACGGGTCCCGATTTCTCGAGAAACATAATGATTATTTTTCCCCTCGCGTTCGGGAATTTAAAAATCATAAGAAGAGTCGGAGTCGTTGAGCTTGTAACCGACTCTGACTTCAAAACAGACTACGCACAAAACTACCGACTCCTGGACCGCCACCGACTCTGACTTCAACACAGACTACACACAAAACTACCAACGCCTGGACCGCCACCGACTCTGACTTAACACAGACTACGCACAAAACTACCGACTCCTTGACCGCCACCGACTCTGACTTCAACACAGACTACGCACAAAACTACCGACTCCTTGACCGCCACCGACTCTGACTTCAACACAGAATACGCACAAAACTACCGACTCTTCAACCGCCACCGACTCTGACTTCAACACAAACTACACACAAAACTACCGACTCCTGGACCGCTGTCGTAGATTTTCGATAGGAGAATTAAGACTTGGGTTGGTCCCTTCTGAATAGATTAGAATAAGTGATAGTCACAGTGAGAAGTAGTAATAGCAATAGATTTCCACGAGTGAGATGGTAGAAATGTGATAGAGGCTGTCTCTGAAATCAAGAAATCTTCTCTCTTTCACCTATCTTCTACGACAGATTTAGATTGAGTCAGACAGTCTACACACATATATATGAAATATATATATATCCTCTCACATACATACACACATAAGACGACAGTTAGACGTACAGACGTGGGAAAAACTATGACACTGATTATAAGAATAGTTTGGGAAAAAACGGACTGACCGACACGCTGGAACAAATTTTATGAGTAGTTTATTTATCAAGACTAAACTTCTTTCACAACATATCAAATCACATCAAGCATATACAAAAAAAAATCATAAACACTAAATCTAGAAATGCTACAAGAATAATAGACCCGTTGGTATGATCCTTCCCTCGATGTATAGCTCATAGTCCCGTTAGAAGAAAGTGATAGCCCAAAGAGTCACAGATACATATGATTTAGTCTAAAATTCTTCCCCTTTAAGGTATAAACAGACTGGATACTCTGATCTAGTTTAAGGGAATATATATATATAGTTAGCAATACCTTGCATAAAGAACTGTTATGACAGCAAAAAAAATGAATGGGTGTCAAATTACCACCATAAAGGGATCGCTCAGTCCTGCATTCACTCTATTCATTCAACTGTGATCACGTGCATTTTTTTTTGTTATACTCACAGCTTTGGTAACCACTTCGGGAACAAAAATACAATATTTTTAGGACTTGCCCATACAGAATCTTCAATGGTAATCTTGGCCAAGAAAACCCCAGGTCCAAAAAAGACGGGTTGAATTCACTACTAACGGGACCGTTCTCTTGGGAATACTATTGTTTTGGATGTCTGTTTAAGTCCCATAAAATTGTCCAGACACGAGCGTTTATAGCGAGCACAGTGTCAACATCTTAGATTTCAAACAAATGAGGAATGTCAGGTCGGCACCTTCTCTCAGTATAAGAATTTAGTTGGTCACACCACCACTTGTCAACAGTGTCGGGAAAGTTACTGATTGTAATATGTTACTTGCCACAAAGGCTGAAAAATGACTAGAGTTTTCTCAGGAAGAATCAAATCAGGCTCGATGACCCGTTACTTCTTTAAAATCTTAAAGTTCTTGTAAAAGTTATACATCAAATCTTTAAGGTAAGAATGTTTGTTGTTTCTTCACAGATTTATCTCTTTACTTAAACGCTGGCAAAGTTTGGGTACCATAGTTTCACTATATATAAATGGAAAGAACACATATCAACTAATTATACATACTATAACTGATAATTTAAACTGCAAGCGTAGCTTGTCTTATAGTTTAACACTTCCCGTGGAATAAGTTATATTTAAAAATCAAACATCCTGAATTAGGAGTACCTACGCATTCCGTCAATACTCAAGATGTAGCAGTCATTTAATAAGTTAGTTTTAAAATATTCTCGACTGCGTATTAGCAGTTAAATTAAATCCATTAAGGCTACATGATTTTAAGCTAGAAATTATAATTTATTCCGCTTTCCACTGTAACTCGTCGACTAGAGAATATAACAGACTTAATAATTTAACTCTCGGCACAAATCTAACCAGCAAAATGAAATAAGCGATTTAACACTTTAACATTCACAAAATACTAGATAAATAATATAAGATTTACCTCAACACAGAACTACTAAGAACTTAAACCACTACGATCATACTAAATGACACCTCTGTTAACAGAGATTCTAGAAATCGAACGAAGGCTTGTTCTTGTCTTGACTGCGAAGTTACTGAGTGAAAATGAAATCTAACTCCCTCCAGTATATATGAAACACCAGACAAAGATGTACACTATTTCCATAAACTACGCAATAGCCTCCCCTTCTCTTAATACCTCCTGCCTTCGCACCTCACGCCAAAATGACCATTCTGAGCGAATGCGTGATGGTGCCTTCTCCACCCTGACACTGAGAATCTACCGAGGAAACTACGTGTCAGATGCAAAATACCAGACAAATGTCTGATACTGCGCCCGGGGAGATGTCAGGATTCACGCCTCACCTCAGCGCTCACCGAGAAGCTACGTTTTGACAATTGAGAATGCAGAAGATATGTCGGCCCTATGTCTGAGATAGCCAAAATATTCACAGTTATTTCGTCAATCTGCAGCGATTGACCGAGTGCATTCTCACGCCAAATCGTCTGGTGCGAGGGACTGACACGTTACGTCAAAAGTTACTCGTTTAATCAGCAATGAAATGCGTTTCTAAATGAGAAACGAAACTGGCGAAGTGAGAATGGGAAAAAAATATTATTTGCAAACGAACGAATGCGAAAAATACAGGACAAAGGTAAAGAGTGATAATAAAATAGAGGATACTGGTGAAAGAAAAAGAAGAGGATATAGGCAATTTCAATGATCATAAAACCTCTGTGACAACCGCCACCGACTCTGACTTCAACACAGACTACACACAAAACTACCGACTCCTCGACCGCCACCGACTCTGACTTCAACACAGACTACACACAAAACTACCGACTCCTGGACCGCCACAGACTCTGACTTCAACACAGACTACGCACAAAACTACCGACTCCTGGACCGCCACCGACGTTGACTTCAACACAGACTACACACAAAACTACCGACTTCTCGACCGCCACCGACTCTGACTTCAACACAGACTACACACAAAACTACCGACTCCTCGACCGCCACCGACTCTGACTTCAACACAGACTACACACAAAACTACCGACTCCTCGACCGCCGCCGACTCTGACTTCAACAGAGACTACACACAACACTACCGACTCCTAGACCGCCACCGACTCTGACTTCAACACAGACTACACACAAAACTACCGACTCCTTGACCGCCACCAACTCTGACTTCAACACAGACTACACACAAAACTACCGACTCCTCGACCACCACCGACTTTGACTCCAACACAGACTACACACAAAACTGTCGAAACCTCGACCGCCACCGACTCTGACTTCAACGTAGACTACACACAAAACTACCGACTCCTCGACCGCCACCGACTCTGACTTCAACACCGACTTCACACAAAACTACCGACTCCTCGACCGCCACCGACCCCGACTCCACAGCCCTGCATACAGTTGACGAGCTATGTCCGATATTTGACCTCTTACTTTGACGGTACACTCCTACTGTGTCAGACATTTTCTCTCCCGCTCTACCGGTTGTTCCGACAAGCCCTTCCGTTTAACTCCAGATGCATCTTTCTCACGCATATCACCGACGCCCGGTTTCCTGTCTACTCCTAATGAACATTCCCTTCTAGCATGGTTATCAATAAGCTTACGTGAAAGAAATTGTACATGTCTAGTTATGCTTTCTTTAATTTTCTCAGATCACTTATATTTTCTTTTTTGTTGTCTAGTGTCATCATTTATGTCCAACGAGTACCTGTTAATTACCTTCATTTATTTATTTACTAATGTATTTACTAATTTATTTACTTTAATTTTCTCCAGCTTTTCATTCTTAATTACTAGTGTACTTTTCCTTTATTTCAAAAGGTGCGGTCCCATCTCTCTTCATGAACAGGTATTTTAAGATCAAATGAGAAAGCTGTTAACAATAAAGGAGATTTTCCCCATGGAAAAGCGTATAAATTAATAGTGCTTTTCATTTCTATGTTATAGTTAACCCTAGTGGGAAAACTGAACGACTCTTCTCAATTATTGATAGATCTAAGGCCAATTTCCTTCGGACACTCTGTTAATTCATGTTATATTGGCTGCTTTATGCCAGGTACTCGGTGTTCCAGTGTAATAACAGGCACATGATATTGGCAGCCAGCGCAGATTTTGAAATGCTGAGCAAATGTATTTCCGATGTAAAATGGATTGCAATCACGGTCAAATCATCATCATCATCAGCTGCCATCTCCACTACGAAAATCGGCTTTAATGGATCTCCAACGTTTCCTGTCTCTTGGATTAACGGTGCATCGTGACAAACCTTTTCCTGTTCATCTCTTGATGTTATCTTCCCACTTAAAGAACTGTCTTTCCCTTGCACGCTTGTCTTCTATTATGGTCCTCAGGAAGGTGTTATGTCTTTTTATGTGAACAAAATATCTTACCTTGCTAAGTTTTATCTACTTCATTAATTCTCTTTTCCTTCACATGTTTTCTAGGACCTCTCTATGGATTATATCATTATAGAGATCAAAGCAATAATCAGAAATAACTATAGAGAAAAATAACAAACAGACCACCCAAGCTGCGATACCGGAGAACCATACTCCAAGCTGCGATATTGGAGAACCATACTCCAAGCTGCGATACTGGAGAACCATACTGCAAGCTGCGATACTGGAGAACCATACTCCAAGCTGCGATACTGGAGAACCATACTCCAAGCTGCGATACTGGAGAACCATACTGCAAGCTGCGATATTGGAGAACCATACTCTAAGCTGCGATACTGGAGAACCATACTCCAAGCTGCGATACTGGAGAACCATACTCCAAGCTGCGATACTGGAGAACCATACTCCAAGCTGCGACATTGGAGAACCATACTCCAAACTGCGATACTGGAGAACCATACTCCAAGCTGCGATACTGGAGAACCATACTCCAAGCTGCGATACTGGAGAACCATACTGCAAGCTGCGATACTGGAGAACCATACTCCAAGCTGCGATACTGGAGAACCATACTCCAAGCTGCGATACTGGAGAACCATACTGTACATTACCAAGAAGAGACCAAGTGATAACTTTCAGACTAAGAACCAGCCACTGCAGATTCATTACAGGAATAAGTGTAAACCATTACAGGAAGAAGTGCAAACCATTACAGGAAGAAGTGTAAACCATTATAGGAAGAAGTGTAAACCATTACAGGAAGAAGTGTAAACCATTACAGGAAGAAGTGTAAACCAATGCAGATGCAAATACCATCTGTACAACAAATTTAAAATCCGACAGACAGACATGTAACCATGTGGGGACGACAAGCAGAAGTAGAACACGTACTCCATAACTGCCGGCTCCACTAGATGAGCAGAGTGGCAGTCGTGCCTTCTCTAACTCAATGGAGGAAGACACTGTATGGTAACGAGAGAAGCCTGAGACGGACTGCCAGCGTTAGAAGAGAGATAGATGTAGTTACTTGAGAGCGAACAACGGCGAAGAAGAATATATTATTTTTGTTAAGACGTTACAAAATTGCATCCATTAAAATTGTTACTGTTAAGCTTAGTGCGAAGATGACATGAATCTCCGGGATGATTATTGTTATGATTAAAATTTAGGCACTCTTCCGAATACCGGTCCCAAATTAAACAATACGGTTTGTGTTAGAAAATATCCCTTACAGGGCCTCATTTGGTAATGCCGGTTCAGGGGCGACATGAAATGGGGGGGGGAGGGGGGGGGGGGGGGGGGGGGGGGGGGGGGGGGGGGGGGGGGGGGGGGGGGGATCTAAAAATGCCGGTTCATGGGGCGACCTAAAAAGTTCTGTGCTCCATAAGGTGATCAGCTGTAGTGATGGTTCTATGCTCTATAAGGAATGAAATCGAAGATGAAAATGATGATTCTGCAGATGGCGCCGCAGTTTCTGGTTCACACATTAGCATGATAAATATCTTGGGGAAATCTATCGAGATAAGAGGAAAGTTTGTCTAATCTGTTTTTACTTACTTACTTACTTAGTCGTTCCTCTTCTACCATGAGGTGTAGAGGTTTGGAAGAGAGAGCGCCAGACCATCCTATCGGCTGTCTTCCTCCTGGCCTGGTTCCATTCTAGTCCTCGGTCCTTCAAAGATTGTCTAATGTTGTCCTCCCAGCGGACTCTGGGTCGTCCTGGGGGTCTGGATCCCTGGCTCTTTGTTTCCCATCCTTGTCGTGGTAGCCGATCTTCTCCCATTCTGCAGACATGGTTAATCTGTTTTTACCAGCTTAAATTGGACAGGAATCTGACATAAAATTATATTCTCAGTATTATCCAAATTTCCATTTTCGCTCACTTGGTAACACAGAGCCAAAGTTGCAGCAGGACCTTATAGCAAGTTTACACTACAGCATGAATGTGCTCCTGTGGTGATAGTTATTGTAGTACATTATTGAGCCAGTCCCATGCATAAACGTCATATTACTCTTACGACGTGAACGACAGAAGTTCTTACTTATTTTGTCGTTCCCCTTCTACCGTAAGGTGAGGTGTAGATGTTTGGGAGAGAGAGCGCCAGACTATCCTATCGGCTTAGTCCGTAGTCCGTTTCAGTTTGTCGCCTTTAGAATCAGTCCGGTTTTCTCTCTTGTAGTTCTCGTAATCAAAAGTTTAAAGCTACCAGGTGATTCGCCTGTTGTGCCTTTGCACGGTGGAGGGGATGCCTCCTTACGGACTCCATGCAGGCCGCCCTCCTAGGCGGAGTTCGGCAGCAAAATTGTATCAGTTTTATATTCGTCAACATCAGCACTATGTACTCCGCTTACTAGGATAAATGTTAATTTCATTGCACAACCCCCCCCCCCCACCCCACACCCCCCCCCCCCCCCCCCCCTTAACCATTCCCCCCCTCCCCCCCCCCCCCCCCCCCCCCCACCCGCAATGCTAATTTTGACAAGTTTCAATATTCTGAGAAAGGCAGCAATTTCACTCCAGAACTTTCCTTTTTCTATGTGCTAAACAAAATTTAATAAATAACAATGTTCTAAGAGAGAAAGTAATTTCACCTAAGAATTCCAATCCCCATTGATATACAAAATTTAACAAATTACAATATACAGTAGTAACAGCAGAAACGTTACTCCAGACTTCTCTCTCTAGTGCCATACAATAATTCACGAGTTACAATATTATAGTAAAGGCAACAATTTTACTCCTTATTCCCATCCTTATTGATAAGCAACATTTGACAAATTACAACAATATAGTAAAGGCAATAACATTACTCCAGACTTCCCTCCCTAGAGCTATACATCATTTGACATGTTACAATATTATATTAAAATCTGCCATTTTACTCCAGAACTCCCATACTTAGTATTATACAGCATTTGGAAAGTAAAAAGATTCACGGTATCGATACGATTCAGTCTACCCAGCTATAAATGGGTACCTGACTTCTCACTTGAGTTAGGGAAGGAAAAGGCAGCGAGGAAAGGTACTGGTCACCCCACCTCTCTATGCATGACCTAGTATAGTGAGGTCTCTAACACTTCACTCCCCTACGGTAGTATCTGCTATGGGACTACCTTTTTACTCTCCCACTGAAGCAAATGACTATTTATCGATTCAGACATTACCATCCAACCCGTACAGTCAGGTACTAAATACACGTAACTGGCTATGGAATTCTAGACGGTAAAATGTTTTCAACACTACTCGTATATTTTTTTATTTTTTTTTAAATGTCAAAATGAGGCCCTGTAAGGGATATTTTCCAACACAAACGGTATTGTTTAATTTGGGACCGGTATTCGGAAGTGTGCCAAAATTTATAACGATTGTGTCGGTATAATAGGTAGCTCAACAGGGCTCCTTGTTTGTTTATTTTATACGGAGTCACTTATTAATACAGGAAGTGACGTCATGCCGATATGGTTGTTTGGCAGACGTGAAACTAAAAAAGCAGAAGTTAAGGGATGGTCTGCTGATTCTTCTACCAGTGTGTGTCATGGCGAGTGGACGCATGTACTAAAGCTACTGAATTTCCGTGTATATTCCAGTGTTATTCCATCACTAATACATCAAGATCTTCTGTGAGGTGTATCTAGTTATCTGCATTTACAGGGAGTATAGCTTCTCAGTGTCGAGTGTGAATATATATTAACAATATTGAGACGGAAAAGTACAGCGTTCCAGACATGAACGGACTGCCTACAGTTATATCGACGACTGCATATTATATGCCATTGTATATTGGCCTGAACTGTATTGAACGTGGAGCAACGTTGAATGATTAATAAAAATGTATACCGTCCACTTCATCCGTTGTGACTCAAATAATTCTGAGTGATGTTGGCTTGTTTCGGTGTCTGATACGTCTACTACCCTAGAAGTGAACTTGGACACAGGAACCATCCTGTCACTACCTATTATTATAAACAATATAAAAGACACGTAACAATTATTATTATTTTATGTGGTGGTAGCTCATACATCTGTCTCCACCATCTCACTTTAATAAGAGTATATGAAAAGGAGTCCAATAAGACGGGGTAAAACGGTAGTATAAAAAAATAATTTTAATACGTCTTACTAGGAGAAAAGACAAGAAAAAAACCTACGCTGCGGCCACATACATTGGATTTACTATGCACTTCTGGTTTCCGGTTAGGCGGCAGACATTTTAATTCCAACATGTGACACACATCAGGGAGTGTTTCCTCTTATTTTGTTTTTTAAGTTTTATGTTTTCCACTTAATTCTCTCTTTCTTTCCCTTCTGTATTTTGTTTGTCTGTCCCTGACGACGGTCTTGTGCCCGCAACGTAAGTTTTTTCATTGTCCTTTCTCCAAGTAAGACGTATTACAATGTTTTTATCCATTCTACCACTTTAACAAGAAAGTTGTAAAATGCCTATTCATAAATATCATTTCCATCAACGTAGTTAGAAAAACTCATCCTGTGCATCACTACTACCAACAATCAGGAGATAACAACTCATCCCGTGCATCACTGCCATCGACGATGTAGAAAAACAAATCTTGTATATCGTTATCATCATATTAACAAGCTAGAAAAACTCATTACTACTATCAACAATTTAGAAAAACGCATTACTACTTTCAAATATTGAAAAACTCAATACTACTATACTATCAAAAATTTATAAAAATGGATTACTACTATCAACAATATAGAAAAAAACATGACTCCTATCACCAATATAGAAAAAAAAACTCATTACTACTATCAATAATACAGAAACATGCTTCTAGTACATCGTCATCATATGAAAATCTAGAAAAGCTCATCTAGTATACCATCGTCATACTCACAAGCTCAAATAACTCATCGTTACTAACAACAATCCAGAAAAAAACCATCACTAGTATCAACAATCTAGAAAAACTCATCTAGCACATCGTCTTCATATTACCAAGCTAGAAAAGCTCACTTCATACATTACTACAATAAACAATTTAGAAAAACCGATCCCGAACATAACTACTATCAACAATCACGAAAAGCTCATCCCACGCACTACTAATTTCCTTAACAAACTATAAAACTCATCACTTCTATCAACAATCCAGAAAAAAATCATTTCTTATAATACGATTACTGCAACCCTCCAGTCTTACGATGTTCGATTAGCGCTTTTTTTATATAAAAAGCTGTTTCGATTTTATGCAAAATGCCTTATGTCCGTTCTACTCTACTGTGTGCTAAATTCTATTTGAAGCAGGAATAAAACTTTCACATGCTTGTCACAGAGGTTATGATCATTAAATTGCCTATATCTTCTTCTTTTTCTTTCACCCGTATCCTCTATTTATTATCACTCTTTTATCCTTTTTGTGTTTTTCGCATTCGTTCGTTTGTGACTATATACATTACTATTTTCCCATTCTAACGTTTACCTGTTTCTTTTCTCAAAAACTGAGAACGCATTTATGACATAACGTGTCAGAGAGAGAGAGAGAGAGAGCGTTTAAATGCCTTCTATTGCATTAGATGTCAGTAGACGATAGAACGTGTGAATACTCGACTGGGCAGACAGAGATAGCAGACATGCGTCTGTACTTTTCTCATGTCACGGGCGTTTCGTCAGGCTAGGTGTCATACTGTCTAGCATTTTCACCTGACACTAACGTTTCTCTCAGAGAACACGTAGGTATTTCTAATTCATGATGATTGATTTTATGTATATAACGTATTTCACAGGAAAGTTTAAATGATAAGTCAAGCGGTACGCTTGCAGTTTAAAAATGTAAGTTATAGTGAGTACATAATATGTAAAATATTTCATATGTGGTTTTTCTTCCCTATTCAGTGAATACTGGGGTAACCCAAAATTTTGCCGGCGTTTAGTACAAAGACATACCTGTGAGAAACATAAACAGTTTTATCTTTAAACCACGTGGGTTTACAAGTTAACACCTGTCTGACAGTGCGTGTGTCTTCATAAATAGACAGAGTATAACTCTCACTAACGGGTTTCATTAAAGACTAACTGTTTTATACTGGGCCTTTGAGCCAGATCAGATTTTCTGCACAAACTCTATGTATAAATTTAGCCGTGGTGGCAAGTAACATATTCACGTCAGTAACATTCCGACGGAGTTTCGACTAGTGGTGTGGTGACCAAATATAGTCCTTTCCTGAAAGTAGACACCGATCTGACATTCCTCAATTCTAGAAACCTAAGCTATTGACACTGTGCTCGTTGTTAATGTTCCGTGCCTGGACAATTTTAATGTGACCTAAGCAGACATCCGAAAAATAAGAACACCCAAGGAGTCGTTCCCGGAAGCAGAGAATTCATCCTGTCTTTTTAGAACTGGGGATTTCTTGGTCAAAGACTGCCCTTGACGAGTCTGTAGGTGAATGTCCTAAAAATCGTATTACCAGAAGTGGCTATCTAAGCTGTGAGTATGAACATGTGACGTGTGCTTGGCTGAATGAATAAAGTGAATGCAGGACGGAGTGATTTCTTTATTGCGGTAATTGGGCCCCCATTTGCTGTCTTAACTTTCTGTAGGCTAGTATTGCTAATCTATTTCCCTTAAAATAAGGAGAGATATCAAGTCTGTTCATACCTTAAGAAGGGGAAATATTAGACCTAATCCTATGTATCTTTGTTTCCTTGGGGCTATCACTTTCTTCCAACAGGACTGTGGGCATACCTCGAGGGATAAGATCTAACTGTGGGTCTATCATTTCTTGTAGCAATTCTTTGATTTTTTAATGAATATGTGTATATGCTTTGATGTAATTTCTATGTGTTGTGAAGAAATTTTAGATGATAATTAAAATTTCTCTTGAAATTAATCAGCGTGTTGGTCAACTCGTTCTAGAATATTTATATAATCATTTGTTATAGTTTCCCTACGTCTGTACGTATAACTGTCGTCTTGTATGTGCGTGCACGTGAGTGGTTAGAGATATATTTCATATATATGTGTGTAGACTGTCTGACTCAATCTAAATCTGTCGTAGAAGATAGGTGAATGAGAGAAGATTTCTTGATTTCAGAGACAGACTCTATCACATTTCTACCATATCACTCGTGGAAACCTACTGCTATTACTACTTCTCACTGTGAGTATCACTTATTCTTATCTATTCAGAAGGGACCAACCCAAGTCTTAATTCTCCTATCAAAAATCTATGACAATGCTCATCAATTTCATTCAGGGCAATAGGATAGATAAGAAGCATTGTCATTATTAGGATCATGAAGCATGACCTCAAATGGAATGCAGTTCAATGGTAATCTATATAAATAAAAGGCAATGTATGTATGTATGTTCTTAATACAAATCCGCATGCCTTATTATTTCTTAATAAATTTTGTCAGAAAGTCTCTTTAGTTACCTCCGGATAACGCCGTGCAATTATTTCATAATTTAATATTGTGATTATGACTTAGATTTTATTTAAAGTTTTTCTGTAAAATTTAAAGACGCCATTTAATTCTCAGGAGCCATAATCAAATAAATAGATATCCAACAAATATCAAGGGACGTAACACAAATGTTAAAACTATTATTTTATGTTTGTTATTAATAACCATATGTTTGCATATTTTTAAAGATAATTGAAAATGTTTAACTACACACTTTTACTTTAATAGGAAATAGAAAAAAAGAACCCAGTTTTACGAAGAACTTCCTTTTTTAACTATGTCATTTAAATGGCACTTATTTTGCCAGACGGTTTCAAATTGGATCAGAGCTGTATGGACGCAGTTCAAAGAACTGTCAAACATAATTAAAAAAAGAAATAAAAATAGAAGCAAAATACCACCCTGGGAACTAAAAACACAAATCATAGACTACTCACTTACTGAAAAGATCAAACAAAACATAGAAGATAAGGAAGACAAAATGATAAGTATAAAGTTCATAGATCAACTAACAAAACAACGTCTGGCAGTCTATACTGATGGATCCAAGGGTGATAAAGGACAACTAGGTGCAGGAAAAGGTATGATAAATATATTTCACGAGTGAATAGTTTAAGAAGAAGATCTGTCTCTGGAATGAGAAGTTTCTCTAGTCCAGCCTATCTATACGACTTTCTTTTAGTACAAGACAATCTTTCCCTCCATTTATATGTAAATATAAGTTTAACTACACACACACACACACAAAACTATGTGACAACAAGACACACAGACGTGAAAACTATGGTTAATTGGGTATGGGTCTGACCAACACACAAAGTAAGTTTCGTTTGTTGTTTATTGTCATTAAACTTTACAACATCGAATATCTAAAGAAAGATAAAATAAAATCAGAATTACATACATAAGAAAGTAACAGACTACATGTTCCCTCCCCTTCTGGAGACAAGAACCCAAAAGTAAATAACCCAAACGTCAAAGGTTAGCACTAGGTTACAGAATAGACAGTAAAGTAAACAAAGTTACTACTAAGTGCTACTCAGTAAAGTAAACAGATTTAAGCAAAATAAAGGCAGTACATGTCACTCTAACAAGGAAAAATGTTCTCTCTCTCTCTGTCATACGTGCCACACACTCGCTCTTCTTACCTACTCTTGGTGAAAATATCTCTTGGACATACAATTCTTTAATATATAATATCCAGTGTCTTTATCTTCAAAATTGACCCCAGTCCCTCCTCGAATAATTAAATTTTATAAGGGGGACCTAATTTGGTGGTTGATTCCTGAACAGACAAATGTCACCTCGAATAATTAATGTAGAAAAAAAACCGAGATCTTGTGTTCACAGTAAACAGTAGAAAATACTTCCAGTATAGGGAAACATCTGGTTGCTAAAATAAACACTGTTATTTATGATGGTGATGGTAAGTCCTATCGGAGAGCGGTGAGTGCCGATTTTGAAACAGCGTAACTTGCTGGATAAATCCGCGGATACAACTGTCAAAAGTCAGATGGTAATGTTATTTGTGTTACGCAACAGTGGGCTGATAAAAGTGAATGAATATCTGGGTATTGGTAAGTCCAGTTAACTTTACTATTTAAAATGTTTATGTGTCTCTTTGGCCAATCCTGTTCACAAATGAACTTGGGGACGTGTAAGCCAAGAAGAAGACAACATTCACCAATCAGAAAATGAAGAAAAGGACCAAAATAGACCGCTGGTCGCCCTTGATCAGGTCCTGCTTAAGAATAGAGAAACATTTATGAAAAAAATGCTTCTAATATAGATAGCTACATATATGTATACGCAAGGGGACAAGACGATCTCTTATCTTCTCCGTCAGTCCTGATTATAGTTAAAAGGCACACGGTGTCTTTAGTCTATCCTATCGCGCGTCGCTTAGCGGGTGCCGGTTTGGTTGAGGTATGCAGCATTTCCCCTCCTGCCCCGGTCACGATCAGCGTACAATGTCTATTATTATTCAATTATCCGTACGCGCACTTAACAAATATCGCCGGTCACTTATAGCTATTAGATTGACGGCGTCTGTGAGTCGTCGTATGGTATTAAATAACAGTCACTTACTAAAATTACATAACATGAAATATAACGTGAATTCTATTCTGTCACTTATCAGTCGCACTTAGTGTATTAATTAGTCAACTAAAACGTCTCTTCTTGTGTGATAGAGCGGGTGGTAAATTATCATTAAACTGAACAACTGGTAAACAAATAGCTACGCGTTATTTTCCAGTGGTCTTTAACAGCTAGACTTTAAGTGAATTAAAATGGTAAACTTTAACACTCTAACACGCTTAAGTACAAATTTAATATTGCCAGAAAACCAGAATGAAGTCCCCACGAAGGCTATTAACACACCTTCCACAATGGTTCTAGACTACGTGTTTAGACTATCCGAAAAATTCTGAGCGACAACTGATAACTGTTTTGGGAAGACACATTATATATACCATCCCGGTTATCTGCTCTTCAGAGGATGCTAATTTTCACACGTGCATAGCAGAGAAATCAGAAACTTAAATTCCCAAGATAAAAGGTTTTCACGGTCGCTCTGTCGCCGTTGCTACTCGACAACAGAGACTTGGAACCACGTAACGGGATTCTTCCGAGATTTAGCCCGCTTCTGGAGATCAAAGCATTAACTCCCCTGAGTGTATGAATGTCGCGAAAGGTTCAGATAGTATAGAATGTAATAAGATAACCTGGATATAAAGGTGTATCAGATGATACCAGGATAGTGCCAGATAAGAATCTGGTCTTATCAGTAATACCCCTTTTTCTGAAAAGAGTAAAGATGTATAGACAACAAAGGTGGGGTCAAGCTGTATAAGTTCCCAGAGAAGATGGTAATGTAGTACCCTGAGTCCTTATGTGCTAACTCTCCAGATCCAACTTTGTTAATATGGTAATTATTATTAATATTTTTAACTCTGCTAGGGGTAATTATTTAATTAAATTCTCCAACAATGAATAAAACTTAACTTAAAGAATTTAAGTAAGTCTGCTGGTAAATATTTACAATTTATTTGTACATTTACTCTTTTCTGTTTGAAAAGTTTTAAAAGAACTCATGTTACAACAGTAAATAAATAATAAAAATGTTCAACAAAGTCTTTCTCTGAGTTAAGCTGTCTATCAATATGGAGACAGTCTTGCTTGGTTGATCTGTCCCTGAATAATTACTAGTGTTATTCTCACAGTCTAATTGAAGAGCTTTATTGCTAGATTCATCACAAACTGGTTTGGTTTTAGTTTTGGTGAACAGGTATATGCTACACAGTTCCCTATGTGGGCAACTTATCTTAGTCACAGAAGATGGCTCCCTCTGAAACTGGAGAGAATTGTCGGCTGAAATTCTTCCAACTGGTATACTCGCGATGTCTGGCCCTCTAACATAAACCGGCACTGCATCCATTGTAACCTCAGTAATAGATGCCTCTTATATGTGTAGTAGATTAAAGGATAAAACCTGAAACGAAGTTAAACGCAATCCCTGTATTTTTCTACCAATAATCCTCTATGACACCGATGGGGACGATAGACAGTTTCAGATTAGAGTGCCAGCAGATGCACAAGATATAGTATAGTAGCATCAATCAATTCAATTCACTGTGATCAAAATTGTCTTCTACATCCTTAATTATAAGTCGTTTCCATTGATCTGCCTCCATACAATAATTTGGTCGTGAATAAAACTACTAAGTAACATATCAAACTATACATTGATCCAATTCCTTTCATCCTTCCTTATGTTCCTGGTATGTGTGTCATTCCATTTAAGAAATACTTCTTTAAACACGTTTCCAAACCTACAGACACACTTTGCCATCATTCTCAATATTTTTGAATATTTCCGAAGGCTGTCTTTGCCTCTAGAATTACACACAAACCTGTAAGTTTCAATATAAAATCGAGGTTCTGGGACTGTGTGAAACAAAGTGGAAGGGGGTAGACAGGAAGAAACTCATCACAGGTGAATTGGTGCTGTCCTCAGGACATGAAGACGAAAGTTCACACCACAGTGAAGGGGTAGCTCTTATGTTATCTATAGAAGCACAGAAAGCACTCATTGAACGGGAAGCTGTTGGATCCAGAATAATAACAGCTTCTTTTAAAACAGCTAAAAAGAAAATAAATGTAAATGTCATCCAATGTTATGCACCTACTTATGACAAAGAAGAATCTGTGAAAGAAGCATTTTATACTAGACTACAGGAAATTATGGAAAAAGTAAAAAGAAGAGACATCACAATTTTGATGGGTGACATAAATGCAAAGATAGTTACAGTCAACATCGGCTTTGAAGAAGTCATGGGAAAACAGGGGCTCGGAATAATGAATGAAAATGGGGAACTATTCTCAACCTTCTGTGCTTCAAATCAACTGGCTATAGGAGGAAGCATGTTTCCACATAAAAGAATACACAAGGCAACATGGATATCACCATACCATAGAACAGAAAATCAGATTGATCATATATGCATAAACAAGATGTTTAGATCATCATTGCAGGAAGTAAAGGTATATAGAGGTGCAGATGTGGCATCAGATCATCACCTTCTGATAGCCAAAGTAAAAATGAAACTCAAGAGATATGCAACAATGCAAAAAATTTTCCCGTGCGACTCCCTTCAAAAGGTCCGGTGTTATTCCACGTGCATGTGTCTGATATCCGATGATTGACAGATCAGCTCGCGCGAGAAACTCTGGTAAACAAACTTGCTTCGCTACATGTTATGACTGGCAGGTCACGGAAGTTGGTAAACTTTTCGTTTGTTTACGTCTCAAAGAAAAGAGGCGTGGATTACAAATGAGTAAACGCAGGCTGTCAATGCATGGCTTTGCTAGAGAATCATAGAACGCCACGAGGACACGAACGACTGTCGGATACTGTAGGCTATATTTCTATTATACGTCACAGGATGTAGTGTGACGCTAGTGTGGGTTCCAGCACACATAGGTATAAGCTGGTAACGAGTTGGCAGACCAGATCACCAAGAATGGAAGAATAAGTAAAAACAATATAAGTGTAGCGGGAGGTTATTTAAAATTATATATTTATGTAAGAGTATGCCAATAAAGAGTTCTGACCTTACAAGTAATACCCCAGTCTTAGAAATAAGCACTGGTGTATTGTTATCATAAAAATAGTCAGACTGTGAAAACCCTGGCCCAGTTGGTAAGAAGTAGTACCAGGATTTAAGGTGTCTCCTCCCTGTGACTATCTTATGATTACTTATATTCTAGGGGATAAGTAAAATGTACATTCACTGAAACCACAAATGGAAGAAGTGAATAAATCCTCAGGTACAGTTAAAATAGTTTAATAATTACACTAATATTCTATTTCTACTAGTTGGAAAAGAGTATACACATTTATATATAAATATTCACACAGTTACTATTATTGTCTGTTTAGACTTCAAGATCTTAAATAATAAAGTTACTGAAATCACTGTTATTAGTCCTTTGAATTTAAGGATAACTGTCATCAGTTGACTGAGTTTCTGTATGGTTAATTATTGTTTTCAACTATTGGCTGTTTCACATGTATAGGTGGTCAGTGTCAAACAGGACACTTATCTTTCCAACTTGATACTGCTGAAACTGAACTGTCCTTTGCTGATATCAGACTTGGTAGGCCCAACAGTAGGGATGCCAATGACCAGTTGAAGTTTACTCTTTGGGGTCCTGCACTTTTGTGGGATTGCCTCTGATGAACGACACAGGCTTCTGATACTGGACAGTCTGGTTTGAGTTATTTCATGGAACCTGCAACATATCAGCCTTGGCTAGTATCTGGCTAGACTTGTAGCTGACTACCACAGATGTCAGACCAGTCAGTCATCAGATGTCACCGTTATACAATCATAGTAAGTAAGGACATCATTTCAGTGATATAGCATTAATATTAACATTTCAATAAAGTGTAACTGACTAGCACATAAGTCAGACTAGTCAGTCATCAGGTGTCAAAGTTATACAGTCATAGCAAGTAACATCATTTCAATGATACAGAATTAATATTAACATATCAGTAATAAACATCATCTGGTTTATTCCACTCCTATACATCCTTTTCTGATCTATAACTTGATCCTTCCAAATCATATCAAGTACAAATTCAAATACTGATGCTATCTTTAGCAACTACCCAAAATTAATACATAAAATAAATAAAGTGAGTGACCACGTGATCAGGTTGCTTTCTACTGAAACTGGCTGTAGAACACTCCAGTTTACCAGCTGTAAATGGGTACAAAGTTGTGCGCTCGAACTAGGGAAGGCAAAGGCAGCGAGGAAGGGGACTAGTCACCTTAACCTCGTAAACTGGGATCTTCCATGATGAAGTTTCTAACACTTCATTTCCCTATGACAATCTCTGCCATGGGACTGCCTTTATCTTCGTAAGCGATAAAGCAATATGATAAATATATCTTCATAAGGCTGTGGGGCTATTTGTGATTAATTTTTGTACAAGCAACAATCATCCACAATGCACATGTTTAGATCATATTAAAAATACAATACATTATATCAATGACTATTATACAGGCATATTTTGTGAATTCTATATGAACCTAAAATAACAAATATTATACACGGTAGTTATCATAATTTCGCTTACCCTCAGACTTCAGATACTGGACTTAAAAATGTTTCTGGCGATCCGCTCACAATTCATGGGTAGTGGCGAAACTCTGCCTCCAGTCTGTCTCAAACCTCTTTCGATGTGTATCTCTCCAGTTTTTACCGATACGTTTATATACGCATAGCGCGGACGTATCGGAGGGTACTGACGTCACAGCTTAAACCTAGACCTGAAAAATCTTTCCCGAACATCGATTTCAGCCAATCTGTGCGTCGACTGAAATTTTACCTTTCTCATTCTCGGCATATATAATATCCATATTGTTCCATCTTATCTAGTTTTATACAGCTGATAAAACTCTATCTTCCTATCCATGTAAATTCCCAAACTGTTATTTGTTGATTTTAATATTTAGAACAGCAGTGGGTTACACGCTTTTAGCGTAACTGTGGGCAGCCGAAATACGCATAAATCTCCGTAAATGAGAACTTCCTACCGCTCCTTCTTATATGCAGTTATACACAATCCTTCCTTGTACTGAAAGGTAAAATCCTTTTCATACTGATTCCCTTCTGCTTTTATTTGTCCTTGGCGATTTCCTTTGTCTGATACACATTTCGCTGATACGCCGCCATTTTGAAAGCGGTCAATCGATCGTTGACGGGTTTATAAATCTACCTGAAAACGTTTGCAATGACTTGAAACCAATTTTGCGACAATAAGGGCAGGACTGGGAAGGTCGGAGATCAAGAGCCAAATGAAGCTAACTATAAACGAGGAATGGAAGACAACATGGAAGAACAGTAAAAAAGGCAGACACGCGTTTAAACTGATGAAAGAACTAACAAGGACGTGCCAGGTCCGAGAAGAATTATAAGATTCCATCGAACAAAAAACTGTGGCGTCACCGTCTCGGTGCAGCATACTTTATGATAGAGGAACCACACTGCCAAGAATGTCAGGAAGACAATGATATAGAACACTACCTGATCCACTGTAAAATGTACGAACAACAAAGGCTTGACTTAAAAACTTACTATAGAAATCACAATTTAGACATGACAGGTGATAAGGTTTTAAGTATAGACGCCCCAGGAGATGCCCAATCAATACTTACAAGATATATACATAAAACAAAGGAAAACATATAAGGTTAGTACTTCAGAAAAAACATTAAACCAAATAGAAATTAAGCAACAAGAACTAACAAATCATTTTTAAAAAACAACAACAACAGAAAAAAAAACTTACTAACTACTCATAGGACGAGGAAAGACAACGAGGTTTAAAAAAAAAAAAAAAATTCAAAAAGAACAAATACTAATACATGTTAAAACCAAGTGTAAAGGACAATAGTTATTGTCGTAAATTTTAGATAGGTTAGAAGATATTTATGGTCCCGTCTGAGCAGAGGTGATAGTGGTAAATATGTGAGAATAAAGGTGTAAGAAATAGATTTCACGAGTGAATAGTTAAGGAGAAGATTTGTCTCTGGACTGAATAGTTTCTCTAGTCCAGCCTATCTATACGACTATAATTTAATGTAAGACAATCTTGCAACCCCTTATATTTAGAAATATAAGTTAAACTAAGCACACCCACACACACAATTATGTGACAACAAGACACACAAAACGTGAAAAACTATGGTTAATTGCGTATGGGTCTGACCAACACACAAATTTAAGTTCTTTTTGTTGTTTATTATCATTAAACGTTTTACAATTTCAAAAACATATAGAGAAATCAATAAATCATGTTTACAGACATGAAAATAACCGAATAAGTGCCCTTACCCTTGATGAGAAAGGATCCCAAAAGAAGTTAATAACCCAAAGGTCAAAGATTAGCACTAGATTACAGAATAGTCTATGAAGAACAAGTTCCCTACTAAATTACTACTCAGTAAAGTACACAAGTTAAGCGAAATTAAACAAAGAAGTTAGTACAATGATTGTAACAAAGGAAAATATTCACTCTCTCTCTTTCTCTCTCTGTCATACGTTGCCACAAACAATCTCGCTTACCCACTCGTGGTGTTGAATCCCTTGGAAAAAAAAATACAATAGTTCCTGAACCTATACTGTCAGGTGGGTTGCCAAATTAGCCCCAGTCCAGCCTATATATCTAATAATAATTACAAGGTGGGCGCCAAATTTGGTGGTTTAATTTTCCCTGAATGAAACAAGTGTCACCGCAAATAGTTACTGAAGCAAGACGAGCTCTGGACGTTCACCGTTGCAAAAGGAGAAAAGTAATTCCAGTATTGCGAAGCATCTGGTTGCTAGGACAAATGTTACAATATGTAAAAAAGATGATGATAAATCCTATCGGCTGGCTCTATGGTGAGTGCCGATTTTGAAACAGCGTAGTTTTTCTGAATCACTCCGTTGCTACGGCTATCAAACGTCAGGAATATATGTTCTTTCATATGCCCAGTGGGCTGGAAAAATTGAATAAATAATTCTGGGTAAGGTACAGTCCAGTTAAGATTTAATATTAATGTTTATTTGTCTCTTGGGCCCAACCGGTTCACGAAGGAACTTGAGACTTGTAGCCACGAAGAAGACACCATTAATCCTTCACTGAATAAAGAAAGAGGACCGAGCTAGCCCAAAAAATCGAAGACCCAAACTAAGAATAAGACCGCTGGCCGCTGGTTTTGATCAGGTACTATTTAAGAGGAAAAGAACATTTATGGAAAAAATGGAATGCTACTATCCTATCCACACGTAAGTTTTCCGCTATGGCATGTCGGGGAAAAAGGGTATGCGCCCTCCCCCGTTATTGCCCGCGAGAAAATGAACAGCGCACAAAGTCAATTATTATTTAATTTATCCTTACGCGCACTTTAACAAAAATCGCCTGTCACTACTAGATATAAGATTTGCCGGGGTCTGTTGTTTTGTCACATGATATTAACTCTAGTCACCTATTAAATTTCACATAATGAAATATAAAGCGAATTCTATTTATCACTCAACCGTCACGCGTAATAATCTCAGTCTGCTAAACCGTATCTTCTTGTGTAAGAAAGTGGGGTGTTGGAAATTACATTACACTGAACGACTGGCAAGAAAATATCTACGCGTTATGTTATTTCACTAGTTTTAACCGCTAGGGAATTACAGTGAATTAAAATGGTAAACTTAACACATCTTAACACTTAAGCACAATTTCTATTACCACAAATCAGAAAATGAAATCCCCACGAGACAATTTAACACATTTAGCGAAGAATGGTTCTAGTCTGGCGTGTTTAGATTATCCAAGAATTTCTGAGCGACTCTGATAACTGAATTGGAGAGAACGCGGTATATATACAGAGCATGGTGTTATTATCACTAGAGGATGTTATAATTCACACCTTCTGCATAGCAGAGAAATCAGGAAACTGCGTTTCCCGGATCAAATATTTGTTCGTTCATTCTACTCAGCGATGCTGACCGATATCAGAAGACTTGGCCGTGCAACGGGCCTCTCTTAGATTACGTCCCCTTTTACTACCGTGAGGTGTAGAGGTTTGGAAGAGAGAGCGCCAGATTATCCTATCGGCTGTCTTCCTCCTGGCCTGGTTCCATTCTAGTCCTCGGTCCTTCAAAGATTGTCTAATGTTGTCCTCCCAGCGGACTCTGGGTCGTCCTCGGGGTCTGGATCCTTGGCTCTTTGTTTCCCATAAAGGTGAGTCATACAAACAGAAAATTACGTGGTTTGGCTTTGCAAATGGTAGGCACTAGATGGGAAAGCAAAGGCTGTCAGATTACTGTATCTATATTTCCATTATACGCCACAGTTATCTATAAACAATACAAAAGAGAAAATAAAGTGGACAAATACTAAAGAAATTAAAATCAGCAACTGGAAAAGACAATATTTATTTAAATTGAATACAAAATTAGTAAATAAAATGACACTAAATACCCCAATTATAACCAATTTCCAAGTTGAACAGGGTAGACCAAGATGGAACGAGAAGAGGCAATAACGGTCAGCTGTTAAGGTCCCGCTCTCCACCCATCACCTCTTCAAAATAACAACACTGTGACGATCCACATCCACTGTGCATGTTTAATCTGAACGAAAATCTAACATGGTTTAAAGTTTTTTTTGTTGTTTTTTTTAACAGCATTATTAAAATGCGTGATCAAACGAATTTAAATTGTAAAACAACTATATCAACATATGTAAAAACCAAACTCACTCGATAGTCGTGTTTTTTTTTGGTTGCAATTATTTTGTTAAGTTATTTTATAGTAAAAACTTTAGTTGTTGCAGTAAACAAAATTATTAAATAGTTATGATCGTTGAAAGACCGTTTAAATGGAAGTAATTTTGTCACATGTTGCCAGGTAACATAATTTGGTTTCTACCGCTTTGGTTAAAAAAAAAAAAAGTAAGGTGGTTGCTTTTTGTCAAATATTTATTCAATTCATGTGAATGTACAAGTATGTTTGATTTGATTGAAAAAGCAGATTTATGCATTCATTCGCTTTTACTTATGGTATGTCGGTGCTTCAGAATTTTTTAAAATAAACTTTTGTCCTCGCTTAGTACTAACATTTAGAAAATGCGAAGAAACTTTGTCACATGTTGCCAGGTAACATAATTTGGTTTCTACCACTTTGGTTAAGAAAAATAATGCAAGTGCTAAAAAAATGCAAAGTCATTGTGTGGGATGAGTGCACTATGTCACATAAGAGAGCTCTTGAAGCTCTTGATCTGACTCTGCAAGATATTAGGGGAAACACTTTTCCAATGGGAGGGGCTGTGGTAGTGCTTTCTGGTGATTTTCGTCGAACATTACCACTTATTACAGGATCAACACCAGCGGACAAACTAAATGCTTGCCTTCAAGCATCATACCTTTGGAGGCACATTCAGAAAATGGAACTGACCACCAATATGCGTGTTCATTTACTTGGAGATACAACCGCATACAACTTTGCTTACTAACTGTTGTGCTTTGGTGTTGGCAAATTTCCTACTAATCAAACATCTGATGTGATATCGTTTCCATCGGATTTTGCTAGGTAGTAATATCAGTTCAAGAGTTACAAAGCAGCGTTTTTCCGAACATTCACAACGATTTTAGAAATCATAAATAGCTTTGTGAGCGAGCGATTCTGGCGCCTAAAATTGAGAGCGTGAGATCGTTAGTAATATAAATCTCCAAATACAGAATCAGCTGCCGGGCATAGCCACAACATACAAATCAATTGACACTCTCATAGACAGCCAGCAGGCTGTATTTTATCCGACTGAGTTCCTGAACCCATTGGAACCAACTGGAATACCACCGCATAACTTAATTTTTAAAGTCGGTGCACCGATAATTGTGCTGCGAAATCTTGATCCGCCTACATTGTGTAATGGAACCAGATTATGTGTTAAGAACCTCATGCCAAACGTGATAGAAGCAACAATATAAACAGGTGGTGTCAGGGGTGAAGCATTCCACGCAATCCTCTGATCCCAACTGACATGCCTCTTGATTTCAAGCGACTGCAATATCCTGTACGTTTGCATTTGCAATGACAATAAACAAGGCCCAAGGACAGCCACTTAAGGTAGAAGGCATTAACTAAGAAAATCTGTGATTTTCACACGGACAGCTACATGTTGCTTGCTCCAGGGTGGGAACACCAAGAAATTTATTAATTTTGCCCCAGGTGGCAACACCAAGAATATTGTTTATAAAAAAACACTGGAATAAATGTAGAAAATAACGATAGGTAAATATGACACGGAGTAGTCACATATATTAATTTTAACTTATGTAACTTCCATGTGTGTAAGTTTCATAAAGCGTTAGTAGAAAATCCGGGCAACGCTGGGTACTTGCAGCTAGTCTGTAATATAAAACAAGATCTTAACTGCTACAATGTACTCCTTGAAGAGAACAAATAGGTGGCAGAGTAATGCAAGTTCGATTCTTTTCTTACTTTTTTTTAAAGTCTCTTCAAATATCTTCTGCCCCCCATTGACCAAACTGCCGTACCTTCTACATCTGGAGCCTGAAAAACGTTTTCAACACGTACAAAGCCTTCTGTTAACCTGTCGTCTGATGATGAAGACAGTTCTGTCGTGTCAACTGTAGCAACAACTGACAACAGAAGAAGTGATTAAAGTGCTATTATATTTTGTATATATTTTAGAAAGTACGGTACATTCATTTAGTTTTCCTGTGTGTTCACTAATTCTTATAATTATAGGTAGTTAATAAATGTTGCTAAGTTTGTAGTTTTTGGGGTTTTTAAATATTACATTACATTTAATTTAACATAGCTTTATGGCCCTCGGTAACGAATTAATGACTTTATTAATTCTTATGGGAAATACATTTTCGTTCAGCGTTTTTTCGGGTAGCGCTCGATTGTTCTAAAACGAATTAACATCGCCCAGCGTGAGATTGTTGTATATTATCAAGCTAGAAAACCTCATCCTGTACACGACTACTATCACGAAAGAGATAAGCACCACTTTTAGCTCCGGGGGGAGGGGGGTGTTTGAGGAGACAAAGAAAGAACGGGACTGCTGATATTTCAGGCATGTTATAAAAGAAAACAAACATGATGTTGGGCATGGTTGGGGGGGGGGGGGGGGGGATGGCTGACATCCTGATCATCTAAAACTAATTGCTACAGAAATGAAGGCTGCACGGGTCAGTGACTGTTTTATTGCTGGCTTCCTGCCAGTGGGGACTATACAGAGCTAACAGGGGAGTGGATGAATGAAAGAAGGAATGTATGAATGAATAATTGAATGAATGAATGGTTGATTGAATGAATGAATGAATAACTGAATGAATGATTAATCGAATGGTTAATCGAATGGTTAATCGAATGGTTAATCGAATGGTTAATCGAATGGTTAATCGAGTGAATGAATGAACAATTTAATGAATGAATGATCAAATAAATTATGATTGATTGATTGAGTGAGTGATTGATTGATTGAATAAAAGATTGATTGAATTAATGATTTATTTGTTTGAATGAATAATTGAATAAATGAATAATTGGCTAAACGAAGGATTGAATTATTGATTGAACAATTGATTGAATGAATGATTGACTGAATTAATGAGTGAGTGAATTACTGATTGAATGATTAAATTAATGAATGATTAAATGAATGAGTGATTGAATGAATTATCAACCAAGTATTTCACATCTATCAACACGCTAGAAAATACACGTTATATCGCAACTTGAACGTCGTGTGGCATTGTTGTTACAGCGCTTATGTCTCAATCCAAAGTTTATGCTCCTGTCTACCAAGCTGTAAATGGGTACTTGACTGTTCTAGAGTTCGGAAAGGAAAAGGCAACGACGAAGGGACCCGGTCACTCCACCTCATAAAGTTAAGACCAAGTATAGCGAAGTCTTTAACGTCACTCCTCTACGGCAGTGTGTACTACAAGATTACCTACTCTCAGCAAGGCAGAAATTGTATCCAGTATATGAGTGCTACCTGTAAATTACACATTCCTATTGATGTATTGCTGATTGGTAACACGGCCGTGTCCCTACAGTCTTAGTGCAACTTTTAACTTTAATAAATTGGATATACACTTTTTTTTTTTTTAAATAAAGTTTTGCCTCGTTTTCGCGAGGCGCGTCCCGTTTAACCTAGTCGGTTATATTAGGGTGCATGTCCAAATAAAAAAGACCCTTAGGTCTGAACGACTTATAAGGATATACACGTGATAGAAACACGCTGTAAGCTACAGACAGACACATTGACATACCTAGGATGCGTTGTAACACCAGACGGCGGAACTAGCAAAGACACCAATAACAGAATGAATAAAGAGAGAACAGCCTTTGCTAGACTCAACAACATCTGGAAGTCCTCTCCGTACAAGTACAAACACCAAATTAAGATTATATGAGAGCTGTGTGCTGACTGTGCTACTCTAAGGTGCGGAATGCTGGAGAGTAACAGAGAAGGAAATGTCGAAACTTTCCTCCTTCCACACAATGTGCCTAAGGAAACATTTCCGAATCTTTTGGCCGAATACCATCACCAACCAAGAACTACTTTTTCGGAGTAACAAAGAGGACATGCACACCATCATAGGTGGCAGACGCTGGAGTTGTGTTGGCCAAGTCCCTCAGGAAAGCGATAGAAGGCCGACAAAAACAACCTGGCGGAGAACTGTGGAGGCCGAGATGCAAAGAATAAACCAGAGTTTGGGCACTGTGCGAAGGATGGCCGCCGACCGAGCAAAGTGGAGGCAGTTTGTTGCTGCCGTACAAGACGCCTCCAAGCGTGATGACCACTGACAGCTTTTATAGCTGTCGGGTTTCCGCACGACTAGTCAGAAACAATCACCAGCTCTTGCAGTAGTGGTTCATGCATATACTGTTATCATATGTTGAGGTTGCCAGCCTCATATATACTACTGGACAAAAGTTAAGGGCCGCCATTGAGTTTAGACAAGGTTTATATAATTGATTGGCAAACTGTAAAGACAAGTGAAAATGTCATTAAAACTGAGCTCAGAGAAATGTGTATACATTTCTGTGTGCACTAGGTTAATTTTATTTAATGTCCAAAAACTGGGTCACTTTAAACCGCACGTGAAAATTGCCATTGTTGCTGCAAAAACTCGTGGTTTTTGCAACACGCCCCACTAGTTCAAAAGGTGAAAAAGTGAGTTGAATTTGAATGCACGTGGAAAATGATCATCGGTAAAGAGTGTTCACCGTTGGTATGCAATAAATCAGTATGACAAGTGGTCTAAATGATCACTGCATTAGCCATGCCACTAAGGAGAAGTCTCAGGACTGTAGACCGTGGTCGAGCCATGGCATGGATTCAGGATGGTCAATCTTTTCGTCATGTTGCAAGACGTTTAGCAGTGTCCCACTCTACCATTCAGAGACTTCTTGAGAGATTTCAAGCTACCGGACATTTGGAAAATCGACCCTGCTCAGGAAGAATTATATAAACCTTGTCTAAACTGAATGGCGGCCCTTAACTTTTGTCCAGTAGTATATAACCACTTAGAAAGAAACCTGTAAAATTTTAAATGGTTTACATTTACCCCAAAATTTTGGGAATACACAATCTCCTTGCACAGATTTAGACTGGACACAGCTCTGTATAAGAAGCTTCGAAATCACTTAGGTCTGGAAATTAGAGTTAATTCCTCTGACGGTGGGTGTTCTGCAAAATCCTTGGCTTGGGAAAACTTTTGTTTAATTACTCTATGACTTGGTCTGGGAAATTAGCGTTAATTCCTCTGACGACGGGTGTTCTGCATAATCACTGGCCTGAGAAAACTTATGTTTAATTCCTCTATGACGTGTGATCAAATTCCTAAGTTTCCAGTCTTGTATTAAAAATGCGGGTTTACTTGTGAATTCCTAAGTTGCCCAATACTCGATCTGTTACTTATAGTTGTAGAATTTCTAAGTCCAATGTCTCCTTTTTCTTTCTGGCTTTTAGGACTCGCTAGCCTGACGTTTGCGCGGCAGTGTGTTTACTGACTTTGATTTCACTACATTATATCTCACAATCCTCAGTTCAAATTCCAGCTGTGTTTCCGCTTAATTTTCCAATGAGATTCATTGTATTTTCCGGCCTCTCAAATCAACCAATCCAATCGATTCTCGTTCAGCACTTGGGCAGGGGTGCTTCAAATAAAAAAAAAATACCCTCACGTGTTTCAAAATATTAAATTTAATATCCACGCGTGACCTCTTCAAATCGCTACGTCAGAATTCTGCCCTCATTTTGTGCACAACTTATAAACACCATCTGTGAACTCATTTGATGTCCAGATGCTTCCTATCGCCAATATTGTCTCTCCAGACAGATTATCGTAATAATTACACAGGGATGGTCCCATGAAACGATAAACGCATCTACCACCTTAGTAATCTGCCCACCTAAGACGGCTATCTAAGACAGACAATATTAGCTTCTATAGATGTTGATCGGGCGAGACCGTCTTTTCATGATAAGAATCTCGCTCGCTGACCGGTGATAATGACTGGGTATTGTTACGATAATACTCTAGTTCACCTGGCGGAACGTAAATAAGTCTGAGGAGTGGTAAACAAGATAAAGACAGTTCCATTGCAAATACTTCCGTACGGGAGTGGAGTGTTAGAGACTTTCCCCTACTAGTTTCAGATTAGAGATTAAATAATGGTGCATAAAATATGTCACATAATAATGACAGGGGAGAGAAAAATAAGAAAATATCACTCGCACAGGAATGTAATGCAATCCTGCCGAAGTGGACTTGAGATCGCACAACCGTATCGTCACAATGAGTTCCATTCTAATGATGTTAAATATATTGTGCATGAGAGTGGGTGCACATGAAAGACTGTGATGATGATTTAACAAGCTAGATGAAGGTGAAGTATGAACTATTAATTACTTCCTATCAGCCAATCATCTTAGAGGAAAATCTTCTGATGTTATCTATTCCTGTATTAGAAGAATTAATTGAAAACTATCTTTCGCAAATTTAGCTATGAAGATAAAATAAATTATTATAGAATAAGAAAAAGGTATTAATAATCTGTATAAGATCTACTAACCTTCTTTTTCCCTTTCGCGAAATCCTTTAAGAACACTATAAATTCCGCATATATGGATTTCAATATCCACACATAAATATACATGTCTCATAAGGCTAGGCATTAGGGATTTTTCTCTATGCTACAATGTTGAAAACTGGATTGATTTCTAGCGTACTGCACGGCTCGTTATATCCATAAACGTCCATATGTTCCCTAATCTTGCCTGTGACTTGAAACTCCGCCTCTCCCCAATAGCTAAGAGGTCGTCTGGTTGCTCCCTCTGTCAGTCTAAAACTGGGTTGGGCAATTCGCGACCAACTTTCCTTCGCATTGCCTGTCAGTCTTTGTCAGACCGCCCGGTGTTTTCTGATTGGCCGGCTAGAAACTCACCTGTCCTCTGTCACAAATATTGCTGTTCCTTGTCGTTTGCATGCAACGAGTCCCTTTGTCGTGCCGGGCTTATTGTTTGTTTAAACAGCCTGAAAAGACTTCTTCATCTGGCCAAGCTGGACGTCTCCCAAAATAATCTATATTTGCATAATGTGGCCGCTCAAGCGCCATTGTCCCAGTGTGGTGACCCATCGCTTGTTTGCACCGCGGCTAGCAAGGAAGAGACTAATCCTTTGTGTCAGCCGCATTCTTCTCAAAGTTAACAATAGTCCAAGGGGGTATGTCTCGTGAGGTTTCCCCGGGGAGTTAGATATCAAAGAAATTGTACCATGCCCAGATGTTTGATTTTGACGTGACCAGATGTGTTTCACCAGATTTATCACGAGGCAATGTGGACTTCAAAAGATAATGTAAGGTGGAGGTCTAAATCAAGTCGCGAGTAATAAAGATTACAGTCGTGATTAAAAGATTACTAGATCAACGATGAAAGAGCCAATGTGAAATGAAAGAGCACAATGTCGGAGAAAATAAAATAAGAAAGATGTAGGAAGAGATAGAGCGATAAGGCTTTGGCGCTCGTTTATCACATTATGACATTGCAGTTTTTAGCGCGGCCTATACCTACGCATGCTTAGACCGATCATCTAAATCAGGTTTAATTGCGAACTTAAACCTTTTTTTTAACTTTTACTTCTTGGTTTTAATATCTGTTATTGCTGTTTCCAACGTCGTACAATTTGGCTAACGAAGACTTTGCTTTCTCCTTTTGAAAGTCTGTTCAAAATCTCAATCTTTAATTCATTTGATGAAAATTTCTGCTTCCTTTCGAAGAAGAAGACACCATAACTACAGGCTGGGTAATAGTAAAAGTATATAAACGCTAGACAATCACACACGAACTAAGCAGCAGACAATCTGACCTGATGAACGTGAGATATCAAAATAGACATTCTGTCCCATTTATAACTCTCACGGTCAAAGAAACATATTGGTATAGCTCAGGCACACTCCTCACTTTCTGGCACACTCATTAGAACAATCTTGACTCGCTTGGATTATTGACGTTCGGATTATCAGATTCGATTATAGTAGCTTTTATCTTAATTCGTCGAACTGTGAATTCTTAAGTGATAATGGGTTCAACAAGATTACGGAAAATGTATAGTGGCTTAACAATATAAATGAAAAGTGATGAAAAGCTAGGTTTTTGTCCTTCGTGGTTTTGTAAATTAACTACCGAGTTAACCCCATTTTGATTGTATTTTGAGTACACTCGTCATTTTTCCGGATTAGTAGAAACAATTTAATTCATGCTTTCATTCATTACCTGTAGTATTTAATTCAATGAAAGCTATTCAAGACGGTGTATTTCCACATTGTGTACTTACGGTCTTTTTCAATGAGTACTGAGTTTACAGTTCACCCAATCCCACCGTTGTCAGAAACTCCCTTTTGTTTAAATATGTTGGATTAATAGGTTTATTGACCTGTAAAAGTGCCTTCGCTGACCAACAAATTGTCATCTCTTTTTTTAAATCTCAAGATTGGCGTCCTTTCTTCCTGTATATTCTTGGATATCTGGGTTACTAACCTTTCTTCCTGTATGTTCTTAGACATTTGTGCTACTTTACCTTTCTTCCTGTATATTCTTGTAAATCTGCGTTACTTAACCGTTCTTCCAGTATATTCTTAGATATCTGGATTACTAACCTTTCTCCCTGTATATTCCTAGACATCTGTACTACTTAACCTTTCTTCGTATACATTCTTAGATATCTGTGTTACTACCCTTTCTTCCAGTATGTTCTTAGATATCTGTGTTACGTAACTTTTCTTCATATACATTCTTAGATATCTATGTTACTTAACCTTTCTTCATATACATTCTTAGATATCTATGTTACTTAACCTTTCTTCATATACATTCTTAGATATCTATGTTACTTAACCTTTCTTCATATACATTCTTAGATATCTGCGTTACGTAACCTTTCTTCCTGTCTTTTCTCGGAAATCTGTCTTACTTAACCTTTCTTCCTGTCTAGTCTTGAATGTCTGTGTTACATAACCCCTTTCTTCCTGTCTATTCTCAGATATCTGTGTTACTTAAACTATGTGACCGGGGAAAGGGAGGAAAATCTGTAGATCGCTTGTGCTAAGGGAAATAATCACAAGACTTTCTTTACTGTAATTCTTCTGTGGAAGACTGGATATACACCAGAGATGTTGCTTCCAGAAGTAAGGAACAACCCGAGCAATCAGGAATACTTGTAAGGGCCTTTGTGATGATCTAACCAAACTTGAAGGATTGATTATGAACAGCAAAAAATTTCAATAGTACAGTATATTTGATAAGTCTCAGTAGTTATACAAGATATCCTTTATTTCATTTTGTTTCCATGTAAAAAGTGGCAGCTCCAAGCTTATTTCTGGTGGGGAGGAAAGGAAAAACTGCCAGCTTTAGCCTCGATGGTAGAGGTGGGCAAATTGACACACTCGGTAATTTAAACTGTGTCGACACACTGTTTCGACACAACGGCACAGCGGCACTTTTGTCCGTATCGGGGAGAAAGAAGTCTCTTATAGACAGTATACATGAACTGTGTGAGACAATCTCTGTTTTTTCTTGCGCGCTACTGGCGTGTGTGAAAATCTATGGCATTTCGTGTGACCACAATTCAATATTTTTACACAAGTCTTCATTATGATGAAATAAAACGGAGATATGATAATAGCTGCAGTATAAGTGAAAATAATAATAAAAACAACAGTAATAATAACACATGATATCAAACTATAGTAAGCTAGTTTTGGTAGATAATGATTCAAATCCACACCGAGTACACAGATATCAGCAGAGCTAATAAAGTTTTCATTACATTTATACGAACACACGGAAACTTTCAACTTTAACATAGTGCCTAAAACATTGACAACTGCAGCACTGACACAATTTCCAGTGTCTATAACTTCTCAGCAAAAATAATATCACTTGTAAAAATCAAGTCATCATAACACATCCCTGAAAAAAATGACATGTTTGATATTCCATACTAATGTCCCGAACGGTTGACTCAAATTTTACATAGGCCTACGGAAGGTGAGACAGTGTGCCTCTTTGCAAAACAGCGAGGCAGACAGGAACTGAAACTGCTTCGAAACAAGAAGCAGGCTATGTGTCGAATCTGTCGGACTCACCGCTGTTTCGACACACACACACAGTAGCCATCTCTACTCGATTGCAAAAGGCTTGCGGCTCTTCAGTAGTCGTCTGTGGAATCCTAGCTAAATTAACATTCGAACGAGACTTTGATTAAAACTAGGACGAACTTACGAATCGTGGAGTAAACCACAATATAATTGTAGCAGGGGTTAGTGCTGGTTCACTAAATAACCCTGGTTGGTAGTGGATCTCTAGACGGTTATATACTTGTCCTAACCGTATGAGTCAAAGGCTTTGTGTTCTCAGTAGGGGATGCGCCATGTTGCTCCACACCTCAAAAGAGAACGCCTTATGTTGGTTTGACTCTAGCTTTGAGATAACTGTCTCAAGCTCTGACTGGTTACTATGATGCATCAGTCTTTATACTAGTCCGGTACTATGGCTTGCCGGATGAAATATTTCTTATTGGAGTTAAGACAGGAAACCTTCTTATGATTGGTTTCGGGGCCTAGCTGACTGTTGAAATTCTTCTTCTTCTTCCTTGTTCATCCTGAAAAGGACGTTGGTTGCGTTGTGTCTGTTTACAGCGGAGCTGCGATATCTGCGCCTTTCGGCCGGCACATCCGACTTCAGCACGGCATTTTTTCGGACCGGGTTTGCCTTCCCTCTTCGATCCCTACTCTTTCAGCCAGACTGCAGTGATGCAGCCTGTTTCCAGGACCACCACGTGGAGGTGGAGTAGGGTCTTGGTCAGCTCTGATTCGCTGACCCTGACGCAAGCAGTCAAGCTATGGGTCGCTGACTGCATTCTCTATTGCTGCGTCTTTGGGTCCCACTGTTGAAATAATCTTTAACCTAACTAACTACGAAACCTCTAGTCTAAAATTATTGTTTCTAAGTGATGATGACCAACCATTGTTCAAGGTTCTCTCTAATCTAAATGTTTTCCGGTCTGACTTGTATGGAAGCCACACAAGGTTTGATGACATCATGGGTTCATGTGTGCCATGACTGATGATGTCATTGATTCTTGACTAGTGTTTTATTTATTTCTAACTAGTCATTCATAAGTACTTTACTATAAGGCTAACAGTTGTAGCGACGTAGTAGGCCACACTGTTACAACTTTCTTCCTGTCTATTCTCGGATATCTGTGTTACTTAACCTTTCTTCCTGTCTAGTCTTGAATATCTGTGTTACGTAACCCCTTTCTTCCTGTCTATTCTCAGATATCTGTATTACTTAACCTTTCTTCATGTCTATTGTCGGATATCTGTGTTTCTGAACCTTTCTTCCTGTCTCGTCTTGAATGTATGTGTTACATAACCCCTTTTTTCCTGTCTAGTCTCGTGTATCTGTGCCCTTTAACCTATTTTCCTGTCTATACTCGAATTATCTGTGTTTTTAAACCTTTTTTACTGCTTTTTCTCAGATATCTGTGTTACGTAACCCCTTTTTCCTTGTCGATTCTTAGATATCTGTGTTACCTAACCTTTCTTCTTGTCTATTCTTAGATACCTGTGTGACTTAGCACGTTTTTCCTATCTATTCTTAGATATCTTCGTTCCTTAGTTTTTCTACCTCCCTATTCTCGGACATCTGTGTCAATTAACCTTTTTTCCTATCTGTACCTACATATCTGAGGTACTCAACCTTTCTTCCTATTCTTAAATATTTGAGTTACTTAAACTTTCTTCCTGTCTATTCTTCAAGATCTACGTAGCCAAGTTTTTCTTCCTGTCTATTCTTATATGTCTGGGTTACTTAGCCTTTTGCCATATCTATTCATAGATATCTGTGTTACTTCGTTTCTTTTCCCATCTTTCTTATCATTGTAATTCTTGCCGTGACATTTTCTAAGGGAAACTTGCATTTTCACATCTTTCGTCTGTTTTTCTTCTCCATAGAAGAGCTCTGTTTTGATGCAGACTTTGAGTTTTTGTGTGTGTTAAACTGTGGAATGTGACACTCCGTACATCAAGCCATTTTCATTGCTATGTTTGCATTTCCAATTTTCTGTGTGGTTTCAGCTAACACACCGCTGTCTTTTGCTTCCCAAATACCGTAACCTTTTTTAACAAAAACCAAGCATATTTTCAGACAAGAGAAAATATGTTTGCTTTGGTAACGTAATATATTACCGTTAGCTTCCGTGAGTGCCATGTTAGTTAATGTAAGAATGAGAAAATAACATTGCAAATTATGAAGGAATACAACATGGCTGATTATCAGCACACAGTCAAAGATTCAAATGAGAACACAACAGTGTTAAGCAAATTGTGAAATCGCAATGTTGCGTGAGATCATGTGACTTCTTAAAATAGCTGCCGGAAACCGATGTTTTAGAAACGAGGACAAAAAATAAGACTTTTTGGTGATCTTTGACAAAATAAAAGATAAAGGTAATCTCGTCGCAGATACTGCCTTGGGAGAGTAAAGTGTTAGAGACTTCATTATACAAAGTCCATCTGAATGAGATAGGATGAGCAGTTCCCTTCCACTCTGTCGTTACGTTCCCTACGTCAAGTGCAGAGTCAGGATTGGTTTGGTTTGGTTTTAACTCTTTGACTCCGGAACAACGCTCAGAGCGTTGGTCAGATTTGACACCCGTGCCTAAACAACTCTCTGAGCGTTGTTTTAAGTCTATCCCGAATTAAAATTACGGCACAAGGTGGAAAATAATTGCGGAGTCAAAGAGTTAAGGACTATCTGCATTGCACGGACAACTCAATCAGTGCTCTGATCTCCTCCCTTAGATCACACAAGGAGGATCTCAGCACAGTGCACGAACTCCGTAGCACCGGCGGAGTCCCAATGTGTGTACATAAGAAACACACATTCCATAAATATTTTTTGTGATGGATAGGTATCTAATTTTTAAATTTTGCCAGAGCAGCGGCCTTACAGCCTACTCTTTACGATTTCCAACTGCCGTGGGATTATTAACGGGTGCAACTTGCACACGGAACCGTCTTATCCGAGAAGGCTAGACATCCGATCTCAGTACCCAGGAGACAAGGGTGGAGTATGACATTATTAGGACCACTGGTTCTGAAAAAAAAAAATTCCATAAATTATATTCCTTCAACTGGGAATGGAACCCGTTACCTCTAGAATTCGAGACGGACGCCACACCTGTTAGCCACTCCGACGCCAGAGTCAGGAAGCTATTTAAAGCTATCAGAGTGACGCTACCTAGTTTCGATCCCAGAGCTTTACCACCGAGAGGCAATTGCTCGTACCATTTAGACAATCGGACACTCGCCCTCTGTGTTGTGTTCTTATCTGGACAATCTATTGTTTGTAGTGTCGTTCTCTAACATGTGATCCTTAATTATCCTTCGTTAGCGTCGTTCTCTAACATGTGATCCTTAATTATCCTCGTTAATGTCGTTCTCTAACATGTGATCCTTAATTATCCTTCGTTAGTGTCGTTCTCTAACATGTGATCCTTAATTATCATTCGTTAGTGTCGTTCTCTAACATGTGATCCTTAATTATCCTTCGTTAGCGTCGTTCTCTAAAATGTGATCCTTAATTATCCTTCGTTAATGTCGTTCTCTAACATGTGATCCTTAATTATCCTTCGTTAGTGTCGTTTTCTAACATGTGATCCTTAATTATCATTCGTTAGTGTCGTTCTCTAACATGTGATCCTTAATTATCCTTCGTTAGTGTCGTTCTCTAACATGTGATGCTTAATTATCCTTCGTTAGTGTCGTTCTCTATGTGATAAAATTAACCGTGATACAACGTTAAAATATCTCCAAAGATAAAATGTAGGGATAAAAACTAATGCGTAAGCTACTAGCAGACATGATCGCCCACGCCGCGGGTCACCACCCGCCATGGAAACTAACTTGTTAGACGTGAAGGCAAAACGTTTACCCTTGTAACGGGATGAGAACGGAGATCAAAAGGAAAAAATATGACTGAACACGTGCTTGAAACTAGCAAGGCTAAAAAGACGCAATTGGTGGGGAAAGGAAAAAATTCACGTCCCCAAGTTGACACAAGGTAAAGAAATCGACAAAAGGGACCTTAGCTATTATACGCAACAGTCATTTCTTGGACGCTTTTGCGATAACTTAGTCCGTTTATTTGAATTCAGCGGCAAACGCATTACAGAAGATGCTCGAAAATATTTCAAAAAACCAACTAACCTTGAAAAGTAACTTTTTCTTAATAATAATGATAGGAATATAAAACCTAGCTGGCCTGATGGCCCATCTTGAGCAGTGAAATAATATGCTTTCATTTATACAGACGGATAGATAATAAGAAAGATATTGACAAAAGACTGTGTTGTTCATATCAGCGAGCGACTGCATTGAAACAAAAAATGTCACTAATTTTCAAAAATTACGGCCTTGAGACTCAAGTGCTAAAATCTAGTTGGAATGAAAGAGAGGGAATGTGGTGGAGAATTGTGGCTAAAAATAACTTTAAAGGCAAAATTGTGTAGGGGACGGCAGAGTTGGTTCAAAAAACAAGTGTGTTTTTTTGTGAAACGCAAGTAGAGACAGACGGACCAACAGACAATAATACATACTTGACTGAGGTATGACTGAATTGACTTTTGGTAGGAGGTTTGAATTTGAAAAGGAAAAAAGGCGGTGATTGGCCACAGATAAACATATTATCGGCGCTCAGACGCGCATTTTTGCCATTCATCATAAATTGTCTAGTAGTAGACACAGTAAATAATTCAGTGGTGTATTTCCCAAAAGCTAATTGCAATATTTAGAGGGACGCCATACTAGAGCCAGCAGCTCAGCTGAGTTTTGCGAGCATATAACTGTGTTCTCTATTCATAATTCTGAACTGTGAGTTTTTATTTGGCACCAATGTGGTGTCAAATGATGTGTTGAATAATACAAGAGTGGGACCGAGCAGTCTAATGTTGTTGTTGTTGTTTTGATGAAATGATGGGTGGAGATCGGGCACTCAACCTCTGATCATTGTTGCCTCTTCTCTTTCCATCTTGGTCTACCCTGTTCAACCTGAAAGTTGGTTATAATTGGGGTATTTAGTGTCATTTTCTTTACTAATTTTGTATTCAATTTAAATAACTGTTGTCTTTTGCAGTTGCTGATTTTTATTTATATTAGTATTTGTCAATTTTATTTTCTCTTTTGTATTGTTTCTAGATAACTATTGTCCTTTACACTTGGTTTTAATTTGTATTAGTATTTGTTCTTTTTGAGTTGTTGTCCCTTTTTTTTTAATACCTTGTCTTTCCTTGTCCTATGAGTAGTTATTTTTTTTTTTTTTTGTTAATGCTTTGTTAGTTCTTGCTGCTTAATTTCTATTTAGTTGGATGATTTTCCTGAAGTTCTAACCTTATATTTTTTCCTTTGTTTTATGTATATATCTTTTAAGTATTGATTGGGCATCTCTTGGGGCATCTATACTTAAAACCTTATCACCTGTTAAGTCTATATTGTGATTTCTATAGTAAGTTTTTAATTCAAGCCTTTGTTGTTCATACTTTTTTTACAGTGGATCAGGTAGTGGTCTATGTCATTCTCTTCCTGACATTCTTGGCAGTGTGGTTCTTCTACCATGAAGTATGCTGCACCGAGTCGGAGACGCCACAGTTTTTTGTTCGATGGTATCTTTAATTCTTCTCTGACCTGGCATGTCCTCGTTGGTTCTTTCAGCAGTTTGAACGCGTGTCTGCCTTTTCTACTTTCCTTCCATGTTGTCTTCCATTCCTCGTTTATAGTTTCCTTCACTTGGCTCTTGATCTCTGACCTTCCCAGTCCTGCTTTTATATTGTTTTTACTTGTTCTTCCCTTCTTGGCATTCTGGTCTGCCAACTCGTTGCCAGCTATACCTATGTGTGCTGGAACCCACACTAGCCTCACACTACATCCTCTGTTCTCTAGTGATGTATTAATTGCTAGAATTTCTTCCTTTATGTCTGGCCGGCTACATTTACCTGGGTGTTCTAGTGCTTGTAGTGATGATAGTGAGTCTGTAAATATCGTAACAGCTTCTGGTGGGTTATCTTCGATTATTTCTAGACTTTTAAGAATTGCTACCATCTCTGCAGTAAAAATCGATGCCCCTTCCGTTATACTGTAGCTCTTTTTTATTCCCCATTGTGGTATTACAACTCCGGCACCTAGTTGCCCACTATCACCCTTGGATCCATCAGTGTAGACGGCCAGACTTTGTTTAGTTAGTTGCTCTATGAACTTTCTACTTATCATTTTGGCTTCCTTATCTTCTATGTTTTGTTTGATCTTTTCAGTAAGTGAGTAGTCTATGATTGGTGATTTTAGTTCCCAGGGTGGTATTTTGCTTCTGTATTTATTACTATTTTCAATTGTGTTTGATAGTTCTTTGAACTGCATTAGGTCTTCTATAGTTCTCCATCCTGTTGGATATCTATCTTTATTTAAGGGGACGTCCCATACACTTGGTTGGTTTTTGACAAATGCTTTATGTGCTGGGTGGGTCACTTCTTGTGCTACTTTACTCCAATAATTTAATCTCAGTTCTTTCCGTCTTAGACCAAGGGGAGGTATGCCGAGAGCTACTTCTAGAGCTTCTACTGGTGTCGATATAAATGCACCTGTAATAGTTCTCATGGCTGCATTTTGAATCCTGTCCAGTTTTGCTTTGTTAGAAGCTGCAGCTGAGTCATAGACTATGCTGGCATAATCCAGTTTCCCCCTGATGAAGGACTTGTAGAACATAAGCATTATTTTATTGCTGGCCCCCCATCCATTACCTTTTACAATCCTTAGTATATTTAGGGGTCCCCTACAGCTTTCTACCAAATTGTCTATATGTTTATTATAATTTAGTTGTTTATCTAAAGTTATGCCCAGAAATCTAGTTGTTGAGGAGGTACATATTTTCTGTCCTTTTATGGTTATATTGATTTTGTTATTTTTTTTTTAAATTTCCTTTGCTGAAAATCATACCTACTGTTTTGTTTACATTAATTTGGAAGCCCCAACTTTTCATCCACTCTGAAACTTTGTCTATTTGATTTTGAAGTTTTTTGTAAACATGGTCCAAGTTTTTTCCAGATCGCCAAATGGCACAGTCATCTGCAAATTGTGATACTGCATTCTTTATGTCATTAAATTCATCTGCTAAATCATTTACAGCTATAGTGAAAATTGAAGGAGAGATCACTGATCCTTGAGGAATCCCATTCTGTTGTTCATATATTTCTGACCTATCATTATTCACCTGTACAGCAAAATACCTGTCCTGTAAAAAGTTTTCTAGATACCTATAGGTTTTACCAGTAATGCCAATCTTTTTCATTTTGTAAAGAGCTCCATCGCGCCAGCATTCATCATATGCTCTAGCTACATCTAGAAAGACTGCCACTGTTTTCTCTTTCCTCTTGAACCCTAGCTTTACATCATGTTCTAATCTTACAAGCTGGTCTACTGTACTTCTGTCTGCTCTAAACCCTGACTGGTTTGGGCTATATAACTGGTTTTTTCCAGGTAGAATTTAACTCTTTTATTCACAACAGTTTCCAGTATTTTACCTAGTTGTGATGTTAAGGAGATAGGCCTATATGAACTTACTTCATGGGCTTCCTTATTGGGTTTTAGAATGGGTACTATCATAGCTACTTTCCATGCTTTTGGTATCTTTCCTAAGTTCCAGATTTTGTTATAAAGTGAAGTTATTATGTTTATGGTTCTTTTGGGTACTTTCTTAAGGATTTCATAACTAAGTATATCTTGCCCTGAGGCAGTATTAGATTTATCTTTTATTGCATTAGTTATTTCTTCCTCTGCTATATCAGCATCTAAATAGTTTGTTTCATCTATCTGGTCTGGTAGTTCTTTTAAAAACTGTATCCTAAGTCTTTCTCTTCTCTCATTTTCTTCCTGTCCAAGGTTACTTTTTGCACTGACTTTATAGAAATACTCGGCAAGGGCATTAGCTTTTTCTTTATCTGTTTCTGCTCTCTTTGGTAGTTTGATTGTTGGCATTATTGTTTTCTTATTGTTCCCTTTGATTGCCTTAAGCTTTTTCCATACTTCTCTAATTTGAGTGCTCGGTTTAAGTGACTGACAAAACTCCTTCCAGTTAGTTTCTTTGGCTTTGAATATTATTCTGTTAGATTCATTCCTAATAAGTTTATACTTATCATAGTTTTCTTCTGTTCTGTTATTTCTATATTTTTGTAAGGCCCTTTTTTTTCTCTCATGAATTTCTGCACAGCTTTTATTCCACCAGGCAACTGGTTCTTTATTCCATTGAGTTTCTCTTTTCTTATTAATGTTACTTATTGGTTTAAGGTGTTGTGGCATATTTTTATTTGGTATATACTTTATTGCTATTTTCAGAATTTCATTGGTCAGTGTTTCCGCCCACAAGTCAGTATCATCTGATTCCATGTCTTTATATTCCATCACCTCCAGCTCTGATTGGAAAGCTTCCCAGTTTGCTTTTTTATAGTTGAAGGTAGGTTTCTCTGGTTCTGGGTTTGGAATGACATTTTCATGCATGGTTATTACAATGGGCAGATGATCTGAGTTTGTGTCTTGTAACACTTCCCAATTTACATTCGCTAGGTTGTTAGTTGCTATACTTATGTCTATTGCTGAGTCTGCCCTATTAGCTTGTGGATTAATTCTTGTTGCAGATCCATCATTTAGTATTAGTAGTTCATTGTTTTCTATGAAGTCAAGTAGGCATTTTCCTGCATTATCTGCATGTTGTCCACCCCAAGCACAATGATGGGAGTTAAAATCGCCTACTATGATTGTTTTGGGGCCTAGTCTGGTGCTTATGGCTAGTATTTCTTCATCTTTAATTGTGCCATCTTTAGCATATACATTTAGAATTGTTAGATTGTTTGGTTCAGCTGCTATAGTAACCTGGATACCTTCTATATTGGTTGTATTAAATACTTCCCAGTCTATGATTTTAAATTTTTCGCTAACTAAGACTGCGACACCTCCTCCTCTACCTTCTTTCCTATCGTGTCTCTAAGTATCTTAAAGCCCTTACAACTATATCTATTATTTGGGTTTAAATGGGTCTCTTGAAGAGCATATATATCAGTATTTCCTCCAGTTTCTGATAGTAGGGGTGCAAAATTTTTTTTAATACCCCTACAATTCCACTGGATAATTCTAAATCTTTCTAAATTGAATTTTATCATCATCTAGTATACCTTTTATTTTGGTTAACTATCAATTTTGCTCTTATTCTTTATTTCCTGTACTTGTGGACTCACTATCCATCAAGTTCTCAAGAAAATCCTTATTTAAACTTGTCATTATTTCCCTAACTTCTTCCGCTAAGTGTGGTAACAGTCCCTCAAATCGTTTTTTGATAGTTTCTATGATATTTTCTTCTAGGTTGCTTTTGTTCTTTTTGACCACTTTCCTATTTTCATCCAATGCTACATTCCCTTCTCTCCCTATGTTAATCTCCTGTTTTTCACTTTCCATTCTTTTTAGTATTATTTCACTTTCTTCTTTTTGTTTAGACAGTTTGACTAGTATCATTTCATTTTCTTCTTTCAGTTCAGTCAGTTTAGCTATATCCTGGGAAATTTGGTGCTGTATGGCTTTCACTTCTTGAAGCAATGCCTCTGTACTTTTCAGTGCACTTGTGTCATCCGAGGATGTAGTTGAATCATCTGACTGGTTTTTTGGTACTATTTTATTACTTTCTAACTTGTTCTTACTTTTTTTGCCATCTGTGACTTAAGCATTTTGACATCTTCTTTCTAATATTTTGGCAGAGCAGCCTTATATTGCCCCCAAGCACGGAGAGGTGGGGCCACCAGATTCCAGCATCAGAACTACTCAGTCAAGATACGTGAGCGTCTGGCCTGCTGGACATTCACCAACTTATTTTCTAACACACCAACTATATTCCCATCAATAAATGGACAATGTTTAGTCGCCATAGACAGGGAGTGATGAGGCCACCCCAACAGCACATCCATTAATCGTTCTCCCAGATAAATTACAACTATAAACAGTAGTAATATTAACTAGTCTTGTAAAATACATATGTACACACCTTTCATTTATTATGCCATATATTCATGCATTTCATTCATAATTGCAAAACCTTTCATATGTTCTGACCAAAATAAAACCTTGGTTCAGAACAAATAAACTTAAAGAAAATTTACTATCAAAATTTTACACAGCTTGAGTTAGTTCAGTGTGTTATAACATTTTATTAATATTATTAGACTTATTAAATATCTGTGTGTGTGTATGTAATCTACCACAACACATTACATATCAGTACCCTAGAATTTTAACGTAGCCACATTCATTAGTAAAAAAAAGATAGGTGTGAGGTCGTAGTGGTAGCAAGAAGGGCCTTCTGTAAATTCACAGCTACATTTATCTCAGGAGCCTTCACAGCTGACCTCATGCATCACACTAGGTAATATCACAATCATACAATACCATCAAATCCACTACATATATTGGGGTCTCTTGTCCAGGGATAATTAGCTTAACAGTAATATTAGGATCTCCTGGTGGGAGAATTAAATTAGGGGAACAAATTATAAAAATTAAAAGTGTCCCATAAAATTAAAAGTGAAAATAAAAGTTGGTGAATCTTCACAGCCAGTGGTAATTAATTAGTTAACTGGCTAATTAGAATTACGTTAGACTATAGTAATTAGAATTACTTTAGTTTTTGGAAATTTTATCTTGCTCATTGCTAAATTGTCTAAAAAGTATGGCGGAGCTAGCCAAATTCAGATCAGCTGCTGTGCTAACGGCAAAGGATATGGTAATGGATGGTCAGGTTTTAATTCAATATGTAACGGCTGAATGTGATAAGTATATTGAACGGGAAGAAAGAAGATTAGAAAAAGAGGCCGAAAGAAAATTAGAGTCTGAAAGATTAGCTGAAGAGAAGAGGCTACAAATTGAGGCTGAGACTAAGAGGTTACAAATTGAGGCTGACAAGGAGGCTAAAGCATTAGAGGCAGAAGAAAAACGACAGCAAAGGGAGGCAGAAGATAAAAAGGCCGAAAGGGAGGCAGAAGATAAAAAGGCCGAAAGGGAGGCAGAAGATAGAAGGTTGCAAAGGGAGCACGAATTACGACTAAGGGAGCTGGAGCTACAAGGCCAAGCTCCTGAAAATGGTGCCAGCCCTTTTGTTTCAGATGCTACGCCCAGTCTGGGAGCCTCAACATCAGCTATGGGGTTTCATTTAGACCATTTTGTTGAGAAAGACGATGACATAGAGGGGTACCTCGGACGTTTTGAGTTATTAGCTACTACATATGGGTTAGAGAGAGAGAGGTGGAGTTTAAAGTTATCACAGGGACTGAGAGGTACTTCTTATGAAGTCTTCGCAAAAATGAACAGAGAAGACCAAGACAATTATGACATGTTAAAGCAGGCTTTGTTATTAAGGTACGAAAAGAATGGTGAATTTTATCGTAAGAAATTTAGAAATGCCAAACTGTTGTCTGGGGAGACATGCCACCAATTCTCTGCCAGACTGGAAACCTATTTGGAGAAATGGACGGCTCTGGGGAAGACCCAAGATCTTAAGGAGATGATCATGATAGAGCAATTGAGAGAGTCCATGGCTCCAGACATGAGAAAAATTCTCATGGAACAAGGTGCAGAGAAGTTGGGGGAGGTTTTAAATGTCGCTGAGAGGTATCAGGCAGCCCAGGCAGAGGTAAGTGGTGCTAAAAAGAAGCACATAGACAATTTTAAAGCTCCACAGCAATTTAATAAATTTGATAATAGAGAACAGGGAAATAAAGGTAGGACAAACTTTGAACGGCCAAGAAATGACTATCGAGACAGAAACTCACAGTTCAATGACCAAAAATCCAATGAAAGAAAACCGTTTAACCAAGGAAAAAGATGGTGTAAATGGTGCAAGAAAGATAACCATAACACCGAATTTTGTAGAAGAAAACCTTCAAACATTGCTGCAATGAAGTCGGGGACTCAAAGATTAAAGGTTAATCCTAATGGACAGCAGGAACCTTATCACCCCCCAGTTTGTGAGGATGTTATTTGTAATGGGGTCACCATAAGGTGCCTTTATGATACAGGTTTGGATTATGATTCAGTTGTGAAGTCTAGCCTAGTAGACCCAAGTCAGTATACCACAGAAACAGTGGAAATACAAGGGGCAACTAAGGACATACCACTCATGACACTTCCCATCGCAAGGATAACGGTGAAAACTCGCTATGTGGAAGGAGAAATCAGAGCAGCAGTGATAGATGAACCAATCTACCCTCTGATATTGGGGTGTAGATACGTCTTCTTGGGGAATCCCGAGAGACCTGTGATCATGGCGACAGTGCAGACCAGGTCACAGAAGAAGGAGGAAGAAGGTGAACCTATAAATGCTCATCCAGAGGAGATGAGGAAGGCGCAGGCTGAGGATAGGACACTCAAGCCATGTTTTAAAAAATTGCCCAAATGCCACACACCTCCGAGCAAGGGGGAATATTTTATGAAGAACAAACTATTATACAGGAAGGCCGGAACTGGAACAAATGGTCACAACCAGCTGGTTCTTCCCACTTCATATAGGGATAAAGTGATGGAACTCGGGCATGCGATTCCCTTCAGTGGTCACATGGGGATCAGCGCCACAGGACAGCGTATAGCTTGTCATTACTTCTGGCCAGGGATAACGGAGGATATAAAAAGATATGTCAAATCCTGTCCAGAATGTCAAAGGGTAGCTCCAAAGCATTGGACTGCTCCTACAACTCTAGGGGAAATGCCCATAGTGGAAACACCTTTTGAGAGGGTTGCAGTGGATATTGTGGGACCTCTCACTCGGACCAAGAGGAGGAACAGTTACATCCTTACTCTGGTGGACACTTGTTCTATGTGGGGAGAGGCGGTAGCCCTGCCATCAATTGATTCAAAACATGTAGCAGAGGCACTACTTACAATATTCACCCGATTGGGATTCCCGCATCAAATCTTGACGGATAATGGCTCTCAGTTCAAGGGGAAACTAACGGAAGAAGTTTTTAAGCTATTTCAAGCCAGACACTTTCATTGTAGTCCGTACCATCCGCAAGTGAACGGCCAGGTAGAGAGGTTCAATGGGACTCTCATTTCTATCCTGAGAAAGCTGGCACACGAAAAACCGGATCTGTGGGATCAATTCTTGCCCGCCGCATTGTTTGCGTATTGGGAGGTACCACATAGTTCAACCGGGATGGCTCCCGCAACTCTGCTATTTGGGAGGCCAATAAAAGGTCCCCTAGAAGCACTATTAAGGACCTGGACAGATGAGAAGGCGGAAGAGACTGTTACCTCATCTTATCAATACGTGAACGAACTGACCACTCGTTTGAAAGCTGGATGGAAACTGGCAAATGATAACTTGAAACAAGCCAGGAAGAAACATGCAGCATATTTTAATAGGAAGGCAAAGGACAGAGAACTAGCTGTGGGAGAGAAGGTGCTGCTTCTACTACCCGGTAGCCAGAATAAATTACAAATTGGATGGCAAGGTCCATATACGGTTCTAGAGAAGGTATCTAGAACAAACTATAAAATTGACAAAAAGGGGAAGGAGAAAGTTTATCATGTAAACCTGTTAAAGAAGTATCTGGACAGACCACTCCAGGAAAGCACCCTCTTACTGACCTTGGCTATCGCAACTCAAATGCAAAAGGAACCACTCCCCTCACATGAATACCCATTACATCCTTGTGAAACAGCAGCACAGGTAAAAGTCAGTAAGCACCTGACTAAAAATCAGAGGGAGAGAGTTCAACAGGTTCTGGAGGAACATACAGATGTATTAACAGATAAACCAGGCCATACAAATTTGCTACAGTATGACATGAAACTGGTAGACTCAAACCCAATCTGTATGAGAGCCTATTCTATTCCGTTCGCGAAGGAGAAGGCATTGAAAGAAGAAATAGATTATTTGTTGAAGGAGGGGATTATTTCACACAGTGAATCATCTTTTAGCTCCAGTGTCGTTTTGTTGAGGAAACCGTCTGGGGAACACAGGCTGTGCATAGATTACAGGAAACTGAATGCTGTCACAAAAGGACAAGTGGATCCATTACCAGACACAAAACAGTTATTTGCCAGATTAAACAAGGCAAAATACTTTTCAAAGGTGGATCTTAGTAAAGGCTATTACCAGATTCCAGTGAAGCCTGAAGTGAGACCTTATTTGGCTTTTAGCACTTCGGATGGACTTTATGAATTCAACATGCTACCATTCGGACTGAAAAATGCTCGGAGTGTATTTTCAAGGATGATGCGCAAATTGTTGGATCCCCTGAATAACCCATGTATCACGAATTTCATGGATGATATTCTCGTCGCCACAGAGACATTTGAAGAACACATTGACGCTCTAAAAATGTTATTTAATAGGCTTAGGGAGGCGAACTTAACTGCTAGGCCAACAAAATGTTGTATTGGATGCAAAGAGTTGGAATTCTTGGGACACACTGTATATCAGGGTAACATGACCCCTGACCCAAAGAACTTGGAAAAACTGCAGAGAGCACCTAGACAACAAACAAAAAAGGACGTGCGATCATTCGTGTCGTTATGCGGATTTTATCAAAAATACATCAAAGATTTTAACTCTATTTGTGCTCCTCTGACTGATCTGACTCGCAAGGGACTTCCAGATAAAATTATTTGGACTGCGCAAAGTGAATTAGCGTTCCAAGACTTAAAGGAAAAACTCACTAGCAAGCCTATTCTCAAACTGCCTGATTTGACACAGGATTGTGTCGTAAGAACAGATGCAAGTAATGTAGGACTCGGGGCGGCTTTGTTGCAAAGATCATCTTCACCTGATGGGGAACTGAAACCAGTCGCTTATGCAAGCCGCAAATTGAATAAGGCGGAACAAGGATATTCCACAAGCGAAAAAGAATGTTTAGCGTTAATCTGGGCAATAAAGAAGTTTCAAATCTATCTGTATGGTAGGACTTTTGTGGTCCAGACGGATCATCAGCCCCTCGTATTCTTATCTCAGGCTAAGCATGAAAACGCAAGATTGCTGAGGTGGTCTTTATTGCTTCAACCGTATCAGTTTAGTATCCAATATATCCCAGGCAAATTGAATGTCGGTGCAGATTTTCTCAGTCGGCACCCCTGTGATCAAAATTAGAGTAATGGCAGGCGTGAGGAGTAATTTTATCTATGTGTATCACTGGTTTTGGAACTTGCCGTAGGCATGTTTTCAAGTGGGGAGATGTGTGATAAAATTAACCGTGATACAACGTTAAAATATCTCCAAAGATAAAATGTAGGGATAAAAACTAATGCGTAAGCTACTAGCAGACATGATCGCCCACGTCGCGGGTCACCACCCGCCATGGAAACTAACTTGTTAGACGTGAAGGCAAAACGTTTACCCTTGGAACGGGATGAGAACGGAGATCAAAAGGAAAAAATATGACTGAACACGTGCTTGAAACTAGCAAGGCTAAAAAGACGCAATTGGTGGGGAAAGGAAAAAAATTCACGTCCCCAAGTTGACACAAGGTAAAGAAATCGACAAAAGGGACCTTAGCTATTATACACAACAGTCATTTCTTGGACGCTTTTGCGATAACTTAGTCCGTTTATTTGAATTCAGCGGCAAACGCATTACAGAAGATGCTCGAAAATATTTCAAAAAACCAACTAACCTTGAAAAGTAACTTTTTCTTAATAATAATGATAGGAATATAAAACCTAGCTGGCCTGATGGCCCATCTTGAGCAGTGAAATAATATGCTTTCATTTATACAGACGGATATATAATAAGAAAGATATTGACAAAAGACTGTGTTGTTCATATCAGCGAGCGACTGTATTGAAACAAAAAATGTCACCAATTTTCAAAAATTGCGGCCTTGAGACTCAAGTGCTAAAATCTAGTTGGAATGAAAGAGAGGGAATGTGGTGGAGAATTGTGGCTAAAAATAACTTTAAAGGCAAAATTGTGTAGGGGACGGCAGAGTTGGTTCAAAAAAACAAGTGTGTTTTTTTGTGAAACGCAAGTAGAGACAGACGGACCAACAGACAATAATACATACTTGACTGAGGTATGACTGAATTGACTTTTGGTAGGAGGTTTGAATTTGAAAAGGAAAAAAGGCGGTGATTGGCCACAGATAAACATATTATCGGCGCTCAGACGCGCATTTTTGCCATTCATCATAAATTGTCCAGCAGTAGACACAGTAAATAATTCAGTGGTGTATTTCCCAAAAGCTAATTGCAATATTTAGAGGGACGCCATACTAGAGCCAGCAGCTCAGCTGAGTTTTGCTAGCGTATAACTGTGTTCTCTATTCATAATTCTGAACTGTAAGTTTTTATTTGGCACCAATGTGGTGTCAAATGATGTGTTGAATAATACAAGAGTGGGACCGTGCAGTCTAATATTTTGGCAGAGCAGCCTTATATTGCCCCCAAGCACGGAGAGGTGGGGCCACCAGATTCCAGCACCAGAACTACTCAGTCAAGATGCGTGAGCGTCTGGCCTGCTGGACATTCACCAACTTATTTTCTAACACACTGTTACGGTATATGATATTAACGCCGTCTGCTAAAGGTTATCAGACGTGCAATTGTAAAAGGTTAAGGCATTTAATATATTGCGATAGATGTTTCAATTACTGAACGCTTTATACACGATCGATCATGACGTGTATAGCGTTGTTTAGGACACAGTCGGTAACTAAGAAACGCTACCCTTTGTTACTTGACCGCCAAGCTGAATAGCTGCGTTTTTCTAACCTTCCAATTCAATGGCATGATATAGCCATTTTATGTGCATTTTTATGGACCAGGGTCAGTCCTAGAACACTATATGAGAGGGAAATTTATGGAGGTTAGTATTTAACTAGAATTCTCAGAAGGAGAAGAATAATCGTCAAATTCGTATGAATATATTCAGACTCGCAGTCTCACTGTCGGCAGGTAGCCATGTCTAGCTGCGCGTGCATATAGCTGTGATGTTCTGACGACAATACTGCATTGTATCCTCATAACGGACATTGACACGTAAACCAGCAGTCTACGTTATTGATTAATTTATGCATGACTTATAAGGACTTATGTTCTGTTCCTATTTGAAATGATCATCCTGTGTGTACAACTGTGGATTAAATGTACGGACTCAATGAAATGACTTATCAAATCAATCGTATTCCAAGGTTCAATTATTGTTCGGAATCTTCCACCCCCGCATTCGCTTAATCTCCATCGAAGGCACGATGCACTATCTCTGAATGAAAAAAACAAACATATCAAGAAAGAAACAATGGCCAGAAATTTATAAGTGTTTTATTCATATCACATGGAACATTGTTCAGAGCAAACCACCATGCAACAGTGGTGCCCGGTGTATGGGGACGAAAAACAACAAAAAAACAAAAAAATTTCTTCATGACTTTCGAATGAAATATTTACGATCAAGTTTCGATCACATGACCATTACGAAGCTGACGTGACGCACGTGATCATGAATAGCAACATGACGTCACTGTTACATTGTCGCAGTGAAGAAGACATCTTTTCAACGCCTCTCTAGTTCGCTTCAAATTTATCAAGATGCACAAGATGGACTACCGTTGCCTACCCATCAGGAGCAGACAGTCAAAGGCACAGGCCTAGCCGTCGACGACAACTAGCATCAAGTGAAGCAACGGAAAAGATAAGTCTAGGTGTTTAACTGTTGTTATTGCAAACAGTGCTACTGAGTCCATGCCTTTTGCCTGCATAGGCATGTCTGTTCTGAATGTGTTTCATGTAAATTTTGGTTGTCTTAATGTGTTGTTAATTCGTGGGCCGGTTGGAGGGAACTGAAATCTCTGGGGAATGTCGCGAACAGCTGACCACCTAGATTTCAGTCGTTCTTAGGGAACTTAAACGATTGCATTTTTGGAAGCCCCATTGAGGTTTGCCATTGGACGACCTGTCCAAATCTGCTACCGTTTGACGATTTGTGTTAGCTGTACCGTTCCGTACATAACTGGTGTATTTTATTCGTACTCAGTTAACAATTTTATTCAGTTCTGTATCATGTTCGTTAACTATTTCGTCCAGTCTACTCTGACTATCAATTTATTTTATGATTGTTAAATTTTCGTCCGTTATGAGTCCTGTGATGTCATCATTTTTTGCAGTCATTTTTTTTGTGTACTTTGAATATTAAGTTGACCTCGGGTCAGACCTTGCCCTTCATTTGGCTTGTGACATTTCCGCTTGTTTTATTTAGTTCATAAATTCATTTTTAATTGTGAAAATGTCTTGTTTGCGTCTTGACATTGTTTGTACCCTTTAGTTGCATCATTGTTTTGTTTGTCCTCATAATATATATTAAATACTACATTAATAATATGATATTATATGCAATAATACACTTGTAATTTAATTTAATTAATTTTTTCTGATAATTAAGGTTAATATGGGACATTGCATAATTATGCAGTGATAGTCCAAGAAAGTAGCACTACAATTTATAAGAGATGCCTAGGGCATAATAATATAATATATATATATTGACAAAATAAAATAATCTTATAGCTACCTTTGAGGTAATAGACCCATTGTATATTATTTAATATACTTTTCTGGTACTAAGAGAGTGACTTAGTACATTGAACAATATAATTACTAGGAATCATACCCAACATTATTGGATATTGAGATTAATTGTGTGAAGTAATTACATTATATTTAACAGATATCATAACTATTTATGATATAGTTATTATTTAGATACAATATTGTTACAAAATATTGTCTATTAGTTGAACTTAGACATTAGAGTTCAGTACTATTGTGATTATTTATATTGAATATTCCTAAGTTGAGTAAGTATAATAATTACTCTGAAGCTACTATTGACTATTTTAATCAGTAATTATCAATAATTACTTACAGATAAAAGTCAAAATGCTTACTATAGACCATTTCGTTAAAATTGGTCGGGAATATGGTTATAAATCTCAAGAACTTCGTCAGTTTGCTGAGGCAGAACTGGAAAAATATGAAAGAAAAGAAGCAGAACAAAAGGCTGCATTAAAGAAAGAGGAAGAGGAACGTGAGATGAAGCAAATTGCCAAGGAAAATAGATTAAGAGAAATTGCTCAACAGGAAGAAGAGAATAAATTGAAACGAGAGGAAATTATTTTACAACAAGAAATGGAATTGGTGCGTATTAAATTGGAGACAGCAAAATTACAAGCACAAAGTGCTGATGCAAACCAGAATAATAACGCACAAAATGGATCATCATCCAGCCAAACTAAACATTTCTACAACTTTAAATTACCCACTCTCAACTTGAACGTGGACGACCTTTCATCGTTCCTGTCACGTTTTGAACAGACTTGCAAAACAAACCATTTGCCTGAAGAGTCATGGGTACTCAAGTTAAATGAATTCTTGGTTGGAGAACCATTGACGGCTTCTCAAAATGCTGACCCATCAATAGCAAATAACTACGGTGCTATTAAGTCCTTGCTTTTACGAAGGTTTCACCTGGACGAGGAACACTGTAGGTTGAAATTTAAGGGAATTTTACCTGAATCTCCAAAAGATTTTGCAGGATTCATTGCGAATATACGCAATACATTTAATAGATGGGTTGAACTGGCAGAAGTCAACAAATCATACGACAAATTAGTTGATTTACTACTACGGGATAAAGTATTATCTTCGGTTAGCCAGCCATTTTTTGCATATTTGCAGGAGCGTAAACCAGGTACTATGGACGATTTAGAAAAAATTTCTTTAAACTACTGTTCGGCACATCCGAATGCAACCATTTCTAACTCCTCATTAAGAGAACCTCTACCTGTGGCGTCTAATATGGCCTACAATCATAATAACAAACAAAGACATCACAGTGTAGACAGAAGCAGGTTCCAAAGAAATCACAATGTTCACTTTCAGAAGGGATATAATAATGATTTCAACAATAAAAATGAGTTCAACAGAGGTAGATCACGAGATAGAAATTATTCACCTCAAACAAACTACCACAATGGTCAACATAACACTCATTATAATCGATCACATACTCCCAATAATAATAGTAACTGGAATGGTAATAATCATGGCTCGAGACATCGAGATAATAGTTACTATAGAGGACGACGAGATAATTCTAACAATTATACTCGGAATCGATCTCATTCTCGGGGATCATCTCATTACAACCATAATACAGGGGCGGCAGTTACAAATAATACTACCCCTATAGCTCAGGTCCCACTTGACAATAATACAACACAGTCTTCTGCTGCATGTTTTGCTATTAATTATAATGTGGCAAATAGTTGCCAACAATGCAATCTTATTTTTCAGAAGGCGAAAGAAACAGTGCTTAACTGCGGACATATTACACCAGAGGTAGGTCTTGCAGTCAACGATGGAACAGGCCTACTAATTTTTAACAGGGGATTAGTTAATGGATCCGTCGTCTCAGTGCTGAGGGATTCAGGATCCACAACGATTGGTGTACGACAGTCGCTGGTACATCCTAGCTGTGCAACGGGGGAATATGTCCGTTGCATGACTTTTGGGGGAACTATTGAGTTTTACCCCACAGCTATTATTCATGTTAACACACCTTTTTTCACAGGGAACGTAAAAGTATGTATGCTAAAAAAGCCTATAGCTGATCTGATGGTTGGTCGTATACACGGCAGTAAAGATTGTACTCCAGATGAGATTATAGAATGGGAGAAACATAACCTATGCACTGGAAACGCCGTGACGACTAGAGCGCAGACTCAACTCATGGAGAAAGTTGATGATAATAAAATGGATGCAGACAACCAAGAGGAATTTGTAGTCAATTCACCTATTGACAGGGAAACATTTGCAACCAAACAAAAAGAGGATAAATCTTTAAAAAAAAATTTTTAAGCTGGTTGATAAAATTGACAATCTATCCTCAGGTAATAATAACAAACATTGTTTTGTTATTAAAAATGACATATTGATTAGATGTTTTAATGACAAATCACAAATGAAACAACAAGTTATGGTCCCATATACTTTTAGACGGTACATTCTTCAACATGCACATGACTCACATTGTGCTGGACATATGGGATATACTCGAACACGATCTCGAGTACTGTCTTCATTCTTTTGGCCAGGAGTGTCAAGAGATATTTCGCAGTATGTACGTTCCTGTACTACATGCCAAGAAGTGAAAGCACGTGGAGCTTTTCACACGGCTCCTATTCAGGCTTGCGATATCTCAGTAAGACCGTTTGACAAGATGGCAATAGATATTATTGGTCCATTGCTACCATCGGCCAGAGGACATAGATTCGTCCTTACGTGCATTGATTTGTGCACACGATGGCCAGAAGCCATCCCATTAAAGACCACCACTACCACAGATGTAGCTGATGCACTACATCTCATCTTTTCTAGAATAGGGTTTCCTAGAAAACTTTTATCAGACCATGGGTCACAGTTTATATCTGACACCATGAAGGAAGTCATGAAAACTTGGAACATTGATAGGAATTTAAGTAGTATTTATCATCCGATGAGTAATGGTGCGGTTGAAAGACTTAACCGTACACTTAAACAACTACTACATAAGGTTACTGCTAAGCACCCTCATGACTGGGACAGAGCACTCCCAGCTGTTCTATTTGCTTATCGGGAGGTACCGCATGAACAAACTGGCTTCTCTCCCTTTGAATTAGTTTTTGGTGCTCCCCCAAGAGGTCCTATGGGACTAATAAAAGACTTATTAATTGACGCGGAGATGACTCAGGACACTCAGTCATCTTACGAGTACCTGATTAATCTTCGGAAGAACATTATTGAGTCTTGCCAGTTGGCAACAGCTTCTTCTGAGGCTGCAAAAGCTAAGGCTCGATCTCTACAAAATAGGTCTCGACGATTACGCCAATTATTCCCAGGCGACGAGGCTTATGTGTTACTTCCTCACAATAACAATAAATTATTGATATCTTGGAATGGTCCTTACAAAGTCATTAATAAAATTTCCGACGTTGATTACGTCTTAGATATCAAGGGACACAAAAAGATATTTCATATTAACATGCTCAAGCAATTTCATACACGTCCTGAACACTTACAGTCAATTTTTCATGAACTAGATGACAACACAGTATCTACTTGTTATTATTCTAACTTATCTGTCATCCAGGAAGAAGAATCTTCTTTTCCTGAGGTACAGTTACCATTACCGGTACCAGTAGTTCAACCTACTGAATCTTGGCGGGATGTAACCATCTCTTCAATGGTTACACCGCAACAGCGTCTACAGATTGCTAATCTATTACAATCTTACCCAGATGTATTGACCGACGTCCCGGGTCGCACATCGGCTATCAGTCATGACATTACTCTCAATGATGATACACCTATTCGTGTACATCCCTATTCTGTTCCTTTACATTTCCTTGCTAAAACTACTAAGGAACTTGAACAGATGTTGTCTCTGGGAATCATTGAGACTAGTAATTCGCCATTCTCTTCTCCATTAGTGATTGTCCGGAAGAAGGACAATAACATCAGACTATGTGTTGATTATAGAAAATTAAATGCTAAGACTATAGTTGACAGCGAACCACATCCACTTATCGACGACTTACTGCCACGGCTATCCAACGCAACTATATTTAGTAAGATAGACTTAACTAAAGGTTATTGGCAGATACCACTGACCGAAAAGGCTAAGTACTACACCGCATTTTCCACTCCACAGGTCTATACCAGTGGAATGTGATGCCTTTTGGGCTTGTTAATGCGCCAGCTACCTTCATTCGCCTGATGCGACAAATTTTATCAGGTAGACCAGACGTTATTACATATATTGACGACATATGCTTGTTTAGTTCGTCGTTTGAGGAACATGTTTCGGGACTTAGATATGTTTTCGACACTCTAAGGAATTATCATCTAACTGCTAAACCTACAAAGGTGCAAATCGCGTGTAATGAGATAACCGTTTTGGGACATATCATTGGATCGGGATATATCCGAACGTTACCTAGTACAGTCTCCAAAATTCTAAACATAGCAGTTCCTCAGACGAAGAAACAGGTCAGGAGTTTGTTAGGACTTGTTCAATATTACAGTAGATTCATACCAAACTTGTCATCCATCACGGCTGTATTGTCTTCATTGTTAAAGAAAGACATGCCGGTGAAGGTGACATGGACTGGTACATGCAATGAAACTTTCAACAAAATTATAAATTTGTTCTCGCATGAACCAATTTTAAGACTTCCCGATGCTTCCAAAAGATTTTTCTTACGAACAGATGCTAGTAACTACGGCATTGGTGCATGCCTGCTCCAGAACCATGACGGCATTCTACATCCTACCTTATACATTTCAAGAAAGCTAAAGCCTGCAGAAACAAAGTATTCAACAGTCGACAAGGAACTTTTATCTGTGATATGGGCAATAACCAAACTCGAAAAGTTCCTGCTTGGTGCTCCCTTCACCATACAGACGGACCAACGTGCTGTAGCATCCTTGCGTCGATGTAATCATAAAAGCCAGAAACTCGCCAGATATTCAATCATCCTACAGCCATTTGAGTTTTCCATTGAACATATTCCTGGCACTGAAAATATTGTTGCGGATGCGTTGTCACGTAATCCTATTGACGACGAATAATCAACATTAACATTCCTAAAACATATCAACTATAAAGGAACTAACCTTGCCTTCAATTTAAACTTTATAAACACTATATGCATCACAGAATTGAACTAAAAGACAATCCAGGTATACGGATTGACATTCAAACTTCGTCTAACGTCCATACACGATATATGAATATTCGTTGAACAATCATGGAACAATATCTGACGACAAGTCGAACTTATTATCCTATGTGCACTTAATTCTTGGATGCAGTGATAAATGACATTTCTTTCCAACGTAAACGTTTGAACATTTTTGCCTAAAAGAATTCATCAGGATCAAGACTACGGATGGATCATCATATCCTATACTAATTAATTAGTTAACTTAACTTCTTAATTGAATTATTATCAATAAAATGAAATGTGAGAAAAAAATGAAATGAAAGAACAAAAAAAAGAGAACGAAATATAAAAAGAAGAAATTATGAAAAGAGAAAATAAATCTCACACAAGTATTAGATTAATATTTTTTTTTAATGTACCTATACATTATTTAGTTAGTTAAATTAGATAGTTATTATTCACTAACACTTAACACACACAATTAAGTTAAACTTATATTCGAATTTCTTTCTATTTCTTCTCACTTATTTTGTTTTTTTTTCTTCTCTCATAACATCGCGTTACATTAGAATCTTAATAATTTAACTCTTAGTTTAATTCATTAATTTAATTTTAATTAGTCAAATTAATTCCTATATGACATACTAATACGACAGACCTTACTTTAATTTAATTCTATCATTCACTATTAACATTGGACATTTTATTTAGTTGATATAATAATATGTATAATTGATATATCATGTGATTAATGTTAGATGACTATGACAAATAGTTAGTTGACATGACCGCGACACGGTTCTACTCAGAACATCGTCGGCCATATGTCACAATTGTGTTAAATTTTTTTTGAAAAAATTGTTAAGTCGGATAGATCTTGAAAAAAAATCTATCGATTTGTTTTTCCCGGGTGTACAGGGAATTGTTACGGTATATGATATTAACGCCGTCTGCTAAAGGTTATCAGACGTGCAATTGTAAAAGGTTAAGGCATTTAATATATTGCGATAGATGTTTCAATTACTGAACGCTCCATACACGATCGATCATGACGTGTATAGCGTTGTTTAGGACACAGTCGGTAACTAAGAAACGCTACCCTTTGTTACTTGACCGCCAAGCTGAATAGCTGCGTTTTTCTAACCTTCCAATTCAATGGCATGATATAGCCATTTTATGTGCATTTTTATGGACCAGGGTCAGTCCTAGAACTCTATATGAGAGGGAAATTTATGGAGGTTAGTATTTAACTAGAATTCTCAGAAGGAGAAGAATAATCGTCAAATTCGTATGAATATATTCAGACTCGCAGTCTCACTGTCGGCAGGTAGCCATGTCTAGCTGCGCGTGCATATAGCTGTGATGTTCTGACGACAATACTGCATTGTATCCTCATAACGGACATTGACACGTAAACCAGCAGTCTACGTTATTGATTAATTTATGCATGACTTATAAGGACTTATGTTCTGTTCCTATTTGAAATGATCATCCTGTGTGTACAACTGTGGATTAAATGTACGGACTCAATGAAATGACTTATCAAATCAATCGTATTCCAAGGTTCAATTATTGTTCGGAATCTTCCACCCCCGCATTCGCTTAATCTCCATCGAAGGCACGATGCACTATCTCTGAATGAAAAAAAACAAACATATCAAGAAAGAAACAATGGCCAGAAATTTATAAGTGTTTTATTCATATCACATGGAACATTGTTCAGAGCAAACCACCATGCAACACACACCAACTATATTCCCATCAATAAATGGACAATATTTAGTCGCCATAGACAGGGAGTGATGAGGCCACCCCAACAGCACATCCATGTAAAGTTCTCTCACACTGTAAAGTGCTCATTGTAAAGAAGTGTGGTGTATGGTGTGTTCTCTTTCTTCTGTAAAGCTCCACTATCAATCACTGTAGCATGTTGTTTGTGGTGCCACTACTGTATATGTCCATTGTAGTGTACAGAGTTGTTGAGATCAGGCATGCTCCAGTCTACCCAGCTGTAAATGGGTAACTCACCCTAGTCCTGAGTTAGGGAAGGCAAAGGCAGCTGTAAACAGTAGTTTCCCTCTAAGGCTCCAGGGGAAGCAGTCCCTAAACTTGATCAATTCAACCGATGCAGGATGGTGTATATATGGAGTAGAAGTGTAGAGTGTGATTAACGCGAATGGTGTACTGTTCGTGTTCTGACCAATCTAAACACTCATTCACTTGTGTCTACAAGGCACCAATGCAGACTGCTGGAATCTTTGTTTACACAGTTTTGTTTAGACGCACACACTGGGACATAACGAGTAAATCATGGGTATGTGTTGACACATCAATTTGCAGGCATACATAGTAGATCCTATGTCATGACACATTCATAAATAAAAGGTAGTACATCAATAGCTTCCAATGTCATGATACATCATGGCCGCATCCCCTATCTGACTAAGCGCGTCAGTGAAGGCGGATCGGTAAGTAACTAAAGTTGCTTTATGTTCACAGTTTATATCATATTATGAAACCACGATAAGGGGTTTCTATCAAAATTGAGATCTCCTAGCCACTGTCCGAATAATAAGATACATGCCAAGTTCTTTGGACAGTGATTCAAAAATATGATGACAGGAATGTAACATGGCCGCCTTCCTGAGTTGTCGCTCACTCACTCACAGGAGGGTATATACAAGCCAAAGTTAATTTGAAATACATATGCATAATTTCTTAAAGTTCCTCCATACAGATCTACAGTAATCCAGTTACTTCACGTAGACATAACTACTGTATGGAAGCCCGTCATCTTCGTCGATATAAACATGACCCTAGCGTTGCGAAGCACAAAATTCCAGCTAGGTCTAACCGACCTGAGATCATCAAAATAGGGTCTGGCATTACCTGGAGTCCGAATCATACATGGTACCGTACATTAGGAGAGTCTCTAACACAAACTCTAGTAGAGACACAATCTCCTACAGATGAAAAACCACTTCATAAATCATTTTTACTGAAGAATGTACCAGCCCTTAAAAATGCGTAACCGCCATTGTAAACGGTACATCGGAACTCTTCACGACTTGTCAAGACAACTCCTACTTCCGCTAGAGCGGCATAACAAGAATATAGTCCTGCCTACCCATCCAAAATATACAATATAGGACTGATTCTACTTGTACTAATAATATGTAATACATATGAATTCAGGCCATAAACATAATAAGCAAATTAATCTATTTTCTGGCCCTAACAAATAAGTACGGACATGGGTGCCATATCCATGCGCCGAATCAATATCAAGAACGATTACTCCTATAATCAAAAGTGTAAATCAATCATGGATTATCTAGCTTTCCCATAGACAGCATTTTCATACACAAATGAATGAATGTCTATATCTTTTCCATATTAAATAGCCATATCGATTTTTGTAATATGTGCGTCAAAATATGCACGCAACAATCCATTAATCGTTCTCCCAGATAAATTACAACTATAAACAGTAGTAATATTAACTAGTCTTGTAAAATACATATGTACACACCTTTCATTTATTATGCCATATATTCATGCATTTCATTCATAATTGCAAAACCTTTCATATGTTCTGACCAAAATAAAACCTTGGTTCAGAACAAATAAACTTAAAGAAAATTTACTATCAAAATGTTACACAGCTTGAGTTAGTTCAGTGTGTTATAACATTTTATTAATATTATTAGACTTATTAAATATCTGTGTGTGTGTGTATGTAATCTACCACAACACATTACATATCAGTACCCTAGAATTTTAACGTAGCCACATTCATTAGTAAAAAAAGATAGGTGTGAGGTCGTAGTGGTAGCAAGAAGGGCCTTCTGTAAATTCACAGCTACATTTATCTCAGGAGCCTTCACAGCTGACCTCATGCATCACACTAGGTAATATCACAATCATACAATAACATCAAATCCACTACACTCTAACATGTGATACTTAATTATCCTTCGTTAGTGTCGTTCTCTAACATGTGATCCTTAATTATCCTTCGTTAGTGTCGGTCTCTAACATGTGATCCTTAATTATCCTTCGTTAGTGTCGTTCTCTAACATGTGATCCTTAATTATCCTTCGTTAGTGTCGTTCTCTAACATGTGATCCTTAATTATCCTTCGTTAGCGTCGTTCTCTAACATGTGATCCTTAATTATAATTCTTAGCGTCGTTCTCTAACATGTGATCCTTAATTATCCTTCGTTAGTGTCGGTCTCTAACATGTGATCCTTAATTATCCTTCGTTAGTGTCGTTCTCTAACATGTGATCCTTAATTATCCTTCGTTAGTGTCGGTCTCTAACATGTGATCCTTAATTATCCTTCGTTAGTGTCGTTCTCTAACATGTGGTCCTTAATTATCCTTCGTTATTGTCGTTCTCTAACATGTGATCCTTAATTATCCTTCGTATCTCTCTCTTACCCATATCCAATATTCATCATCCTCATAATTTTTCTTTGCCCTTCTTTCGTAGCATGGAACAGTCCTTGAAGCTGGTCCCCTGACAGGAAGCCAGCACCAAGCAGTCACGTGCTCTTGTGGTGGTGGTTGATATGGCAATATGGTTTACATGTCGAGGTTGCCAGTCCCATACACAACTTCCGATTGGTCGATGTGTACGACATGCCTGAGAATGTACTAGTTCTATTCTTCTTTGTCTTTTCAGAGACCTTCCGGAAACTACACGTGTTGTTGGTGTATTTTACCATAATGAAAAACTGATTTCTGCTAAACAATTTCCATACCCGGAAGTGGCAGCCATTACATGTTTCGTGGCGTGCTCTCCGATTAAAGGAAACACCAGATCTCCGTAGATGTTACAGGTGATACTCATTCTTTTTTATTTTCTCACGTTCTCTCATTAGCTCTCACTTTCTTTCCTTTCACTGACGAAGGCCATGTAGCTGCAACGTTGGCTATTTTCCTTGTCTTTTGTCCTAGTAAGACTAATCACCTTTTCTTTCGATGTTTTTTTTTCATATCAATCCTACACCCTAAACACAGTAAAAATGATGTGCGATAGTTGGTAACATTTTGTGAATGTTGTTAATTATATTGACATCAGTCACTTGGTACATTAAATATGTTTTTTTTTTTACATTATGTTGGTGTAATTTCCTCCATCTCAGCCTCCACTGTTCTCCGCCAAGTTATCTTTGGTCTGCCTCTTTTTCGCCGTCCTTCTGGGGTCCATAGCATAGCAGTTCTGGTGAAGGTGCCAGGGTCCTTTCTGAGGTCATGGCCAACCCAGTTTCAGCGTCTACCTGCAATGATGGTGTGCATGCCTTTTGTGTCGTGTAAGCAGTTCCTGGTTTCAGATGGTATTTTTCCAAAAAATTCGAAGATTTTTCCTTAGACAGGTTTTGTGGAATGAGGATTATGTTTTTTAATATGTTGTCGGCGTCTTCGAATATTGTTCATAACATTGTGTTGTCCTTTATGTTGAACAGATAACAATAACAAATAAATGGCACATATTTCGTCTCACATATCTAACATTAGGAGCCATGGTTCGATTCCCAATTGAGGTGGGATTTTTTAGACCGCAGACGGCTCCAGGGTTGACCCAGCCTCGCGAATATGGGTACCAGAGCTACTCTGCGAAGGCTAAGGTGGCCGGCGTTATGATGACCACATCACCCTTATTATGCCGATGGTCAAGAAAATATGGGCCTAACACCATATTCCCAATATGCCTCAGTGGGCGTGTAAAGGGATCCTTTACCCTTTTCATCATCATCAGCTGCCATCTCCACAACGAAGGTTGGCTGTAATGGATCTCCAACGTCTTCTGTCTCTTGTCTTGATAGTGCACTCTGAAAGACTCTTTCCTGTCCATCTCTTGATGTTATCTTCCCACTTATAGCGCTGTCTTCTCCTTGAACGTTTGCCTTCAACTCTCCCTTCTGTTATGTCTTCTGCAAGGTGTTATGCCTTTTTATGTGGCCAAAGTATTTTAGCTGCCGAACTTTGATCTCCCTCATTAGTTTTCTTTTCATTCCTAGATTTTCTAGGACCTCCTTATTTGTTTTCTTCTCTTTCCATGAGATATGCCCCATTCTTCTACACATTCACATTTCAAGAGTCTCAATTCGTTCTTCCAATTCCTTATTCATTGTCCATGTTTCTACACCATACATTAGTGCAGAATATATTTAAGATTTTATGATTCTCAGTTTTAATTTGTGAGTTAACTGTTTAGGTGTCAGTATAAGTCTCAGGTTGTTGAATGTAGCTTTGACCTATCCTATTCTCTTCTTGATTTCTGTTTCACATCTGCCATCTACTACCTTCTTACCTAATCTAAAATTACATTTTCTGTGTCTCTACCATTATATCTCATCATCATTTTTGGTTTAGCTCCTTTAAGGAGTATGGAGCCACTGTAACACCTAATTCCCATGCAGGAAGAATACATCAAGCGTTTACATGCTTTTGTAGCAATTGTTTATGTAGCAATTTGTTTTACACAATGAGGTTACCAGCCACAAGCTCATACGACATGTCTGAGGGAGAAATGGTCCTGTTCTTGCTTAGTCTCATCAGAGGCCACCGGGTACTACACAGGGCGTGATATGTCATGCTTACATATATTCTCTTAACTTCTTTCTTCACATACTCTCCTCTTGTGGTAAATCTTATAGAAAAGTACATTCCTCACTTTCTCTTACACTTTCTCTTTAAATCTCTTGAATCATTCTCGCTGCTTACTCCTTATCTCTCTCCTACACTGCCTCACAGCTACGCTCCCACTCCTCCATTACCTGTCGATCTAATACATCCACCTCTTCCAAACTCACCTCGCTTATCCAACATCTGCAAGTTAATCTCTGTTTTTCTCTACTGTTTTCTCTCACTCATCATAATTATCTGGCATCGCAACTCCAACATTTGGTATGGCATCTGTTTAGGTGTCAGTATAAGTCTCATGTTGTTGAATGTAGCTTTAGCCATTCCTATTCTCTTCTTGATTTCTCTCCTTCCCTCCCTCCCTCTTTGGTTTCAATGTTAGAATACAAGAAGATCTACGAAAGAACAATAAAAATTGCAAACATGTCTGCAAGATACGAACCTACTGACACTGGCATCAAGACAACATTCCCGTCGCACGACGTGGATAATATGATTCCAGACATGCCAACATCAACGAAACCCGACTCGTTGAGATAATTTATGAGCAGTTTGTTGGCATCTGACGTCAACGTCTGATGGCTCATTTTACAGGACAATTTGATAGCTCCAGTAATGACAAGTCTATCAAATAATAATTGCAAACCCACGACGTAATGATAGACATTTGAAATAATTATAGATCCACCAATTGTTAACTGATATGCCATGTAATGATGGGTCTATCAAATAAAGGTCACCAACGTTTAGACAAAAAAAAAAATTAGTAATAAGGATTAAGTTTTATACTCCACTCTGATTTTCCCAACGCACGCAAAGTCACCACTTCTATTTAGCCTTAGCGCATGTGCGCAATGCGTGTCTTCACTCGCATTGTCTATTCCGCACATTTCAAAAGATATTTACGGTCTTGCATGTGTGTTGTGTATCGTTGTTTCTCATTCTATCGCCATGGACTTGAATGAACTAAAAATGATTCAGCAAATTGCAGCTATAGCTCGAAGAGTAACTATCTTAGTGTGTCCAATTTTTTAAATTTTTTTTTTAACCAAGGCGGAACCCACAAATACGCTGTTCATAACCCGCAGAACCCTCTGCCTATAAAATTGAGGTTACATGACCTGACTTTTAGACACGTATTAAAACATACATATATACAGTCTCTGTAAAAGGGCTAAGTGTGACCGCGCTATATAACTAGGTGGCAGATGGCAGGCCTAGTGATGTAATTCAAGGTTTACAAGTTCTCTTTTATTTATCTTCCAAGTTATTGACTTATTGATATGTGTGTGTACTGGACATCTCCACCAGAGATGTTGATTCTTGGATGAGACACTTTTCCTTCTTCATTCAACCCAGAATCCGTTCCGTTCCTTCTTCGATGTTACTAGTGACTTCGTATAGTGGTAGTTTTAAAATAGACATGGCCTACATACAGCAATGATCAAAAGATGAAATCAAATCCATGCGTATCCTTCAAAACATTTATTTACATGGTACTATTACCCAGCATGGCAAGTAATTCATATAATAGAGCTCGCACATAATCATATCAGAGGTACTTCGTACATAAGCTCTATATCTCGTTAACATACATATTCTTCCTTTGACATTTTATCATCTCCAGTAGACTTTCTTAGTCTTCCCAAAATCTGTTACTGTTTATTCTTAATTTCTATGCTCCACATCAGCATTTCATACTCATTGTATATGTACATATATTCTCCCTGACAAATTAGTCAGACCTGTCTCTACTGTTCCTGAAAGCAAAATTGAACTCATACATAACATATCAAGGTTCCCAGTCATATACTTACATGCGAGAGCATGTTGGCGGTTCTCATATGGAAGTCGACTCTCACAGTCGCTTAAATGTCGTATCTATTTCTGAATAGATCATACTTTGCTTATCTTGACTTCACGATGATACATATAGTCTTCTTCTTTTGGTTCATAACCATCCGTTTATACATAAATAGTCGTAAAGTGCTTGACCAACTGTTGCTTCATAATTGGTCGCAATATCTTCATATTACCTGTTTCTTCACTTAGTCATAAAGTGCTCATAGCGACTTGTCGACATTGTGCTTCTGTGTTACCTCTCCTGTATACAAAATTCTACCTCGTGTAAATTATAAATTTAGTCAATACTTACAGCCAAATCGCTGAATTCCTTATGAAATACACTTTCTACAACTTGTCACGAAGTGGTTTTAAGTTTATAGAGTTTGCCTGAATGAAAACAAGACCCTAGTATGAGAAAGTCTGAGAAAATAGAATTTAGATGGAAAATGACATGCCTGTGGACAGACGCGACTATTGGCTCAAGGGATAGAACCAGGATTTGAATCTCCCCTTGCCGCTTCGTGACTTTAGACTGGCTATAGTCTCGCCCTCCTCTGACTTCCTTTCAATACAAGGAGATAAGGTGTATAAATACGACCACAAACACCACTATACAGACAACATAGAGTAAGTATAGTAAAGAATAGAAGCTGATCCAGTAAATAATATATGTATATATTTATTTACATACAAGAAAAACATAAAATGGCATATTACGTCATCAAGTCAGTCGATAGCGTGCACTGTTGCACGGCCTGGAAAAACCAAAATAACAATTAAATTGAGAGACACGAGAGACAAAAAAAAAAAAACCCCAAATCACATTCACTCTTTCTGTCACCCTGCTGAGGAACAATAAAAATGGTTAGTGATTTACACCAAATCTAATTTGGTGGGGCTGTCAACTTTAGCCTCCACTCTCTAACACTAATAAATTTCTACTGTCTTAGTCCTGGTGACTTCTTCCTCAACGAAACGCTACACAGCTTTCTACTTGTTAGGCGATATGCGCTGATAACTCACAAGAATTGCTAACATAATAGACTTGGTTTTTTTCGAACGCAGACTCAGTGTCTATCCTTCAAATGCATACTGAACAGACCCTACTGATCCTGTCTATTTTCTCCCTCCGTCTCTCTCGTGGTCTCAGTGTCTCTCTAACACTCGAGGACTGATGACGCGGCGTCTCCGCTACTCTCTTCTCTACTATCAGGACCCAGGGATGTTAACCCTCTCCCCTGCTCCGGAATTCGGTGCTTGATTTACTATCGAAATCCTCACTGCCGCTGAATAATTTCCCTCTTTTAACCCGCTCCGGAGTTAGAGGAAAACAAGGCTTGAATTCTGGCTGTCTGAAATTACACCAGTCTCCGACCTCGTGTCGATGCTGGAGATTATAATAGCGATGAGCTTGGGCAGTGTGATAAATAAACCACAGTCCAGCTGAAGCATAGGGGCTTCACTGCCAGAGACCATAGGTCTGACCCTTAAGCTAGGTCCTGTTGCCGTGGGTAATTTTGCACATGGGCAAATTTACGCTTCCCACTATTCTTGCCGGGACTCGCTGAAATTAAAAGAAGATGCGTCTATTGTATAACAATTCCAACCTAACGCATCTCTAACCTAACTCCCCTTCACTCGTCATTTACAACAATACAAAAAATAATATTGCCCACGTGGCTCACTCGTCATGTACAACAATACAAAAATTAATATTACCCACGTGGCACTTAAATCTCTCTCCTTCTCTCGTTCTTCACACAATACATAAAATACCACTATCCCACGTGGCCTCTTCATCCCCCCTCCTTCTACTAAAATCTGCCAGGTAAAATAAACAAAACCTCCCGACACCGTCTGACACGTTACATGGCCGTTACGCATGGCCGATCACGTGTTCAAACTTGACAAAAATAGGGAAATCCTTTTACCCTTAACACAGGAGTTTCCCCGGCTTACTCCTATTTAAATTAAACCTCGCTGTAGGGATGATTTATTTCCCCACGCCGTATAATTCACTGATAACATAAGCTCACTGCATTCCTCACATTTAAGGCTCAGAAAAATTAACGTACACACCAAGGATTTCCCCATAAAATTACATTAGTAAATACACAGAAATAAATGGGGGTTTCGCAACATTCTACAACAAGGAGCACACGTGTCTCTCATAACTTCACACTCTCCGATCTACTGCCAAAAAATCCTAAAAAGACTTATGCACACTTTTTACGTTTACATCGTTCTACAAAGATAATAATTAATGGCGCTACCGTTTAAACTTTAAGTTAATGTCTCCCACTAACTTAACTTACGGGCCGAGATTTCTCAAAAACCCACTAAGTAAAACGATTAATAAAATAGTTACATACCGATTATCGTTGGTTATTCCCACAGTGGAGAACAATAATTACGACGTCCTACGGCCAGGCAATTATTTCTTCAGAGACAATTGCCCGCAGTTTCCTCTCTCATTATATACAAGAGAAAACACCCACGCGAATTCCCGTCCTACGCAAATCGCGGACCAATGGCAGCGCTAGGAAAATCAAATACCGCGTGTCCGCAAAATTGCGTCACATTACGTGATAACCTCGTGCTACTGACGCGTCATACAGGAGTGCCCGAAAATATCGATTTTTCGTAAACAATGAAATCTACGGGACTCGCGAAAAATTCAGAAGAGGGTAAAACTGGCCGGGTGAAAAATAAACCTACCGACATAAAACGAACCCATTTAAATTACCTCCTCAAAAATACTGAACACGATATATTCCCATGAGAAGAAACAAGGCAAACCCATATAATTACTACTCAAAAATACCAAACACGATATATTCACATGGGAAGAACCAAGGCAAACCCCATATAATTACAAAGAGAAGAGAAATGGTGAAAATTCAAAACAGAATCGGGCCTGATGAAAGTCAGAATTTCAGTGTAGCATCACATAAGTCCTCCCTTTCAAGTGCGGGAATCCGTGCTCAATCACTGAAATCTCTGGAATTCATACTGGTCCGTATCTAGATCTACATCCTGATCTAATCACTGTCATAATTAGCATTATCATACAGGCCCATCTCCATATCCTTGAGAATCTTTGCAAGCCCTGGATCGTGAGGGTCACGCCAGGGGATTTTCTCCTGTCGACTGCAACATGACTGGTCGCCCTTCCTACTCCCTCTCATGTGTTTCCTTCGCCCACGAATTTTCCTGGCGGCGCGTGGTAAATACTGATTACCAGATGGTGCGACCTCCCAGTGTTTTGAAACAGTCTGACTGGCTTGGCCAGACATCGCCGTAACAGGGCGTAACTGTTTGCGGTTGACTGAAGAACCGTGCACATGTTCCTTCTTGTCAGTATTTCCCTCCCTGGAGAGATGTAATACCATCGGGGGCCTAATTCCCGACGACAAAGAAGATACTTCTGAAGTAAGAGGCGTCACCACTGTTTGACCTTTAGGCTGAACAGGGCTGACAGGCGAATACGCCTCTGTAAATAACATTCCACTGTCTTTAGAGGCGTCTCTCCTCCTCATAGCAAGACAAGGATGTTTGAGCTCCCGTGGTGCTCCGTGAATTTGGGGCTTTCCCCTTTCACTTCTCTGGCCTGCAGTAGGCCCCCTTGCATTAGCAAGGATCGGTGTGGTTGGGTTCCCCAAAACTAAGTATGGGCTTCCCAGGATGAAATCATGTGCTGGCTGTGCCATTACAGCTGCCTTGATGGTGCCAGACACAAACTTGCATTTCACCTGAATATTGGCTACAGGCAGACGCTGTGAGATACCTCTTCTCAAAACGCCACCAATCTCAACTATTTCTCCGGTCCACTGCCCTGGTTTCACCAAATGACGAGCGACGATACTGGGGTAAGTAAGCCCGCTGTCAAACAAACACGTAGTGGCTGTCCCATTCACTACGGCTGGTCCACTGTTAGAGAACAACTTCTCTGCCTGGACTGGTTCCCATTTATTCCCTTTAGTCCATCTCACCGGTCTTAAACAAGCTGCATGATGAGCTGGGGGTTTGTTCATGCACAGAGATGTCCAGTGGGAAGTGGTTCTACAATTCTGACAATACCTCTCATTATCTCCCCTGTTCCTAGCGGGTTCCTGAGAGGTTGTTGTCGGTACTCTGTTATGCTGCTGGGGGCGCAAGTTATAAACAGAATGAGGCTCCTTGCGAGAAGGCCCTGGTTGCTGATGAGCTGGTGAAGCAGCCGACTGCGATGATGAAGCTCCTTTGTCTGGGGCTGGCAGGTCTGGGTTTTTCCGTTTCTGTCCCAGTACTTCAGCCTGTGCTGTCTGGTACCTTTCGGCGAACACGATAATCTGATCGAGTTGCTGGGCTCCCTGCTCTGCCAGATACCGCCTCAAATCAGGGGACATGTTTGCCTTTACCTGTTCACACAGAACTAACTCCTCCAATCCTTCAAAAGTTTTTGCCAGTCCTGACAGTTCCCTCCACCGGGTTAAGTAATTTCTCACCCGCTCTGCAAACTGAGCGAAACTCTCTCCCTTCTCCGGCCTGCTCTCCCTGAACATGGTTTGGCATTTCCGGGGTGTCCACTGAAATCTTTGCAACAAAGCGTTTCGCAGTGCCTCAAAGTTGTTCTGATCATCTATGAGCAGCTTGTTGTAAACTTCATACGCATGACCTTTGAGCGATTGTGATAATTTCAGACACCAAAGACTCTCATCCAACACGTATGCCTTTGCCATCCGTTGAAATTTCTCCAGGAACACGTCAAACTTCTCATTCCCATTCTGGAACGAGTCAAATGGGAAGCTCATGGCTGCCATCCGGGGCCCTCCGTTTCCTGAGGTGTCTGTTGCTCCTGCTCCGGGTGAATCGCCATTAGCTGAACTGCCCTCTGAGGATCGGTACTGCAGTTCCAGAGAACGCAGGGCAAGTTCGTGCTGTCTCTCCGCTGCCTTTTCCTCTTTCGCTGCTTCGGCGGCAGCTATCCTTTCCTCTTTTGCTGCTTCCAATTTCCGAAGTTCCATCTCAGCCTGCCTCTCCGCTGCTTTCGCGGCGGCTATCCTTTCCTCTTTCGCTGCTTCTGCGGCGGCTATCCTTTCCTCCTTCGCTGCTTCGGCAGCGGCTATCCTTTGCCTTTCCTCAATTTCTGCGGCGGATATCCTTTGCCTTTCCTCAATTTCCCGTTGACTATGCCTATCATTTTCTCTGATCATGTAGGCTTTCGTCTCCTCTTTATCCATTCCCATGTCCTGGGCAGCGTCGCGCCAGGCAGCTCGTAACTTGGCCATATCCGCCATCTTACCTGTAAACTGCTGTAAGTTCACAAATACAGAGAAATGACAGAAAAGGAAAACAAAAGGAAGGAACTACCTGTTATGTAATAGGAAGTATTCCTCCTATAACCGATGTCCCAAAAACCCAAATCAGATTAGCGTCAAGTCTGAACAATAACCTGAAAATTTTTTTTGTTAACAAGCTACCAAAAACCCGAAATTACATTCCTGTTTAAAAAAATTTCAGTATGCCATCAATTACTAAATTTCCACCAATCTAACTGACTGTAACCTGTGGAAAAACTTGTACTGGATCAGTTCTAATAGCTCAAGTCTAGGGGATATTTAAAGAAACTCTATTCTCAGAAAACTTTCTAGAGACAATCTATGAATATAGATCACAGAATTGATCTCACCAGAATGATCCACCGGACGATTGCCGCCCACTTGTCACGAAGTGGTTTTAAGTTTATAGAGTTTGCCTGAATGAAAACAAGACCCTAGTATGAGAAAGTCTGAGAAAATAGAATTTAGATGGAAAATGACATGCCTGTGGACAGACGCGACTATTGGCTCAAGGGATAGAACCAGGATTTGAATCTCCCCTTGCCGCTTCGTGACTTTAGACTGGCTATAGTCTCGCCCTCCTCTGACTTCCTTTCAATACAAGGAGATAAGGTGTATAAATACGACCACAAACACCACTATACAGACAACATAGAGTAAGTATAGTAAAGAATAGAAGCTGATCCAGTAAATAATATATGTATATATTTATTTACATACAAGAAAAACATAAAATGGCATATTACGTCATCAAGTCAGTCGATAGCGTGCACTGTTGCACGGCCTGGAAAAACCAAAATAACAATGAAATTGAGAGACACGAGAGACAAAAAAAAACCCCCAAATCACATTCACTCTTTCTGTCACCCTGCTGAGGAACAATAAAAATGGTTAGTGATTTACACCAAATCTAATTTGGTGGGGCTGTCAACTTTAGCCTCCACTCTCTAACACTAATAAATTTCTACTGTCTTAGTCCTGGTGACTTCTTCCTCAACGAAACGCTACACAGCTTTCTACTTGTTAGGCGATATGCGCTGATAACTACACCACAAGAATTGCTAACATAATAGACTTGGTTTTTTTCGAACGCAGAATCAGTGTCTATCCTTCAAATGGATACTGAACAGACCCTACTGATCCTGTCTACTTTCTCCCTCCGTCTCTCTCGTGGTCTCAGTGTCTCTCTAACACTCGAGGACTGATGACGCGGCGTCTCCGCTACTCTCTTCTCTACTATCAGGACCCAGGGATGTTAACCCTCTCCCCTGCTCCGGAATTCGGTGATTGATTTACTGTCGAAATCCTCACTGCCGCTGAATAATTTCCCTCTTTTAACCCGCTCCGGAGTTAGAGGAAAACAAGGCTTGAATTCTGGCTGTCTGAAATTATACCAGTCTCCGACCTCGTGTCGATGCTGGAGATTATAATAGCGATGAGCTCGGGCAGTGTGATAAATAAACCACGGTCCAGCTGAAGCATAGGGGCTTCACTGCCAGAGACCATAGTTCTGACCCTTAAGCTAGGTCCTGTTGCCGTGGGTAATTTTGCACATGGGCAAATTTACGCTTCCCACTATTCTTGCCGGGACTCGCTGAAATTAAAAGAAGATGCGTCTATTGTATAACAATTCCAACCTAACGCATCTCTAACCTAACTCCCCTTCACTCGTCATTTACAACAATACAAAAAATAATATTGCCCACGTGGCTCACTCGTCATGTACAACAATACAAAAATTAATATTACCCACGTGGCACTTAAATCTCTCTCCTTCTCTCGTTCTTCACACAATACATAAAATACCACTATCCCACGTGGCCTCTTCACCCCCCGACTCCTTCTACTAAAATCTGCCAGGTAAAATAAACAAAACCTCCCGACACCGTCTGACACGTTACATGGCCGTTACGCGTGGCCGATCACGTGTTCAAACTTGACAAAAATAGGGAAATCCTTTTACCCTTAACACAGGAGTTTCCCCGGCTTACTCCTATTTAAATTAAACCTCGCTGTAGGGATGATTTATTTCCCCACGCCGTATAATTCACTGATAACATAAGCTCACTGCATTCCTCACATTTAAGGCTCAGAAAAATTAACGTACACACCAAGGATTTCCCCATAAAATTACATTAGTAAATACACAGAAATAAATGGGGGTTTCCCAACATTCTACAACAAGGAGCACACGTGTCTCTCATAACTTCACACTCTCCGATCTACTGCCAAAAAATCCTAAAAAGACTTATGCACACTTTTTACGTTTACATCGTTCTACAAAGATAATAATTAATGGCGCTACCGTTTAAACTTTAAGTTAATGTCTCCCACTAACTTAACTTACGGGCCGAGATTTCTCAAAAACCCACTAAGTAAAACGATTAATAAAATAGTTACATACCGATTATCGTTGGTTATTCCCACAGTGGAGAACAATAATTACGACGTCCTACGGCCAGGCAATTATTTCTTCAGAGACAATTGCCCGCAGTTTCCTCTCTCATTATATACAAGAGAAAACACCCACGCGAATTCCCGTCCTACGCAAATCGCGGACCAATGGCAGCGCTAGGAAAATCAAATACCGCGTGTCCGCAAAATTGCGTCACATTACGTGATAACCTCGTGCTACTGACGCGTCATACAGGAGTGCCCGAAAATATCGATTTTTCGTAAACAATGAAATCTACGGGACTCGCGAAAAATTCAGAAGAGGGTAAAACTGGCCGAGTGAAAAATAAACCTACCGACATAAAACGAACCCATTTAAATTACCTCCTCAAAAATACCGAACACGATATATTCCCATGAGAAGAAACAAGGCAAACCCATATAATTACTACTCAAAAATACCAAACACGATATATTCACATGGGAAGAACCAAGGCAAACCCCATATAATTACAAAGAGAAGAGAAATGGTGAAAATTCAAAACAGAATCGGGCCTGATGAAAGTCAGAATTTCAGTGTAGCATCACACAACTCACTGTGTCTATAAGTAACTTCTTAATCTTATAACACTGGCTAGTGATGGCGGAACTTCTGAATATCTCTATATACCTATTCTATGTCTGTAAAACCACAAAAGGTACCTCTTATCAGCTCAGCGATCACACCTTCCTTCTTCAAGCACAAACTCAGGACTGCCCCAATGACCTCTGGTCATTTTTCCCTGGTGTGTTTTTCTCGCCACTTCTGATTCGCTGCTCTAAATGTTTTCACTTAAATTTATTGGTCGAGCTTTTTATTTACAACTCACGACAATTACTCACTTTTAGTTAACGCGAGCCGATTTACTGAACTGTTGTCTGTTATTTCCATACATTATTTTGTTCCCTGTGAACTGTCCTAAGCGTTTATCTGACCTTGCCAATAGCATGAATAATGCTTGGGCAAACCCCACGGCAACATAAGTACAAATAAATAAAATGAAAAAAACACTTAACTCTTTAAGCCCCAAGAACCACTATAATGGCTAAGGGTTTAGACCTATTTGGCCCAGGAGCCATTTAAGTGGCTTCGGATTTTTTGCTCCTGTCTAGAGCTCTGTTTCAATGTTAACAACCCAAAGCGTCATTTCCAACTGGACGTACTTTCATTTTAAAAAACTCGTATTTATGCATATGAATATTAAAAAATAATATTTTTCCAAATACCAACAATAACAAAAAAGCACTGTGGTGACCGTTTTTGTTTGGGCCAAACCCTGCTTTTTGCTTGGGACTTAAAGAGTTAAAATCAACAAATTTTCAAAATAGAAGTTCATGTCAAAGTATATTGATAAAACTCGTTTCTTTCTATCATCGTAACTGTGTATACATCAGAGCAGCCATCACATTGATAAAGCTGGATCTTCTCATCACTTCGATAAACGCCTTTTCTTTCTTGTGGTAATAATAAAGGCTATTATTTTTGGATGCTGTATACTGTGGTTTGTCAGTGTACGTTGTAAAGATGTACTGGGACTGAATAGTCAACTCAAACAACCGAGCACAGTGTCAGGTATACATGTCACCTTGTCCTGGGACACAATGAGGCCCTGACAAGAATACAGTGTTGACGATGAGTGTTGTAATGAATGTCAATACGCGAATGTGTAGTCTGTTCTGTGGAGTTGACTGAAGGTTCAAACACTCATTCATACGTATCTAGAAGTTACTTATGCAGACCACTGTAGTCGTTTCAATAGTTTAATTTGACGCACACACTTGACAGGATGGGTACAGTTACAGGAACATAAGTCGACATAAACAGCATAGTGTTGATCAATGGACTACCGTCATAAATTAGCATTCATGTAGAATAATCTTGCAATGGAACATCTGTAAACACCTAGATTTCCATTGTTTATAAATACAGTCAGTAGACCTTACTGACCGAGCATGTCAATTAAGCAATACTGTTCAAACTTGACTCCTAAACAGGACCTCTTTCTAGCGAAGGTTCCTTTAGGTAAATTACAGCAAATCTCTGTGAAGATAATGTTAACCCACTGGTATTCGGTTTTCTTTATAATAGTGATCTCTCAATCATCACCTGATAATAAGGAAGCATTCCCGTTCTCTGCTTGATGATTTGCAATAAGTAGAATTCCAAAATCAATCGAATTCCACAATGGCTGCTAGTTCCCGGTTGAGCATCACTCACCATACGGATGTATAGCCAAATCTTCAATCGAAGCTTTGTCCATCAACAATAAATGATTCTACAAGGATCAGTATATTCTGTTCTCATAATTGCTGCATATAAACATATTTAGTGCTGCTAGATAATATGTCGTCCCGACATATTCATAGGTAAATTCATGTAAACGTCTGCCCATCTTAAGCCTAGGAATGAACGAAGTCAGCAAAAGTACGTTTACCTTGACATAAGAAATACACTAGCAAGCACAAAACGCTCTCCCGGCGTTATAGAATCACCACTGGGGAACTCATAGACTAAACAATCCTGGAAGAAACTATCTTCGTCCCCATGATGAATTGAAGAGATCACAAACTCTTGGGCATCTCTACGACATGACTTCCCGCCATAGGCTTTGACAACCGAAGGACACTCTCTAACGTATCTTCATCCGCCGAAAACACCTGACCCCCTAATGTACAGTACAAGATAAAATAGTTCCACTTAAACATACCAAGATATCAAGATATAAGACATACTCGTCCTACATAGACAAGAACTCCACATAGATTCGGGCCATAGACATTCTGAAGCAAGAACAATCTATTCCTAACCAAACACAGAATAGATTCAAGTAAGTCTAAATCCATCCGCTGAGTTCGATTCTTAGAACGATACAAAGAGCGATAACTCACAGAATGAATACTTATTGCCTAATCTGAGTTCCGTCCCTCAAGACCAAAACATGCATTCAAAGATGAATATATCTTTATCAGACAATTAAAACATTTTACATTTGTATGCGTAATCCGTGCCACCAAAGAATATGTGCGCAACATACATACTTACTCACTTAGTCGTTCGCCTTCTACCCTGGGGTGTAGAGGTGAGTCAGAGAGAGAGAGAGAGAGAGAGAGAGCGTTATATCAGTGGTCTCCTCCTGGCCTGGTTCCAATCTAGTCCTCGGTGCTTCAGAGATTGTCTAAAGCTGTCCTCCCAGCGAACTCTGGGTCGTCCTAGAGGTCTGGATCCCTGGCTCTTAGTTTCTCATATTTGTCATGGTAGCTGATCTTCTTCTATTCTCCATACATGGCCAAACCATCTTTAATTGGGACTGTTCCACTTGGGTCTGCAAGCTAAGTTTTGAGGCCATGACGTATCGCTAGGTTGCGAACTATGTCCCTTCTTGTTACTTCAACCACCTTCCACAGATACCTAACTTTCTGAGGTTTGGAGCTGGCTTTTGTGGGTTATAGTCATTGCCCATGACTCGCATCCGAAGTATATTAAACACAACTCGACAAATTACTCATCATCGGTACTAGTAGAACTAGAAGTAAGAAGAAGACCGTAGAGTTGGATAAGGTACTCATTGAGGGAACCTGTTGATAGCATCACAAGGCGGATGATGCAGGCTTTCAACAAAAGGACCAACTCCTGTGGTAGTACCATACTCCGTAAAGAACACAAACGAAATTTAAATTATATAAAGATACCTTGTAAATATATTCAAATGATGCTGCGGCAAGAGCAATGCCAATTTGCGTCTGCCTTTTAAAAAGAAGAAAATTGTAATGAGAAATGATTTTCATGTCACGCTAGGCATACTATTTTCAATTCCGATTACATCCAGAACGGCGTTGTATGCAGATCTATGATCATATGCTGGAAGAAGAATCGTAAAGAGTAGGCCTACCAGGCCACTGTCCTGGCAAAAATAAAAAATAAAAATTACAAACCTACCCACCACAAACATATTTATAGATTGTGTGATTCCTATATACACACATTGGGATTCTCGCCGGTGCTACGGAGTTCGTGCACTGTGCTGAGATCCTCCTTGTGTGATCTAATGAAGGAAACTGGAGCACTGATGGAGTTGTGTGTGTGCAATGAAGATAGTCCTTAAAAACCAAACCAAACCAACAGAAGTTTACTCGTTTCAACAAATCATTTCAAATAAACAGCTTTGTAGTTGGTTTCGCGTAAAACTACATCTATTATGTGTCTTAGAACAAGTTTACACAAACTGGCACACGGGCGGACAGACAGGAAAGACAGACAGAAAGACAGACACACAAAATAAGGGGTGGCTCGATGGACTGATAATTATAATTGGTTGACGTAGGTAGGTAGAAGAAGTAATGGAACCTTTGGCATGAGTGGTTAGGTAGATAGGTAGGTAGGCAAGGAAGTAGGTAGGTGGTTAGGTAGGTAAGTAAGTAGGTAGATAGGTAGGTAGGCAGGTAAACTAAAGGAACGATTTGAATGAGTGGTTGGGTAGGTAGACAGATTAGTGGCCACCTAGCTTTGTAAACAGGCAAATGGGTGGGTATGCGACTAGAAGGATAGATGGATGAGTGGGTGGGTGGTTGTGTGGGTACTGGAGTGAATGAATGTTTGATGAATATGTCAGCGTGTGAAGCGAAAGAACGCATTTATTAACGGACATACAAATAGATAATTGGACATACCACAACCATGAATATGCAGGGAAAACGTCTGCTTCAGCTCCATCGTCTGCAACTCAATATGTCCTGCCTATGTTTTTCCAGACGACTTATCACACGATTTAATCACAGATATGTCAGACTTCACGGAGATCCAGGCTTTTTTTTAACGGAAGAAAAACTTTACAGAAATATATCTCTCTCTTAATGCTAAGTCAGACGAGAGAACATTATTGCATTACAAAGCCGTGCAATAGCAGCGTAGGTTTCCAGCACAGCTTGAAGTAAGATTTACGTGAGCAGTCAAGCTGAAGAATTCCTTGGGCATTATAATTCAACGGCAAAACCGGAAATGGAACAGGGATGGAACTGAATGACCTGAAACTTGAGGAGAACGCTAACACGTGAACTAAACAAAAATCTTTAGAACAATACAAGAGTACTCAACTACAAACAAAATAAATAACTAAATAAATAAATAGAAACTTTGTAGCTATAATATACTGCTGGAAAGAAAAACTGAACTGACAGAAGAAAGAGAAGAAAGTAAAGAAAGAAGGAAATGTAGAATGATTGACAGCGGTTACAAGAAAACATAATTGATTACAGGAAAAGACACGATAAATGGGAGAAAGAATAAAGGAAAATTAAATGGAGATGATAAAAGTGGCATACAGTTTGATATTGTTTTTTTCGACTAAAAGAGTATCATACATAATAATCAAGTGTCATCTTCACATCGATAGTCAACTGCAGTTGATCTCCATATGTACTCGTAGCAAAACGTAGATAAAAAACAATGTGGTAAATTATGTGTGTTGTTACTTCTGGAAACTAAAAGATCGGAAGGAAAGCATCAAATAAGAGTTGGCTACCCGAAGAGTGGCAGCTGGGAGACTTTTTAAGGCAGTAAATCGAGGATTCCTCAGCAAATGAAAGATTGGCAAGAGAACGAAGATGGCTATATACCGCTTCACCGGAGTCCCAGTCTTGACATATGGATGCGAGTCATGAAGAATGACTACAACCCACTAAAGCCAGCTCCAATCTCAGAAATGAGGTATCAGAGGAAGGTGGTTGATGTAACAAGACGAGATATGATGGTCCGCAGTGAGACGATACAGCAAGGTCTCATAACCCAGACGCTGCAGACCCAATTAGAATAGTCCTAACTGGGATATTTGGCCATGTCTGCAGAATGGGAGAAGATCGGCTACCAAGACAAACATGGGAAACTAAGAGCCTGGGATGCAGACCTTCATGACGACACAGAGTTCGCTGGTAGGACAATATTAGACAATCTTTGAAGGACCGAGGACTAGAATGGAACCAGGCCAGGATGAAGACAGCCGATAGGATAGTATGGCGTTCTCTCTGGCAAACCTCTACACCCCAGGGTAAAAGAAAAACGACAAAGTAAGGAAGTGTAAACTAAAAGAAAAAACAGTCTGCAATAATCGACAAAACGTAGTCTGATTTGTACATTTTTAGAAATTGTTATGCTCGAAGCTTCTGTAAACTGTTAAAAAAAAATACGAGCAACGTCGGATACCTAAAGCTAGTAATAAAGAACCTCTGCGTACAGTAAACCTTTTCACATTATAAGAGTGTCTGCCCTCAGAAACATTAAAGACAACGAAATAGACAACCTGGCAGAAGCACTAATGGAAGCTAGCTATAAAAAACTGTAAAAGTGCGATGCATCCCTGTCCGCTGCAAGATATATGGAAATGACAAGGGAGATATCCTTGCAAAAAGAGAAGAAAAGAACATCCGAACTGAAAACAGGGCAGCAAATAAACAGATAAAATAAATAATATAAAGTAACTTTAAAGAAAATGGCATAAGGAACACCCAGACTCCGATACTGTAGAAAAAAAACTATACATGACAAGGAAAAGACCAAGTAATAATTGTCAGACTGACAACCGACCGTTGCAGACTCAGCTACCATCTGTTCAACAAAATGAGAATCTGACAGATAGACAGACATGTGTCCACGTATGTAGGACAAACAAACAGTAGAACATGTCCTCTGAGACTTTCGGCTTCATGAGAGGATTGGGGTGGCAGTATGACCTTCTCTAACACGACTGGGGAGAAACTGTGTGGCGACAAGAGAAGCCTGAGACGATGTGCCAGTTTTATAAGAAAACAGATGTGTTATCTTCTGAGAACGAACTACGAAGAAGAAAACAATTTAAGAGTGAGAGAAATGGAAATATTATAAGACAGAATTAGAAAAATACAAACATTATAAGAAACAGTGAGAGAAATGCAAACAATTCAAGAAAGAATTAGAAAAATGCAAGCATTATAAGACAGAATTAGAGAAATGTAAACAATATAAGAAATAACGAGAGAAATGCAAACATTCTACAAAAGAATGAGAGAAATGCAAACATTATGCTCTTTCCGTGTGGATTCCAGAACAAGGATTGTCTTGTAATGCTATCAACAGGTTTCCTCAATGTATGTCCTATCCATCGCCAGGGTCTTCTTCTCAACTCTTGTTCCACTGGCACTTGTCTGGTTCTTGTCATCAATTCCACATTTGTGACTTTGTCATACCATTTCAGTCCTTCTATTCTACGCAAGCACCCGTTTTATAAAAGTCTGTAGCTTTTTGGTTGTTGTTTTTGTTGTTCTCCATGTCTCAGAGCCATACAATAGGACTGACTTCACATTTGAGTTGAAGATTCTTATTGTTGTGTTGGACTTGATTTCTCTTGTTCTCCATATGTTTCTCAATGCAATATTTTGATATCATTGTCTGTCCCTCCAACTTTGTCTATACTGCTGCTAAGATATGTGTAAGAAGCAACTATACCGAGACAAAAAATAATCAAAGATGAACAGAAGTAGAGATATATTAGACAGGTTACTGAGCGGCGGCAGGCAACCCAGGAACTGTTTGGATCTTCTTTAGAAGCACAGAGCTCTCCAAAGACCTACCCTGAAAAAAAAAATGTTTGTTTTCAGGTTTAAAAGTATTTGGAATTTGGAATAAGTGCAGGTTATATGTACCTGCCATCTCTGCCGGGCGATGTGCTACATGCAATCCAACGAAAGAGCTGTGAAACCCTGTGAAATATTCCAAAAAGATTACCGTATATTTTACCAAATGTTATCTTCAGTTCAAAGACAAGATTGCTTTGCTATGATATGTAGTTTACGAATAAAGTAAATTTTAGGACGTACCTCGTGTGCTTTCGCTTTAAGCGCAAAATAAAGTACCTCTAATCATGGAAGTAAAAATGTTGTCCCATAGCATGTACTGACGTAGGGTAGTGAAGTGTTAGAGACTTTGCAAATACTAAGTCCAGCATCGAGAAGTCGTGTGACTAGTTCCCTTCCTCGCTGCCTTTTCCTACCCTAACTCAAAGAGCACAGTCAGGTATCCATTTATCGCTGGATAGACTGGAGCGTGTTGATACCGTGTTTGGAACTCGGCACCTTTGCCGCGACAGACCAGCGGTCTAACCACTTTATCATTCGCGACAAGACAATCATGGAGAAGCTGAGCTTAAAGATCAGGTCCAACACAGAAATGAGAGTCTTCGGCTTAAATGTCCAGATAGTGCTTCTGGGGCTTGAGGAGCAACGGAAACAACAACCAAAAAGTTGGATATATTCATAAATCGATGATTGGGTAGGATAGAATAAATGAAATGGTGTGACGGGGTCACAGGTGTGGAACTGATGACAAGAACCAGACCAGTGGAACAGGAGATGAGAGGAGGACGCTGGTGAAGGATATGACACACATTGAGGAAACCTGTTGATAGCATTACACGGCAGTCCTTGTTCTGAAATCGCCAGGGATAGAGCGGCAAAGGTAGACTAAAAACACACGGAGAAGAGAACTGAAGTCAGATGGGAGCTAAAGGGTACTGATTGATTTGATCTACCGCTAAACCGCGAACGACCGTTGCCGATCACTGTTATAGAGATTATGAAGTAGTACGGTATGTGCAAGTCAGAACATTTGATAGAGACTTATATTGAGAGCATGTGGAATTCGACTTTTATTAAAAGAAGATACACATTTAGGAATGGAGACAGACAGCCAGAGAGCAAGAGCGAAAAAGAAAGGGCGAGTAAAACATGAAGGAGAAAGTAGTGCTAAAGTCTAATAAAGGAGAGAGAGATAGGTTGAGATTAGACAATCTTTGAAGGACCGAGGACTAGAATGGAAACAGGCAAGAAGGAAGACAGCCGATAGGATAATCTGGCGCTCTCTCTTCCAAACCTGTACACCTCACGGTAGCAGGGGAACGACTAAGTAAGTAAGAGATAGGTTGAGGACGAGAGATGAACATAAGAAATGAAAGGTGAACGAAGGGACTCTGGGGTCTATAGATGAGAATATGGAGGAAGAGTAAGGAAGGAGAAAGTGTAAGACAGGAGGAAGAGTAAGGAAGGAAGAAGAGTAAGGAAGGAAGAAGAGCAAGGAAGGGAGAAGACACTGTGTACTCCCGTGGGGTCTCTGATGAGACAAAGAATAACTAGAATTATAGCTCCCTCAGGAGACTGAAATAATGTTGTGCAACAGGCTGGCAACCTGATCATGTCAATCCCATTACTACAAGAGCACGTGACTGCTTGTGCAGGCTTCCTGTAAGGACACCAATAGCAGTGGTGGCGCCATGCTCCTTGCACACAATTATCTGGATGTGCAACTAGTGCAAAACTTTGCACCACGCACTTTGTAGTTGCGTTCTTGGGTGTCCATAAGGAGCTCGGAGGAAAATATTAATAATGATGATGATGATAAAAAGATAAAAGAGATAAAGAGGGTAAAAGGGAATGAAGAAAGGTAGGGAGGTAATCAGTCCAGTGTTGCCACAGCTGGGTATTTCTTACTAGATCTGGGTTTTTTGGCTTCCGTCTGGGTATCTGGGTATTTTTTTTTCCAAATCTGCATTAATCTGGGTATATTTGACAATTGGCATTTACAATGTATGTATATTCTGTGCACTGAGCATTATACATTATATTTATATTATAATTAAATGTACAACATTATGTGCTATATATTTTTTATTCCACTTAAATTTAATTCTTGTTTTAACCACATCAATGACGATGCTTTTTGACTCGTTTACATCAGCTATCTATTTTCTGTTATTCTGTTAATGGCTGGCATCTACAATACTCAGTCATTTTTGCAATGTGTTTTAAAGTATTCTTTTTTAAATTTTAGATTTAAGCGATGATGAAGGTACGCTTGGTAGTTGTTGCAGCATGACGACACACACGACACACACGCCACCGCATAAAAAAGTGAAGCCATGGATGGTATCAGCAGACTTTTTGTGAGGAATGGCTAACAGACAGCAAACTGAAGGATTGGATATAGCCGGACTCTGGCAATCGCTATGCTGCGATTTGTACTGTCCGTTCCTGTACATTAACTAGTGCCAACAAAAACAGCTTTACTGACACATAAAAGCACACAGAAGCACATGAAAAACTTCGAAGCCAAAAGCAAAACTCTGAACATTAACACGTTTTTCATCAAACCAAAAGAGCCGTGTCTCCAAGACAAAATTGTTAAAGCGGAGATTCTGTTGTCGGCTTTCACGGCAGAACATAATGCTCCGTTTTCGCAAGCTGATCATTTGATTGAATGTTGCAAGCAGATGTTTCCAGACAGCACAATTGCTAAAAAAATGTCACCGAAGCGCACCAAGGCTGCCTATGTGATGCAGTAAGGTACTGCTCATTTTGAGCGGCTTGAAGTTATAAACATTTGCAAAAATCAGAAATTTTCTATACTCGTTGATGAGAGCACTGATGTCTCTACGAATCAGATGTTGGCAGTCGTTGTGCGATTCTGTGACACAAAAACAAGAAAAGAAATCGATTCACTGTTAGACCTCATTAAAGTGGAGGATGTGACTGGTCTTGACATGTTTACAGCTGTTAAGAAATTGTTGAGCACGCATGCAATCCCGCTTAGTAACGTCATTGGTTTTGCTGCAGACAACTGAACCACTATGATGGGGACTGCAAGTGGTTTACAGGCACAGCTGAATAAAGAGATTTCACATGTCTTCACATGTCGGCTGTGTTTGTCATTCCTTGTGCAAATGCTGCCAGCAACCACCTACCATCTTGGCTTGAAATTTTCATAAAGAATGTCTGCTTCTATTTTTCGCGTAGTAGTAAAAGAAATCTACAGTTCCAGGTAATACAAGATGTAGTTCAGGCCCAAAAACATAAAGTGCTGAAGCTGTGTGAAACACGCTGGCTGTCCGAAGCTTCAGTGGACAACGTCGACGGTGCAGGGCAAATCCTGCAGACGATAAACACTGTTGGCACGAAGCACGTGCTTCTATTTGTCGGCTACATACTGGGTAAAGTTAACGTCATGAACATCGAATTCCAGTCCAAGAACTTCCGTCTTCACAAGAGAGTATCATTTTCTTCTCATTATGTTTATTAGGCAGGAAGTATTGCAGCATGAGAATCACACTCTTGCCGGCACTGATCCTTCGGATGTACAGGTGCACAAGAAACTGAATTACATTGAGCTGGGTGGACGGTGTGAAGCGCAGTTAATCCGACAACCGTTAGGAGATAAAGAAGTCCAGTTTCGCAAAGATGTATTGGCATACCTGATTGAACTTTGTACTCAAATACGACGCAGGTTGCCACTTGGACAAAACAGTGTTCTGGTGCAAATGCAGCTGTTGGATCCAAAGCAAGCTCTCGAGATCAACAAACCTTGTGTCATTCCATTAGCAGCGCAGTTCCCAACAGTTGTTTCAGAAGAGAGCCTTGATTGTCTGTCTGATCAATCGCGTGAACATGCATCATACCGAAAAGATCTAGGACATCTGGTGGATGAGGATCCGCCCGCATTCTGGCTGGGACTGCAACAAGTAACAGATGCTAATAACCAGAAGAAATTTGATGTTTTGGCTGACCTCATGTGCACGCTTATGGCACTACCTCACTCCTCAGCATGCGTCGAAAGGGTGTTTTCGAAGGTTAACTTAGTTAAAACTAAACAAACCAACAAGCTTTTGTGTGAAACAGTTTCCAGTCGAATACTAGCCAAGCAAGCAGTTGCCAAAGATGGAGTTTGTCATAAGTTTAATCCTAGTAAAAGCGTGGTTGAAGATGTGTGTGAAGGACGTAGTCGGCAGAGATATGCAAAGATTTTGGAACTCCACTATCAAGATTCTACGTTGTCAATTCATGCATATGATCTTGACGAAGGAGAAGTTGTCGACATGAATACCGAGTCGCTGACAAGTGACAACTTTCAACAGTAACAAGTTACAACTAACATTTTATATTTGATTTGAGGAACATTTTGTTAATGTAACTACTATAAGTATGTTACTGTTAAAATATCTCATTTTCAAGTGTTCATATAATGGAGTGTTAGTAAAATCATTTTTATATAATTGTGAATTTTTGGTAATGAAAAATAAAATAAAAATGAAGAAATAAATAAAAATTGGTAGCACACAGCTTATTTGTGCTAAAGTTGCACTAAAAGATTGTGTAAGCATCGTCTATCCCGTGTATTTGAAGCATAAAATAATCTGGGTATTTCTGGGTTTTTTAAAGAAGAAAATCTGGGTTTATCTCTAGAACTTGAGTGGCAACCTTGGTAATCACAGTCGGGAAGAAACTTAATAACGGAGATCAGAGTTCGCGACAATGCGAAATGAAACACTTACATGTATAATATTAATGGGGAAATTGCTTCAATAATCAATCAGGCAATTTACTGGGAGGGACATAATGGTTATTGTGTTGCTGTTGTTGAGAGATAAAATGTACTTGAACTCTTGCATATTGTTTTACGACAACATTTTCTCTTGCTAAACATTGTGCTGCATCAGTCCATAATAGATCACGGCAAAATGGCGAATGTCGGGTCGACGTGACGCTACTCTATCGCAATAGTATTCTGTTATATTACTATTCAAAGCCCTGCCGCCGTAACAGAGGGTCTCTAATTAGACAACGAAATAATAAGACTACTGTTCACTCTGACATATTGTAGGCGACTTATATGAAGGGCTGGCAACCTTAGTTACTTACTTAATCGTTCCTCTTCTACCGTGAGGTGTGGAGGTTTACAAGGGAGAACGCCATACTATCATATTGGCTGTCTTCCTCCTGGCCTAGTTCCAACCTAGTCCTCGGTTTTTCAGAGATTGTCCTCCAAGCGAAATCTGTGTCGTCCTAGAGGTCTGGATCCCTGGCTCTTGATTTCCCATATTTGTCGTGGTAGCTTATCTTTTCCAATTCTGCAGACATGGCCAAACCATCGTAATTGGAACTGTTCCTTTCAGATCTGCAGGGGCTGAGTTTTGAGGCCATGACATTGTAACGCCTCTTTTTGCGCACCGCAATGCGTTCATGATTTTGAAACATCGCGGTGCTCTAATAGAACGTCGCTAGATTAACATGACGTCAAATAAAATAATTACGTAGACGCGCGTGCAGAGCAACAACAGTTCAGATTTGGCAGTGTCTTCAGCCGGAATGGCTGCTGTTTCATGTGTTCTTTCATAGTGGCGTGTGTCCGCGATTCTTTGAAATATTTGAGCGTCTATGCTTACAGCTTTGGAGACAGCAGAGAAGTATCCTGTATATAAGGATAATAATGATAATACAGCTATATTTCTGAGTGTTTGTGGCAGATGAAAATTGAGCACCCTGATCGATGCACTTTATTCTCATCGGCACTCCTCATTCTTTTTCGATCAACTCGATTCCACGTGGATTTCCCTCGCTTCCTAATTAGGCATGCAAGTTAAGTACGTGTAAGCCATACCTCTCTCGCTAGCCACGCCTACCTGTTTTCTTTTCACGTGCTATCTAAGCAGATATTTATTCATATACTGTCATTCCTTCATAACTTCCCTTTTTCAACCAAGCGTGATAAGATTTAGATGCTTCGCCTTCAGGGAAGTACCTAGGTTTTATTTATTAATTAATTTATTTTTTTTATATTTATTTTTATATTCTTTTTAGTTCTTATGTCTCCTATCTAGCCTTCACTTTCTTTCTTTTCCTGACGAAGGCCTTGTGGCCGTAACGTAGACTACTTTCTTTGTCTTTTGTCCTCGTAAGACGAATCACCTTTTTTCGATTTTATTTCAAACCCATCCATTCCTTCATAAGAGAGAAAGGGACGGTTTTGCAGAATAAAGGGGGAGGTAAGCGAATGCCAAAGAGCGTTAATCATTTTGCCGACGTCTATCCCTTTTTTCACGTCCAGGAGACAAAATTTGCTCACCGAGAAGACGGGACTTTAGAGGCGCCTAGCGCTAGCGAAATGAATCTACGGTCGGCGAAAGCGTGAAAAAAGCCTTCATTCAGGATTCACCGCAGAAATCCCCCCCCCCCCCCCCACCCCCCAGAAACGGGCAGAGGTGAAAAATCTCACATGTAGCTAACGATTTTCATCCATTTAATATATATAGCAATCTCTTAAAATTAAGTTATCAGTAGCGCCAGAGATTTTGAAGAAAGTACCTAGCTCGCATATGAGAGCCAGACTACCATTTTGGACTTACTTATGTATATACGTGGAGATTAATTCTTATTTTCTGTGCTGCGGTAATAATATATTAGAGTTTGTAGTGGTTTAATTGTTAAAGTGTTTCCATTATATTTCACTGGGTTTGTTGGGTCTGTGTTAATTAAATAACGTATAGCAAAGTTTACCAGCTATAAACGTAAAATTAACTACTCGCTATTTCCTCAGTAAGAGATGCTTTTAATTAATTAATAGACGCTAGGCGGTAGATAATTTAGAGAACGCGATTTAATCTGGTGTAAAATTTTAAAGTGACTAGTGTTCATATCTAGTGGAAAAGCGATATATTAGCTAGACACTCGTGGTGTTTTTTAATATATATAATTAAATACCGGAGTGATTTACAAGTCATACCTAAATGTGTGTTAGATTAGGATATCGATAATATTGTTAAAGCGTTTATATTTTTTTCTTCCTATATTATCCAGGCTGATAAAACCTTGCGATCCAGCGTTTTTTTATGATCTGGTGTTCCTATCAACATCCAAATAATTATTGTTATGACAATCTTCATGTTGTGACCCCTGCGCGGTCCACCTTCTCTATTTATGACGAGAAGCCAAATCAAGAAAACGAACAATAATAGATAAATTTTAACTAGTACGGAACATTCCCAGAATACAACTTTTTTTCATATCATAATATATTATCAGTCTGCTGAAGCAGAAAGTCAGTCCTTTTCATCTGACCCTTGACAGGAGTTTTTTCCATCGGATATATTCAAGAGAACTCAATGTTCATACTCGGCTCCCACCTCAACGAACAGCAGATTAGTATCATTTAACATTTTTTTCCCATCACGTCACCGAGTGTTATAGCCACATGAGACTAGACCACACTGGAACAAAATGTTACCATATTAAGTCCCAGCACAGTGTCACCTCAATAGAACAACTTATCCCAAACCAATACCTGCAGTAAGAAGAGGAATACCCAGGAAAAAATAATCAACGCACCAATTCAGCGACTCCCGAAAAAATAGCAGTTGCCTAAACGGAGAGTCTGCGGCTGAACTGGACAAATAATAGGACTATTAATAGTCTTAAATACCTGTTTGATTAATTCCATGGAATGTATGCAGCAGCGGCAGAGGGGTAAGCAAATTTGATATTGCGCTCACTGTATGTGTGTAGTGAGTGAACGGAACGAAAGAATTTATTTCTTAAGTTATTACTATTATACCATCTTCTTTTTTTAAATTTTTCTCTCACTAAGCTGAGTGTCCACAGGATAGGTTACATTAAGGACTTATTCTTTACCCGTCCTGAATACCCCCTACCCCATTGTTAATTATTTTGATCTTTTGGGTCAATTACCTCTGTCGGAATCTTTCCTAGTTCCCTATACCAGAGGGAGGGCCTATTAGATTTCTATCTTCATTTCTCTTATGTAACTAAAATTTATGAATGTAATGCTTTTCTTGATGTTGTGATATTTCTAGTGAAAAATAAACATAATAAACCTTAAGCTATCGTTTGGTCAAACTCCTGCCCTTATATGTTATTCATAGTTTGTTTACACGTCTGTACGTATTACTGTCCAAAATTGTGTGTACGTGAGTGTGGTGTGAACAAGTGAGAAAGTGCGTCTACCTTAAATAGAGTCGTAAAAGATAGGCTGGATTAGAGCAATTACTCAATCCAAGACTGTTCTTTCTCTTACACCATTTCTCCTCGCGAAACAGAAACTATTTCTTACACCTTCCTCTCACATAGCTATCACCAGTAACTCTGCTAGTACGGGACCCTAAATAACTGAGTCCTATCTTCTCAAAAATTACGACAGTGTTCTTCGACGGACCTTACTTGACTTGACGTCGATTATTAACGGGCGCATACAAATGACGGCCTAGTATAGTTGGCCACGTTGCTTGAATTTTTAATGCGAAACTAATAGATTTTCACTATCAAATGGAGTGTCGATTGACTTTATCTGAATTTAGTCATAAAACGTTGCATGACAGTGTGGCTATAATTCTGAACATTCCCCTAGCCTTGATCAAATTAATCACGTACGAAGCACGCCACAGACATAGCGTTTGGTTGCGGACGATGTCTCTTCTTGTTACTTCAAGGCTGGTAACCTCATCATGTCAAAGATATTGCTACAACAACTACAAATGTAAGAGCACATTAATGCTTTGTGGAGACGTCCTTCAGGGGGGGGGGGGGGGGGGGACACTTACAGCAGTGACTCCATGCTGTATAATAGGAGAAAAGGAGAGAAATTGATGGCCGAATGCTACTGAAAGCACGATAAGAGTTCATATTTCAAGTACAGCTCATTAGATACAGTGGGGGTTCCTGCATCCCAGATAAATACGTTATCTTCAAACCGCCCCTGTTCTGTACAATACATACTATATCTGGCTTACCTTCAAGCTTCAATAGCCAATCCCTTAAATTTCCACAAGCATTATTCTTATAATGTCCTGCTGTGGCAGATATATTGGAGCAACATCTGTGAAGTTGTACACTTGAATGAGAAGCTCAGAACAAGATTTGTCGTTGAAGAAGCCAGTCTAGGCGAACCGTATAGCTTGTAGGAAGTACCTGAAGGAATAAACAGTGATATCAAAATAAGAATACAAAAAGTCATAGGAGCTTTCATTGCCTTGAGAAATTTATAACAATATCTAAAATAAATCAATATAGGGCATAACACAAAAAAAATAAAAAGAATTCTTAAAACGCCTCAAACGTCAAGCCAGGTACTTTTTCAAATTCTGTATGTCTTTGCCTAAACATTGTGGAGGGGCAAGGATTAACAACCGAATTGATTTCATAAAAGCCAACACTGGGGGCAAGCCTTGCCTTAGGGGTCCCCAATAAATGAAAAAAGTTAAATTATAGCTACATATCTTATAAATGACCTAAGCGGTTGTCATGGCAAAGTGAACAGGAGGTAGTTTAAAAAATAAACAACTAACATGAACACACATAGCCCATTAAAAATTGTATTCGTTTTACCTGAAGACTTGCTACAAGAATTTTTTAGTTAACCCTTAACTAATCAAATTTACACAGTATATACTGTCAGTTTCATATCTGAATATTTTTGAGATGATGGCTAAAATAGTACAGTGAGTGCGTTCATGTGGCAAACACATAAATAGCATTCATAAGAATGAAGGCCCTTGTAAAAATCTAACTGAATCGATATTGTCAGAATAAGCGTTAGGGGGACGCCATGAGGTTAAATGTTATAAGCACCTAGGCAATTCGAAACTGAGTACATTCTCTGATATTTCATTGAAAAATTGTAGGCTTGAAATAAACCTGTATTTTATATAAAAGACGGAAATAATCATATATGTGAAGGTACACGGAGACATGAGCAAATAAAGATTGAACATGTGACAGATTGAGAGGCGTAAAAGAATAATGACTGTCATAAAGGACATAACACCTATCCTATTGTAATACTGGAATTGCAGTAACTATTAGGGAAAGGAATGGTGTACATGAACAAGCCAAGGATATGACCTTTCGTTTGTTTGTATCAGTAGCCTAAATGAATAAAAGCCAGAACCTTCACATAGCCGTCCTGGGTACTGACGTTTAATCTAAACAACAAATGGAAATCCTCCTGTTTACTGAATAGTACCAGATCACTGAATTTCAAAGCACAACATATATGAGAGTTCTACGTAATTTTAAAAGAACTCTAATAACAATGAATAAAAACTGGGACAAATACGTAGTTCCACAAGTGGAAACGGTGCGGATTAGTACCCACCAGCTTAAAGTAAGAGAACAGCGTTAACAGAAATTTAGGTGCTAAATATCACTTTTAAATTGTCTATTACAAATAAATTTGAATCAGGATAATAAAACTTTCCACAAAACATGTCCTTTTAGGCTGTCGTTTGTATGTTATTGAAGAATTTATTTGTATGTTTGTTGATTATTGTACATTACACTCTACATGCTGGAATACCGAGGGGGGGGGGGTGGGGGGGCTAGAATTTTCTGAATGAGATCGAAAAGGCACCCTGATTCACAATACAACCTTCAAGAACTGCTAAACTCGGAACCAATCAAGAACAACATAATTCTATGTCGCCAGACTAACATAGTGGTGTTTGAGTCTAATAAAAATAATTATAGGTTATGACGGTTAACACACATTTTTGTATTCTTACAGAACTTCTGATTACGGAAACAAATGAGTGCAGCAAATGAGGTTGTATTTATTTGCCAGTAGATACAGACGGCAATCAGTGAAGGTACACGGAGACAGGCAAATAAAGACGCCAGAGGCGTAGTAGCATGAATGGGAAAAGCAATGGCAAAGAAAAAGCCTAATAGCTCGCTGTTGCCCTAAGTACGCCACTAGGCGTAATGGCCACTGACTGCTTTGACGGTCTTTGCTGGCTAAGGACAGAAAAGGAAGAAAACTATCATTTTCAGACAACTTGAAGGAGAATTCGCAATTTTTCTGTCGATGACCACCAGAGCTGCTCGGGATTCAAGAATACATGGACATCAGAAGGAAATGCGCTGCCCTTCTAAATCAGCGGAAAGCGAGGCCGGCCAAAAGCCACCTGGCGGAGAAATGTGGAGGCAGAAATGCAAAGCATGAACCAGAGCTGGGGCATCACACGAAGGATGGTTGCCGACCGTGCAAAGTGGAGACAGTTTGTTGCTGCCCTACAAGACGCCAAAAATGCGTGATGGTCACTGATTGCTTTGTCAGTCAGCAGCCAAAGACCAACGAACAACAAGAAGAAATAGAGAGAAACTTTTCAGTTCAGCTTGACATTTCTTTTAAGAAGATATTAGTCGCCTCTTGCAACATGTCACTAGGTACAGTAGTCTTTTTCTTTGTTTGTTTACTCACAGACCTATGGGAACGTCGCAGGGCTTTGAATAAGATGACAGAAGAGAGTTGCGACACGTTGGCATCACACTAACACTATCAAGCGCCATGTTGATTACGGTTTAGCGGTAGCGGCGTTCACGAGTTATACTCATTTAATTTATTTTTCTCACGTTTCTCACTTAGCTCTTGCTTTCTTTCCTTTCCCTAACGAAAGTCTTGTGGCTGCAACGTAGGTAATTTTCTCTGTCTCTTTTCCTTGTAAGAAGGTCCAACTGATAGAGTGGTTAGAGCATTAGCCTCTCGAGGCAAAAGTGCTAGGTTCTTCTTCTTCTTCTGTGTATACTCTCAGACGTTCACTTGAATGTTTTCATAGAAACCAGTAGTCAGTTTGAGGCTATTTGAATCTCCGTAGAGCTTTTCCACGAATGGTACCGGTGTCGGCCATATACGCTTTCTCTGTTCCGCTGGGTTCAATATACGGTTGTGTCACGCTCCAGTTTACCCAGATGTGAATGGGTACCTGACTTTGCTCGAATCAGGGAGGAAAAGGCAGTGAGGAAGGAAACTGGTCATCCCACCTCTTGAACCTGGACTAATATCCGGGAATCTTCACTCCCCTACGTTAGTATCTACTATGAGACTACCTTTACCTTTTTATAGGCAACTAAAGTGCCAGATAGAGACAGCAAGCACAAAGATACAAAGACAGAATGAGAGAGATTGTTGTTGTTGTCAATAACAGCGGTGCTTCGACCCAATGCCATGTAGTGATATCTGCATGTTTTCGCAAGTTGTTTTGTTTCTCCGGACAAGGTGTTCCACTTATCTGGTCTCGCAGGAAAGAGCATTCTCCTAACACCATCGAGTGCTTGGCACTCAATGAGGGGATGGTCAACAGTTTTGTAGGGGTTGTTAAGTAGCTGGCACTCTAGAGAGTGCTGTGGTTGGATTCTGTTCAGTGACTGTTGGTGTGGTATATGTTGTGATCTGAGCCGAAAAGTGGTGCTCTGATCCATCCAGAATGAGAGACATAAACAGAAAGATAAACAATTAATTCTACAGATCAGCTTGAAATTCATTGGAAGATATCCGTAACTATTCTGAAATTTTAAAGGAATCGTTACTAACCAGAATGACTATCATTCCTACAAATACAAACAGAAGCCAGACGATTTATCGACACTACCTGTTAATTTAAAAAATCAGATGACGCAAATATTTTTGAAATGTTCTAAAAAACGCAAAACGGGTAATCCAAGCTTACAATCGTCTTCGTAATTGGAGAAAGAGCCCAGAGAAAAGTGCACATCGCAGTCAGACACGAGAAGAACGCACAAACAAGGATGAAATTAGACAGAGTCAAGATACATTGTTGGTAATTACACCCACAGTCAAATACAGTGCAGCTATGAATTTGGATTTCCCCGTATAATCCATTGAGTCAAGATACATTGTTGGTAATTACACCCACAGTCAAATACAGTGCAGCTATGAATTTGGATTTCCCCGTATAATCCATTAATTCACTGGATACTTTTTGTTATTGTTGATCAGAATCGACGTCACTGCACTCCGCGCAAACCCATAGGTGCTCAGTCTCCTTCAGCAAATGTCGAAGGGTATGAATGAATTTGTTCATGTTGGGCGTTGGTTCCATACACGCCGAATGCGTCCTCTCATTCGTCCATCCTTGCTGGTCTTACGTTTAATGCCAAATTCCAGCAATCTTAGCCTTGATGGTTCATTGATTGAAGTGTTATTCTCCAGCAGCAGATCATTAATTGCCTTCAGTATCTCTCCCTTATCCATATTCAGTGCACCTTCTATCGGGGCTCTTGAAGCTAGTCTATCAGCTCTTTCATTACCGCGTACCCCTGCATTACCAGGACAGTACATCCACACCAGTTCCTGAAGATTCGAGCCTTCTATGGAGGCTTTCCATTCATATCGGAGCCATCCACTTTGAACCTTCAGAAGCATGGATTGTGAGTCTGACACAATAACCGCCCTTGTTAATGAGGTCTCAGACAACCACCATTGGATACTTAAAAACAAGGACGTCTTTTGGCCAGAGGCATCTGGCTTATATACAGGGCAATTGGTACTAGTGAAAACGTTCATGAGCCAAGATGGTAGCTTAAGTTTTGACGTTACAAGTTTTCGACATTTTTGTAGAGACCAGTCATTTACAGACCTGTCATGTAGTGAAACTAAACCGTTGCCTTGCAGGGAAGTCACGAATAACTAAAACGTAGGGAAGAAGTCGCAAATAAATGCATGCTGAAGACGGTAGCACTGAGCAGTGTCATACAGATAGGTTGTGAGTTATTTTTCGCCCGTCTGAGTAGAGTGGATGGTGATAAATACGAGAGAGAAAAAAAGGTGTGAGAAATAGATTTCACGGGGTGATAGCTTAAGGAAAAGATATGTCTCTGGAATGAGTAAGTTTCTCTATTCCAGCCTATCTATACACTATAAGTTAGTACAAAGCAACTTTGCCCTCCTCATACATATAAATATAAGTTTAACTACACACACACACAGATATGTGACAACAAGACACACAAACGTGAAAAACTACGGTAACTTGGGTATGGGTCTGACCAACACACAAAGTTAAGTTTTTGTTGTTTATTATCATTTAAACTTGACAACATCAAATATCTAAAGATAGATCAAATAAAATCAGATTTACATACATATGAAATAGCAGAATAAATGTGTCCTCCCCTTCTGGAGAAAAGTGAATAACCCAAAGGTCAAAGGTTAGCACTATGTTACAGAGCAGTGTCGTGGAATATTCTAATCCACATATATAAATTAAAAGGTAAATGTAAAGCTAACAAATAAATTTAATAAAAGGAAGAAGAATGGTAAAGAACAGTGCTGTCACAATGACTGTACTCGAAATCCCCCTTGTTTTCTACTTCGTCGGCAAATTGTAACGCTTTCACGTTGATAGTAAAAGCCTACTGTATTATTACCCGCTTTCTTCAATGAAACGTGTGCTGTATTTCTTGGAAAAACAGTGAGATACGCAAGCTGAACAATGACCTAATTTTAATATTTCATTCATTCCATTTTATACACGTGCAACACTAAACACGCGTCGCGCGATACACAATTACTACTATCACGCGTGTAAGGCCACATGCACTAACTTTATTTCAAATCGACAGTGATAAAATTCACTACCCTTCCCAGAGTTAGGTTTTTAAATCCTGAAAAACTCTTATTAGGAAAGATGACAATAGATGGGTTTACGTTTGAAAACATTACAGTACCCAGACAGCACATCTTCGAGACAGGAGGTAGAGGAAATTGCATATTTTGAACGCAGCCACTTAGCTCTTTTAAATTTGTATATTTGGGTTCCTTAGGGCTTGCTGACAAAGAATATGTAAAACGTTACGCAAATAGTCTAGGAATTAACAAGTTATAACCAAAATAAAATAGTGGGGATGCCTGACAGCATGAAATCATTTCTGCTCATAAAATTTTTTTATAACGTGTTTGAAAAAAACCTTGCGTACGGAAATAGCCTACCATGTAAACTCCAAATTGATTGGAGCGCAACAAATATAAGACTAAATACGATTGGTCGGACTATAAATACTATCTTTGGTTGTTAGGGGAGACGTAGGAAGGTAAAATTTTTTCAAACACTTGTCGAAACGTGGCTCCATTGGCCAGACTCGCTGATATAATCACTTAGGAGCGTTAGTTCGAGACCACTAGTTCAAATAAGCTTGATAAAGCAACAGTGCGTTGAAGCCAGCTCATATTTTTGCTAAATAAAAGCCTGGAACATAAGCAGATGGGAATTTGTGCCAGAATTCATTGCTAGTCAACGTATCTGTGTTTATTCTATGAATTGTGGTAAGCTTGAAACATTCAGTATCTTTTAATGAAAATTGAATGTGAATTGTTAATTTATGCCTGTATATATGTGTAGTTCAGTAGCAAACATGATGTAAAGCCTATAATGCTCCAGCCTGAACAGAAGGTGTCGGAGGAAAGTAAAACGGCATGGAATGGCCAAACAGTACACTGACACCTAGATGATTGACTAGAAAGAAATAATGCTGGAATTGCAGAGGCGTAGTAACCATTAAGGAGGTTAATACTGGTATAAAGTATTTCAGATGAAGCTGACAGTTGGCCTAACGCTCTGAACTCAATGTTTGTGGTGTATTGTGCTCAGTGTATAACTAGAGTATCAATTAGTTATGAAGTAGAAGGTACATCCTTCTTGTTTTCAGGGACCGTGGTCTTGATGGTATTGAGCAGCACCTGGTCAGAGCTTTGCTGAATCCAGAGTCGGACAGCATACTCCTTGGTCCATTTAGCTATCAGTGAGGTGTCTCCAGAGCACAGGGGAGAAATCGAGCAGAGGAGTCCTTTCCTGCCGCCATCACGCAAGATAAGCTGATGTGGCCAGCTGAGCTCAAAATTATGTACCCCCATCTTAAAATAACATTGTAACATAAACTTAAGAGGGGAAGTAAATTGTTTTAATATCAGGAAACTGAGAACATCTCCAATACTAGTTCCAATAAAGACAAACTATTGAAGTCATGATGACAAATACCAACAGAGCTTGAACAAAACAAAACCAGTATTACCTCATATTACTACTACACAACTGACACACATAGGATACTTTTAATAATATATGTCACTACAATATTCATATTGATAAATTCTGTACATATAACTTGTAATTAAAATTGATTGTGATTCCTGGTTCCCTTTGTATTTGAATCAGGACACATATTCATTTATGACAGCAATGAATACATATTGTTATTTGAAAAGTTATCAGTGACTCCTTTAAGATATCCTTGTAGAGTGTTTTATGTATGTGAGTGTCACAGTGTTGTCAAGTGTGGTGGAATAAATTAAATTGTTTATCTGTCTGTTGTTGTTATGACTTACACTTCATCATACACATACCCTAGACATACAACGTAGTCATCACACTATTCCAGAATAATTCTGACTGAGATATATATATATATGTGGCAGCAAGTAAGGTTATCTATAATACACTACTCTTATTAGATATAGATACCTTCACAGCTGTTCTCAGTCAGTACACTAAGTCCCCTATAAATATTTATAACATCACCACATATATTTCACCACAAGCAGACAGTAAAGTAAACAGGTTCCTACTATAGGCAACCCAGTAAAGTTAACAAGTTTTAGCAATTCCAGTTTTGGTAAAGTCCCTGTAACAAAGAAAAATATTCACTCTCTCTCTTTCATACAGTGGCCACTCAATAACTCTTACCTACTTTTGGTGATATCCCTTGGAAATACAATTATCCTGAATATAAAAAAGGTCAGGTTTAATTCCTAAATTGGCCCCAGTCCATCCTCTAACAATAAAGACTAGTAAGGTGAACGCCGAATCTGGTGTGGGTTTTTCCTGGATGAACAATATGTCACCGCCAATAGTTGATGTAGAACCGTGATCTTGGGGTTCACAGTTAAAAGAGGAAAATACGTTCAGTATTGGGAGACATCTGGTTGCTAAAAATGTTACAGTTGATAAATGCTGATAATCCTATTAGCTGACTCTGTGGTAGAGTGCCGATTCTGAAACAGCGTAAATTCTGGATGCTACGCTTGAATACGACTGTCAGAAGTCGGGAATGAATGTTACTTTTTCCACACCCCAATGGGCTGATAAATTGAAAAAATATTGCTGGGTTTTGTAAGTCCAGTTAAATTTACAAGTTAAAATGTTTCTCATGTATCGTTGGCAAAACTTGCTCACTAATGAAATTGGTGACGCACAAGCCAAGAAACGACAACATTAACCAATCAGTAAAAAAGGAAAAAGACCAAAAGACCGCTGCACGCTCTTGATCAGGTCTGCAAAAATATATAAAAAAATGTATGGAAAAATGCTACTATTCTATATAGCTACATATATACACACAGACGGGGACAAGACAATCTCTTATCCACTCCGTCAGTCCTGATTAAATTTAAAGGGCACACGGTGTCTTTAGCCTACCCTATCGCCCGTCGCTTAGCTATTAATTTGGTCAGCGTCTGATAGTTTAGTCGTATGAGATTAAATTATAGGCACTTATAATAACTACACACAATGAAATAAAACGTGAATTCTTTTCTGTCACTATCAGTCGCGACTAGCACTTAACCAGTCAGCTAAAACCGTCTCTTCTTGTGAGAAAGCGTGTGGTGAAAATTAACATGGTAACTGAACATCTGGTATTAAATAGCTACGCTTTATTTTATTTCACTAGTGTTTTAACAGCTAGAAAATATAAGTGAATTAGAATGGTAAAAGCTTAACACTTTTAAACACGTAAGCACTAATTTCTATTACCAGAAAATCAGAATGAAAATCCCCACGAATGCTATTAACACATTTTCCACAATGGTTCTAGAACTACGTGCTTAGACTATCCAAAAATTCTGAGTGACAACTGATAGCAGGTTTAAGAAAACACAGTTTATATATCATTACGTTTCTCTGATCTATAGATGATGTTACTTTTCGCACTATTGTGTGAGTAACGGAGAATCAGAACAGAGTTCCTAGATAAAAGTTTACGGTCGGCCTTCTGGCGAGGTTTCAACCGTCATCAAAAGACTTATATCCGTGTAACGGGGTTCTCGAAGATTTTGCCCGCTTCTGAAGATCAAAGAGCCCAGGGGTTTTTCTGACTCCCCTGAGTACGAACTTCAAAGGGTCTGTGGTTTTTCACGTGCGGTCTGTCAGGTATCGTATGATTGACAGATAAGCTCGCGTGAGAAAACTAGGTAAACAAACCTGATTCGCTACCTGTTATGACTGACAGGTCACGAAAGTTTGTAAACTTCGTTTGATTATGTTCAAAGAAAAGAGGCGTGGGTGAAAAAGTGAGTAAACACAGGCTGTACATGCCTGGTTTTTGCTAGCAATTCATAGGACACTACGAGGTCACAAAAAGACTGTCAGATTACTGTAGGCTCTCTTTCCATTTTGCGTCACAAGCAGCAAGGCGCACAACATAATGCAACGCAAACCGATTTCAGATGACCGATACAAATATGACTCAACGAGATCCGCCGGTGGGAAGAGTGCCAGACCAAATGCCTCGACGGGGTCCACCCAAAGCTACAAGTGGTCAGCTACCTCTGCATCGTGCAGCCACGGCGCGGAGTACTGGGGAAAATGTAACTACCAAAACATCCAGAAAAGAACACTAAATATATACTGTTCAAAAAAAGAAACGCATAGCTATCCGAGGGCGCGTTTTTATGAGTTTGTAAGTAAAATTTGATGCTAGGGTATATAAAAACCAGCCTCAAATGTTCTTTACAGTGTCACATGCACGTGTTGACCTGAATTGCGTTCGTTTTTGTAATCGTTACAACGCAGTGGTCAATAGTGTATATGACGCAATTTTTGACCACAGCTCATGTTGCGCGCACGTGAAAGCAACAACATTTGGGGTGAACACTATTCACTGACTACGCAACTGAAACCCTATAGAAGGATAACGCTACACACAAAAAATTCAGTTAAATTTCAAGCAGACATTTATGCCGTCTCTATCGATAAATTTAAGGAACACTGCTATTGGCCGTTTGCAAGCAGGCGAAAGTCAAAGTCAGGTTGCCAGGCATCTAAACGTGCATCAGAGTACCATCAGTCGACTTTGGCACCGGTTTTATGCATCCATGCCCAGAAGATGCCAGTCGCTGATCGATGCAAGAGGAGGCCACACACCATATTAACGGGAAAGCCCATACGCCAAAAACTCTCGTGACCCAGATGCAAAACAACTGTCAATTGATTGGTTGAACCCTAAGGTATTCTTTTGTGCATTTTGAACAATTAACTCATTAAATTAAAAAAGTTATTGAATATCAAAATTATGGCTATGTGTGTGCCTTCAGTAGCTATGCGTTTCTCTTTTTTGGACAGTATAGAAAGATTAACTGAAGTTTAAAACAAATGTTGGGAAAGGTTACGACTAAGTATCCACAAGATTGGGATAGAATATTACCCGCTATTCTCTTCGCCTATAGAGAAATTCCCAACGAAAATACGGAGTTTGCGCCATTTGAATGCAGAAGATGGTCATGCCCAACATACAGCAGTGAACGGGATAGCATATGGCAACAACCTAATTCTCTCCACGAACAACTGCTTGGAGATGTCAGGGACCTTGAGCTGACTACTACCTTTACAGGAGTCATTAATGTGGAAGTCTGAGGCCGAACTAGGAAGAAGAGGAAGAAGAAGAATACAGGGCGATTGAAAAAAATCACTATTATGAAATGTGTAAACATTCACTTGTATCTATTGGATTTAAAGAATAGTAACACTGTCCCCTGCCAAGCATGTCGTAGAAGGCGACTAAGGAGGGTTGGGCATGGGGCCGGTTACCCCATCCTGTAAAAAAAATTTAAACCACAAAAAACTTCAACAAATATGGACAAGTCAAATAAAGAAAATAAAACATAGCCATCCAAGACAGGGGAAGGTCCTCTCGCGGGGAGGCGTATGATGCAACACAGAGAAAGCCGAAAGGAATCTGTGTTGCTGACTAACCTTCTTTCTTCTAGGAGAACTTCCAGATTTGGCACCTGGAATGTTCGGACATTGAACGAACAAGGGAAAGTGGCACAAGTAGCAGCAGAAATGAGGGAATACAAAATCGAGGTTCTGGGAATGTGTGAAACAAAGTGGAAGGGGGTAGACAGGAAGAAACTCATCACAGGTGAATTGGTGCTGTCCTCAGGACACGAAGACGAAAGTTCACACCACAGTGAAGGGGTAGCTCTTATGTTATCTAAAGAAGCACAGAAAGCACTCATTGAATGGGAAGCTGTGGGACCCAGAATAATAACAGCTATTTTCAAAACAGCTAAAAAGAAAATTCATGTCAATGTCACCCAATGTTATGCACCAACTAATGACAAAGAAGAGTCTGTGAAAGAAGCATTTTATACTAAACTACAGGAAATTATGGATAAAGTAAAAAGAAGAGACATCATAATTTTGATGGGTGACATGAATGCAAAGATAGGTACAGTCAATACCGGATTTGAAGAAGTCATGGGAAAACATGGGCTAGGAGTAATGAATGAAAATGGAGAACTATTCGCAAACTTCTGTGCTTCAAATCAACTGGCTATAGGAGGAAGCATGTTTCCACATAAGAGAATACACAAGGCAACATGGATATCACCAGACCATAGAACAGAAAATCAGATCGATCATATATGCATAAAGAAGAAGTTTAGATCATCATTGCAGGATGTAAAGGTATATAGAGGAGCAGATGTGGCATCAGATCACCATCTTCTGATAGCCAAAGTAAAAATGAAACTCAAGAGATATGCAACAATGCAAAATTATAGACAACAGTTTAATGTAGGACAGCTAAGAAATCAAGAAACAAGAGACAAATTTGCGGTCACAGTATCCAACAAATTCCAAGTGCTCCAACAGTTGGAAGATGTAGAGAATACAGAAGACTATTGGCAGCAGGTCAAAACGGTATGGAAGGAGACATGTGAAGAAATACTGGGGAAAAGGGAAAGACAACAAAAAGCATGGATAACAACAGAAACCATCAATAAGATAAAAGATAGAAAAAACAAGAAAGCAGAGTTAAACACAAGCAAAACCAGAAGTTCCAAAGCCAAGGCTCAAGAAGTGTACACAGAAGCAAACAAAGAAGTAAAAAGAAGTATCAAAAGAGACAAGAGAAAGTATATTGAGGAGTTGGCAAGAGAGGCAGAAGATGCTGCAGCCAAAGGAAATATGAGAGAACTGTATAGCAGCACAAAGAAGCTAACAGGGAAATACAAGCAAACAAGTTGCCTCATAAAAGATAAGAATGGGAAACTGCTCAGCAATATACAAGAGCAAATGAAGAGGTGGACGGAATATTTTGGGGACCTTCTCAATAGACCAGCTCCACAAAACCCGCTGGACATCCAGCCAGCAGAAGAAGAGCTACAAATTAACGGTGAAAGACCAACGAAGGAAGAAATAAAGAAAGCCATAAAGCTTCTAAGAGATAGAAAAGCGTCTGGACCTGATGGCATTCCAGCAGAGGCCATCAAAGCAGATATCGACACGGCTACAGAGATGTTATATAAATTACTTGGTAAAGTCTGGGAAAAAGAAGAGATACCAGCAGAATGGAAGGAAGGATATCTGGTTAAGTTGCCTAAGAAGGGAAATCTACAAGAGTGCACAAATTATAGAGGAATAATGTTACTATCAGTGCCAGGAAAGGTATTGAACAGGATTATCCTTGAGAGATTAAAGGAGTCCATAGACAAGAAATTGAGAGATGAACAAGCAGGTTTTCGACAAAACAGATCATGTACAGACCAGATAGCCACTTTGAGAATAATAGTTGAACAAAGTCTGGAATGGAATTCACCACTATACATCGGATTTGTGGACTACGAAAAAGCATTTGACAGTGTGGACAGAGAATCACTTTGGAAATTGATGAGGCATTATGGAGTTCCCCTGAAGATCATTAATTTAATAAAGAAAACCTATGAAGACATGACGTGCAGAGTTCTTCATGAAGGACAGCTTACAGAACCATTTGGGATAAGAACAGGAGTGCGACAGGGATGCCTCTTGTCTCCATTTCTTTTCTTGCTGGCAATAGATTGGGTTATGAGATCATCGACAACACACAACAGAAATGGAATCCAGTGGACTCTGACTAAGCAGTTGGATGATCTGGATTTTGCTGATGACTTGGCTCTCCTGTCCCATAACCGTAATCAGATGCAGGACAAATTGAAAACACTCGATGAGAGGTCACAGCAATTGGGCCTGAAAATACACAGGGAAAAGACAAAAATAATGCGAATAAATGCAGGTAATGAAAACAGGGTTGAACTTGAAGAAACACCAATACAAGATGTAGAATCATACACATATCTTGGCAGTAATATAGACAAAGTTGGAGGGACAGACAGCGATATCAAAATAAGAATACAAAAGGCAAGAGGAGCTTTCATTGCATTGGGAAATATATGGAGATCAAGAGAAATAGGATCCAACACGAAAATAAGAATCTTCAACTCAAATGTGAAGTCAGTCCTATTGTATGGCTCGGAGACATGGAGAACAACAAAGACAACAACCAAAAAGCTACAGACTTTCATAAATGGGTGCTTGCGTAGAATAGAGGGATTAAAATGGTATGACAAGGTTACCAATGTGGAACTGATGACAAGAACTGGACAAGTGCCAGTGGAACAAGAGATGAGAAGAAGACGATGGCGATGGATAGGACACACACTGAGGAAACCTGTTGATAGCATTACAAGGCAGTCCTTGTTCTGGAACCCCCAGGGCAAGAGAGGCAAAAGGAAGACCAAGAAGTACGTGGAGAAGAGAGTTGGAAACAGAGGTGAAAATGATGAGGAGAACATGGAAAGAACTTGATATGATGGCACGTGACAGGAGGACTTGGCATGTGTTTGTTGAAGGCCTATGCTCCTTTGGGAGTGGAGGGTTATGAATGAATATTGGATTTACACGAAACAAATATCAAATCAAGGATTAATAACTGCCGTTTGACATATGACTATTACATTTTATTATTGATTTTTTCCTAAACAAAATTACTTGAAATAACATCTAAAATGACCAATAACCTTTCGTTACAAAAGGAAGCAATAATGGCCGCCAGCTTTAAGTCCATGTTTTGAACAGGACAGATCTCACATTAATCAGCTCAAGGCCCTTTGTGTCTGTCTCTTTATGGCAGAGTTGTTACGGTGCTTGCCTCTCGCGGCAGAGGTACCTGATTCTAAACACAGTAGCTCAGCATCCTCTGCCCAGTTTTGGCGTCGTAGGTCATTGTGGGCTTGGCGGTTTTAGAGAATGTGTTCAGGGTCTGGATTCCGCGGCGAAAGCCTTTTCTGGCCACTTCTTTGTCCTATATGCTCGTTCCGCAAATTGAAGAGAGTTCATCGTAACATTTCATAATCTTCTTTACTATGTATCCCAATCTATGTATTTACTTATAGTATTTTAACAAGAGTCTTGATCTTTCTGTTATCATCTGTCTTTGTCTTATGAGGCTAAACAGAAAGTATAATAAAAACAAATTCTACAAAATTTGGAAAAGTAATTTATTCCATAAGTAACAAAAGTGGATGAAGAATGGAAGTGATGCGACCAAATATACTCAATGAATGCACATCATATGCCTTTGAAGTCAAATCAGGCGTTCAGCCGGGATGACTCAATTAAAAAAGGCCATTTAGCTTCCCGCCGGCGTGATGCTGTCCACATCACCCCTAGTGTGCCGACGGTAAAGAATATATATGCCTAACACCATATTCCCAGTATACCTCAATGGACATGTAACCTCTGCCTACCTTTAGCTGCCCAAGGAGCATAGGCCTTCAATAAACTTATGAAAAGTCTTCTTGTTCCGTGCCATCAGCTCAAGATTCTTCTCTTGCTCATTTTTTTATGACTGTCTCCAAATCTCAGAAGGGACAGTAAATTAAAAAAAAAAACGAGAGGGGGTCTAGGAATGGTGCGGATTGACAGTAAATGAAAAATAGAGAGGGAGTCTAGAATGGTGCGGATTGACAGTAAATGACAAAAATGGAGAGGGGGTTTAGAATGACGACGATTGACAGTAAATGACAAATAGAGAAGGAGTCTAGAATGATGTGGATTGACGGTAAATGACAAACAATAGAGAGGGGGTCTACAATGAAGCTCATTGACAGTTAATGAAAAATAGAGATGGGGTTTAGAATGATGCGGATTGACAGTAAATGAAAAATAAAAAATGGAGAGGGGGTCTAGAATGATGCGGATTGACAGTAAATAAAAAACAATATAGAGGAGGTCTAGAATGATGCGGATTGACAGTAAATGAAAAACAATAGAGAGGAGGTCTAGAATTATGCGGATTGACAGTAAATGAAAAATAGAGAGGAGGTTTAGAATGATGCGGATTGACAGTAAATAAAAAACAATATAGAGGAGGTCTAGAATGATATGGATTGAAAGTAAATGAAGAAAAAAATACAGAGGGAGCGTCTAAAATTATGAGGTTTGACAGTAAATGAAAAAAATAGAGAGGGTTTCTAGAATGATGCGGATTGACTGGCACAGCATTTTTAAACTGTAAATATCGTACAAACACTGTTTTTATCAAAATGAGACGAAAACGTTGACACAATTTTCAGTAACCAGCTGATAGCATTAAAAGGCAGTCCTCCTTTAGGAATCCCCAGCATAAGAGAAATAATGGCAGACGAAAAATCACAAGTAACAGAAACTGAAGCTTATGGAGGGTCATGATCGCCAATGTCTGTTCCAGACCAGGCACCTGAAGAAGGATATACTGTAAGATTTTCTGGGTTTCTTCCTTGCGAGAGCAAAGACTGCTTCTAGTAGGTATAAACGTAAATAATCAAGCCCTTGTCCCTGTCCTTTTTTTTTTTGTCATGACGAAAACTAATATCACGAGAAACTGATGATCTCTCAAGACGAAAGGAAGGCCAGTATCTCTTTGCTCTAAACTGATGTGTGGGGCGAAAACTCGGCCGCATGAATTACTGCCTGTGGTATTGTTTTGTATTTTCTTTTTAAACGCATTCCTCTCTCTTTAGTTTTAACATAATGGTACAGTTAAAAACAAACATGACAAGGTATTGGGTGGCTCATTTAATATTGTACCCAATTATTGAACTTTTCAGTCATTTTTTGACGGGTCTTTTTTTCGAAGAGATAAGTAACATTCTTTTAAAAAAATGTTTGTTACCCTCTACGTCGGATTATACTAATGGATGTTCAAGATAATGTCTTCTCAAAGTACAGTGTTAAACGAGAAATTTCTTCATTTTCCATAAAAGCTGCTGGGATTGTCTCAGGACGCAGTGACGTTTCGTCCCAAGCAAATTCCTAATGTCACGACAATTATCAGTCTAAAGTTCTTCACCAAAGTCACCCAAATGTTACGTCGATTGTGCTTAACACGCAACCCGTTTTATAATGTGAAATGTGCTCTTTGGAACAAAGAATAAAATCATCCATCAGACAAGTGTAATGGCCTTTAGGTTTTTTAACTAAACTGTTTAAAAACAGTTAATACAGTACCTCCCTCCCTCCCTCTCTCTTTCTTTCTCTTTCTCTCTCTCTCTCTCTCTCTCTCTCTCTCTCTCTCTCTCTCTCTCTCTAGACGGGTCATGCGCGCCTGATTCTTAACCCTTTGAAAAACAGGTTCGCCCGATTCTTAACCCCTTGAAAATAAAAGTTCGTTCGTTCGTTCGTTTGTTCGTTCTCTCTGTTTATCTCTGTCTGTCCGTTTTCCCTCGCACACTTTTGTCTGTGTATTCTTTTCGTATCATACTTTGCTTTTATTAATTATTCACCCCATAATGTTTACTCTCTTTTTTTAATTACCGTTTAATTTCTACTTTTAACCACTTCACGTTTCTCTTTTTTTTTTCTTTTTTCCTCACATGTTGAGTCTTTTTCATTCTGTCAGTAAGCCACCAACTGTCCATCAATACGCACAATCCATTAAAACCTGGTTGATGAATGTATAATGCTCATGTTGTTCCCAGGAGACACAGAAAAAATAGGTCGTAAAAGGCATGTCGTAAATGTCAACTAACTTGAAGTTGTGCTTGGTAAAAGATCTCGTTACATGCCTATTGAGGCATATTGGGAATACGGTGTTAGGCCCGTATTTTCTTGACCATCAGCACACTAGGAGTGATGTGGTCAGTATCACGCCGGCCGCCTTAACCTTCCCAGAGTTGTTCTGGTACCCAATTCATGAAGCTGGGTCGACCCCGGAGCCGTTTGCGGTCTAAAAAATCCCAACTCAACTGGGGATCGAACCATGGACCACCGAGCTAAGAAGCCAGTGCACCCACTGTGTTACCGCGGCTCCACGTGCTTGGGGTGGCAAAAATTATCATGTAAAATTAATTGCTACAGAAACCTTCGCTGAAGGTAGGTGTGTGTTGTAGCAGGCTTCATAGCAAGTGACCAGCGGTGACTGCATGCTCTGTAAGGTGCACCACAAAGAATTGACAGAGACAGAGGCGGATCTACTATGAAGCTTGAGCTTTTGGGCCCCCAAGTCTAGTTTTCTCAATAATACGTTTCGTTCCCATCAACAATACTTTTTTTTAATAAAAGGGGACCCTTCAAGAGCTCAAGCTTCAGGGACCCCAAAAATGTATTTCCGCCACTGAACAGAGATAAGTGTCTAACTAGTGGAAAGCAAATTCGCCAACACGAGACCTCTATCTCGTACCGAAACTGTTTCGCTGTAAGGCATCCACAAATTCCTGCCTTATCATTCAGGTACCATCTGTTCTATAATCGTATAATATTTGAAAAAAAAAACGCTATCGTATCTGAAGACCTGATGTTTTCGTTGCAGACAAATCGCACATGAACTGTAACTCCTGCAGAAATTACTCACTTCCAAACTATGATATGCTAATAATGTGGACATACATTTTTTCAATCATTCTCGTGATGAGGTGTAAATAATCATGATATATGCGTTTACTGATTACAGTTTCTGATGTTCCGTTCAGTTATCTTGTTGGCGTCTATCCATGCCATGTATTCAAGATGTTGGTAATTTCTTTTTTCGTCTACCTAGACCTCTCTGGTCTGGCTACCGTGCCCCCGCACCAAGTCACAAAGTAAACTTTTTTCTCAGCACACATCCAATAAATGTTAGCTATCTTTTATTCAGTAATATTGATTTTATTGATCGCGTCTTTCCTGCCCATTAACTTTGTACAAGCTTTCTTTATTTGTTGTTTTAGGCTAGTCATTGGATTACACGCATTGTTCTAGAACTTAAATCTCTCTTTTCTCCAACGATTGCTTCGTTTGTTTGTTCAACGTGAGGAAAACAATGACATCCATACAGTAAGTTAGGTTTTATGTTACATTTTAGTATATGCTATCTTAAGAAGAGTTCTTGCAGTGACATTATCGTGGTTTTTTTTTTTTTGGAAGATAGTTTGTCCACATATTCTACCATTTATGTGCAAGATTTGTCGAGGTATGGCGGCTTGCGTACCCTGATTACCCCAAGAGCTATGCCAGCGGGAGTTTTACTCCTGGAAGGTTCTACCAAGCTGGACAGGTTTGCGAGGGCAGGGGTCAGACTAAAGCAGACAACCTGGTCCTCCAGATTGGGGGTTTTAGCATAGGGCTGACACCCCTGTCTATGTAAAAAAAAAAATGAAGTTACGGAAACAACAACGAATGAACAAATTTTGCTGCGGGACGGACATCCGGAGTCTAAGGCTCGTATGACTGTCAGAGGTGAAAGCCGAAAGGAAGCCACTGACATGAGAATGGATGTCCTGACCGCAAAACATGATACAAGAATAGGATTGTGGAATGTCAGGACAATGAACGAGACGGGTAAACTAAAACAGGTCACGGCAGAAATGAGAAACTATAGGTTACAAAGTCTAGGGATAAGCGAGAGCAGATGGACAGGGGCAGGAAAAGATAAAACAGCAACAGGAGAAACAGTACTTTACTCTGGAAGAGAAGATGGACAGCACAATGAAGGTGTAGCCATTATTCTACAGAAAGGAATAGAAAGGACATTACTGGAATGGAAACCCATCAACAACAGACTGATAAGATTAAGATTGAGAGGGAGATTCACCAACACTACAATAATACAATGCTACGCACCAACGAACGACAGCGATGAAGAGGTCAAGGATGAATTACATCAACAACTGCAGAAAGAAATGGAAGACACACCTAGATATGATCTTATTATAGTAATGGGAGACCTCAATGCGAAAGTTGATACACACAATACATATAATGAAAGAGCTATGGGAAAATGCGGCAGCGGAACAGCAAACGAAAATGGGGATAAATTAATAAATTTCTGAAGCATTAACAACCTGGTAATTGGAGGAACACTTTTCCCACATAAAGAAATTCACAAATTAACATGGGAATCACCAAATGGTCGGGACAGAAACCAGATAGACCACATCATGATTAATGGTAGATGGAGACATGCATTACAAGATGTGGAGGTAAGAAGAGGTGCAGATGTGGGAAGAGATCACCATTTAGTAGTAGCAAAACTGAAAGTGAAACTAAGAAGGGCTGGACCAACTGTAACTACACAGAAAAGGTTTGACATCAGCAAATTGAAGGACCCCCTTACCAGAAAAGCTTTTGCGGCTGACATAAAGAAACGATATCAATTTGCCAAAAGTCAGGAAAAAACATTGACTGATGATATAGACCAGAAATTCAACACCATTTCAACAATATATAAGGAAAGCAGCAAATCATGCTTGGGATTCCAGGAAAGGAAGAAGCATTAAACACCATAACACTGAGAAAGGAAATGAAAAGAAAGAAAACAGAAGCGAAGTCCCCCAAGTTAAAGCAACTATATAGCGAACAGTACAGTCAGCTGGACAAAGAGGTTAAACGCCAAACCCGAGCCAACAAAAGGAATTTCCTAGACGATCTTGCAAGACAGGCAGAAGAGGCAGCACTGAGAAATGAACAAAGCACAGTATGCAAAATAACGAAATTCATCAGCGGAAAACGAGGTGCAAACAATATTACATTAGTAAGAGATAAGCAAGGAAATCTCATCACGACAGCAGAGGGACAGGAAACAAGATGGGCAGAGCACTTCAGAGAAACTCTAAACAAGGAACCACCAGAGACACAATTGAATGTTCCTGAGGCTAAAAACGATCTAGATGTAAATACAGACATTGCACGAAAAGAAGAAATCATCACTGCAATCAAAGGGTTAAAGAACGGAAAAGCTCCTGGCCAAGATAACTTAAATGCAGAGCTATTTAAGACAGACCCTGAGCTAGCAGCAGAACTATTAGAACCACTATTTGCACAAGACTGGAAAACGGGGACAACACCATCAGAGTGGAGGAAAGGAATAATTGTCAAATTGCCCAAGAAGGGAGATCTTGCAGACTGCAATAATTGGAGAGGAATCACTCTTCTCTCAGTTCCCAGCAAAATACTAGGCAGGATAATTATACAGAGAATTTCAAAGCAGTAGACCACAAACTGAGGAAAGAACAAGCAGGATTTAGAAAGAACAGAAGATGTGTAGATCATATATTCACTCTCAGGAACATTATAGAGCATTGCAAAGACAGCTGTACATTAATTTCGTTGATTTTGAAGGCTTTTGACAGCATACATAGGGACAGTTTATGGAAAATACTGAGGGCTTATGGAATTCCAAGCTGCATAGGGTCAATCATGAAAAGCCTCTATGCCAACTTTACGTGTAGTGTTGGGCAGAGCAACGTAACCTTTGAGGTAAAGACAGGAGTACGACAGGGATGCCCCTTATCAACCACTCTAGTTTTAACAGTCATAGACTGGGTGATGCGCCAGACAACAGAGGGCAGTCCAAGAGGAATAAGATGGATTACATTTTCTACATTGGAAGATCTGGGATATGCAGATGACATTGCACTACTAGCACATTCACATCAACACATCCAGGAAAAAACGGATAGACTTAATAAGTATAGCCAGCAGGTGGGCTCGAACATCAATTTAAAGAAGTCAGAGGTCGTGACGCTCAATGTGAGCAACCCTGAGCCCATATCAGTAAGGAATCAGCAACTGGTACAGACAGACACCTTCACATACCTAGGATGCATAGTAACACCAGACGACGGTGCAGGCAAAGACATCAACATCAGAATGAGTAAAGCAAGAACAGCCTTTTTTGGCCTAAACAATATCTGGAAGTCCTCTCAATACAGCACAAGCACAAAATTTAGATTATATCAGAGCTGTGTGCTTTCTGTGCTTCTCTATGGTGCGGAATGCTGGAGAGTTACAGAGAAGGAAATGTCGAAATTGTTCTCTTTTCACACAACATGCCTAAGAAAAATTCACCGAATCTTTTCGCCGAATACCATCACCAACTAGATCTGGCTTACTCGGAGCAAGCAAGAGGACATGCACACCATCATAGCTGGCAGACGCTGGAGCTGGGTTGGCCATGTCCTCAGAAGAGACCCCGATGCCATCACAAGAACAGCTATGCTTTAGACCCCTGAAAAAAACCGAAAGAGAGGCCGACCAAAAACAACCTGGCGGAGGACTGTGGAGGCTGAGATGCAAAGAATGAACCAGAGTTGGGGCACTGTACGAAGGATGGCCACCGATCGAGCAAAGTGGAATCAATTTGTTGTTGCCCTACAAGACGCCACTAGGCGTGATGGCCACTGACTGCTTGACGGTCTTTATGCTAAGGATCAAAGAAGAAGATGTGCAAGATTAATTTGGTTGCACAATTTACAAATCTCCGAACGCAGAAGAATTTATATATTTTTTGTTTTCAGGTTATCCAGTTTGTCCTTACGTTACATTCACTTGGAGATGTTATATGTGTAACTGTTTCTTAGCTCACGTTTGTTTTAACATATGGCTCTTTTTTGAACGTACGACCAACTGACGAAAATATTCTACACAGATTGAATGTCAGTATATGCTAACGAAGATTACATCGTGTTTTCTTTGTTGACTTCTAGATTAATGTAAAGCATATTATACCTTTCGTCTTTGTCAAATTCTTCAAGAAATATAAAATTATTCTATTACACATACACAGAACTCTTGTAAAACATACTGTGTCTATTTACGTTGTCCTGTTCTTCAAGAAGTAGAAAGGTGTTACAGTAACCTTGCCTACACCTCTGTCAAACATAATGTGTCTATTTACGTTGTCCGGTTCTTCAAGAAGGTGAAAACTGTTTCAGTAACCTTGCCTACACTTCAGTAAATCATACTTTGTCTATTTACGTTGTCCTGTTCTTCAAGAAGTAAAAAAGTGTTACAGTAACCTTGCCTACACCTCAGTCAAACATACTGTGTCTATTTACGTTGTCCGGTTCTTCAAGAAGGGGAAAACTGTTTCAGTAACCTTGCCTACACTTCAGTAAATCATACTTTGTCTATTTACGTTGTCCTGTTCTTCAAGAAGTAAAAAAGTGTTACAGTAACCTTGCCTACACCTCAGTCAAACATACTGTGTCTATTTACGTTGTCCGGTTCTTCAAGAAGGTGAAAACTGTTTCAGTAACCTTGCCTACACTTCAGTAAATCATACTTTGTCTATTTACGTTGTCCGGTTCTTCAAGAAGTAAAAAAGAGTTACAGTAACCTTGCCTACACCTCAATAAAACATACTATGTCTATTTTTGTTGTCCAGTTCTTCAAGAAGTAGAAACTTGTTCTATTACACATACACAGAACTCTTGTGAAATATACTGTGTCTATTTACGTTGTCCGGTTCTTCAAGAAGTAGAAACTTGTTCTACTACACATACACGGAATGAAAGAGTGTGTGTGACTTGCGCGGTGATTTGGATTAAAGTGAGGAAGAGATGCGCAATTCGTCGACCTCACTCTCTCGCCTGGGTCCATCTGAATCCAGTGGCAAGACAAGGCAAGACGACTGGAGATGAAGTCAGGTGCAGTGGATGACCAGGGCTTTCTACGTGCATCGCCGTGCTCCTTACGCTCCACAGCGCGTTGCTGGTAATCGCCGTCATGCCCGTTGAACCAACAGGTGCTTTCTTCCGCGCAGTCTATCGAATCCAGTCTTCGCATGCATCAGTAGGCAGACCCTAACTCACCGAAGGTTTATAACCATTCGACTACCCTCACCTAGTTTAGCCGGCCTGTCAAAGCCGTTGCCCAGGGGGTGGCCGCTGTCACACAGAACTCTTGTGAAATATACTGTGTCTATTTACGTTGTCGGTTCTTCAAGAAGTACAAAACTGGTACCGTAACCTTGCCTACACCTCAGTAAAACATCTGTGTCTATTTACGTTGTCCGGTTCTTCAAGAAGTAGAAACGTGTTCTATTACATATACACAGAACTCTTGTGAAATATTCTGTGTCTATTTACGTTGTCCGGTTCTTCAAGAAGTAAAAAGGTGTTACAGAAACCTTGCCTACACCTCAGTAAAACATACTGTGTCTATTTTCGATGTCCAATTCTTTATGAAGAAGAAATGTGCTCGTATGCCATGTCCAACGTTACGAGGTGGAGTGACCAATTACCTTCCTTATTGGCATTACCTTCCATAACTTAAGCGCAGAGTGAGGTGCCCATTTACAGCTGGGTAGACTAGTGCGAGAAGCTACGAGGTTTCGATCTCGGAATCCGGTAACTTTGCCGGTGAAAGGTTATCGCTCTAACTGCTTAACCACCCAGACTCTCAGTATCATGCTCATGTCTCTATTTGTATTTAGACGCGATATTTTGTTTCAAGTAATAATGCTCATCATTATTTGAGAAAAAGTGTTGGCTTTCCGAAGAGCGGCAGATGGGAAACATTTTCAGGCCATAAATCGAGGATAAATAAGGGGTCTGAGTGGCACAGATTATATCTCTCATTTCTCAGTTCAAATCCCAGATTGTCCTTTTAGACTAACTTCCAATGAAAGTCAATGCATTTTCCTGTTCTCAAATCAAACCAATGGTAAGCTCTTTAGCACTATCTGGGTTGGGGTGTGTTATGAGTAAAATTCATAACATGTGTGTCGATATCATTAGATGGTTCGACAAGTCGTCTCGTTTGTTTATTATATGTAGTCCTTGGTAACACAGGAAGTGACGTCATTGCCTCGAGGTGGAGATCGGCAGACGTCAGAGTTGCCATTGGCAGGCGTGAGAGATCGTCTGAAGGGACTTCGATGTGTGTAGTTATGGCGAGTGGACGCATGTCTTTGAGCTCCTAATATATATTCATACTGCGTAAAATCCCTATGATGTTCCAGCACTAGATCATCTATATGCCTTTGTTGAGATGCATCTTAGTATATTTTTACAAGGGAGTATGATTCTGTTGAAAAAGTGAGTCTGAATTAAATAAACTTTTAAGTCGATCAAACGACAGTGTTTCGAGCTACGTCATTACAGAGACCCTTTTATGACTGCATAACGAATTCCATAAATACTTGGCTGAATGTGTAACGTACATATGGAGTAACGTCTCGAGTATATTAAACATACTATATTTGTGCCACTGCGCCTTAATGACTTTACTACGTTGTTTTATGTGGAGTGCGTGCGGTGGTCTCTTGTGAAACCCTAGCAACTGTTTGGTCAGAGTAACCAGCTTGTTACAACATATTTACATTCATAAATAATTAACAATAAGACCCCGCAATGCAACAGGGTGTTTAAATTGAAAATCTCCCCCGCATGTTTTAAAGTATTACATCGCGTGACTTCTTTCAATATGTAGTAATGTATCCGCCAACTCACAAACAAATCTGTTAACGTATTTGATGTCCAAAAGCTACCTTCCAATGTTGTCTCCCCCAGATAGATTATTTGCAATATTGATACCGAGAGGGCGCAGATGAAACGATTATCTAATTATCACCGGTGTTTTCGCCCGTCATTCAGGCGGCTTCCTTATATAGCAATCTGGCTTTATGTGCGTGTTCGTGCGATACCACGTTGCACAAACAACTGACGTCTCTTCCAAAGGTGGCCAGACTGACGTACGTGATAATCGAATTAACCTGATAATACTACGTTCACTTAGTGAAACTTAAACAGTCTGTGAGCGGTCACCGTAAGAATAATGTAGATGCATATAATATGCCAAATAATGGGACGATGAGTGAGAAAAATGAAGAAAGGAAGTGATACTGCCGGAGTGGTTGAGAGTTATAAAAAGTGCACGACTGTTTTCGTCACAGATATTCCGTCACCTAAGATATTTATCAAATATCCAAGTGAGGGGTTTCGCTTTTACCTAGTTCGGGCCTTCTTCTAATGGCAATGTTTACAGTTTAGCACAAAATGACGAATGTCCTCCCATCGTTTGGGCTAAAAGTAAACCTCTTGAAGGTTACTCATAGTGGTTCCCACGGGAACGTGTTCCCCCGACGAGGATATATGAGCCGCTTTTATAACGAAGGGTCTTAAGGGGAGAGACACCACGAGGATTTTCCCACCGCCTCATCCGTCGATAAATAATCCCATCCTCTGTGTGGAACGTTCCAGCTGAAGCATGGGTTGTTTTTATCCGACTGTGTTCAGAGTATAGCGCTATAGTAATATCGCACATCTGCGCTTGTTGTAACTCTGTCTTACTACACAGAAATGTCGACTTGAGGTTCAAGTTTTCCAATGTTGGGTGTTAGATACTCTGCTCAAACTCTTTCTTCGTAGTTTCATCCTTCTGGTTGTACGGGTTATGGCGAACAGATCAATTTCTCACGAACTGTCGAATTTCCTCTCGCATACCTGGCCAGAAGTTTTTCAATGATACCTTTTCCTCCACGGCATATGAACCTTTAATGGGATGGGGCAGGGTGGATTTGCATTTCCTGCATTAGCGGGTGCGAAAGGGGAGTGGGACAACTAATTGTCTCTTATTTCCTACCGGTCTATAAACCAAACCTTTCTCTCTGTAATATGCTCCTGGAGGAGTATGGGAGTAATTGTCAAACAACTTTGAAAAGCAAGCTTTAGGGTTTGTGGTAAAGTGGGATGATATAAATATTTATAGGGACTTAGTGTACTGACTGAGATCAGCTGTGAAGGTATCTGTATCTAATATGTGTAGTGTTTTACAGATAACCTTACTTACTGCCACATATTTATATCTCAGTCAGAATTATTCTGGAATATTGTGTTGGCAACGTTATATGTCTAGGTTTATGCAAATGATGAAGTGTAAGTCACCACAACAACAAACAGATAAACAATTTAATTATTCCACCACACTTGACAACACTGTGACACTCACAAACAGTCAACACTCTAGAAGACTATCTTAAAAGATTCAATGATAAATTTCAGATATATATACAGATGTATTGATTTTTTCTACAATAGTGATCCTGATTCAACTACTCAGTGAACCAGGCAATATTATAACATGTAATTACAAATATTATGTACACAGATATAAATGTGGTCTTTGCATTGACATACAATATTAGTAATCTATGTGTGTGAGTTGTGATGTGGTAATATGAGGTAATACTGGTTTTGTTCTTCAAAATAGATTCTTATTAGACATCATGACTGCATGTGTTTGTTTCTGTTGGAACTAGTATTGGAGATGTTCTCAGTTCCTGTCATTAAAACAATTAATTACCCCTCTTTAATTAATACAATTCATTTTAAGAGGAGGTGGTACAAATTGTTGAGCTCTGTTGGCCACGAAGGGCTTAACTTTCGTGATGGCGGCAGGCAAAGACTCCTCTGCTAGACTTCTTCACTGGTTCTGAAGACACCTCACTGGTTCTGAAGACACCTCACTGGTTACTACAGGGACCAAAGAGTATGTTGTAGCCTCTGGATTCAGCAAATGCTCAGACCAGGTGCGGCTTCAATAACTAGGACCACAGTCCCTGAAACAAGAAGGATGTACCTCCTACTTCAGAACTAATTTATACTATCTGGCTAGACTGAGCACAATACATCACAAACACAGAGTTCAGAGCTTTAGTTTAACTGCTATCTTCTTCTGAAGCAGTTTACTCCAGTATTAACCTCCCTAATGGTTACTACGCCTCTGCACTTTCAGCTATAAGTCCTTCCATGTCATAAGGTAGGTGTCAGTGTACTATGTGGTAATTCCATGTAGTTTGACTTTTCTCCGACACCTTCTGTTCAGGTTGGAGCAATATATATATATAGATATAGGCCTTGTCTCATGTTCGCTACTGAACTGCACATATATACAGACATAAATTATCAATGTACATTCAATTTTCATTAAAAAGAGATCAAATATTTCAACCTACCACAATTCAAGGAAATAAACACAGATACGTTGACTAGCAATGAATGTAGGCACAAATACTGGCACAAATTCCCATCTGCTTATGTTCCAGGCTTTTATTTAGCAAAAATATGAGCTGGCTTCAACGCACTGTTGCTTTATCAAGCTTATTTGAACTAGTGGTCTCGAACTAACGCTATCAATTAACTATATTAACAGACCTAACCAATCAGGCCATTTCTACCCCATCGTTTGAAAAAAAGTACTCTTACTTCCGTCTCCCTTGACAACAAAAGATAGCATTTATAGTCCGACTAATCGTGTTTAGCCTTACATATCATTCCCTGCAATCAATTCAAATGTAACTTGTGGCCTATTTCCGTACAATGGTGGTCTAAAATTCTGCCACTGAGCGACTCCGAGTTTTTAGGTTGTCTGACACCCTCATTATTTTTCTTTTGCCTATAATTTATTAATTCCTGGACTATTTGCGTAACACTTAACATATTCTGTGTCAGCAAGCCCTAAGGAATCCAAATATCTCAATCTAAGGGAGCTAGGTGGCTGCGTTCAAAATGTGCCTTTTCTACCACCTCCTGTTCACTTCAATCCCCATGTGGTGTCTGGGTACTGTCATGTTTTCAAACGTAAATCCATCTAATGTCATCTTTCCTAATAAGCGTTTTTCAGGTTTTTTAAAACCTAACTCTGGGAAGGGTAGTGTTTTTATCACTGTCCGTCTGAAATAAAGTTAGTGCATGTGGCCTTACACGCGTGTTAGGGGTGGCATTAATATAGCGAGACGCGTGTTTAGTGTTGCTTGCGTTGCTGCCTTCAGCCCTCTCTTCTTTCCATCTTAATCCATCTGTTCGTTCGTTTTGGTAACGTAGTATAATTAATGTTAGGATTAATTTAGGTCATTAATCACTTGCGTATCTCAAGGTTTTTCTTAGAACTGCAGTACACGTTTTATTGGGTTGTGGAAACGCATGTATTTATGCAGTGGCTTATATTTAACGTGGAAACGTTACAATTTGCAGACGAAGCATAAAACAAAGGGGATTTCGAGTACTGTCATTGTGACAGCACTGTTCTTTACCATTCTTCTTACTTTTATAGAATTTATTTGTTAGGCTTTACATTTACTTTTTAATTTATATATGTGGATTAGAATTTCTCACGACAAATCCTCCCCTCTTAAAACAGACGTTATATGTCAGTCTATAATTCTATATACACATAGAGAAATTTATTATTATTTCTGGGGCTTACGGTGATTCTCATCACACGGATGGCGGCTTAAAAAATCCGCTCCCAGATTTGTTTTTCCACTTATATACTCTATGCTAAACTCAAATGGCTGTAGCAATAATGACCAACGGAGTAATCTAGTGTTCTCATGCCTAGCTTGTGCTAGAAACGACAAGGGTTTGTGATCCGTTTGCAACTTAAATGCCTTCCCATACAGATAAATATTGAATTTCTTTATCGCCCATATTACTGCAAGACATTCTTTTTCGCTAGTTGAGTAGTTGGTTTCAGCTTTATTCAACTTTCTGCTAGCATATGCCACTGGGCTTAATTCCATATCCAATGCATCTGATTTCTGTAGCAGAGTTGCACCTAACCCAATATTACTGGCATCAGTCCTTACTACAAATTCCTGACTTAAGTCAGGTAGTTTCAAAATAGGTTTACTTGTGAGCTTTTCCTTCAATTCTTGGTAAGCCATTTCACATTGTGGTGTCCATGTAATTCGATCTGGGTGTCCTTTACGTGTCAAATCCGTTAACGGTGCACATATGGAATTAAAGTTTTTGATATACTTTTGGTAGAAACCACATAATGAGACAAAGGATCTCACGTCTTTCTTGGTTTGTGGTCTCGGGGCTTTCTTTAGTTTTTCTAAATTTTTTGGGTCAGGGGTCATGTTTCCCTGATAAACTGTGTGTCCCAAAAATTCCAATTCTTTACATCCAACGCAACATTTGGTTGGTCGGGCTGTTAAATTCGCTTCCCTAAGTCGATTAAACAGCATGTTCAGAGAGTCAATGTGTTCCTCAAAGGTTTCTGTTGCTATAAGGATATCATCCATGAAATTTTTAATGCATGGGTTATTCAGAGGGTCCAATAATTTTCTCATCATTCTAGAGAAGACACTAGGTGCATTCTTCAACCCAAATGGCAATCTGTTAAACTCATAGTGTCCTTCTGATGTTCTAAAAGCTAGATATGGTCTAACCTCAGGCTTTACTGGAATTTGATAGTATCCTTTACTCAAATCCACTTTTGAGAAATACTTAGCTTTATTTAGTCTGGCAAACAACTGATTTGTATCCGGCAATGGATCCACTTGTCCTTCTGTAATAGCATTCAGTCTTCTGTAATCTATACAGAGTCTATGTTCTCCAGAGGGTTTCCTTAAAAGTACAACACTGGAACTATACGAAGATTCACTGTGTGAAATAATTCCTTCCTTCAACAAATAGTCTATCTCTTCCTTCAAAGCTTTTTCCTTAGCAAAAGGAATCGAATAAGGCTTCATACAGACAGGTGTGGGGTCTATCAGTTTCATATCATATTCCAATAAGTTTGTATGCCCCGGTCGATCTGTTAACACCTCTGTATGATTATCTAGAACCTGTTGCACTCTCTCCTTCTGATTTTTCGTTAAATGCGTACTGATTTTCACCTGTGCCGCTGTCTCACAGGGGTGTAATGGATATTCAAATGATGAAAGTGGTTCCTTCTTCATCTCCATTGCAATGGACAAGGTTAGCAAGTGTGTCTCTTCCTGATGTTCTCTTTCCAAATATTTCTTCAGGAGATTCACATGATAGATTTTTTCTTTCCCCTTCTTATCTATCTTATAATTGGTTCTAGACACCTTCTCTAGAACTGTATATGGACCTTGCCATCCAATTTGTAACTTATTCTGATTTCCGGGCAAAAGAAGCAGTACCTTCTCTCCCACAGCCAAATCTCTGTCTTTTGCCTTCCTGTTATAATAAGCAGCATGTTTCTTCCTGGCTTGTTTCAAATTTTCATTGGCAAGTTTCCAGCCAGTTTTTAAACGAGTGGTCAGCTCATTTACATATTGGTATGAGGATGTAATATTTTCCTCTGCCTTTTCATCAGTCCACGTTCTTAACAGCGTTACATATGGACCTTTAGTTTTGTGGACCTATTTGTCCATGCACCGGTATGGTCTCTTCCACTAGAAGCGCTATAGTGATGATTTTTCTTCCCAGAATTATCATGCACAAAACGACCGCTACCAATTTTCCTCTTGGGGCTTTCTCCCCACTTAAAATTCTTGATGAGAGATTTCCTCTCTACATCTCCTTCCTCCAGTTTGTTTAAGTCCGATTGAGGGATTGTCGGCTTATCCTGGGGTAAGACATCTTTTTGCACTCTCTGCATAGTGGCCATTGTAAAACAGTTAAGTGAAGCTTGTCCGTGAAAAGGGGCTTCCCATTCCATTTGGTCCACTTTATCAAATTTATTTCTCTTCTTATTTTCAGGCCTACTTTTGCCCCTTGGCGTGTCCAGGTCCTGATCAATGTTCCCACTTGTGGGTGTTCCCTCATGTGCTATGCTACACCTTTCTACAAAATTCTCAATGTCCCATCTTGCCTTGGGCCAATAATAATTGTGAGCCACCTTTTGGATGATGGTACCTATTTTCTCATGGTCCCCATCTGGTTTCACATGTAGGCTCCTTATTAAGTCTGCCCTATATCTTTTAGGAAGTACCAGCTGTCCCTGACCTTTGGATCTAGCTCCAGTCTTCCTATACATCAACTTGTTTTTCATGTAAAAATCTCCCTTGCCTGGAGTTGTATGACAAGTTGACAATTTCCTGAAACAAGGCTTGAGGGTCTTGTCCCCAGCCTGTGCCTTCCTCATCTCTTCTGGAGTGGTATTTAACAGAATATCCTCCTCCTTTCTTGAGTTCGACCTGACCTGAAGGGTTGCCATAACTATAGAGTTCCTTCTGCAACGGTCAGTGTCATGATTGTTCATCTTACAATTTTTACACCACATTTTCCCTTGGTTGAAAGATTTTCTTTCATCATATTTCCTTTCATCGAATTGTGGGTTTTTATTTTTATTGTCATACCGTGGCCTATCAAATTGGTGCTTACCTTTGTTATGATCCCTAGGATCAAATTTATTAAAGTTCTGTGGTGCCCTAAAATTTTCCACCTGTTTCTTTTTATTACCTGATACTTCTGCTTGAGCCGCCTGATACCTTTCTGCAACAGTTAGCAACTCACCCAGTCTCTCTGCACCTTGTTCCATGAGAAACTTTCTCAGGTCTGGAGCCATGGACTCTCTTAATTGTTCTATAAGGACCATTTCCTTAAGATCTTTTGTTTTCCCCAGAGAAGTCCATTTCTCCAAGTATGTCTCTATCCGTGCAGAGAACTGGTGATAGGTTTCACCTGACAGTAGTTTAGCATTCCTAAATTTTTTTCTGTAAAATTCTGCGTTCTTTTCATATCTTAACAAAAGAGCCTGCTTTAGCATGTCATAATTTTCCTGATCATCTCTGTGCATTTTGGCAAAAACTTCATAAGCTGCCCCACGAAGTCCTTGAGATAACTTTAAGCTCCACCTTTCTCTCTCTAACCCATATGTGGTAGCTAATAATTCGTATCTATTTATATAGCTCTCAATATCATCGTCTTTCTCAACAAAATGATCTAAATGAAAATTCATAGCTGAGGTTGAGGCTCCCTGAGTAGCAGTAGCATCAGAGGCAAAGGGACTGGCACCATTTTCAGGAGCATGGCCCTGAAACTCAAACTCCCTTAGTCGTAGCTCATGTTCCCTTTGTAATCTCTTCTCCTCCTTTTCTGCTTCCCTCTCTGCAGCTAATCTCTTCTCTTCCCTTTCTGCCTTTTGTTCTTCTAATTGGAGCCTCTTAATCTCCCTATCAGCCTCCAATGCTTTAGCCTCTTTGTCAGCCTCAATCTGCAACCTCTTAATTTCTTTTTCAGCCTCTAACCTTCTTTCGGCCTCAAACCTTCTTTCTTCGCGTTCAATAAATTTGTCACATTCAGTAGTGACATAGGTAATCATAATTTGCCCATCTAATCCCAACTCTTTTGCAGTCTGTACAGCCGCAGATCGAAATTTGGCCAGGTCCGCCATTTTATATCAGGTAATTAAATAAAATATCTAACTAAACAATATAATCTGTAATTATATATCCAATAGACAAAACAGGCACCAAGAGCTCAACCTTATTTAATTCCACCCAAGGATACCTTTTAACTTTTTATATTCCCTGAAGTGAATTACCCCCAATATTTATACTAGTAAAGGATTCAATATCCCGGACCGGTTCCCAATATATGTGGTAAAGTGGGATGATATAAATATTTATAGGGACTTAGTGTACTGACTGAGATCAGCTGTGAAGGTATCTGTATCTAATATGTGTAGTGTTTTACAGATAACCTTACTTACTGCCACATATTTATATCTCAGTCAGAATTATTCTGGAATATTGTGTTGGCAACGTTATATGTCTAGGGTTATGCAAATGATGAAGTGTAAGTCACCACAACAACAAACAGATAAACAATTTAATTATTCCACCACACTTGACAACACTGTGACACTCACAAACAGTCAACACTCTAGAAGACTATCTTAAAAGATTCAATGATAAATTTCAGATATATATACAGATGTATTGATTTTTTCTACAATAGTGATCCTGATTCAACTACACAGTGAACCAGGCAATATTATAACATGTAATTACAAATATTATGTACACAGATATAAATGTGGTCTTTGCATTGACATACAATATTAGTAATCTATGTGTGTGAGTTGTGATGTGGTAATATGAGGTAATACTGGTTTTGTTCTTCAAAATAGATTCTTATTAGACATCATGACTGCATGTGTTTGTTCTGTTGGAACTAGTATTGGAGATGTTCTCAGTTCCTGTCATTAAAACAATTAATTACCCCTCTTTAATTAATACAATTCATTTTAAGAGGAGGTGGTACAAATTGTTGAGCTCTGTTGGCCACGAAGGGCTTAACTTTCGTGATGGCGGCAGGCAAAGACTCCTCTGCTAGACTTCTTCACTGGTTCTGAAGACACCTCACTGGTTCTGAAGACACCTCACTGGTTACTACAGGGACCAAAGAGTATGTTGTAGCCTCTGGATTCAGCAAATGCTCAGACCAGGTGCGGCTTCAATAACTAGGACCACAGTCCCTGAAACAAGAAGGATGTACCTCCTACTTCAGAACTAATTTATACTATCTGGCTAGACTGAGCACAATACATCACAAACACAGAGTTCAGAGCTTTAGTTTAACTGCTATCTTCTTCTGAAGCAGTTTACTCCAGTATTAACCTCCCTAATGGTTACTACGCCTCTGCACTTTCAGCTATAAGTCCTTCCATGTCATAAGGTAGGTGTCAGTGTACTATGTGGTAATTCCATGTAGTTTGACTTTTCTCCGACACCTTCTGTTCAGGTTGGAGCAATATATATATATATAGATAGGCCTTGTCTCATGTTCGCTACTGAACTGCACATATATACAGACATAAATTATCAATGTACATTCAATTTTCATTAAAAAGAGATCAAATATTTCAACCTACCACAATTCAAGGAAATAAACACAGATACGTTGACTAGCAATGAATGTAGGCACAAATACTGGCACAAATTCCCATCTGCTTATGTTCCAGGCTTTTATTTAGCAAAAATATGAGCTGGCTTCAACGCACTGTTGCTTTATCAAGCTTATTTGAACTAGTGGTCTCGAACTAACGCTATCAATTAACTATATTAACAGACCTAACCAATCAGGCCATTTCTACCCCATCGTTTGAAAAAAAGTACTCTTACTTCCGTCTCCCTTGACAACAAAAGATAGCATTTATAGTCCGACTAATCGTGTTTAGCCTTACATATCATTCCCTGCAATCAATTCAAATGTAACTTGTGGCCTATTTCCGTACAATGGTGGTCTAAAATTCTGCCACTGAGCGACTCCGAGTTTTTAGGTTGTCTGACACCCTCATTATTTTCTTTTGCCTATAATTTATTAATTCCTGGACTATTTGCGTAACACTTAACATATTCTGTGTCAGCAAGCCCTAAGGAATCCAAATATCTCAATCTAAGGGAGCTAGGTGGCTGCGTTCAAAATGTGCCTTTTCTACCACCTCCTGTTCACTTCAATCCCCATGTGGTGTCTGGGTACTGTCATGTTTTCAAACGTAAATCCATCTAATGTCATCTTTCCTAATAAGCGTTTTTCAGGTTTTTTAAAACCTAACTCTGGGAAGGGTAGTGTTTTTATCACTGTCCGTCTGAAATAAAGTTAGTGCATGTGGCCTTACACGCGTGTTAGGGGTGGCATTAATATAGCGAGACGCGTGTTTAGTGTTGCTTGCGTTGCTGCCTTCAGCCCTCCCTTCTTTCCATCTTAGTCCATCTGTTCGTTCGTTTTGGTAACGTAGTATAGAATTTCTCACGACAGGGTTTTATCGGCCATTTGTGCCTGCTTCACCTCTGAAATATTCGGCCTGTTTATTTAGAGATAACATTCAATTTCCGCCACCGGAAGAAGCATGGGCTTTATACTCTTCCGGGGTCCCTGTATTTCTACAGTTTCACCAGTGTATTGGTGGGCTTCACCAAAGATGGGGAAACTAGAGCCGAGTATTCTAAACCCGAATCATATAAGCACCGTATGGTTTAGTTACCAACGGTTACTTGCTCAGTAATAGAAGGGTGGCTGGGATTTTGTTCATGTGCCTGGGGGTCATGGTTCCATATCGGCCCCTTGAACAGGCATGCTACATTATAAGGGCCTGTTTTCGGCCTCTTACAATCAGATGTAAAATGTGTATCGGTTTGCACGATTTACAATATGGTCTTCCAGTTTCCTGAGCTGAATTGCTCTGTTTCTGCCTATGGTGATCCTGTGGTTGTTGTTGTTGCTGTTGTGCCGTGTTGTGGGAGGTGTTGGTCGTACTCTTGTAGTCAGTAAAGGGGCGCACCTCTCGGTTGGGTGACTATCATGTGGGCGCCTTTTAGACGGATTCACTTCCGACTGTGCGCTCTGGTATCGATCGGCAAACAGCCCTACCTGATCAAGAGTTTCGGCCCCGTGCTCCGCCAGGAACTTTCTCGTGTCTGGGGTGAGCGAGCCCTTAAACTTCTCCACGATAATCATCTCCTGGAACCCTTCAAACGATTCGTCGAAAGAGCTGAGTAATCCCCACTTCTCCAAATACATAGCCAAACGTGTAGCAAACTGTTTGTACGATTCGTCTTTCTGCCTCTTGGTTTCCCGGAATTTGCTCTGAAAATCTAGTGCATTCAGCTGCAAATGTTGAAGCAAAGCTTTCTTCGACAAGTCATATTTGTTGTTGTCTTCCGGGGCCATTTTGAGGAAGACTTTCGTAAGCAGGTCCTCTCAGACTCTGAGATAACTTCATGTTGTATATCTCCCTATCTAGTCTATAGGTGGCAGCTAAAGACTCAAACCTAGCACGATATTTGTCTATTTCTTCAGAAGCCTGAGTAGACATCTAACTGAAAAAAGGCCGCGCTCGAAACTACCACGTGACAAATTGGGCGACTCGCTCCTGGATTCTTGAACTCGGACACGCATTTGTGATAAATCACACTTGCTGACCTCGTCTTTATTAAGAAACCTGAAGATTTATTCCCCTAGAAATCTCTCATGAATTTTTAGATTTACTGAAAGAGTATTGTTAGTTATTAGTTTAGATAGATCTGCTCATACGTCTTGCAGTAAATAAATAAGGTGAAATATTTTAAGAGTAAAGTTAATAATTGATAAAATCACAAACTTCTCTAAAATTAATTGGAAGAGAAAAAACTGTCCATTCATGAAGCCTTATTTCTGCTGGTATCATTCTGGTATGTTTGGATACTTTTAGTCAGCCAGTATTTTAAACTTAGAGCAGCTTATTTAATTTTAATTTAGTATCAATTGCATTTTTCGTAAAGCCTGTAAACAATCACCTAGCACAGCATGGCCGAATCACAAAATCTCTTCATTTTTTACTTAAATGTTGCTAAAGAGATGGGTTTAGCTGGCCGAGAGTTATCTGACTTTATAGCAACTTCAGTGAAAGAGGACTAAGATAGGATCGAAGCCGCGAAAGCCACGGCCCGAGAAGAGAGAAGATTAGAAAGGGAAGAGAATGAGAAGCAGCCGAGAGAGCCCACGCAGAAAGGAAGGAACAGGCCGACAGAGCCATTAGACTGAATGAATAGTAGATCGAAAGTAGAAGAATCGAATCTAGCTGTAGCACTAATGGGTCGGGGAGTTCTCAAGGTAGTGATGGGGGAAATATTTCTCACGTAGTAGTTCCGAGAGTGGCCTCTTTTCAATGTATCGTAATGCTTCTGCCAACTCACAAACAAATCTGTGAACGTATCTGATGTCCAGATGCTACCTTCCAATATTGTCTCCCCCAGATAGATTATCGGCAATATTGATACCGAGAGGGCTGAGACGAAACGATTATCTAATATCACCGGTGTTTTCGCCCGTCCCTCAGGCGGCATCCTTAGATAGCAATCTGGCTTTCAGTGCGTGTTCGTGCGGTACTATGTTGCACAAACAACTGACGTCTCTTCCAAAGGTGGCCAGACTGACTTACGTGATAATCGTATTAACCTGATAATACTACTTTCACTTAGTGAAACGTAAGCAGTCTTGAAGCGGTCACCGCAAGATGCATATTCCAAATAATTGGACGATGAGTGATAAAAATGAAGAAATTAATTGATACTGCTGGAGTGGATGAGAGTTATAAAAAGTGCACGACTGATTTCGTAACTCCCACACGTAACGTGTCATCAGCCCAGGGTAATTCCGTGTCCTCATTATTATTTTCATTTCTGTCTTAAGTACTCTTCTCCGTGTGTTTTTTGGTTTACCTTTATTTCATTTACCCTGGGGATTCTAAAACCAGGACTACCTGGTAATTCTTTCAGCAGACTTCGTCAATGTGTGTCCAATCACTCGCCAGCGCCTTCGTCTCATCTCTTGTTCCACAGGTATTTGTCTACGTCTTGTCATCAGTTCCACGTACGTGACATTTCCGTACCGTATTAATCCTTCTGTTTTTTTTTGGCACACGAGAAGGATTCAAATGGTAGGACAGCATTACCAATGTGCCAACTGATCGAAATAGCTAGATGAACACCAATGGAACACGAGGTGATGAAAAGACTTGGGCGTCAAATAGGACACACGCTGATGAAGTATGGTAAAGAAAACATGGACAATGAACAAGCAATTGGAACAAAGAATTGAGGCTCTTGGGATGTGGATGTATAGAAGATTGAGTTATATATCATGGAAAGAGAAAAAAAAACACAAATAAAGAGGACATAGACAACCTAGGAGTGAAAAGATAATTGATGAAGGGGGGAAAATTAAACAGGTAACATATTTTCAATCTATCAATCAATACCCTTTAGCTCCCCAAGGAGCATAGGCAATCAACAAACGCATGCCTAGTCCTTCTGTCACGTGACATCAGATCATTTTCACTTCTGTCTCAGTTCTCTTTTCAATGTGGTTTTTGATCTACCTCTGCCTCTCTTTCACTGTGGGTTCCAGAACAAAGACTGCCTTGTAATGCTTTCCACACGTTTCCTCAATATGTGTCCTATTCATCATCAGTATCTTCTTTTCATTTCTTGTTCCAGTGGCCCTTTTCTGGTTCTTGTCATCAATTCCACATTAGTGATCTTGTCAAACTTTCCAATTCTTCTATCCTACGCCAGCACCCATTTATGAACGTCTGTAGCTTTCTGGTTGTTATTGTTTTTTGTTCTTTATGTTTCAGTGCAATAAAACTGATTTAACATCTAACATATGTTAGCCCGATTAAAAGACATAACACTTTGTTGAAGACCACCATGGCAGGCAGAGATGAAGGCAAACGTGCGAGAGGAAGACAGCGTTGTATGTCGGAAGATAACATGAAGCGATGAACACGAAAGAGTCTATCATAATGCACCATCGATACAAGAGACAGAAGACGTAGGAGATCCATTGAGTCAACAACCTTTGTTGCGGAAACGGCAGCTGATGATGATGATGATGATGATGACAGCATATAATAGCATGACAAGACAGTGTTTGTTCTAGAATCTCCAGGATAAGCAAAATTCAAGGAGAGAAAGCTATAGCGGCAGGAACTAGAGACGTACTTGAAAGAGATAAAGACGAAATGGAAGACCATTACCGGATGGAACAGGACTGGAAAGACTTTGTTAAAGGGCTATGCTCTACATGGAACCGAATCGTAATGAAGGAAACAAGAAACGAACTATCTTACATAACATTGGAGTAGCACAGTTTATGTATACCAATAAGGTACATATTTTATCACTTCCACTATTTCTGTCAATAATGTTAACTTTTAAAAAGAGACGTTTTTTCCACTTTGTGCAAGTCCTCTCATTATAATAACGCTTCAACGGGTTTACATTTCGTTATATTTGTGTTATAATTGAGAAGACATGAATTTTCAGTACATTCTGGATCTGGCTTGTTACGTGTCAGAAGTTCTTCGTCATTTAACAGATGTCAAAGTACTCCAATTTACTCCAAGTTCTCTTAAGTCGGATACTTGTCATTGTTGTCGTAACAAGAAATGTATCAGCGGACCTCCAAAAATAGTTTCCTTACTATGTTTAACTACAGAGTAGACAGTAAGGTAAACAGGTTCCTACTATAGGCTACCCAGTAAAGTTAACAAGTTTAAGCAAAATCCAATGTTGGTAAAGTCTCTGTAACCAAGAGAAATATTCACTCTCTCTTTCATACAATGGCCACTCAATCACGCTTACCAACTCTTGGTGATATCCCTTGGAAATACAACTATTCTGAATATAAAGAAGGTCAGGTTTATTTTCCAATTTGGCCCCAGTCCACCCTCTAACAATAAGACTAGTGAGGTGAACGCCGAATTTTGTGTGGGCTTTTCATGGATGAACAATATGTCACTGCCAATAGTTGATGTAGAAACGTGATCTTGGGGTTCACAGTTAAAAGCGGAAAATACGTCCAGTATTGGGAAACATCTGGTTGCTAAAAATGTTACAATTGATAAATGATGATAATCCTATCGGCTAGCCCTGTGGTAGAGTGCCGATTCTGAAACAGCGTAAATTCTGGATGCTATGTTTGAATACGACTGTCAGAAGTCGGGAATGAATGTTATTTTCTTCACACCCCAGTGGGCTGATAAATTGAAAAAAATATTGCTGGGTTTTGTAAGTCCAGTTAAATTTACAAGTTAAAATGTGTCTCATGTATCGTTGGCAAAACCTGCTCACCAATGAGATTGGTGACGCACAAGCCAAGAAAAAGACAACATTAACCAATCAGTAAAAAGGAAAAAGACCAAAAGACCGCTGGACGCTCTTGATCAGGTCTGCAGAAATATATTTAAAAAACATTTATGGAAAATTCTACAATTCTATATAGCTACATATATGCACACAGACGGGAACAAGACGATCTCTTATCCACTCCGTCAGTCCTGATTAAATTTAAAAGGCACGCGTGTCTTTAGCCTACCCTATCGCCCGTTGCTTAGCTATTAATTTGGTCGGCGTCTGATAGTTTAGTCGTATGAGATTAAATAATAGGCACTTATAATAAATACACACAATGAAATAAAACGTGAATTCTTTTCTGTCACTATCAGTCGCGCCTAGCACTTAACCAGTCAGCTGAAACCGTCTCTTCTTGTGTGAGAAAGCGTGTGGTGAAAACTAACATGATAACAGAACATCTGGTATGAAATAGCTACGGGTTATTTTATTTCACTAGTGTTTTAACAGCTAGAAAATCTAAGTGAATTATAATGGTAAAAGCTTAACACTTTTAAACACGTAAGCACTAATTTCTATTACCAGAAAATCAGAATGAAAATCCCCACAAATGCTATTAACACATTTTCCACAATGGTTCTAGAACTACATGCTTGGACTATCCAACAATTCTGAGTGACAACTGATAGCAGGTTTAAGAAAATACAGTTTATATATCATTATGTTTCTCTGATCTATAGATGATGTTACTTTTCGCACTATTGTGTGAGTAATGAAGAATCAGAAACATGAGTTCCCCAGATAAAAGTTTACGGTCGGCCTTTCTGGCGAGGTTTCAACCGTCATCAAAAGACTTTTATCTGTGTAACGGGGTTCTCGAAGATTTTGCCCGCTTCTGAAGATTAAAGAGCACAGGGGTTTTTCTGACTGCCCTGAGTACGAACATCAAAGGGTCTGTGGTTTTCCACGTGCGGTTTGTCAGGTATCGTATGATTGACAGATAAGCTCGCGTGAGAAAACTAGGTAAACAAACCTGATTCGCTACCTGTTATGACTGACAGGTCACGAAAGTTTGTAAACTTCGTTTGATTATGTTGAAAGAAAAGAGGCGTGGGTCTAAAAGTGAGTAAACACAGGCTGTAAATGCCTGGTTTTTGCTAGCAAATCATAGAACGCTAAGAGGTCACAAAAAGACTGTCAGATTACTGTAGGCTCTCTTTCCATTATACGTCACAGTCACAAACAAGCAAAATTGCAGACCTTCAATGTTGACGAAATAAATACACTTAATTTTTAATGGACGTAGTGCTTTTCCCCATAAATGACGCAAGGAATTCTTTGTCCATAAGTTGTCACATAGTGTTGAGGTTTAAGATTCGCTACTTTCCATGTTTTTATTTTCTTTCTAAAATAAAAGTAAGGTAATTTTAAATATATGTGTAAAGGAAATTGGAAGAAGATTAATAACATATAAAACTGAAACAAAATAAAACAGTAACCTAGTTTTAAAAGTACCGGCCCTGAAAACTGGCCTACCATCGTCAGGGGAAATCGTCACTGACTGCTGGCCTCTCGTCCTTTATGTTTTAAGGAGAACTTAAAAAAAAGGTAAACAGAATTACAGTGCTGTCAAGAAGAGCAAATAGAAGCTCGTTTTTTTTCGTTTTCGCTGCTTATGAAGCAAGCAGACATCTCTGCAGCTGCTCCTCTTACAGAAAGCCGGCATCAAAGCACTTATGTGCTGTTGTGGTTGTGGTTGTCTGTAGCTATTTATTTTACGTGATAAGACAGCCAGCCTCGAGCCCAACCTCATATTAGCCGCTTCTAACGTACTAAAATGTATCGGAAGTTCTGTGGACGCACGCTGACAAGGGATATGGCATGTGTACGTTTACTCTTAAATAAAAGGATTACATTTTCATAGCAACCTTCCTCATAAATTGACAGTATTAACAGACTCACTTTGGGCCGAAGGGCGAGAGCCCAAGTGCCGCTGGATCAATAACAACAACAACAATAGACTCACTTTCTGACAACACACGAAGTCCCAGGTCATTCAGCAACAGATTTCCAAAATGTCACGAGTTCTTATTATATGCCACCATAATCTGATTACGTTTCAAATTAAGTCTAATTTACCGTATGAATGGTTTAGATTTTGTGTGTTTTTATGTTGTTTTTTTTTTTCTTAATTTAAATTTTTTAATTTATTTTAATTAATTAATTTTTTTTAATTTTTTTTTACATACTTAAATTTGATTTGACTGGATGTTACAAATGTATGTTATTATTTTACCTTGATAATGTTGTATGCTTAAATAATGCTAAAAACACATGTGCTATTAAAAGGATACGGTATATAAGATGACAGAGAGAAGAAGGGCAGAATGTAAGACGGGCCTGCGTGCCCAATTCTTAACCCTTTGAAAATAAAGTTCGTTCGTTCGTTCGTTCGTTCATTCAAGCTATAAGAAACTTACGAGAATACAGTAGATCTGATATAGCAGAAGAGATATTACTGGCAAATACTTACCTATGCTTCAGAGGATGTTCTGTTCTAATAGCTTGGATACCTTCACATGTTGGCACAGAAGTAAATGAAAAGGCGGACAAAGAAGCTAAGAAAAGTAGAAATATAAACCAAATAAATGTGGGGATGAGTAAAACAGAAATTAAAAGCTTAATTAAAAGAATAATAACTGACGAATGGGCAGTAGAGATGGATGGAAGTCTGAAGGGCAAACATGCATATAAATTGTTCAAGGCTCCAACAAGAACGTGTCAGGTATCTAGAGAACTAAAAATTCCTAGCAATAAGAAACTTCTTAGACTGCAACTAGGAATGGGCTATTTTAGAATAGAAGAACCTTACTGTGCAGAGTGTCTAGAAATGTAGGAACTATGAACAACAGAGAAAACCAATATTAGATTATTTACAGGCATGCAATTCATACATAACTGTGGAACAGGTGTTTAGAATAGAAAGACGTATAGAATTGCACAATATAGTAAAACAGTTTATAACAAGAACTAAAATTAATATATAAGGATCAATGATGGGGTGAGGAATAGGGGTAGTCTGTTGGGGTGCTTGAATGGCTGATGGCAGATAATTGGTGGATTTGATGTAATCTCAGACACCCACCGGGCTTTCTCACCCCTTTTCACCTTGTTAACAACAAGGTAGTTATGAGATACTTTATTTTAGTGTGTTTATTGTTTGTTTGTAAAGGGAGGTCACACAAAAACATTCATGCAAATTTAGTTTTGATTTACTCTATTTAGACTGAGTAGAGGGGGGGGGGGGGGGGGGGGGGGCCTATATTTGGGTATTGGAAACCTGACTTTATTTACTGGAAGTGGTACACTATATGTCCTAATTATAACCCATCAAGGGTTGAACGGGATACTTTAAAAAAAAAGATTCCGAATGTAGACGTGGAATGCAATTAGTGATTGATTGGACTGATCCCAGTGAAATAATACTACACGTTGTATATTTAGAATGAATACTTCATTCTTCTTCTTCTTCTTCTGTCCTTAGCCACCGACCGTCAAAGCAGTCAGTGGCCATTACGCCTAGTGGCGTCTTAGGGCAACAGCAGATAGGTTTTCTTTGCCATTGTTTCCCATCACGCCTAGTGGCGTCTTTAGGGCAATGGCAAATCAACCCATCTGCCGTTGTTTCCGTAATCGAAGTGTCTGGCAAACGGGTGATCAGCCCGTTGGGAATTTTTCATGCGTGAGGATAATTTTGGAATGAATACTACATGCGTGAGGATAAATGAAATGAAAAAGTATCTGTTAAATGTATAGAAACAATAAACAAGCACAGTTGGCCAGTCGAAATGTGACGGCGGAATATTGTGAAAGACACTAACGCTCTTTGTAATTGGGATCTGAGCAAATAACGCATGATGAATAGTATGTGAATCGTGCAGTCTCAGAATATGGGTGTGAATGGATGAACAGATCATTGCTACCTGTTTTATTGTAGATCTATATCGCTTATTAAATGGATCAGCAACTGTTACAGACTATTTGCACTTGGGTTCTGGTTATGTTCACTAGCCGTTACTGTTGTTGTTATTGAGCACTCCTATAGTTATAGCTAATACCATCCCACAACAACACTGCCCCAAAACCTAAGCTCTGTTACAAGGTGTCAATGGGGAGTTTCAAAATAAAGGAAAACAATCTGAAACCACATGCACGCTACCAACCATTTTGTCTTAGAAGGAAAATAATGAGGGTAATCCGTGGGGAGATCAGAGCTTTATCACGTTACCTCTGTTTCTTTTTACCCCGCCACTGCGAGCGCATCTGAATTCTTTGGCCAAGATTTGGCCATTTACACCGCTACTGTAAGAATACATGAAATTCTTTGAGGAAACTTGCTTCAATGATTCCAACTCCTTCTGCAAACCCTTACGCTTAAATTGCAGAAACAAAAACCAAAAACGAAGAAATATTTTCGCTCTGTGATTTATTTTCCCCTATTAGTCACACACATTCAAATCACAGGACAGCATACGGAGGTCATAACTATGAAAAGTACATACTAGCCATAATAGGTTGTTAGATTCATTGCAAATATAGTACTGCCGTCGCTAAGTGGTGTTAAAGATTTCACTATGCTATATCCAGCTTTATGAGGTGGAGTGACCATTCCCCTTCTTAGCTGCCTGTGCCAGCCCTAACTCAAGAGCTGAGTCAGGTACCAATTTACAGCTGGGTAGGCTGGAGCGTGACTACCTGGCTTCCATCTCCGAACCTAGTAGCTTTACCGCGACAGACAAGCGCTCTAATCGCTTAGCCCAAGATTTCTTGACCTTTTTTGTACTGTGGACCCCTGTGATTGTCACATGAAGACTATGGGCCCTTTTTATTGTCAAAAGAAGGCTATGGGCCCCTTAGATTGTCAAATGAAAGCTATGGACCCCTTAGATTGTCAAATGAAGGCTATGGGCCTTATTTATTGTCAAATGAAGAATATGGACACCTTTGATTGTCAAATGAAGGCTATGATCCCTTTTGATTGTCAAATGAAGGCTTTGGACCCCTTCGATTGCCCAATGAAGGCTATGTGCCCCTTTGAATGTCAATGAAGGTTATGGATCCCATTGATTATCAATGAAGGCTATGGACCACTTTGATTTTCAATAAAGGCTATGTACCCCTTTGGTTGTCCAATGTAAGCTATGGACCACTTTGATTGCCCAATGAAGGCTATGAACCCCTTCTAGGGAAAAAAAAAACTAAATAAAAGGTGTAATAAAAAAAGGAACATTTAAAAGTGAAGGTTTTCTACATGTGCAACGTACTTCACTTGATGATGACGTCACAAAAAAGTAAGCAGAATGTCGCTGGCTCAGTAGAGTCTTGCCGGGCTGGGAGAATGCTGAACCCACCGCCTCGTAGAGTTTCACCCTGGGCTACTGATTGTCACCTGAACTACGGAGTTATATGGCCGTCACCAGTACCATTCCTGGAAATACTCCTTACAGCTGACCACTGCTTTCTTTGAAAATATTCAAGTAGAGACGTCTGAGAGTGTACGAAGAAGAAGTGGAAGTACACGGATCCTCTAGAATGCATTCATGGATCCCAGAGGATCACCACACCATACGGTGAGAAATCCTGTCTTAGGTGATCGTACGCTCAGCCACAAAAGGTACAAGTCAAATATGCTACACTGATCGAAGACGTGGTGAACTAACACACAAAGAAAGAAAGAAATTTGCCTAAGAGAATGTCAGGACTGTGCTTGTGCCGAGCCTTCATAAAAGGTTGTAATACACATCATCATCATCATAATCGCTGTCATCTTTCCTTTTTTTTTTATTCCTTATGGAACGTAGAGTCACAACAGCAGCGGGCCCATTTGTGGGAAGCCTCTGTCAAAAAGTCCTGTGATTATGGTTTCTGTAGCCATTCGTTTTAAATGATGACTTTGCCAGTCCAGTGCGCAACTTTATGTTAGTCGTCTCGGACAAGATACCCGAGGATACAATAAGTCTATTCTTTCTTTGTCTCTTTCGAGACCCCCGGATACTAAATGGGGCTTTGAACAAATATACCGATGAAAAAAATCAGGAAACACATTAACTGATGAAATGATTGTAATAATAAACATCAATTAATGGGATTAGACTAGGTTCAGCGGGACGCGCAACGCCAAAACGAGGCAAAATTGTATTTTTTAAAAATAAATAAATAAAAATTGAAATTATTGGAAAAGTAAAATAGTAAAATGTAAAGGTTGTCCCATAGCAGATACTGCTGTAGGGGAGTGAGTTGTTAGAGACTTCACTATACTAGGTCCAGCATCGAGGGGTGGGGTAACCAGTTCCCTTCCTCCCTGCGTTTGTCATCCCCCTAACTCATTTTTAGCAAAGCCAGATACCAATTTACAGCTGGGTAGATGGGAGTGTGTCATAACGTGAATCGAACCCGGCACCATTGCCGCAAGAGATTATCGCTCTAACCACTCTGTCAATGGGACGCTCGTGAAAATAGTAGGTTATGTATCTTTTTTTTACGTGAAAACACATTCTCGCATGACCTTGAAGAGGAATCATAAACGGAAATTTGGGAAAAGATAGCAGAAGGAATTATGTAGAAGAGAGAGAGTAAACGCCGGACATCCATTTCAGTTAATAAGGCCGCCTGGCCAATACAGTTTCAAGGTTAAACATTTTTTTTATTCACGACCACAAAAACAATTAGCAGTTAACTATTGCAATTTTTTTTTTCGTTTGTGGGTTTTGCCTTCTTGTGGCGAGACGCGTTCATTTCAACCTAATTGATTATATCAGAGCGCAATTAGCCAGTCAAAAATAAGTGAACTCTGTTAACTGAAGCGATATGTTGATAAAATCCAAGACCTGAAAAGGGCTATCAGCTAGCATGAAGAAGCCCTGAAAAGGACTGCTAGCCCAGTCAGCGCTGACAGATACTGTCCTGAAAAGGACTGGCATTATCCACCTGCTATCATAAAGCCCTGAAAAGGACTTGCCCTAAAAAGGACTCACCAACTACGCCAACGCTGCCCGTACTTCCTCAGTGTTCAGAGAAACACCGGTTGTATGTGAACTCTCGAGGAATCCAACCATATTGCTAGTTCTTCCATCGTCGATAGATACTGTCCTGAAAAGGACTAACATTATCCATCTGCTAGCCTGAAGCCCTGAAAAGGACTTGCCCTAAAAAGGACTCGCCAGCTACACCAACTTTTTTTTCACATCTTTATTCACATTATGTGGAAATTCATAAAGACATATGCATTGAAACATTGACAATAATAGCATGAATATAAGTATAAAAATGAAAATACAATGAGCAGCTGTATAAAAAAAAAAAAAATTTCACTCCTTGCACACACACTCATTTACACACTCTTTCTTGTACTATAAAGTTATACATTGCACATGTTTTTGTAATGAAAGTGTTGATTAAAAAGAGAAGGAAAATAAAAAGATAAAAAGAATCTTACACCCTCTTTTTTGGAATTATAGAGCGTACTCTTTTTCCTTTAATGATAACGGTGGAAAAAACGGAGAGGGGAAAGCTACCAAAAAAAAAAAAAACGCAAAAAAACCGAATAGACAAAAACTATCAACTAAGAAGTGTCTCTTTCGGATTCACCGCCTTGTTTTTTGTTTGTTTTTTCTTTTTTCAATCTTTATTCGCATTCCGTTTGAATTTACTAACCATTGTTAATTTTACATTTCAATAAAGAGATTTCAATGAACAATACATCTACACAATGAGCAGATGTATAGAACAACTTTCACTCCCTCGCACACACTCACTAACAAAAATCTTTCTTGCACATTTAAAAAAAGTTATACATTGTACATGTCTTGTAATCGGAGTATTGATTAAAAGGAGACGGGGAAAAGGGACACAGAAATCATACTCCCTCGTTCTTGATATTATAATGCGCACTCGTTTTTACAGTGATAACTGGGGGAGGGGAGGGGGGGGGGGGGGTTGATTAATAGAGAGGAAAAACTGAATAGACAAAAACCTTCCACTAAAATGTCTCGGCGAAGATACAATGAAAACCCTTCTTTCCCGTTTTGCTCCATAAAGCAACGCTGACCTTCTCTGTTCTGATCCCATTCCACTTCCCCAATCGTGGTCTCCTTACTTTGCACTGAATGAACCAATCCAGCTACACCAGCGCCGGTGTTTGTATTTAAAAAAAAAAAAAAAAAAATGACTATTTGTTACGTGCAGTCTTTGATATCTTACAATATTATACATTGGTATTCTTGTTATCTTCGCAAATATTTTGAAAGCAAAATAGTGCTTAAGGGAAAGTCATTATTGAGTTACTTCCCTTGAAAGTTGTGTCGGCTCTTTCGATCAAACTCCGCGGATAAATCCATTTTACTGCGATTTATTCGTTGTTTGGGTAATAATAGATTGTTCTTGCTTCAGAATATCTATGGCCTGAATTTATGTGTATTGTTTGTCTGAGTAGGACGAGTCTGTCTTATATCTGTATATCTTTACATATCTAAGTCGAACTATATGTTCTGTTGTCTCTAGAGAGGTCGAAGGCTATTCGGCGGATGTGTCGCTAGAGAGTGGTGTGATTTGGCTTCGTCCTGATAGGGACTGTGTTTTTCCATGTCGGCCTGTCGCCGGGGAAAAAGTGATCTCAGTATTTGTGGGGAAGGTGATAGTCGTCTAAACCTATCGTGTATGCTTTACCCCAGTGTTTAGTCGTATTGCCAAGGAATGGCAGTTTCATATTTCCTATACCAAGGTAATCAAAGATACTCTTATGAACTCTCGATCGAAGCCACCATTTTCGATAGTTACGATTTGAATGTCTAAGAGAATATATTTGACTCGATGAAAACGACTTCGATTCCTAGCAGCACTATATCCTGTAGATTGCAGTCAATTGTTCATGATCAAATCTACAGAGCAATGAAATGTTTTATGAATGACTAACTTTAGGACAGATTCATTATCTGTATCCAAACGTGAGTGATAGCTCACGAGTGAAGCCATCTTGGAACCAAAACATGTAGTGACTTTCAAGAAGAGAAAAGGGATGCCCGTATTATCGCTTGATCAGTCCAGAGATCACTGCTACACATGAGAACCCATTGCTAGCGGTTCAATATTATTATATGGAAAAATATGTGCTGAACATTATGTTGAAGAATCGTCGCTAGACGAGATTAGGTTTAGAAGCCATCTGAAATATTGTTTATAAGCTGACGTGCTCAGTCAGTGAAGTCAGATGATATATGTATGGGCGATACTGAGTGCTTGGCTACTGACAGTCCATTATACACTTATTCTACATGAGTGCCCATATAACATTGCAAGACCATTTATCCACTGTACTATGATGTATTATGGCAATCTGTGATTTGTCACTATCTGTGCTGTCGAGTGTGTACGTCCAATTAAACTTTAGAAAAGGTACACAGTCGTTGGTGTCGATGACTTCCAGCCATACATGAGTGTGAGAAAAGAACATTTTTTGTCAGCACCACGAACCTTTATCATCATTCGCACATTATACACTCAATCCATGTCTACACACCACTGCGTAGGTCAAGTTGACATTCCATACACTACAGTGGAGCAAACAACACCATAGAGATCTTATCAACTGATGATGATGATGATGTCTGCTTCCATCCACTTATATCTATCTTTTGGTGGATATCATTAACGGGAATAAAAATCCAACTTTATCAACTTTATCACTATTGCAATTTTTTTTATATTTTTTTTTTAAAGGTGATGGGGAAGATGAGAGGGCACTTAACAGCTGACCATTATTGCCTCTGCTCTTCCACCCTCTTGGTCTAGAAGGGACAAGTGGCCTACGCTTTAAGACAAGCAACCAACTTCCGTAGACTCTTCTTGACATTTGTAGGAAACGAGCTACACCCTACAATATTGACCAGCGACAAGCGAGAGCACGACAAGCACGGGAAACAAAGAGCCAGGGATCCAGACTCCCAGGACGACACAGAGTCCGCTGGGAGGACAACATTAGACAATCTTTGAAGAACCGAGGACTAGAATGGAACAAGGCCAGGAGGAAGACAGCCGATAGGATAGTCTGGCGCTCTCTCTTCCAAACCTCTACACCTCACGGTAGAAGGGTAACGACTAAGTAAGTAAGACAAGCGAGAGCAGTGTAAAGAGAACTCATCAGCGGGAGCAGAAACTACTATTGACAGCTAAGTGAAAAATATACTCTGCCAAAGTGAACTTTTTTTTTCCATCGTCTCTACTATAAATCAATTTCGAAGCTTTTCTTCTAAACTATTCAATTATTTTCAAACTGTTGAAACATTAAGTAATTATTTAATTTCGTTATTTGCACTTTTACAAATTTAACTTCGATTTAATCATTTTAAATGTTCTGCATGTTTGTCTCAGTCAATTTACTACACACACTCTAAACAGGGCTATACCAGAAAAATAAGAATTCCATTGAGTAAAGCAGGGGTGGGTGCTTGAACGAGCTGAAATTAAATAAGTGCTTAATTCTTTCACAAAAGTTGTCGGCAGATTCTAGAATTAACGTGCTCAGCCAAAGCAGCAATGTTTTTGATTATCTGAATATGTTGTGAAGACTCCCTTTGTAAAAGAAGTGTCATAACCCTTCTATCTACATATCTGCCAAGAGTAATCGTGTGCGAAGGTAGACACATTTGAAGCCCATATTAGATACTCTTGAGTTTTGGCCACTGTTGGACCACTACTGCAAAGCAGGGGAGGCAATATCGTCACAGGCTCATATCTTTTCAGGATTTAGTACCTATCAACGCTGATCGGTACTAAGTCCTGAAAACGACCAACATTATCTATCTGCTAGCATAAATCCCTAAAAAGAACTCGCCAGCTACGCCAACGCCCGAGCTTGTGAGTTTGCATTATTAGTAGACTATTGCAAAGTTTTTTTAAAAATAAAACGTTGCCTCGTTTTGGCGAGACGCGTCCCGTTCAACCTAGCCGGTTATATTATTATTATTTTTTTTAATACCCCTTCTGGGGCTCAAAGTGAGGTCTATTGACTTTATTGAGTTAAATGTGTAAATTATGTGTGATCCCGACAGTGTTGCCACAGCTGGGTATTTTTTTTAACTAGATCTGGGTTTTTTGGCTTCCGTCTGGGTATCTGGGTATTTTTTTTTCCAAATCTGCATTCTTCTTCTTCTTCCGTCCTTAGCCAATGACCGGCAAAGCAGTCAGTGGCCATTACGCCTAGTGGCGTCTTAAGGGCAACAGCGAATAGATTTTCTCTGCCGTTGTTCCCATCACGCCTAATGGCGTCTTTAGGGCAACGACAAATCAATCCGTTTGTTGTTGTTTCCATAATCAAAGTGACTGGCAAACGGGTGATCAGCCCGTTGGGAAATCTGCATTAATCTGGGTATATTTGACAATTGGCATTTACAATGTATGTATATTCTGTGCACTGAGCATTATACATTATATTTATATTATAATTAAATGTCAAACATTATGTGCTATATATTTTTTATTCCACTTAAATTTAATTCTTGTTTTTAACCACACCAATGACGTTGTTTTTTACTCGTTTACATCAGCTGTTGGATCCAAAGCAAGCTCTCGAGATCAACAAACCTTCTGTCATTCCATTAGCAGCGCAGTTCCCAATAGTTGCTTCAGAAGAGAGCCTTGATTGTCTGTTTGATCAATGGCGAGAACTGGCGTCGTACCGAAAAGATCTTGGACATCTGGTGGATGAGGATCCGCCCGCATTCCGGGTGGGACTGCAACAAGTAACAGATGCTAATAACCAGAAGAAATTTGATGTTTTGGCTCACCTCATGTGCACGCTTATGGCACTACCTCACTCCTCATCATGCGTCGAAATAGTGTTTTTGAAGGTTAACTTAGTTAAAACTAAACAAACCAACAAGCTTTTGTGTGAAAGAGTTTCCAATCGAATACTAGCCAAGCAAGCAGTTGCCAAAGATGGAGTTTGCCATAAGTTTAATCCTAGTAAAAGCGTGATTGAAGATGTGTGTGAAGGACGTTATCGGCAGAGATATGCAAAGATTTTGGAACTCCACAATTAAGATTCTACGTTGTCAATTCATGCATATGATCTTGACGAAGGTGAACTTGTCGACATGGATGCCGAGTCGCTGACAAGTGACAATTTTCAACAGTAACAATTTACAACTAACATTTTAAATTTTGTTTGAGGAACATTTTGTTAATGTAACTACTGTAATTATGTTACTGTTAAAATATCTCATTTTCAAGAGTTCATATATTGGGGTGTTAATAAAATCATTTTTATATAATTGTGAATTTTTGGTAATAAAAAAATAAAATAAAAATGAAGACATAAATAAAAATTGGTAGCATACAGCTTATTTGTGCTAAAGTTGCACTAAAAGATTGTGTAAGCATCGTCTATCCCGTGTATTTGAGGAATAAAATAATCTGGGTATTTCTGGGTTTAAAAAAAAAAGAAAATTTGGGTTTATCTCTAGAACTTGAGTGGCAACCTTGGATCCCAGCCCTGGCTAAGACACTTTGATCTTAGTCAAAAGGCCGAGAAGCGATAAATATTAGGGCGCATGTCCAAATATAAAAGACCTGTAGATCTGGAAAAATCGTTTCCGTTCCGTTCGTTCGTTTGTTTGTCTACTATGTTGCTGTTATACCCTGTTCAACTTGAAAATTGGTTATACTCGTAATTGGGGTATATTGTGCGTTTAGTTTCTTCGGTGCTAGCCGGTTGTTAGTCCTGAAAAGGACTGGTCCTAAAAAGGACCACTAGCTGACTGTCTGGCTTCCTCTTCTTTGTTTGTCCGTTCGTGGTGCTGTGGCGTGTTTCACTGTCTGGCTTGTGTGGTTCTGCTGGTTTTTGCCCTCCTCGTTTCTGATTCTTGTGTCTTCCTTTTCTCCTGTATTTGAAGTAGTGCTTTTTCTATTATTGGCGGAAGTAGTTTTTCTAGTGTTTCCTCGATGACTTCTTCCTCTGATTGCTCGGTTTTTTTTTTTTTAGTTTCTCGTGTGTTAGATGTAATTTCCTCTACGGCTCTTCGTTCGGCTTCGATTCTTTTGAGTATTTCTGTGTTTTCTTCTTTCAGTTCTGTCAGCTTCTTGACATCTGCTTCTATCTGTTGCTGAATTCTTTTCATGTCTTCCATTATATTTCTAACGTTCTGTAGGTCTATCATGTCTTTACCACTGTCGGTTTGATCTTCGGGAGTCTGCTTGCTTTTGTTCTCGATCTGTAGTTTTAGTTTTATTTCTTTGACTTCCGCGGTCAGCTGATGCAGCTGTCTTCTATCTGTTGTTCGCTGTCAGTTCGCGACGTCCGCTGTCACTCTGTGTTTTGTATCTGTGAAGGGGATGTTTCTGGATACCGCTTCCTTCAGTAAGCTCTTAGTTTCCTGGAACACAGGACAGCCTCGGTATCTTGCCCCATGGTTTCCGAGGCAGTTTGCACAGGTACGGTTTGAGTTAATCGCTTTGTAATTGTGGTCCTCCTTCGCCCTGGGGCAGTCGCCGTATTCGTGGCTTCCCGCACAATGCCGGCAGACTGTATCTCTCCTGCATGTTTTCTTGGTGTGGGAAAATTGTTGGCAGTTGGAGCACTGCATCACCGGAGGGATATAGGCTTCTGTTCTTTTTGATGTATCTCTGAATATCAGTCTTTCAGGTCTTGTCGCTCCTTCAATAGTTACTACCTCCAGATTGGTATCTTTTTTATTCCATGTCTTTAACCTTTCGACTTGTATGATTTGGGCATTTGTGTTTTCAGTTTGTAGGCAACTTTGGACTTCGTTTGAGGACCATCTGGTATCGACCCCTCTTATCACCAACTTCTTTGTTGTCTTGCCGGTCTCCATCACTACTTTTATCTGGTGGGGCAGCATGCATTCTTTCGGTCCGGACTCCAGTTCTGTCATCAGCGAAGTTGTTTTATCCGTGCTGTTGAGAGAAAGCACGATTCCCTTTTCGTGTCTCCCTACTTTAGCGATGCCTCTCCTGCCTGTTATCGCTTCGATTCTGAGCGAAGCCTCACCTGCAGACATCTGGGTGATCTTAACAATCCTTTCCTGTAGTGCCTTGTGAGAACCGGCATTGCTTGGCTTGCGCAGGTGAAACGCTCTGATTTCCGTCTGCGTTAGAGTGTGTGGTGTGTGGGACGGTCTCACGTTCTGTTTTGTTGACTGCTTCTGATCACGTTCTGTAGTTGTTGCCTGATCACTACACAATGGAGCCTCTACTATGACGTCATGCTTTGGTGGTAATTTTATCGTCTTCGGAGTTTGGCCTGGGGTATCCAAAGCTGTCGACTCGGCATCGTGTGGAGGTGGCTTCGGGGATGTTTTCTGGGTCGTAGGTCATTCAGATTTCCCACCTTTTTCTATATTCTGGGTTGTCATCGGGGTTTGGTGCCGCTTCTCTGAGGTAGACAAGGTTTCTGCTGTTGATTCGGGTACGTATGGTGGTGGCCACATGGTTATAAGCTCCTGTCTTCTTTTCTCTCTTCTTTCCTGCATCTGTTGTAACGATCTCATCATGTCTTCACGTTCAGGGTCTTCATCATCAAGGCCAGAGACATTTGCATCTGCCCCCTCCTCTGCCTCGCCAGGAGTCGGGCCGACCCACGTCACAGCTAACTCCGTCGTCGAGTCAAGAGTTGCAGTGTTCGGCTTTTGAGAAGGACCGGTCCCGCTAGTATTTGGGGCAGCTTTGCTCTCCGGTAATCTGTTCTTGTTCTTGTTCTGTGATGACTCTTCTTTCTTGTCAAGTGCTGGCCGGCTTTTATAAACATTCTTCATTTTGGCAGGCATTTTGTCTGCTGCGTACGCCCTGAAAAGGACGTTGGTTTTAATATATTGCTATCTTCCCGTGAAGAGCGCCTGGTTCGGGAAATGTCCAAAAGAAGGAAAATGGTTTCCGTTCCGTATTCTATCAATTTTTTTGAAGCTTAACATTAGGTGTTTTTTTTTTTTAAATTCCTCGCATGAGGTTGCATTTTTTCCTCGCATGAGGTTGCATTGGCACACGCCCGACCCCGGCCCTGGTCAAGATACATGATCCTAGCCGAGGCCGGATAGTAGGCGCATGTCCCAACACAAAAAGACCCAATGACACATAAGTGTCACTGTAGTGATCCTCTGTGTACACAAACGACCTAATGACACATAAGTGTCACTGTACCGATCTTCTGTGTTTTTCCGTCCCTGGCCAAGACACTTTGATCTTAGCAAAAAGGCCGAGAATTTTTTTTTTTTAATACCCCTTCATGGACTCAAAGTGAGGTCTATTGACTTTATTGAGTTAAATGTATAAATTTTGTGTGATCCTGGCCCTGGCTAAGACACTTTGATCTTAGCCAATTTTTTTTTTCCTCGCATGAGGTCGCATATTTTAGACTCGCATGAGTCGCGGTAGCGCACGCCCCGGCACTAGCTAAGACTCAATGGTCTTATCCAAAACGCCGGATATCAAGGCGCACGTCTAGCCTCAAAAGATCAAATACATTAACACGTTAATGTCAATGTACTTTGATCTTAGCCAAATTTTTTTTTTTCCTCGCATTATTTTTTCCTCGCATGAGGTCGCATATCTTAGCCAAAAAGTTTTTTTTTTTCCTCGCATGAGGTCGCTAATTTTTTGCCTCGCATGAGGTTGCATGGCACACGCTCAACCCGGCCCTGGTCAAGACCCATGTCCCAACACAAGAAGACCCAATGACATCATGTGTCACTGTAGTGATCTTCTGTGTTCTCACTCAAAGGACCTAATGACACATTAATGTCACTGTATTGGTCCCTGTGCTTAGACACATTGATCTTAGCCAAAAGGCCGAGAATTTTTTTTTTTTTTTTTTTTTTTCCTCGCTTGAGGTCGCATATTTTTTCCTCGCATGAGGTCGCATTTTCCCCGCCTAAACCCGGCCCTGGTCAAGACCACATGTCCCAACACAAGAAGACCCAATGACAACACGTGTCACTGTAGTGATCCTCTGTGTTCTCACACAAGAGACCTAATGACACATGAATGTCACTGTATTGGTCCCCGTGTCTAGACACATGATCCCAGCCAAAAACCGGATATTGGGCATTGGGTTGTACAGTGTAAAATAAAAGGCCGAGAAGCGATCTACATTAGGTGTGCATTTAATCCAAATAACTAACAAAAATGATTGATAGAATCATTTTTATTACGACAATTAGATGGATTAAATATGGTTGGTAAAGTTTAAACACCTAATGTAAAGCTTCACAAAAATTAATCAACAATAAAATTAAGTTTTAAATAAAAACTCTTTAATGTATGTATTTATTAGTAACATATTTATTGTATATTACTTTACCATTTGCTATCTCAAACTTATTACTTTAAATATAAAACACATTTTTTTTTGCAATGTATTATTTCCCTTACAATTAAATTTACATACTTATAGTTACTTCCACTTTATCTTACATTGTTTTCAGTATTATATACTGTTCAAAAAAAGAAACGCAACTTTCTTGATGTTACTTTTATAAAAGATATTCGCTGATTGGACATCAGTCAACCTATCGACTGTGTCCACCTGGTCATTAACTTCTCGTGGTTACCTGAATTGTACTCACCTCATGATTCGTGAGGTCATGAAAGCGGTCAAGGTTAAAACAACATTTTTGACAATAACTCGTGACAGGTTCATGAGAATCCCGTGAAACTTACTGAACACAAAACTCTCTGACCATATTATTGAATGCTTATAAAAGATTGACGCTCCTTGAATAAATTCAGTTGAAAATTCAATGCGCAAGTATGGCTCATCTCACTACAGAACAACGACTCATCATCATTGGACGTTTACAGACTGGGCAGTCACAAAGTGTAGTGGCCAGACAATTTAATGTGGTTAGAAGCACCATTAGTCGCCTTTGGAGGCGATTTCAAGAAACTGGCTCAGTGACAGACCGGCCGCGCAGTGGAAGACCCAGAGTCACAACTCCTGCCGAAGACCGCTTCATACGGCTACGTCACCTCAGGAATCGACTTGCATCTGCGTCCTTCACAGTCCAGTCAATGTCAGCAGCTCGTCGAATTTCAGATCAAACGGTCAGGAACCGGCTGCACGACTCTGGTCTTTGGGCTAGAAGACCCTACAGAGGTCCTGTTCTTACGGACCGGCATCGCCAGAACCGACTGCAGTGGGCGAACCAGCATCGTCAATGGACCGTTGGGAATGACTGGAGACGGGTTTGGTTTAGTGATGAATCATTTTTTGTGCTCCAGCGACACGATAGACGGAGAAGAGTTTACCGCAGAGTCCATGAGCGCTACGCCCAGAACAGCGTTGATGAGGCTCCTCCACATGGTGGTGGAGGTGTACTGATGTGGGGGGGGGGGGGGCGATCAACTTCATGGGAAGAAGTGACCTGGGGCAAATTGAAGGACGCCTGAATGCCCAACGATACGTCGCTGAAATTCATCGTCCTCACGTCCTTCCACTTCTGGCTGCACGGGGGTCGATTTTTCAGCAGGATAACGCTCGACCTCATGTGGCACAACTCACCACCCAGTTCCTCGCTGACAACAACGTCCAGACCATTCCGTGGCCAGCCATGTCATCAGACATGAACCCCATAGAACACTTATGGGATGAACTCGACAGACGACTCCGCCAGCGAGACGTGGCTCCAGCCAATCTCCGACAGTTGTCTCTTGCACTGCGGGAAGAGTGGGCAGCCATCCCTCAACAACAGATGCAACGGCTAATCGGATCCATGTCAAGGAGATTTCGTTCTCTGATAGAGGCCAGAGGAGGCCATACACCTTACTGAAACGGAGGTCTGAGTCGCAAAGAATAAAAGTCCAAACCAAATTTAATGAACATCATTTCATTGTTAAAGTCTGAAAGTTTCTTCATGCCAAGACTGAAACATTAAATCCGTAAAATAAAATTTTGGTACAAGTTTGAAATTTGGTGTCCATTACTACTGCAATAATGTTGCGTTTCTTTTTTTGAACAGTATATAAAATCGGATGGCCATTGTCAATCAAAATTTGACAAATTAAAATCTACCAAGAAAGGGACCTACACGCAAAGTTTCAGCTGTCTACGATGAGTAGAACGTTGTGATTTTGAGCGTTAAACTTCCAAGCAACAGTTATGTCCAGTTAATAAAAAGTGTTTACAAAAATTAAGAAACTGAGTCTTCAAGTAAAAAAAAAAAAATTACCTAGTAGCAGGTGCCTACTTTACTAGGACAAGGTCACGAAAGAGCGTCACGCGCTCCAGTCTACCAAGCTGTAAATGGGTACATGACTCTGCTCTTGCGTTAGAGGAGGCAAAGGCAGCGAGGAAGAAAAATTGGTGCGATATAGAATGGCTTGGTGGTGTTTGAAACAGATGTCAGTTTGTAAAATTAGACGTCTGAGAAATAACACGTGCAAGCGCATTAAATTCGTACATGAATAGTATAACAAGAAAAAAGAAAAACAAATTTTTTGAATAGTAACAACCTCACAAGAACAAGCATATGAGCCTAGCAACACCTGGATCCATGCATACACAGATGGATCAGCAACTAATGCAACAGAAGATGGGGGTGGAGGAGACTTCCTGAGCTTAAGCAATGGCACACATAATAAGATAACAATCGCAACAGGGACATTTTCAAGTAACTTCAGAGCAGAAGCAGAGGCCTTAAAAACTGCATCAGAAATTTTAATGACAGAAGAAAGCTCAGAGAGACCAGTAGCTATCTTCTCAGATGCGCTGTCAGTGATTACAACGCTCAAAAGTCAAAGTAATGCTGACCTGGATGACCTAAGAGTAACACTTCACAGACTATGTCAGCAATACAAAAAAGTTGTGATACAGTGGATCCCTTCTCACTGCAACATCCCTGGAAATGAAGAGACTGACAGATTGGCAAAGGAAGGGGGAAAGCTCCCTCAACTTGACACAAATATAACTTATGAGGAGGTCAAGAGTTTTATCAAGCGCAGGTACAGGCACAAAGTGGGAAGAAGATCATCCAGGCCACACAAAAAATGATCCGTATTACCAGCTCAGCAGAAGTGAACAAGTGGTAATCTTCAGACTTCGCACAGGTCATAACAGATTGAGATACCATCTATTCAACAAATTAAAGATAGGAACTACTGATGAGTGTGACTGTGGCACCGATAAAATGACTGCCGAACATCTGCTTCAAAGGTGCCCAACATATGAGGAACAGAGAAAATGCATATGGCCATCACCAGTACCATTCGTGGAGAAAATCTACGGAGATATCAACAGCCTCAGGCTGATCACTGCTTTCTTTGAACTTATTCAAGTTGACGTCTAAGGGTGAACAAAGAAGAAGAAGATATGAGCCTGTGACGGTATTGCCTCCCCTGCTTTGCATTAGTGTTCCAACAGTGGCCAAAACTCAAGAGTATCTAATATGGGCTTCATTAATGATCTTCCTCTATACTTCAAACACTCATCATGTGACCTTTTTGCCGATGACTGTACTGTCTATACTAGTGATAAAAGTTGCACCACACTAATAATAATAGCCCCTTCAGTCATAACTGACTATGGGAATGCGCCCCTGAGGTGACAGCCCTCAACTGCTTATTTTCCTGGTGCTCCTTTCGAAGTTTTCTCCTCACCTCTGCTTCTTGTGTGAGCCTCTCTTCGCCCAATCTGAGGTGATGCCGTAAATAGCATCGCCACTTAGTGCGATCGGCAGCTTCATCCTCCCATGTTGCTGGATCCATGTCCAGTGCCCTCATATCTCTCTTGCACACATCTTTGAACCTCAGCTGTGGTCGCCCAACTGTTCTCTTGCCATCTGCTAATTGTCCGTAGAAGATATCTTTTGGGATGCGACCATCTTCCATGCGGCGAACATGGCCAAGCCAGCGAAGTCTGCGCTGTCTAAGCAGCGTATACATACTTTGAAGGCCAGCACGTGACAACACCTCGACATTTGTCACTTTATCTTTCCACGAGATGCCGAGGATGCGGCGTAGACACCGCAAATGGAAGGTATTGAGCCTTCTTTCTTGCTTAGCATAGGTCGTCCAGGTCTCGCTGCCATATAGGAGTGTGCTGGTGACGCAGGCATTATATACCGCAGCTTTGGTCTTCATTGTGAGTTTAGAGTTTCCCCAAACACGCGATGTGAGGCGGGCAAAGGTAGCTGCAGCTTTGCCAATGCGGCTGTCGATTTCTGTATCCAGTGAGAGTTTGTCATTGATGGTAGACCCTAGGTATGTGAAGTGGTGCACCACTGCCAATTCATAGTTATCGATAGTGATAACTGGTGCAGCACCCACATCCTGACTCAGCACATTCGTTTTCTTTAAACTTATTGTGAGGCCAAAGTCCTTGCATGCTTTAGTGAAGCGATTCATCAAGCTCTGAAGCTCCTGTTGGCTTTGAGTGACGACTGCAGCATCATCAGCGAACAACAAGTCTCTTATAGTGACCCTTCTGATTTTTGTTTTTGCCTTCAGCCTTGAAAGATTAAACAGACGGCCATCTGACCTAGTGTGAAGGCATATTCCTTCAGTTGCATCTCTGAATGCATGTTTCAAGAGTAAGGCAAAGAAGATTCCGAAGAGGGTCGGAGCCAGAACACAGCCTTGTTTAACGTCACTTCGTATATCAAAGGGCTGTGACGTGCTTCCAGCATATTGGACTGTTCCCTTCATGTCGTCATGGAATGACTTTATCATTTCCAGCATTTTAGAAGGGCAGCCTATTTTCAGGAAGATTTTAAAGAGTCCATCCCTACTAACCAGGTCGAATGCTTTTGTGAGGTCTATAAAGGCGATATATAATGGTCTTTTCTGCTCTCTTGATTTTTCCTGAAGCTGGCGGAGAGAGAAGATCATGTCTGTTGTTGATCTGCCAGCTCGGAATCCACACTGTGCCTCTGGATATATGCGCTCAGCTAACTTCCTGGGGGACCTGGATTTCGCAGATGATGTAGCATTCTTAAGTTCAACACCAAGACAATCCCAAGAAGCAATAAATAATTTGTGTCATCTCTCGGTTAAAATAGGTCTCCAAATAAATGCCTCTAAAATTAAAGCTATGAACTTTTCTAACGAGACCTTTGATATCATCTTGAACGGGGAAAAACTACAGAAAGTTGAAAGTTTCAATTATTTAGGCAGTAAAATGACTCAGGATGGTGACACAACAAGAGAAATCCATACTAGAATTGCTTTGGCAGCTAGCGCCTTCAATAGATTATCTAACATTTGGAAATTACGATCATTGAATATACATACCAAGCTTCGTCTGTTTAATTCAAATGTTATCTCAGTGTTAACATACGGCTGTGAGAGTTGGAAAATAACAAAATCATTGGAGAACAAGCTGAATACATTCGAGAACAAATGTCTTAGAAAACTCATGAACATCAGTTGGAAAGAATTCAAGACTAATCGACAAAAAAGAGAAGACTCTAGGCAGAAATATGTCTCCGACTATATAAGAAAAAGACAATGGTCATATATCGGTCATGTCCTACGAATGCAAAACAACAGAATACCACTACAGGCGCTCACTTGGGTTCCTGAGGGTAAGAGGAAAAAAGGAAGACCAAAAGAAACACTCAGAAGAACAATAATAAGAGAAGGAAGAACGTTGGGCCTAAATAATGTGCAAGAGCTAAGAGGAGTGGCGTCACAACGAACAACCTGGAGAGCACTGGTTTCTGCCTTATGCGCCGTGTTTGGTGCTTAAAGAATTTATTATTATTATTATTATTAACTTGTGTAGTCGTATTAAGATGACTTTGGCAAAAACCTTACCAACAATACTAAGAAGAGAGATGCCTCTGTAGTTATTGCAATCACTTCTGTCTCCTTTATTTTTATACAGTGTTACAATCTTGGCATCTCGCATGTCTTGAGGAATAGTTGTCTCTTCCCAGCACTGGCACAGCATCCTATGCAGGGGATGTAATAGCGTGCTCTTACAGCATTTGATTAAATCAGGAGGAATCCCATCACTGCCTGGTGCTTTGCCAGAGGCCAAGCTATCAATGGCCTTACTGAGTTCCTCTAATGTTGGTTCGGCATCCAGCTCCTCCATAGTTGTCAGACTATTGACAGCATCAAGGGCTGCAGGCGTAACGGTATTGTCTCTAGCGTAAAGCTCAGAGTAGTGCTCGACCCACCTCTCCATCTGCTTACCCTTATCGGTTAGCTTCTCTCCGCTGATGGTTTTTTAGCGGTGCCGTCTTACTTTTATGGGGGCCAAGTGCTTTCTTTATACCGTCATACATTTGTCTAATGTTGCCTGTTTGCGCTGCGATCTGGATGCTCTCACTGAGCTGGAGCCAATAGTCATTTGCACAGCGTCGAGCAGTTTGTTGAACTTTGCTTCTCGTAGCCCTCAGGATCTGTAGGGTTCTGGCACCCGGTGAACGTTTGTATTCATTCATAGCACTGCGCTTAGCTTCAATAACAGGTGCCATCACATCTGATGAAGCGTCAAACCAGTCATTTGACTTTGCTGTTTTCTTACCAAAGGTGGCAAGTGCAGTACTTTGAATGGTGTTCCGTAGATGCTCCCAGTTCTCTGTAATAGTATCACCATGCTGAGGGCTACTGAGCACTTTCTTGAAGGTCGCAGTGAATTGAGCGATCATGAAAGGGTCTGACATCTTGCTGGTATCAATGCGTGGTTTCCCTTCATGTCTGACACGATAGAGTTTTCTTGGTTGTGCTCTGATTTTGCAGCAAACCAAGGGGTGATCTGTGTCACAGTCTGCACTATGGTACGAGCGCGTGGAGAGCACAGACCTGAGGAGTGGCCTTCTGACGAGAATCAGGTCAAGTTGGTGCCAGTGCTTTGATCGTGGGTGTCTCCATGACACCTTATGCTGGGGTTTTGTCTGAAAGTAGGTGTTGGTCACGCAGAGATCATGGTGGACGCACAACTCTAAAAGCCGTTGTCCATTATCATTCATCTTGCCAATACCAAACCTGCCCAGACATGAAGGCCATGAAACATTATCGGCACCCACTCTAGCGTTAAAATCACCAAGGAGAACAAGCTGTTCTTGCCTAGGTATGCTTTTGATTACTGCTGCTAGATTCTCGTAGAACTCATCTTTAGCTTCTGAGGCAGAGTACAGAGTAGGAGCATACACACTGACAAGGGTGATGGGACCTGTGCTAGTTTGCAGGCGGAGCGTTAACAGGCGTTCTGATCCATTCTCGCCTGGTTCAACCATGTTAGTTAGCGATTTTTTGACCGCAAAACCTACTCCGTGTTCTCTAGCTTTATTAAGATCTTTCCCTTGCCAATAAAATGTGTAGTCCTTCTCGCACACCGTTCCAGAGCCCGCCAGGCGCGTTTCCTGAAGTGCAGCTATATCCACCTGAAGTCGTTTAAGCTCATCATTAATTATGGCTGTCTTCCTTACATCGTTTACATCCTGTAGGTTTTCGGATAGTCCAGTCAACATAGTCCGGACGTTCCAGCATCCCAATCTGAGAGTTTGCTTATTTCTATTTTTTCGATAATTGCTTGGTGCAAAATTTTCTGTCCACAGTTCGGGTTTGACCCTAATCCCCATGCACCCAATGGGGAAAGCAGACAGTGGCGGGACAACACCTTATTGACTGGGGGCTGCCCAGCTTGAAGCGGGCGGTAGCTGTCCAGTGAGATCCTAGAACCTCTCCCACTGTCGGAAGTAGCCCCTGGCGCCATGCCCTACGCCAATTGGGCAAAATGCTTATAACCGGTAACTGCTACTTCCCGTGTTTTGCCGACACCTAAAGGGTGAAGCTGGAGTGTCCTCTCCAGGGCGCGAGCTTGGGCACAGTTATATGGAGATCAAGCTGTTGCCCATGCAGCATGTTCCCCCTCTCCACACAGCCGGTAGATCCAAAGGAATGGCAGTAGCCGATACAGTTTGGTACCAGCCATGTCGCAGGAGTTGCCAGAATAATGTCGAATCAACATTAGACTGCCTTAGGGACTCCGACTCCGGATTTATCCTCAGGGTTTACTCCCAAAGCCAATTCCACAAATGGATATTCCCGCAAGGCAGCGGTGGTTTGAATTCAGAGTTCCTTCTCTTAGATAAGCTACCAACCAAGGATCACGAGCCCTATCTGCCCGAATCTGCTGGTTTTAAGGCGCCAGTCGCTCGCCTTTGCCCCTTCTCCCGTCAGTGGAAACAGTTCCGCCGGGCTCAAATTGAGCCACACGTGAAGGCCGGGAGCTGGACTTGGTTGTCAGAGGCTGTTTGAGGCGCGTGCCATAGAAGTATTTTCGGGTCATTGGGAAGATTGTTCCAAAGATGAGCAGCTAAGTAAGCCAAACTAGTTTTAAATAGGTCTAGCCTGGGCTTAGGTACCTGTAATTTGTTTAAGCGCTGACTACGTCTGTCATTGTATTTTAAAAGCGCTAGAACAATCTTTACAAAACGATACACATAATCTTATTAAGTGGAACAACGAGAATCACATGCAAATAAATATTAGTAAAACAAAATGTATGTTAATATCAACCAGACAAAAACTACAAAACTTGCAGAAAACAACACTTCAGCTCTTCATTGGAACATCACTAATTGAAAACATAAATGAACCCAGAACTCTAGGTATCACTGTTGACCAACACCTAAGTTGGAACTCACATGTACATGCACTCACAAAGCAAACAGCACAAAAAGTTTACCAATTAGCCAAAATTAAACATTTCCTGGATGAAGAGGCAAGGTAAATGTTCTACATCTCATATACAAACGCATCTAGACTATTGTTCCACAATCTGGGATGGTTGTTCTGTCTCCAACACAAAAAGGCTCCACTCGCTTCAAAAACGCACAATGCGCCTTGTTGCTGATAAACACCAATCACATTGTATAGATTTATATAATTATCTTCATATATTACCCCCTAGGAAGCGCTTCCTCTTTAACAAAGGGAAATTTATTCACACAATCCTGTCACTGAATGCTCCAAAGTATCTTTGGCCGCTTTTAAAATACAATGACAGACAAATTACAGGTACCCAAGCCCAGGCTAGACCTATTTAAAACTAGTTTGGCTTACTTAGCTGCTCATCTTTGGAACAATCTTCCCAATGACCTGAAAAACACGCACAGTCCTTACTCATACAATCGTATACTGTTCAAATACTTTATGAGTGCTGATTATATGCCACCCTAACTGATTGTGTTGTACTTTTATCTAATATACTGTATGGAGGCTCTGATGATCTAGTTTTCATTACAATGTACTTATTCTTAATATTATATTCTTAATAACTTATATTCTTAATTTTATGATCAGGTACTGTTAATGTATGCTGTTATACTTCCTTGTAATGTTGCACTGTCCTTAAATGAATACTTTTAGTACGCTGGAGAATGTTTGAGTAACAGTAATAAGAGATGAGCAAGAGGAAGGAAGAATGCAAGAGGGGACTGTGTCCGATTTTCAACCCTTGGCAAATTAATTGCTTTCATATATGTCTATCTAACTATCGACCTTGTCTGATTCTGGTCTTGAGTTTGGGACGCAAAGACAGCGAGGAAAGTAACTGTTTACCCATCTCATCTTGATGAACCTAAAAAAAAAAATTTAAAAAAAAGTCCCTGAGTCATTCAGTTGAACACCGTATGAACATTTCACAAGTTCTTATAACATATTTCTGAATATGTCTCAAATCACTAATTTACAGTGCGAAGAATTCGATTCTTATGTCTTGTTGTTATTTTTTTTTTCAAATTCATTATTATTATTAATTTTTTTTTGGTTTTTTATTATTTTAATTTTAATTTTAAAAACACTTTAATTATGATGATTATTGCAAATGTAATATTACTTTTATAATGATAAATGCCTTAATAATGCTTAAAGTAAATGTGAGGATGAAAGGATATTAGTATACATGATGAGAGAGAGAGAGGAAGGGCAGAATGTCAGACGGGCCTGCGCGCCCAATTCTTAACCCTTTGAAAATAAAGTTCGTTCGTTCGTTCAAATGTGTCTACCTTCGCACAAGATTACTCTTGACAGATATGTAGATAGAAGGGTTAAGACACTTCTTTTACAAAGGGAGTCTTCACGACATATTCAGATAATCAAAAACATTGCTGCTTTGGCTGAGCACGTTAATTCTAGAATCTGCCGACAACTTTTGTGAAGGAATTAAGCATTTATTAATTTCAGCTCGTTCAGGCCCCCACCCCTGCTTTACTCAGTGGAATTCTTATTTTTCTGGTATAGCACTGTTTAGAGTGTGTGTAGTAAATTGACTGAGACAAACATGCAGTACATTTAAAAGGATTAAATCGAAGTTAAATTTCTAAAAGTGCAAAAAACAAAATTAAATGATTACTTAATGTTTCAACAGTTTGAAAATAATTGAATAGTTTAGAAGAAAAGCTTCGTCATTGATTTATAGTAGAGACGATGGAAAAAAAAGTTCACTTTGGCAGCGTATATTTTTCACTTAGCTGCCAACAGTAGTTTCTGCCCCCGCTGATGAGTTCTGTTTACACTGCTCTCGCTTGTCGCTGGTCAATGTTGCAGGGTGTAGCTCGTTTCCTAGAAATGTCAAGGAGAGTCTACGGAAGTTGGTTGCTTGTCTTAAAGCGTAGGCCACTTGTCCCTACTTGTTCCAGAGATAGTACTTTTCTGCTGGTACTACCAACAACTATGATAAAGAATAGAAACGAAACGCTCTTCTAAGTATTGCGTTTTCCGACACGTAGTTATGTGCCCCCTTTCTTCTATTCTAACATCCCATTTATCTCAGAATTTACCTTCGATGAGAATTAAATTTAATCCCTCGGGATAAAACTTTCTTTACATTTAAATTGAATAGCTTTAGCTTTACATTACATTTAAATGAAAAGGATAATAATACAGATAGAATCTGTTTACATTTACATATCCACTGATTGAAAAGTGTTCACAATATAAATTGAAGATGTTTTCCTTTATGTTTACGCTGATTTGAAAAGTTTGAAACTTTCATTAATTTTAAAGTGCCTATGCTAACATCGACATTTATACTGGTTTGAAACTGTAAGTATTATAATTAAAATGTACATCATTTCTTTCATCTTTCCCTCCCTGCTCCATAGGGAACCTGGGATTAACTTTTGCTTTTAGTTCTCTTTAAGAAACTAGCAATAAAGCACTGATCAGCCCGTGCTGTGGTGGTTCATGAATCATTATTCTATACGCTGAAGTTGCCAACCTCCAATGACTTGGACATCCACTAGCAATTTTCACAGTTTAACATTCACATGGTAATATACATATATATGTTAGTTCACATATTAGTAATAAAATATAGAATGTAAAATCATGGCCATGTCTGCAGAATGGGAGAAGATCGGCTACCACGACAAGCATGGGAAACAAAGAGCCAGGGATCCAGACCCCCAGGACGACCCAGAGTCCGCTTGGAGGACAACATTAGACAATCTTTGAAGGACCGAGGACTAGAATGGAACCAGGCCAGGAGGAAGGCAGACGATAGGATAGTCTGGCGCTCTCTTTTCCAAACCTCTACACCTCACAGTAGAAGATGAACAACTAAGTAAGTAAGTAAATCACAACTTACACCAATTCTGGCTCACAGACTTTTGCTCAGATGAATAAAAGAGACTTGAATCGGCCTCTTACACGCGTCTGGGGTGTCGTTTTTCTTTTACGACATGCTTGGTAGGTTACGTTGTTTTACTGTCTTTAGTTCACCTTAGGGTATCGGTAACTCACGGGTGTCTTAATGTTGATGCCGAACTGCATCTAAAGCGGAAATGTGCTTTTAATAAAGAAAACAAATCAAACAGCAAAATGCAAAGAAAATAAAGTATTTTCGAGAAATTTTGTAATAAACACGCAAATGCAATTAAACAGTGGAGTTATATCTACCCCAATACTGCGTCTAAATACGTGCAATTAGATTAGCAATTTTTATATTTTCAACAAAATGTTCCTGTTGCGAGATAATATAATTTTGGTATTTTTTTTGTTTGTTTTGGAAAGTGTGTGGCCTAAATAAGAAAAAAAGAGAAGAAAGCGCCCAGTTTTATTGTTATTGTTGTTGTTGTGAATCGATATCACTGAACACCAGGCCAACCCATAGGTGCTCAGCCTCCTTTAGCAATTGTCGAAGGGCATAAATGCTGATTGTCCATGTAATGCGCTGGTTGTATACACGCCTGATTGATCCTCTCCATGCCTCCATCTCTGTTAGCTTCACTCTTGATGCCTAAGCAGTCTGAGCCATGTTGATTCAAAGATTGTAATATCGGTCTCTAAGAGGCAATCATTAATTATCCGTTAAAGTCTCACTAATCCGAATCCAGTGTGTCCAATATGGATGCTCTCAATGCTAGTCTGCCAGGTCTCTCATTGCCGCGAAATCCTGCCCGCTCAGCTTTAATAACCAAATTAATAACGTTCAAATTAATAAATTAATTACTATGTAATAAGATAAAGCTTTAATAACGCGAACAGTTTAATACTCGTACATACTGTAGCTCAATAGAATCTACGTAACATTGATGGCTAATAAATATGGAACGTCTTATAATTTATAGAATACTGTTTGTTGGTAATCTTTACCTTTAGACTAGTAAATTATAGAGTGACCTCCCCTTGAAATGCTTGTCTTGGTTTAAACATTTTAAAACAAATAAAGAGGGAAAACCCGAGGCCTGTAAACAGTAAATAAATAAATATTACACACATAAAGGTATGTTTTCAGGCACTCGTGAGAAATAAAGAAGTAGAAAACTAGACAACACAAAGACAACAGAAGTGAGTGGCTTACCGGAGAATCGAACCCAGGATGTATCGAGAAACATAATTTACAATAAGCGTATCGATATACATAATTCTCAATAAGCGTATCGATATACAAATCTCATATTCTGTATATCGCAATAAAGAACTTGCACTAAGTGTAACAAAGCACACAGCTCACATTAGGTGTACTATCGACATACAAAATTCATACTAAATGTATCGACACACATAATTCACACTGCTTCCATGGACATAGAGAATTCACACGAAGTGGGTTGAATAAGAGAACATTGAGATCCCACCAAGTTTACCATCAGGATAATTTTCCTTTACGCTACTTATGAAGCTAGGAACCACAACTGTTGCTGCTCCCCTTGCAAGAACCCTGCACCAAGCAATTATCTGCCCCTACATCGGTGGTTTCTGTGGCAGTGTGTTTTGCATGATGACGTTGTCTGACGTATGCACAACTTTTTATTAGTTGCCTTTTACGACATGCTTGAGGGTGCAGTATGTCTATTCTTTCTTCGTCTCTTCAGTGAGCCCTGGGAACTACAAGTGGCACACCAAATGTATTAACTCTTCGACTCCGGAATTATTTTCCACCCTGTACCGTAATTTAAATTCGTGATAGACTAAAAACAACGCTCAGAGAGTTGTTTTGGCACGGGTGTCAAATCTGACCAACGCTCTGAGCGTTGTTCCGGAGTCAAAGAGTTAATCAATACCCTTTAGCTCCCCAAGGAGCATAGGCCTTCAACAAACACATGTCAAGTCCTCCTGTCACGTGCCATCAGCTCAAGTTCTTTCCACGTCTTTCTCATAACTTTCACTTCTGCCTCTGTTGCGTGATAAATTCTCGCAACATCGTTTTATTTCAATATCTGTTTTATAACGCAAGGGCAACAACTGCTTGAAATCTATAGTCACTTTTCTCGGTAAGCATTTGTCTTCTCGCGTTAGTATCGAATGCAGTTAACTTTTGAGCTGTGGTCATTTTTGCGCTGGACTGCGCATGACTTGTCTTGTTGTTTGGTCGATCGGTTTCCGCCCACCACTAGTGGGAGTGAGCGATTTGGGATGGCGAAAGAGATGCCTCGTTGAAGAGGGGATCTCCGCTTTTTTTTTGTTCTGTCAGGGATGTGTAGTCCTCTTGTGGATATTTCGTTTGGTCGAGATAATGCCTCTAGTGTTTTCCCACATGCCGGGAGGCGTGATGTTTCTGTATTTCTTGAGGGCAAGGTAAATTAACATTTTCATTGACTCTATTGATTTTGGGTCGTGAGCGATTTCGATTCATAGCCTGTCTCCGAGGGTCGTCGTCACGAGATGTTCTTTCCCAGCTCACATGTCGCTGCATTGTACTGCATCGGTTGATGCAGGTTCCAAGGACCATTGCTTGCTACTTTGTTAAATGAACTAGGTTTAGAAAACCTTTATTATCTAGAGGATATTCTTGGGGACATTATTTATACTTCGGCAGACGTGTCTGTCTTGCTGAAGTCAAACTAAGGAGAGTGAACTGATCTCATACATCTGGTTATCTCCTGGCTGTTATAGAAAAGGATGGAGTTGTTCACCTGACTACATTTACAGCACTTTGAAATATAACATGCATCTGACTCATCATTGTAATGCTGTCTACCGTTTATTGCTGTATTGAATGTTGCTGTGATAATGACTGTTTGATGTGCCTACACATTTGCGTAACCATTTTGTCACTGTGGCGTCCACAATAAATAATGAAGAAAAACGTCAACGGCTGTTTCAAGACTCATTGACTTTATACGTCGTGAGTTTACTGACGTCCTATGTGGATTGCCCTGTTATTGTTGCATGAACATTGTTTTGACTGAACACATCTACACACTACACAAAACCAGACATGCGGATGCCATCCATCATCATATGGCATCACGCATCATTTGGTGGCCATAAGCTGGTTTGATTCTGGTACTAGCAAACACGGGGTCCCTTACCCACTTCATTTTCAACAAAAATTCATCAGCATCCTTCAAGAAATTAACATTCTTCAATACAGTCAACATCTTCAAAATTTTCAAAGTACTCGGCGTTGCCCGGTAAAAGTCAAAATTTCAACCTTTTGACGGAAACAAGAATTTGACAGTACCCGGCGTTGTTACATGTTGCCGGATAACTCGGACTGCTGTTATCTTTTACGCAAGTCAAGCAAGTTGCTGCTGTCAAGGTTCCAGTGCTGTCGTTTTTTGAGAAGGTCAAGTGCCGGTTGAAACGGGTTGTTTTCTGAAGAAGGCCAAGTACCGATTTCCATCAACTTACTTTGGATTAGAAGGTCAAGTGCCGAAACAACTCAACACACAGTATTTCAGAAGCTCTTGTACCATCGTGTTAGCAGTGGAAGCAGTTCAGATGTGCCATCATCGTTGGAGCTTCGCTCTTTAGGACGTTGATTGACATCCGTTTTTCTGCTGTTCTACGATTGGAAGCCTTTAAGTTAAGTGGCCTGTTTGTATGTAAACTGTGCCCTTATACTTCTGCTGAGTCTTCTGTGTATCATCTCATTCTATATGTTATATGTCTATATGTTATTTGTATATTTATATGTTTTTATTTCAGCGGGTTCTCGGTTGGGTGGTGTCTCCGTTAGATTATGCCACGTCATAGAGGTCGTCTATTGTGAGCGTTTTCTGTAGGGTTTGCAAATTTCCGATACTGGAATTTGCTAAGCGACTTCTGTTGCTATTTATGTTAGCTGTGATGACATGTTTTAATATTGTTTTCGTTATTATTTCACATTCTTTAGTTTTGTTGTGATTTGTTTGTATTTGTTAGCCTACTCTTGTCTATAATTTAGTTTCATACAACATTTTTGTTTATACACTGTGGTGTCATGTATTTTGTTTAATTCTATCGCAGATATCGTCACATTTTTTGTGATATTTCATTAATTTCTGCTTTATTTTTAGTTGATTTCTGCGAAAGTTTTTGTATTGTTGCTGATCTTTGTTATTGTTTACATTGTTATTGTTTACATTGTTTGTATTGTTTACATTTTCAATGTTTACATTCTGCATGTGTTTACATAGTCATTGTTTACAGTTATAGTAATTAGTTAATGGGCTATGCTAATGCACTGTTACTACTATACTGATGATAAATGAATGATGAATAGTGTCGTGCACTATTGAATGAGAAGTGCACTTATGATCAAGATTTGAGTGCTGATATTTCATATACAAGTTCTTTGATTGGAGACTTGTTTCCCACAGAGACTGGGATAATATAATGTGATGTGAATATACAAGTGCTTAATTAAGACTTGTTACACTTAGGTTTGAAATAAATTAGTTAATTATTTCAGGTTTTGGACTCATATGTTAGACAACATGTCTACATTTGAGCACTTTATTGAGCAGGGTAAATTGCTTGGGAAGACTGGTGATAAGTTAGAAGAATTTGCAACTGCTCGATATGATAAAGCAATGGAAGCTGAACAAAAGAAACTGCATATGGAAGCTGAACAAAAGAAACTGCAGATGCAGGTGGATGAAAAGAGATTCCAAATGGAAATGGAAAAACAAAAAAGGGAATCAGAAGCTGAGGAAAGAAAGCTACAGCTAGAGGCTGAGAATAAAAGACTTGAAAAAGAAGCTGAGAATAAAAGACTTGAAAAAGAAGCTGAAAATAAAAGACTTGAAAAAGAAGCTGAAAATAAAAGACTTGAAAAAGAAGCTGAAAATGAAAGACTTCAAATGCAGGCTCAAGCTGAAGAAAGGAAGTTACAAAGAGAGTCTGATGAGAGGAAAGCAAAAATGGAACATGAAGAAAAACTCTTAGCTTTAGAGTTGGAGAAATTGAAATTGACGAGCATGAGTAATGGTAATGATTCAAACAAGGGTTCATCTTCTGGGAAGGCTAATAATGATACTTTTAAGATTAAGTTACCAACATTTAGTCCTTCCAGTGATGACATAATGTTCTATCTGGACAGATTTGAACAAGCATGTACAGCTCATAACATAGACAAAGCAAAATATGTTTATCAGTTATCAGGGATACTGACAGGTAAAGCTCTAAGTATATTAAATATGGTGGATGAACCTGACAAGAGCAATTATGAGGTTGTCAGGGCCGCTTTGTTAAAGAAATATCAGCTTAACGAAGACGGCTATCGTCTACAATTTAAAAACATGTTACCTGAAAATGGAGTTGAATTCTCCGAGTTTATTGCAAGAATACGCATTACTTTCTCACGAAGGGTTGAACTATCTAAGACGGAAAAAACTTATGAAGGACTTATGGACTTAATACTTAGAGACAAAGTCATGTCGTCTGTCAATGAGTCTTTCCTTGCTTTCCTTCATGAACGTAAACCTAAAACAATAAAAGAAATGGAAGATTTCTGTTGCCAATACGTAACTGCGCACCCACACATAACCATGGGTAACTCTAAGGTGAAAGAAGGTTTACCAGTTGCTTCGGCAGCTCCGTATGGTCAAAACTTTGCTCGTAGATCCCAACAAAATTTTGATAGAAAGGGCAGCGGTAATTTCTGTCAAAATCATGGAAACCAATTTCATGGTGATTCTTCTTCGAAGAATTGGAGACAACCTGATAGTGGTCGTTACTATCACCCTAATAATTATAAGCATTTCAAAAGAGGATATGGTAATAGAGGTTATTCCTGCCGAAGACCTCAGAACCAAACAAATAGATGTTCGCATCAATGTGAACATGATAGTAATCGTGGAAACTGGAATTCGAACCAGTATAACAATTACAATAGAGACAATAATAACTGCAGAGATAATAATAACTCTGATAACTTCAGAGGTAATAATAGTCGGGGTAGATCTCAACACAAAAAAAAAGAGAGATATCAGCAGGCTAATGCTGTACAACAGGAAACTGAGGGAGCCTGTAATCATGTTGTTGATAGTAAAAACTTTGACGCTGTCACTAGTTCTGCTTTTGACTTTGAGAGCAAACAAATGCCCCCAATGCAGTACTTTATTCGAACCGGGTACCATAACTACTTTGAGTTGTGGTCACCCACTTCCCGCTCTTCCTGCTGCTGTTGCGCATGACGGGAGGGGTTCTTTAATTCTACATAAGGGTCTTGTTAATGATACTCCGGTCTCACTACTTTTCGATTCCGGATGCACCACTATTGGTGTTAGACAATCGCTTGTAGATCCATCTTGTGCTACAGGAAGGGTTATTAAATGTGTCACATTTGGCGGCACTCTAGAAAAATATCCTACTGCTGTAATTCGCATTGCCACTCCTTTCTTTACTGGAGATGTGCATGCTTGTCTCTTACCTAATCCTATTGCGGACCTTATTATTGGTCGTATTCACGGAGTTAGGGAGTGTACCCCACAGCAGATTGCTGCTTGGGAAGATAATAACATGCAAGCTACAAATGCAGTAGTTACAAGAGCACAAGCTCTACAAACACCCGAAACTTCACTGAATAGTGATAATGAAGTTGATAGCCAAGATAGTCACTTAGTAATTACTCGTGACTCTTTCATAAAATTGCAAGAAGAAGATCCTTCTTTAAAAAAATTCTTCGTTCTTGCGAAGAAAGGTGATCCGAATCAGGATACAAATAGAAAATCTTGGATTGCAATGAGAAACGGCGTACTTGTACGTATGGTACAAGATTCGACTACGTCGGCACATTCGCAAATTCTTGTTCCCAAGAGCATGAGAGTCCAAATATTACAACATGCTCATGACTCGCAATGTGCTGGACATATGGGTTTTGCCCGTACGAAGTCGAGAGTCCTTGCGGCTTTCTTTTGGCCTTTTGTCAATAAGGACATTCGTATTTACTGCCGATCATGCAAGGTATGTCAGGAGGTCAAATCTAGAGGACCACGACATGCTGCGCCTATCCAGGCTGCTGACATTCCTATTCGGCCGTTTCAGAAAATGGCCATAGATATTATTGGCCCTTTTAAGGTCAAGTCGGCCAGAGGACATCAGTTTATCCTTACATGTGTCGATATGTGCACACGTTGGCCAGAGGCTATTCCTCTTAAGAGCATATCTACTACAGATATCGCAGATGCTCTTTGGTTGATATTTTCTCGCTTGGGGTTCCCCAGAGAAATATTGTCAGACCATGGCACTCAACTCATATCTGACACTATGTCACAGGTAATGTCTACCTTACATATTGAACGATCTCTCAGTAGTATCTACCATCCTATGTCTAATGGGTTAGTTGAGCGTCTGAATAGAACGCTCAAGACTTTGCTTGGTAAGATAACTGAAGATCATCCTCAAGATTGGGACAGGGTTTTACCCGCGGCTCTCTTTGCCTATAGAGAAGTCCCTAATGAACACACAGGATTTTCTCCCTTCGAACTTGTCTTTGGCGCGCGTCCACGCGGCCCTATGTCTTTATTACACGATCTCATCACTGCCGATGATATTAGCGATGAAACTCAATCCTCATATGAGTATGTCATTGCTCTTAGACAAAAGATCATTGAGGCATGTAAGCTAGCAACTGCTTCATCAGAAATTGCTAAAGAGAAGGCAAGGCAGTTTGCTAACAAGAATAGATGTCTACGACAACTTTGTCCAGGTGACAAAGCATTCGTCCTACTCCCCAGTAGGGAAAATAGACTTCTTATTGCATGGAAAGGTCCGTATGCAATAGTCTCTCGGATTTCCGATGTTGACTATGTGGTCGATATTGATGGAAAGCATAAAACTTTCCACATAAACATGCTTTCGGAATTTCACGAACGTCCGGACTATTTGCTGCCTATTTTCCAGGCAACGGATGATGCTCCTGCACCTCACGGTCATTATTCATCCCTGTCTGTCATTCAGGATGAGGAAGCTACCTTCTCTGATGTCAACCTTCCCCTTCCAGTGGTTCCATTACATTCCACGGAATCTTGGAAAAACGTTTCTGTTTCTCCTAATCTTTCTGGTGACGAACATCGACGAGACTTGTCGATGTTACAAACATTTCAGGATGTTCTCACTGACATTCCTGGACACACAGATGTCATAGAACATGACATAATTCTTACCGACAATAATCCAATTAGGGTTAGGCCGTATCCTATTCCTATACACTTTCAGTCGCAAGTGGAAAAGGAATTGGATGAAATGATTCAATTAAATATAATTGAACCATCGACTTCACCATATTCTTCTTCCATGGTTATTGTCCGGAAGAAGGATAAGAACATACGAATTTGCGTTGATTATCGCAAATTGAATCAGGTCACAAAGTTCGACGCTGAACCGATGCCTTTGTTAGAAGATCTACTGATTAGACTTTCTAATTCTAGATTCTTCACTAAAATTGACTTGTCTAAAGGTTATTGGCAAGTGCCTTTAGCAGAGCATGCCAAACCTCTTACTGCTTTTTCTACACCTAGGGGTCTATTTCAATGGAATGTTATGCCTTTTGGTCTCATGAACGCCCCTGCCACTTTCGTTCGCATGATGCGTCGAATTCTGTCACATCGTTCGGATGTCATCGCATACTTAGATGACATCTGTCTCTTCAGTGATACCTGGGAAGATCACTATTTAGGGTTATATGACTTACTGTCCACTCTACGTGAGAATAATTTGACAGCAAAACCTTCTAAAGCTTTTGTTGGTTTTGGTGAAATCTCTTTCCTGGGTCATCGTGTTGGTCATGGTCTCTTGAAGACAGAAGACCACAATACTTCCAAAATACTGAACATCTCTGTTCCTAAAACGAAGAAACAAGTTAGGAGTCTCTTAGGTTTAATTCAATTTTATGGGAGATTTATTCCAAATTTATCTTCGATCATGGCACCTCTCTCAACATTGTTGAAGAAAGGTTCGCCTAATCTGGTCCGTTGGTCTGGAGAATGCCAATCTTCACTAGACCAAATCAAGAATATATTTTCTTCTCCTCCCATCTTGGGATTACCTACTCTTGATGGGACTTTTGTTCTTCGGAGTGATGCTTCATCCACTGGGATTGGAGCAGCACTGATGCAAGAATATGCAAATACTCTGCATCCTGTTATGTACATTTCTAGAAAACTAAATGCGGCAGAGAGGAACTACTCGGTTTTAGACCGTGAGTTGTTAGCGATGGTTTGGTCAATTCTAAAGCTACAAAGATTCCTCCTGGGCGCACATTTCATTCTAGAGACTGATCAGAAAGCTCTTACAGCTATTCAGACTAAGAATTTGAAGAGTTCGAGATCCACTCGATATGCTATAGCTCTTCAACCTTTTCACTTCACGGTACGAGCTATCCGTGGTGCGGATAATGTGATGGCTGACATTTTGTCTAGATGCCCACATGACTCCAACTAATACTTCTGTCCTATATTTCTATATATTACAGAGTCATAACACACCTATATTTCTACAATAGATTAGCACATCTGTACTTACTTTATATGTACACACTATCGTGCTTTGTTGTCATCTTCTTCTGTTCGTTTTTTAAAATGATAGAGGAGGACTGAGTAGTTAATATAAGGGCCGTTAGTTTACTAAACAGCCACAATTATTAATAATGTATTGTACCTTATGAAGCATATTAGTTATTAATTAGCATTATATTGCTTGTACTTTCTCAGAATGTCATTGTTGAGCTGAGGACTTACCTTACGAGTTCTAGATTGTGTACTTACCCTCGGAATACCAGAGCATATGTCCTGGATCGTCATGTAGTTTAACTTTACTATGTACTTATGTCATTACATGTCAAAGAATGTACTATTTAAATTTTCCTATCAGATTTGTACATCCATTTTTAAAGACAATATTAGAGTATGCTGTTTAATGATGATTATAGTAACTTGCATACGTATATTGTGTTTACATGCTAACGTGATGTGTGTTGGTGACACCTCCCCGATGTGAATATTTTTTGAGACATATTTATTTTTCTGTTGAGGTATATCCTCACCAGACACTCTATAATTAGCCTATTGTTTGGCAATTTAATTAATTATCAGCGCATAATTCGTGCGTTTTGAGCCGCTTATCGCTTGCTCTTTGATATTGAAAAAAAATATGTTCCACATTTTTTTTATCGGGAGGAGGTGGTGATATGTTGCGTGATAAATTCTCGCAACATCGTTTTATTTCAATATCTGTTTTATAACGCAAGGGCAACAACTGCTTGAAATCTATAGTCACTTTTCTCGGTAAGCATTTGTCTTCTCGCGTTAGTATCGAATGCAGTTAACTTTTGAGCTGTGGTCATTTTTGCGCTGGACTGCGCATGACTTGTCTTGTTGTTTGGTCGATCGGTTTCCGCCCACCACTAGTGGGAGTGAGCGATTTGGGATGGCGAAAGAGATGCCTCGTTGAAGAGGGGATCTCCGCTTTTTTTTGTTCTGTCAGGGATGTGTAGTCCTCTTATGGATATTTCGTTTAGTCGAGATAATACCTCTAGTGTTTTCCCACATGTCGGGAGGCGTGATATTTCTGTGTATTTCATGAAAGCAAGGTAAATTGACTTTTTCATTAACTCTATTGATTTTGGGTCGTGAGCGATTTCGATTCATAGCCTGTCTCCGAGGGTCGTCGTCACGAGATGTTCTTTCCCAGCTCACATGTCGCTGCATTGTACTGCATCGGTTGATGCAGGTTCCAAGGACCATTGCTTGCTACTTTGTTAAATGAACTAGGTTTAGAAAACCTTTATTATCTAGAGGATATTCTTGGGGACATTATTTATACTTCGGCAGACGTGTCTGTCTTGCTGAAGTCAAACTAAGGAGAGTGAACTGATCTCATACATCTGGTTATCTCCTGGCTGTTATAGAAAAGGATGGAGTTGTTCACCTGACTACATTTACAGCACTTTGAAATATAACATGCATCTGACTCATCATTGTAATGCTGTCTACCGTTTATTGCTGTATTGAATGTTGCTGTGATAATGACTGTTTGATGTGCCTACACATTGCGTAACCATTTTGTCACTGTGGCGTCCACAATAAATAATGAAGAAAAACGTCAACGGCTGTTTCAAGACTCATTGACTTTATACGTCGTGAGTTTACTGACGTCCTATGTGGATTGCCCTGTTATTGTTGCATGAACATTGTTTTGACTGAACACATCTACACACTACACAAAACCAGACATGCGGATGCCATCCATCATCATATGGCATCACGCATCAGCCTCCAACTTTCTTCTCCGTGTGTTTTTGGTCTACTTCTGCCTCTCTTTCCCTGGGGATTCCAGAACTAGGACTGCCTTGAAATGCTATCAACAGGTTTCCTCAATGTGTGTCTGTTACGTGCAGTCTTTGATATCTTACAATATTATACATTGGTATACTTGTTATGTTCGCAAATATTTTGTAAACAAAATAGTGCTTAAGGAAAAGTCATTATTGAGTTACTTCCCTTGAAAGTTGTGTCGTCTCTTCGATCGAACTCCGCGGATGAATCCATTTTACTGCGATTTATTCGTTGTTTGGGTAGTAATAGATTGTTCTTGCTTCAGAATATCTATGGCCTGAATTTATGTGTATTGTTTGTCTGAGTAGGACGAGTTTGTCTTATATCTGTATATCTTTACATATCTAAGTCGAACTATATGTTCTGTTGTCTCTAGAGAGGTCAAAGGCTATTCGGCGGATGTGCCGCTAGAGTGTGGTGTGATTTGGCTTCGTCCTGATGGGGACTGTGTTTTTTTTTCTATGTCGGCTTGTCGCCGGAAAAAGTGATCTCAGTATTTGTGGGGAAAGTGATAGTCGTCTAGACCTATCGTGTATGCTTTACCTCAGTGTTTATTCGTATTGCCAAGGAATGGCAGAATCATATTTCTGATACCAAGGTAATCAAAGATACTCTTATGAACTCTCGTACGAAGCCACCATTTTCGATAGGTACGATTTGAATGTCTAAGAGAATATATTTGACTCGATGAAAATGACTTCGATTCCTAGCAGCACTATATCCTGTAGAATGCAGTCAATTGTTCATGATCAAATCTACAGAGCAATGAAATGTTTAATAAATGACTAACTTTAGGACAGATTCATTATCTGTATCCAAACGTGAGTGACAGCTCACGAGTGAAGCCATCTTGGAACCAAACATGTAGTGACTTTCAAGAAGAGAAAAGGGATGCCCGTATTATCGCTTGATTAGTCCAGAGATCACTGCTACACATGAGAACCCATTGCTAGCGGTTCCATATTATTATATAAAAAAAAAAACTGTGCTGAACCTTATGTTAAAGAATCTTCGCTAGACGAGATTAGGTAGAAGCCATCTTGGATTGTTTATAATCTGACGTGCTTTGTCAGTAAACTCAGTTGATATATATATATGGGCAATACTGAGTGCTTGGCTACTGACAGTCCATTATAATATTATTCTACATGAGTGCCCATGTAACATAACATTGCAAGACCAGTTATCCACTGTACCATGATGTAATATGCCAACCTGTGATTTGTCACTATCTGTGCTGTCGAGTGTGTACGTCCAATTAAACTTTAGTAAAGGTACACAGTCGTTGGTGTCGATGACTTCCAGCCATACATGAGTGTGAGAAAAGAACATTTGTCAACACCACGAACCCTTATTGTCATTCGCACATTATACACTCAATCCATGTCTACACACCACTGCGTAGGTCAAGTTGACATTCCATACACTACAGTGGAGCAAACAACACCATAGAGATCTTATCAACTGATGATGATGATGTCTGTCTTCCAAGAAAAAGAGACGTTATCAACTGGTGGACCAGCTTTCTGGGTTTGACCTCGCAGAAGTTAAGAAGTCAACTGATTACCGATACCAGACCGTTTCCTGTGGCTGATACGACACACTTGCAGTATTGGTTTGCTCTTTGTCAACACTTCGTCACGTGACCTGTCAAGTGAATGCAGTATGTAGGTCAACGTTGTTGACATTTTTACATTAGACATTACAGAGTTTCACAGAACAGTTGGATCAATTCTTGTCAATATTAACAGGAAGACAGTATTTGTGAACTAAGAAGTCCTATTTTCATCGATGGATCTTCTTGTTTTCCATATATGAACTTTAATATTTAAGGCCAGAATGTTTAATTGAATAAAGTGGTAGTTTGTTTATTTTCATAAAAATAACTTTGCCATTACTGTAAAACTGAGCCTATTTTGCAACACATACTATCATACACATAATTTATATATATTGATGTTTACATGTTATTTGTTTGTATAGTATGTTAGTTTCTATGTCAGCGGGTTGTGTTTAAGGTTGGGCGGAGTCCTCGCAACAGAATATCCCACGTCATAGAGGGTCCGTTGTGGGCGTTTTCTATAGGTGCAATTTTCTTGATTGAAAATTTGCTTGCAACAACTGTTGCTTTTGTGTTAGCTGTGAAGTCTGTAATTATTGTTATTTTTGTAATATTTCTTTGTTCTTTAGTTTTGTTTTGAGTTGTTTGTAATTTGTTGGTCTACCCTTTTCTATCTTTCAGTTCTATTCACAATTTATATTCATATACTGTGACGTCATTTGTGTTGTTATTCTTTGCAGATTCAGTGATTATTTTCATTGATTTCCCTATTTGATTTATTTTGATTTCTGCAAACGTTCTTGTATTGTCAGTCCTATTTGTACTTTATGTATTCTGTTGGTTGACATATGTTTTATATAGGTATATTTCATAAGACACTATTGCCTGTGCACTGCACTTGGATTATGGTATAAACCAGTACCTGATTATTATGACTGTCATACAAGACCTTATTAAGGCTTGGGACCCACAGATATTGGGATAGTATACTGATTAATCAAGTCATTAAGAACTTGTGGTATTATTATTATTTCAGGTGATTAGTATTATTGTTAGACACCATGTCTACATTAGAATACTTCATTATACAAGGGAAAGCCCTTGATAAGACTGGTCAACAATTAGAACAATGGGCAGTTGCTCAATATGACAAAGCATTAGCTGCAGAAGAGAGAAGAGCTATGGCAGAAGAGAAAAGATTAGAAAGAGAAGCTGAGGCTGCTGCTGAACAAAAGAAATTGCAGATGCAGGTAGAGCAAAGGAGATTTGAAGCTGAACAAAAAAAATTAGAAAGAGAAGCTGCTGCTGAACAAAAAAGATTAGACAGTGAAGCTGAACAAAAAAGATTAGACAGGGAAGCTGAACAAAAAAGATTAGACAGTGAAGCTGAACAAAAAAGATTAGACAGGGAAGCTGAACAAAAAAGATTAGACAGAGAGGCTGAAGAAAAAAAAAGCAATAAGAGAACATGAATTTGAGTTGGAGAAATTGAGATTGACAAGTATGAGTAATGTTAATCAGGCATCTAGTGGTAATGGTAAACCTTCTACTTACAAGGTTAAGGTTCCACCGTTCAATCAGTCCAGTGACGATATTACATTCTGGCTGGATAGATTTGAACGTTCTTGTCGTACACATAATGTGGATAAATCACAATACGCTAATCAATTAGCAGAAAACTTGAAAGGTGAATCTTTGACTAGATTATGCCTTTTAGGAGAAGCAGATAAGGATAATTATGATGTCATTAGGGCGGCTTTGATAAAAAAATATCAGCTAAGTGTAGAAGGCTATCGCCTTTTATTTAAGACGATGGTACCTGAGACAGGTGTAGAATTCTCAGAATTCACTGCAAAGGCACGTCTCACAGTTGATCGTTGGATTGAGCTTTCCAAAACAGAAAAAACGTATGAAGGACTGTCATGTGTGAACAAACCCTTCCTTGAATTTATACATGAGCGTAAACCCAAATCTCTAAAGGAAATGGAAGAATACTGTTCCCAATATGTCACTGCACACCCCGACGTGACTTTTGGCAACGCTAAGATTAAGGAGAGTATGCCAGTTGCTTCAGCAACACCATACAATCCCAATTATTCACACAGATTTCAGGGACCTCAAAACAGATTTGATAAAAAAGGTAACCATATTAGTTATCAAAACCAAGGTAACCAATCATTTCAGGGTTCTTCTTCAAAGAACTGGAGACGAGCTGATAGCTCTCGACACAGGGGTGGTCATAATTATAGGAATTTCCGTAGAGGAAGTAATTATAGAAACTATCAGGGTTATCCGTCTTGGAGTCAACAAGATCATAATTACAGAGATACTCATTATAATGAATATGATAATGGTAACCAAGGGAACTATGACTCAAACCCAAATAGGGGTTACAATAGAGGTAACAATAACTACAGAGGTGATAATAACCGAGGTAGATCTCAATACAAAAGACATAAACCACATTTTCAGGCAAACTCTGCACAACAAGAGTCCCATGAAGCCTATAAACAGAGTAAAGATAATAATGATGCTAGTAATATGGCATGTGCCGCTTTTGATTTTGGGAGAGCATCTCAGTGCCCCCAATGCAAAACGTTATTTGAGCCAACCACAGTGTCTACTTTAAGCTGTGGCCATCCTCTTCCTGCTCTTCCGGCATCAGTCGCGCATGATGGAAGAGGTTCTCTTGTCTTACATAAGGGTTTAGTGAATAACAATCCAGTCTCTGTGCTATTTGATTCTGGATGCACCACAATTGGTGTTAGGCAGTCACTCGTAGATCCTTCCCGTGCCACTGGACAAGTAGTCAAATGTGTAACATTTGACGGCACATTAGAGAAATACTCTACTGCTATCATTAGGATTGCTACTCCTTTCTTTACAGGAGATGTACACGCATGTCTTCTCCCGAATCCGATCGCTGACCTCATCATCGGTCGCATTCATGGAGTCAGAGAATGCACTCCGCAACAAATTTCCGCGTGGGAAAGGCAAAACATGCAGCTTGCTAACGCTGTAGTCACTAGAGCTCAGGCTCTTAATATGCCTCAAACTTCATCTACTGAAGATAATGAAGTGCATAACCAAGATAATCCCTTGGTAATTTCTCGTGACTCGTTTATAAAACAGCAAGAAGATGATTCCACTCTGAAGAAATTCTTCATTCTTGCAACTAAAGGTGATCCGAATAAAGACACAAGTCGTAAATCGTGGATTACAAAGAAGAATGGCGTACTTGTACGTATGGTTCAAGACTCCATTACGTCAAGTCATTCTCAAATCCTGGTTCCCAAGAATTTGAGAGTTAAAATTTTGCAGCACGCTCACGACTCTCAGTGTGCTGGACACATGGGTTTTTCCCGTACTAAGTCAAGAGTCCTTGCGGCTTTCTTTTGGCCATTGGTAAACAAGGACATACGGATTTATTGTCGATCTTGTAAAGTATGTCAGGAAGTTAAATCCAAAGGTCCACGGCATGCTGCACCCATTCAGGCGGCGGACATTCCTATTCGGCCGTTCCAACAAATGGCCATAGACATTATTGGTCCATTTAAGATCAAGGCTGCCAGAGGACATCAGTTTATCTTGACGTGTGTTGATATGTGCACACGTTGGCCAGAGGCTATTCCTCTGAAGAGCATTACTACTGCTGATATTGCAGATGCTCTTTGGCTTATATTTTCTCGTCTGGGGTTCCCCGGAGAGATATTGTCAGACCATGGCACCCAACTAATATCAGATACCATGTCTCAAGTAATGTCTACTCTGCAGATAGATAGATCTTTAAGTAGTATCTACCATCCAATGTCTAATGGTATGGTCGAACGCCTTAATAGAACACTTAAAAACTTACTGGGGAAGATAACTGAGGATCATCCTCAAGACTGGGACAGAGTTTTACCTGCGGCCCTCTTCGCTTACAGAGAGGTACCCAATGAACATACGGGATTTTCTCCCTTTGAACTCGTCTTTGGCGCGCGTCCGCGTGGCCCTATGTCGTTGCTTCACGATCTCATAACATCTGACAATATTGACGATGACACAAAGTCATCCTACGAATATGTCATCGCGTTGAGACAAAAAATTATCGAAGCATGCAAATTAGCAACTTCTTCTTCTGAATTTGCGAAACAGAAGGCAAGGCAATTTGCCAATAAGAAGAGATGCTTACGACAACTTTGTCCTGGTGACAAAGCATTTGTATTACTACCTTGTAGGGAAAACAGATTACTTATTTCTTGGAAAGGTCCGTACGATATAATATCGAAAATTTCCGATGTCGACTATATTGTCGATATTGATGGGAAGCATAAAACCTTCCACATCAATATGCTTACTGAATTCCATGAACGTCCGGATTATTTGCAACCCATTTTCCAAGCAACGGACAATTCTCCAGTACAACATGGTCATTACTCATCACTGTCCGTGATACAGGATGAGGAAACAAGTTTTTCAGATGTAAATCTCCCCCTTCCAATGATCCCACTTCATTCTAGTGAATCATGGAAGAACGTTACTGTCTCTCCTGATTTGTCTCTAGGAGAACAGCGACAAGTTTCAACTATGTTGCAAACATTTCAGGATGTACTCACTGACATCCCTGGACAAACGAATGTCATTCAACATGACATTGTTCTAACTGACCATACTCCTATTAGGGTTAGACCTTATCCTATACCTATACATTTTCAAGCACAGGTCGAGAAAGAGTTGGATGAGATGATAGATTTGAAAATAATCGAACCATCCACCTCTGCATATTCTTCGCCGATGGTTATTGTGCGTAAAAAAGACAATAACATACGTCTTTGCGTTGACTATCGAAAATTGAATCAAGTAACGAAGTTCGATGCCGAACCTATGCCTTTACTGGAAGAGCTACTTACTCGACTCTCCAAATCTCATTTTTTCACTAAACTTGATTTGTCTAAAGGATATTGGCAAGTTCCTTTATCTGAACGCGCCAAACCTCTCACGGCTTTTTCAACACCTAGAGGTTTGTTCCAATGGAATTTTATGCCTTTCGGTCTTATGAACGCACCAGCTACATTCGTACGCATGATGCGCCGAATCCTATCTTATCGGTCAGATGTCATTGCATATCTAGACGACATCTGTCTTTTCAGCGATACTTGGGAAGATCACTATTCAGGGTTAGATGAATTGCTGTCTACTTTGCGCGAGCACAACCTGACAGCGAAACCCTCTAAAGCCTATATTGGTTTTAGCGAAATTTCTTTCCTAGGCCACCGAGTTGGTCATGGTTTCCTAAAGACAGAGGACCATAATACTAGTAAGATACTTAACATCTCGATCCCTAAGACTAAAAAACAGGTGAGAAGTCTGTTAGGTCTTATTCAATTTTATGGCAGATTCATTCAGAATCTATCCTCTATCATGGCACCTCTTTCAACACTTCTAAAGAAAGGTTCGCCTAATATGGTCTACTGGTCTCAGGAATGCCAATGCTCTCTGGATAGGATTAAAACATTGTTTTCAACACCACCTATTTTAGTGCTACCTACTAAAGATAAGACATTCGTTCTTCGTAGTGACGCTTCATCCACTGGGATTGGAGCGGCACTAATGCAAGAGTACTCTGGAACTCTGCATCCCGTAATGTATATTTCCAGAAAACTTAATGCGGCAGAAAGGAATTATTCGGTTTTAGACCGTGAGCTATTAGCTATGGTTTGGTCGATCCTCAAACTACAGAGATTCCTTCTGGGCGCACATTTTATAGTAGAAACCGACCAAAAAGCTCTTACTGCTATACAGAGTAAGAATTTGAAGAGCTCGAGGTCTACTCGATATGCAATTGCTCTTCAACCTTTTCATTTCTCTGTGCGAGCTATTCGTGGATCAGATAATGTGATGGCAGACATTCTGTCAAGATGCCCACATGATTCCACATAACTATTAGGGCTTAGACTTCTTGATATGTCTAGTTCTATAGTAGTTCCTTTTCTATATCATGATAGATACACATTTGTAATTTAATAATATAATGATTGTATCACTACATAGCGGTTCATTGATGTTTATTCACCGCTGTGCTTTGATGATTTTTTCTTTATAAATCATAAATTTAAGATATCTAATACGAAATGATGATATGAATTTTTTAGGCATTGTGTAATTGCCAGAATTGTATTATACTTTGATGACACCTTCCTGGAAAAATATACTTGTAGAGAAATAATTTCTCTCAGTTTATGAGACACATTCTCACCAGTCGCTCCATAAGTCGACTTAGCCTCATATTAGGCGTTATAGGTATTCCTGATATTTTCATCTGCGCATTATTCATGCGTTGTGAGCCTATTGTACGTTGCTCCTAGATGTATTTCAAAAAAAAAAAAAAAGTTCCTTTTTTTTTCCGGGAGGTGTGGTAAGACTGTTACGTGCAGTCTTTGATATCTTACAATATTATACATTGGTATACTTGTTATGTTCGCAAATATTTTGTAAACAAAATAGTGCTTAAGGAAAAGTCATTATTGAGTTACTTCCCTTGAAAGTTGTGTCGTCTCTTCGATCGAACTCCGCGGATGAATCCATTTTACTGCGATTTATTCGTTGTTTGGGTAGTAATAGATTGTTCTTGCTTCAGAATATCTATGGCCTGAATTTATGTGTATTGTTTGTCTGAGTAGGACGAGTTTGTCTTATATCTGTATATCTTTACATATCTAAGTCGAACTATATGTTCTGTTGTCTCTAGAGAGGTCAAAGGCTATTCGGCGGATGTGCCGCTAGAGTGTGGTGTGATTTGGCTTCGTCCTGATGGGGACTGTGTTTTTTTTTCTATGTCGGCTTGTCGCCGGAAAAAGTGATCTCAGTATTTGTGGGAAAGTGATAGTCGTCTAGACCTATCGTGTATGCTTTACCTCAGTGTTTATTCGTATTGCCAAGGAATGGCAGAATCATATTTCTGATACCAAGGTAATCAAAGATACTCTTATGAACTCTCGTACGAAGCCACCATTTTCGATAGGTACGATTTGAATGTCTAAGAGAATATATTTGACTCGATGAAAATGACTTCGATTCCTAGCAGCACTATATCCTGTAGAATGCAGTCAATTGTTCATGATCAAATCTACAGAGCAATGAAATGTTTAATAAATGACTAACTTTAGGACAGATTCATTATCTGTATCCAAACGTGAGTGACAGCTCACGAGTGAAGCCATCTTGGAACCAAACATGTAGTGACTTTCAAGAAGAGAAAAGGGATGCCCGTATTATCGCTTGATTAGTCCAGAGATCACTGCTACACATGAGAACCCATTGCTAGCGGTTCCGTATTATTATATAAAAAAAAAACTGTGCTGAACCTTATGTTAAAGAATCTTCGCTAGACGAGATTAGGTAGAAGCCATCTTGGATTGTTTATAATCTGACGTGCTTTGTCAGTAAACTCAGTTGATATATATATATGGGCAATACTGAGTGCTTGGCTACTGACAGTCCATTATAATATTATTCTACATGAGTGCCCATGTAACATAACATTGCAAGACCAGTTATCCACTGTACCATGATGTATTATGCCAACCTGTGATTTGTCACTATCTGTGCTGTCGAGTGTGTACGTCCAATTAAACTTTAGTAAAGGTACACAGTCGTTGGTGTCGATGACTTCCAGCCATACATGAGTGTGAGAAAAGAACATTTGTCAACACCACGAACCCTTATTGTCATTCGCACATTATACACTCAATCCATGTCTACACACCACTGCGTAGGTCAAGTTGACATTCCATACACTACAGTGGAGCAAACAACACCATAGAGATCTTATCAACTGATGATGATGATGTCTGTCTTCCAAGAAAAAGAGACGTTATCAGTGTCCTATCCATGGCAAGCGTTTTCTTAACATCTCTTGTTCCACTGAAATTTTCTGGCTTTTGTCATGAGTTCCATATTGGTGATCTTGTCACACCACCTCAAATCTTCTGTTCTACGCAAGCACACATATAAAGACTGTAGCTTTTTGGTTGTTGTTTTTGTTATTTTCCATGTTTAAGAGCCATACATTAAGACTGTCTGAACACTTGAGTTGATTCTTATTTTTGTGTTGGACTTGATTTCTCTTGATCTCCAAGTGCATGACCATATTAATTCACATTTTGTGTATCGAAAAAACAAAGCTCTTGAGAAGAAGTGTAACTCAAGACAGACGTCACATTAAGTGCGTCAACATCCAAAAATGACTATATATGAACTAAAATACACAATTCCCGCTGTCTGACTGGATCTACAGAATGCACGTTAAGTGCATCAAGAAGAGAAGCCTCAAATCAGGCCAACTGTATGGACATAACAGAATTCACATTATGTGTATCGAAGTACAGACCTTACACTCAGAGGGTGATATAATATGAAGCCAATGAAGCTTGAGCTTCAGTGCCCCAAGGAATAATACGCGTCTTTCCTATCCCCCAACACTTTTTAAATTAAAAGGCGCTCCTCCATAAGTTCAAGCTGCAGGGCCCCCAAAATTAAGACCCGCCACTGCTACACTAAATGTAGCTAACCACAAAGTTCGCATTAAGTGTATCGACAACAAAACTCAATCTAAGTGTATCGAATACGATAATACAGAACTCACGCAAAGTGTATGAACTTTAAAGAATTCATTCCAGGGAATTGTACATAAAAACATAGAGCTTATACCAAGTGTAACTATGTACAGCATTTACAATTAAACGCTTTAACATGCAAACTCATTCTAAGTAAAAGGGCGCAATGGAAAGAAAGGTGTAGCTACAAGACAAACAGGCGAGATGAGAAGAAAGGTGTAGCTACAAGCAAAGGGACTGATAAATGCTTATTTTCGTGATATTGCTCGTACAGTCACAATGTTCTGTAAATGGGTCAGGTTACCGACTGTTGGGGCCCTGACAAGGTGTACTGTTAGATGCGTATATTCTGATGGAATGAGTGAGTGTAAACATCAATAATGAAGACGCGAATGGATGACAGTTCTACAGGTGCACAGGACACTCACTCCAATCACATGTAGAAGTCAAGGATGGCTGGAACTACTGTAGACGTTTTTAGACAGTTTAATGACACACACTCTGACAGCACGGTTGACAGTCATTGGAACAGGTTGACACAATAAATCATTGGATACTTGACAAATGGGTGGCAACATCAATTTGGCAATCTCAAAGCATGTAAATATAATTGGACGATAGTAGCACATATATAATTCTGATTGTCTATCGTCTCATATCTCCACTGACTAATCGCATCAGTTTGAGTTAATAATAATAAGGGTCATCACAATGCTCTCTTACAGACCCTCTGCTGACTATCTCTTTCAGGCTAAGTCTTTTAGGCTTTAAATTCAACAGGGTCTTTCTTTTAAGGTTGACCATCTCAAATAACAAAGAGTAGACTTCAATACAATGTAGGTCTTGGTATCGCCATCAGGTAGTAAGAGATCTCCGTTCTCCGATTGACAATTCAAACAGACCAACAGTGGGATTCAAAATGGCGCCGGTCCCAGTGAGCGGCGTTCATCCAAAAGATATCCTCACTACAAATGAAAGTTCCGTTCATTTGCTCATCTAATGTCTTTGGGTTTTCCATACCCATAAGGAATGTTACATATGTCCACTCACAGTGCTGCTAGTACAGGAATCGTCTACGTATGATCCATCAAATATATATATATATATATTATATAACATCTATGGTCTAGGTAAAGTTTTAGAAAATGTTCCTTCTTTACCTTCAGTTCAGAAAATACTAGTAACTAGCACACTAACATATATATTCTGGGAGAAGTATCGACCATCATAGGCTACTAAGAGAAAACTCCTTTCTTCCCCAGAATCAATCACAATGACGAAAAACTTCGGACTCTCATTTGTCCGACAGCCTTCAAGTTCCGTCCATCATCACGGAAGCCCCAACGACGAATAATCGTCTCATTGGGCATGCGCTAATGTTAACCTTTCAACTATATTCAAGTGGGGCGACTATATATTTACTTTCACTCGAAGCAAAAAATGAGTATTCGCCCTTTGACTAGAGTTCTAATCTTAGACTCAAAATAATGATTACCAAATATTTCCAAACATAACAAGTATACAAACAAATAAATATCTTCCTATATATATATATCTCTATATTCATTGCCACCAGTAATCTGTTGGTAACAGGGACGAATGGGAAGAAAGGTGTAGCTTCAAGGAAAGGGGACGAATGGGAAGAAAGATGTAGCTAAAATGCAAAATGACGCAATGCAAAGAAAGATCTAGCTAAAAAAACAAAATGACGTAATGGGAAGAAGGATCTAGCTAAAAGACAAACAGACGCAATGGGGAGAACGATGTATCTACAAGGGAAAGGGGCGTAATGCGAAGAAAGATAGAGCTATAAGTCAAAAGCACGTAAAGGGAAAAAATATGTAGCTGAAAGGCAAAGGGGCGCAATAAGAAGAAAGATCTGGCTAAAAGACGAAAGGGCGCAGTGTGAAGAAAGATCTATCTACAGGTCAAAGGTGGCGCTGCCGAGAAATATCAAGCTAGAAGGCATATGGACGCAATGGGAAGAAAGATCTTGCTGCAAGGCGAAGGGGACTAAGTAAGAGAAAGATAGATGAACAATATAAAACAAAAATTAAATAAACATGCATTAACAAACTCGAAAATATTTCACCTTGCAAAGGAACATTCACTGCCCCCTCCACAGAGCTTAACGGCACAAGTACACACACAAATTAAAACCAATACCGCAGTTTGAAAACTAGAGTTACAAGCATACAGTAACACAGGTAACATTTGCCTGTGGTTGACTCAGAGCTTCCCGTATTTCAAAAATCTAACAATCTGAATTAAGCAGACAAAATCTGTTACAAAGAGAAATTACCGACCAGAAGATTAAGACCCTAACTGTTTGTAACGCAAACTGTTTAATAGATTAGAAACCGCCCACGGCTGTAGGGGCAAGGACGTGCCAAAACAGGCGAGGAAAAAAATAAGTATTTGGTCTTCAACGAGCTCAACTTTTCTTCGCCTGTGACATAATTCTCCCACGCAAAAGTACACTTTGGGCTTTTTTTGTAAGAAGACAGAATACCAAAGTGTTACTTATTTTTTAACATTTTAAATTGTGATCGTGTTGTTTGTTTTGTAAGTAATAACTATCTAAAAAAGGACCTGCAATTTTAATGACTAGTGCCTAGCGTTCGCGGATTAAGGGGGGGGGGGGGGGGGGAAGGGGGGGGAAGAATAGGAGGTCCCGTGTGCAAGTTGCGCACATTAAAAATCCCACGGCAATTGGAAATCTTAAAGAGTAGGTCATAAGGCCGCAGCCCTGGCAGCATTTAAAAAGTTGAAATCTACCCACCACAAACATATTTATAGAATGTGTGATTCCTATATATACACATTGGGATTCTTGTCGTGTTTTGGTCTGTCTTACACCACGGTCATATTTACCGCTCACAATAATAGGATAATACGGACCGATATAACAGCCAATGAGAACGCTCCTTTTTCTGGTATGTATAAGGAAACCTATTATGCTTAACATAGAGGCCTATTTTGTGTAACTGAAAATACGAAGATACTTAATTTCTCAAAGACTAAAGATATTTAAACGAAAGTTATAGCTAGTTTAAACAACGGGGATATTACTGAGGTACGTGTAAAGACTTCCTCAAATACTATGTTATTCTAAGAGAAAAATCGTTTTAATTGACATAGTATACATCAGGGTAGTCCCCAATATAGTTAGTTAAAGGCTGCATAGATTTAAATGCATTTTGCTAACTAAACAAATTTTAGCTAGACTGATAGAGATAAATTACCAGTATAATACTAACTTTAAATGAGTAAAATCGATCCACAATTAAGAAAGATAATAGATTTTAAAATTTCTGCACATTGAACACGAAGGCAAAAAGACGCATTGTTTTGGGATTCCTAAACACCGATTTTGCCCCAACCATCTGCGAGGTACGCGGAGACCCTATATAAGAACTTGAACTTGGGCTGAATTGAGGCCACAACATTTTCAAAATACAATACTGAACAGAAGAAAGCGACAAACGCTTGCTGTCAAATATTTTGCAGCTGTATCTACGTAGCAGATCTAGACGTATTTACAGCCTGTTATAGCTATTGTATATTACCTGAGGGTAAGAGAAATGTATATATATGTGTATAATTATGTACTTTTCCTGTGTATAATCCACTTGTGTGTTCGCTAGTATGTTATATGTGTTAAGAAAAAATTACAGGACGAGTGTGCTGCCGGCTTGAAAGCAAGCATGTGTTAACGTTTAAGGACGAAAGCCAGCATTGGGAATGTGTACGATAATTGAGAATTATGGCAGAATCTACGACTGTAAGTTTAATAATGTATTTGATGGAATATTTCGTAAAGGAACGTCACACTGTTCAGGAACATAAGAAAGGATGTCAGGAATTGTTTACACGTATTAATCAAGGTGTTACTTCATAATTTGTACTTTACCAAATCATTGTAAGGAAGCACATGATGGACAATTGGATCAACTTATGATTTATAAGGAAAATGTAATCACATCGAACTGGCTGTAAGTGGTACTGAAGTAAATTGTTATGTGCAACTGTTAGCACATTGTCTGAGTTTGTTTGTAACGTTCATTGTGTGTGTGTGTGTGTGTGTGTGTGTGTGTGTGTGTGTGTGTGCGTGCGCGTGCGTGTGCGTGTGCGTGTGCATGTGCGTGTGTGTGTGTGTGTGTGTGGATAAAATAGTGCTGGACCATACAAGGATTGCGATTATTTGTATTTTCCAGGTTTTATCCTGAAATGACTATCAGTCTTCGAGACATTCAGTTCTGAGGAACTCTGTTGGTGCGAGACGTTCTCAATATACTTAGAGCGAGTCACCGGATTGTTTCCCAGCCTGGAGATCCAGACACTGTGTACTTCAAATTATCAAAGATAGGTGGACACATAACTCCACTGGTCGGCACATCCAGCCTTATTTTGTTAAGAATTAAACCACACATCAAACAAACAATTGAGTGATGACTAAAGAAGGATTTAATGAACTTCTACCAACTTTACAGTCCAGTGAATATAACAACTATATATATAAATATATATGAATAAAATAATTGACATTTTAAATATAACTATCCTATGTAACTATTGTGAAATGAAAATTCCTTACTTATTTATTTCCATTTTGTAAAAAACATTTGAATTTTATTATCATGTTTCCTAACCGAAAAGAGAAACGGTATAGGATCAATAAATTGTAAATATGTACACTTAGTCTTACTTAATTATTCAAGTCGAGTTAGATTCTGTTTGTATGTATATTACTGTCGTAGATTTTTTATAGGGGAATTAAGACTTGGGTTGGTCCCTTCTGAATAGATTAGAATAAGTGAAAGCCACAGTGAGATGTGATAATAGGAATAGAGTTCCACGAGTGAGATGGTAGAAATTTATAGAGGCTGTCCCGGAAATCGAGAATCTCTCTCTCTCTCTCCGCCTGTCTTCTACAACTGATCCAGAGGAGTCAGACAGTCTATAAGAAATATATATATTAATATATATCTATTCACTGACGTGCATGCACATATATGATGGCAGTTGGACGTACATACGTGGGAAAACTATAACAAATGATTATATAAATATTCTAGAACGAGCTGACCAACACGCTGATTAATTTCAAGAGAAATTTTAATTATCATCTAAAATTTCTTCACAACACATAGAAATTACTTCAAAGCATATACACATAATCAAAAATATAAAGGAATTGCTACAAGAAATGATAGACCCACAGTTAGATCTTATCCCTCGAGGTATGCCCACAGTCCTGTTGGAAGAAAGTGATAGCCCCAAGGAAACAAGGATACATAGGATTAGGTCTAATATTTCCCCTTCTTAAGGTATGGACAGACTTGATATCTCTGCTCTATTTTAAGGGAAATATGATTTAGCAATACTTGCATACAGAAAGTTAAGATTGCAAAATGGGTGCCCAATTACAACAATAAAAAAATCACTCCGTCCTGCATTCACTTTATTCATTCAGCTGAGCACACGTGCACATGTTCATACTCACAGCTTAGATAGCCACTTCTGGTAATACAATTTTTAGGACATTCACCTACAGACTCGTCAAGGGCAGTCTTTGACCAAGAAATCCCCAGTTCCAAAAAAGACGGGATGAATTCTCTGCTTCCGGGCACGACTTCTTGGGTGTTCTTATTTTTCGGATGTCTGTTTAGGTCACATTAAAATTGTCCAGGCACGAAACATTAACAACGAGCACAGTGTCAATAGCTTAGGTTTCTAGAATTGAGGAATGTCAGATCGGTGTCTACTTTCAGGAAAGGACTATATTTGGTCACCACACCACTAGTCGAAACTCCGTCGGAATGTTACTGACGTTAATATGTTACTTGCCACAACGGCTAAATTTGTACATAGAGTTTGTGCAGAAAATCTGATCTGGCTCAAAGGCCCAGTATAAAACATTTAGTCTTAAATAAAACCCGTTAGTGAGAGTTGTACTCTGTCTATTTATGAAGACACACGCACTGTCAGACAGGTGTTAACTTGTAAACCCACGTGGTTAAAAAGATATAAATGTTTATGTTTGTCACAGGTATGTCTCTGTACTAAACGCCGGCAAAGTTTTGGGTTACCCCAGTATACACTGAATAGGGAAGAAAAACCACATATGAAATATTTACATATTATGTACTCACTATAACTTACATTTTTTTTAAACTGCAAGTGTACCGCTTGACTTATCATTTAAACCTTCCTGAGAAATAAGTTATATACATAAAATCAATCATTATGAATTAGGAATACCTACGTGTTCCGTCACCACTCATGAAGCATCTAGCATTATAAGTTAGTTAGAAAAATTTATTCTCTTCTGATTATTTTAGCAGTAAAATTAAATTCCTTAATAGCCGACTGAGTTTAAGCTAGAAATATAATTTCTGTTTTCCACTGTAACTCGTCACTATAAAATAGTACAGACTATATAAATTAAGCGCTCTGCACCAAATCTAACTAGTGAAATAAAATAAGCGATTTAACACTTTAAACACTTCACAAAATACTAGATATTTAATATAATATATTTACCTCCATACATAACTACAGACTAAACCATGAACTAGAATACTGCAATCTAATGATAGTCTAGAGCTCGGCAAAATGGCCAAGAACTCAGACTTGCCAAAACCCAGATATTTTGATCTAGCACAGCGATTTGTCTACTGCGACATTTTAGGAGTCAGAATGAAAATCTAGTTTCAAACTCTGGTTATATCTATTATCAGACAAAGAGGTAAACGTTTAACTTCTCAAAACGAAGTACTCTCCCCTTTCCGTCTTTAACGCTTACGTTTAACACCTAAACGCATGCCGTAACTGCCACCTACTGACCGAGAGGGCGCGTGTCAGTTGCGAATCTCAGACAACCCGTCTCCAGTGCAGAAGCAGTTTTTCACACCTCCCCGAGAAACTCATCCTGAGAACCATAACTGACACTTTGCTTTCTCGCACCTTACGCCAACTCTGGCCGTGGAGCGTGAGTGTCATATCACCTGACACTGAGAATCTACCTTGGAAACTACATGTCAGATGCAAACTACCAGACAAATGTCTCCTCATCATGTCTGACGGAGTGAATTCTCACACTTCAGGCCCAGAAACTTAGCCGAAGAAACACTGTCCCAGGGGAAACTGTAGACAGCTGTCTGCTCCCCTGTCTGACGGAATGCATTCTAACACTCTGCGTCTCGTGTAGGGCTGACACGTTACGTCATAACTGCGTTCTCAGTTTTGAGAAAAGAAACAGGTAAACGTTAGAATGGGAAAATAGTAATGTATATAGTCGCAAACGAACGAATGCGAAAAACACAAAAAGGATAAAAGAGTGATAATAAATAGAGGATACGGGTGAAAGAAAAAGAAGAAGATATCGGCAATTCAATGATCATAAAACCTCTGTGACAATTACATATCTATTAAATTAATTAATCTTCTAGACAATTAGCCATAATACAATAAAAATAAATATATAACCATTATTCAGGGTGGGATCTGGAGAGGTAGCACTTAGACCTTAAGTAACATTCACTATCATCATACTTGAAGGTTTATACAGCTTGACCCTACCTTGATTGTCGATACACCCTTACTCTTTTCAGAGAAGGGAGTATTTCTTAAAAGACCAGTCTCTTATCTGGCGCTATACTGGTATCCTTTGATACATCTTTTTGTCTGGGATATCATATATTTTAATAACATCTGAACCTCTAGCGACAATTCTCACCAGTGCTACGGAATTCGTGCACGGTGCTGAGATCCTCCTTGCGTGATTTAAAAGGAGGAGATCGGAGCAGTAATGGGAGTTATCTGTGTGCAATGAAGATAGTCCTTAAAACCGAAACAAACAAACAAACAAACGAATTATGAATCTTACTTAATTAATCAAATAAAGTTTAATTAACTTTCGCAGCTAGAAGTGTCGGAGAGGAGGCGCAAATCAAATAACTTCACCAGGGCACTAAATGCCTCTAAGGATGGCCCTGAAAGTGTGTCACCTTTCAGTTAACCTGCATCGTTATCTGTTATACCTCCACGTTCGGGAGTTTTATCGAGTGCAGCCTCATCTCGCAATACCCTGCCAGGGAGACTAGCTATGTCTCAGCGGAATGTCTTAAATCAAAGCGGACATACTTCTGCACTTCTGATCATTGCGACACTGTCTGCATTGATTACGTCTGCAGCGACTCATCACAGACACAATTCTGCGCATAAAAAAACAGTTTTTCAATCACGTACTCTGGTTTCAGACGTCCATGTCTATGCGGATCTCTTTGCCAAAGTGGTTCTTTCGATATCTTCACAACCTTTTGCTCGCTGACTGCATTATCCGTAACATAATTCCGCATCACTAATCATCATTCCCTTATCTTTCATGATAAATTGAAAATGTGTTGTAATGTGTCGAATTTTAAACCTACGTATCCCACCATAATTACTTATATAACACTTACAAGAATAAATAAAAACCTACAGGACAGGGCTTCTTAACTTTTTTAATGCCATGGACAACTTTGATTGTCCGATGAAGGTTATGGAACCATTTGATTGTCAGCTGAAGACTATGGACCCCTTTGATTGTCAGCTGAAGGCTATGGAACCCTTGGATTGCGCGATGAAGGCTATAAACTCTGTATTGAAAAACAATATGTATATAAAAGCGTAAAAACAATTTTTATATTTTAAATTGTAGGTTATGTGCACGGACATTTTAGAGTCCAGCCGTGAACCCTCCAAGGAATCCGTGGATCACATGTTAAGAGACCCCGCTTTAGGATGAGTGCTGTAGTCAAGTCAAGTGCACAGTCAACGTTCTTGTGTCCCAGTTACAACCGTAGATCTATCTCCTTTCTTTCTTGTGGCTCCAGTTCAGTGAGAATAGAGAAACCAAACATTCCAATTTACTCACACGATTTAATCTGATTTCGCGAATCTAGAGAATCTTTCTTACATCTTCAAATTGGAGGTTTTATGAAACTTAAATAAGCTGTTTATGACAAACAAAATTATAAATCGTATCAATTTTAGCCGCACGTATATCTGTCTGTCGGTTTACCTCCATCTGTGTATCCATTAATTTGTCGGTCTGGATGTCTCTGTGAGTCTGTCTGTAAGTCTATCTGTCTAATCGGTCTGTCTGGCTATATTTGCCTGTCAGTTTATATCTGTCTGTCTGTCTCTTTCGCTTTCTGTCTGTCTGTGCGTTCGTCCAGTCCGCTATCCATCTATCTATCTTTCTATATGTCTCTGCTTGATCGTCGTCACACGATTTCTAATATCACTAAGCCTATAAGGGAAATCTGAGATATAGAATCGTTAGTAACGAAATTTAAAAACAAAACGAGGGAAAGTCTAACAATGGCGTGTAAATCACGCGCTATAACGTGGTGGGAAATAATTAAATTGCTCACTTTTCGCTGCATGCCCTGATGACGCTACTAAATTCTACTGTGGTCAGTTCTTTCATTTACGTTTTGCTTCAGAAGTTCGGAAACACAGAAACAGCGGGGCACGAAAGCATGAAAGCTTCTGAGCAATGAAGCTTCACTGGTTAAATATATAAATATATGGCGGAGACTCTTATTCCACTTACCTCATATTTATGCTTAATATTAATGGGGGAAAATCCAGAAATTTCGTCACCAAAAAAGCAACAGGCAGGAATATTTCTAAAAATAAAAAGAAAGTATAATGGAAGAAATGCGCGTTATTTCAACAGGCGGACAATTTAGTTCTCTGATCGTAACGCGTCATGAAAAAAGTTTATAACTTTTTGAGGAAAGATAGGACTAATATGGCGGATAGATATCATTCTATATGGTTTTGTGGTTAGAATGGTTGCCTTCTCAGCAGCAGTTGTGATTTCGATTCCTGTCACAGGTACGAATTTAAAACAAAATTCAGTTGTCTTTCTTTGATTTTTGCAATTTTGTTGTTGTTAAATATACTTCCGAGTATAACTTTGTGTGTTTTACGGGCTTACTTGCTCGGTCTAAGGTGAACAATGAAAGGAAATGTAAAGGAAGAAATCGCACACCATAGTTCGTTGCCATTATGTCTTGATGGGTTATTAGCTAGTTTACAAATAAACGAGGAATACGATCTTTCGGTTTTCCATCACAGCTAATAAAGCAAACCTTTGTTCTAGCACAGAACTGCACTTACTTTGTTTACCGTTACTGCTGCATTCGATAAATATTTCATTGTGGTATTTCCATACTTTATATGTTTTCATATATTTATTAACGTTTATAGCAATACTGTCGTTGCTTCTGTATAGCTGTATTTTTGTTCATGCTGCAACGTATTTGAGAGTCCTCCCCTCTTATTTTCATCACACTAGACAAAAAGGATGCAGACCCAAGTAGAACAGTCTGAACTAAGATGGTTTGGCTATGCCTGCAGACTGGGAGAAGATCGGCTGCCACGGCAGGCATGGGAGGCTAAGAGCCAGGGATCGAGACCTCCAGGACGACCCAGAGTTCGCTGGGAGGACAACATTAGACAATCTCTGAAGGACCGAGGACTAGAATGGAACCAAGCCAGGAGGAAACAGCCGATAGGATAGTCTGGCGCTCTCTCTTCCAAACCTCTACACCTCACGGTAGAAGAGGAATTACTAAGTAAGTAAGTAAGCAAAAAAGGATGACTTTCTGAAGACAAAAAAATTGTTTAACAGAACATCATCAAAAAGCAGTCCATCTGTCGGTATCCAGGAAAATCTTTATTACTTTCAGTTGTTATAGATTTTTAGTTAATCAAGGAGTGTAAACACTAATAAACATGACCCGAAAGACTCCAGAATAAATGGACGAATAAAGACGGATGTCTTAAGCTGTATCCAGTCCCCACACACCACAGACCCCACACACTCACACCCACACACACAGAAAACTAATATAAATATATAATAACATGAAAATCTATAGGTCTATCGCTGGAAAAAAAGAAAAGAAAATAGAAGTGGGTCGTTCTGATTGTTGGTAAACTGGAGTGCAAAATAACCGGACAATCCTAGGAAAAGAGAACGAATAAATAATATAGAGATGTATGTGTGGAAACGAAGCCAGAGAGTGACGTGAAGTGCGTGGAGGGATGCGATAATAAAAATATAAAAAAAAAGAAGCAACGAAAAAAAGATACTTTTTAGCAACCACTGTTCTTGTTTTTACCAAGTACAACGGGTGGGTTTGGTTTTTACCAAGTACAACGGGTGGGTTTGGTTTTTACCAAGTACAACGGGTGGGTTTGGATTTTACCAAGTATAACGGGTGGGTTTGGTTTTCACCAAGTACAACGGGTGGGTTTGGTTTTTACCAAGTACAACGGGTGGGTTTGGATTTTACCAAGTATAACGGGTGGGTTTGGTTTTTACCAAGTATAACGGGTGGGTTTGGTTTTTACCAAGTACAACGGGTGGGTTTGGTTTTTAACCAAGTACAACGGGTGGGTTTGGTTTTTAGTGGGTTTGGTTTTTAAGGACCATCTTCATTGCAAACGGACAGCTCTGTAAGTGCTCCGAATTCCCCCCTTAGATCACAAAAGGAGGATCTCAGCACAGTGCGCAAACTCCGCAGCACCGGCGAGGATCCCAGTGTGTGTATACAGGAATAGCACATTCTATATTGTTGTAGTGGGTAGGTTTCCTAATTATTTAATGTTGCCAGGGCAGCGGCTGTATGGTCTTGCTCTTTACGATTTCCAACGGCGGAGGGATCACTACCCAAGAGATCAAGGAAGGGGGGAGGGTCTGGTTTCGAACAAAAAATCGGACAATTATATTGCCTATGCTGGGAGCAAACCTGCTTCCTTTAGAATTAGGAGGGAACGTGATACCTCTGAGCCACTTAGACCCCCTAACCAAGTACACTGAAAAGTATAAAATAAATGTTGCATACATTCTATTCCATTAAATAACAGTGGTTGGTCAATTATCATTAATCACCAATTTGCAATATAGTTCTTGAGCGTTAAAGATTTGAAACACGACAAAAAAAATAACGCGAAGATGATCTTAAAGAAAAGTGGTTTCAAAAAAAGAAAAAGCTAAGAATAGAGACATTCGTAGAGATCAAGCTTGTGATCTCTGCACTAAAGATGTACGGACAGTAAAAAAGGTAAAAGGTAGTCTCATAACAGATGGTGCTGCAGGGGAGTGAAGTGCTAGAGATTTCACTATACTATGTCCAGCATCAGTACACGTATAAAAAAGACATTGACTAACTGAACAACGGAATGAAGATAAGCACAGCAGATAAGGAAATGGAGGGAGAACTCCAGAAGAACAACCAAAAACAGAGGTCGAGAAGATGGGAGAGGCACAGAAATGGGCATTTTCGGAAGGCTAATGAAAAATATTACTATTAGGGAAACAAAAAATGAAACTGACAAGAAAAATAAAAATTATTCTCCTGGAGAAAGCTGAAGAATGTCAAGTCTGGCAAAGAAAACTTGGCTGCAAACTTGTCTATGCTCATCCGTCCATACACACTATCTTCATTTAGAAGAGCTTCTTGCACGCCTCGAATAGCTCACGAGCTGTTTTCATTGGGAGATTTATGACAGATGAACCCTGCTGCATGCGCCGTATAGTGCCCCGGGGTCGCTGAAGAGATAAAGGAAGAATTGGTTGACTGTACCCTCCGGCATATGAGGTTGTGCAGGTGGTTGGCAACTTCATCATGTGACACAAGTTGCTATAGAAACCACCACAGCAAGAACATATGAATGCTTGGGGCAGACTTCCTACAAAGAGAGCAGCTGCAGACATGGTAGAATGCACTGTTATGAGCAATAGGAAAACTTAGAAAGAAAACGTCACAATTTTCTACAAACTTTACCTTTTGTAGCGAAGAAAAAACATAACAAAATTAATCAGAAACCGAAATAGAAAAGGAAGGAATTTAAAAAAAAAAAAGACATCTTCTGTTAACGGAGAGGATACGAGATAACAATGCAAACAACGTTAGATCAATGTTAAGGACATCAAGGGATGTTAAGGTATTTTTATGTCTTTCGGTGTTAGCCTGCAGTATAATGAGAATCTTCCATATCGTCTCAACGTCTGTCTTTCTATCTCTTTCCTCATCATATCTTTCGTTTAGAATTATCTTTCATTTTTGTTCTTGCTATGTAAATTTTTTGCATTCTACAGGTTGATTGTAAAGTACATTCTTATTTTTCAATGTTTACATCCTCACTTGTGTATTTGTTTCATATACATGAAACTCACAAACGGCCAACGGTGCTTCAATTGGCTGTGTGTGGTGTTCCTAGTAACGGGGCCTCCCAGATTTAGGGCAGAGTAGCGTTTTAGTTCCGATGACGTTCACTGGTGCAGCCAGCTCACTTCACTATTGGATGGACATGAGGTATATAATTCATATAGGCATGAGGTGGCAGGGAAGCAAACCCGTAAAAATTGCTTGCTGAAATCGGATGTGTCGGGCCGAAAGGGGCAGATATCGCAGCCTAGCTGTAAACTACGACATAGCGTACTAACCGCTCAAAGCTAACGGCCAGTATTTAAAGGGAGAGAAATGCCTGACAGCGAACACAAACAACAACATATAAATGAAACAAATGCCAAACCAATGAGCCATAACAATTATTTGACAAGCAAGTTTTAAAACTTTATTTTTAATTTTTTTATAAAATAGAAAACAATATCTAAAATGGCCACTAAACTGAGATAACAGAATAGATAGCAAAAATCACTGTCCGCTATGAAATCATGTGTACAGCAAACGTGTTCTCGCGTTGAGATTGAATGTTGATTGATATTGCATGTTATGTAGTAAATAATAAACAAACAACACACAAAGGTGTGCTATCAGGCACTCGGTGAGAAATAAATAAGTAGAAGACTAAACAACAGAAAAAATAACAGACGTGATAGGCTTACAGGGAATCGAACCAGGACCTTCGGAACAGCACCCACCGCTTAGCCACGGGAGCGAATCGCCACTATCCACTCTGCAAGCTAAGCATGTTATATAGTAAAATGGCAGTAAAATGACTTTATCTTGACCCTTGTTTCACGTACATTAATTGTACAGGTGGGAAGAAATAACAATTTAAATAGAAATTTACTTTTCAGTCACCCTGAAATTATTATTCGTCTGTTCAGCTCTATTTTGTACGCTCGTAGAATATAACAAGAATAGGACACAGAACATGGAAAGAGAAGAAAGTAATTAAGTAGGTCCTAGATAACCTTAGGGTTAAAGAATGGAAAAGCGCCTGGCCATGATAACTTAAATGCAGAGCTATTTAAGACAGACCCTGAGCTAGGAGCAGAACTATTAGAACCACTATTTGCACAAGTCTGGAAAACAGGGACAACACCAACAGAGTGGAGCAACAGAATAATTGTGAAATTGCGCAAGAAGGGAGATCTTGCAGACTGCAATAATTGGAGAGGAATAACTCTTCTCTCAGTTCCCAGCAAAATACTAGGCAGGATAATTATACAGAGAATTTCAAAAGCAGTAGACCACAAACTGAGGAAAGAACAAGCAGGATTTAGAAAGAACAGAAGATGTATAGATCATATATTTACCCCCAGGAACATTATAGAGCAGTGCTCTGAATGGCAAAGACAGCTTTACATTAATTTCGTTGATTTTGAAAAGGCTTTTGACAGTACAGGAACCGCGGTAGCATAGTGGTTAGTGCACTGGCTTCCTAGCTCAGTGGTCTATGGTTTGATCCCCAGATGAGGTGGGATTTTTTTAGGCCACAAACGGCTCCTGGGTCGACCCAGCCCTAAATGGGTACCAGAGCAACTCTGGGAAGGTTAACGCAGCCGGCGTGATGCTGACCACATCACCTCTAGTGTGCCGACGGTCAAGAAAATATGGGCCTAACACCATATTCCCAATATGCCTCAATGGGCGTGAAACGGGATCCTTGTTTTTTTTTTTTTTGACAGTATACATAGGGACAGTTCATGGCAAATACTGAGGGCCTATGGAATTCCAAGCTGCATAATGCCAATCATAAAAAGCCTTTATGCCAACTTTACGTGTGGCAATGGGCAGAGCAACCTAACCTTTGAGGTGAAGACAGGAGTACGACAGGGATGCCCCTTATCAACCACTCTATTTTTAACAGTCATAGACTGGGTGATGCGCCAGACAACAGAGGGCAGTCCTAGAGAAATAAGATGGACTACATTGTCTACATTGGAAGATCTGGAATATGCAGATGACATTTCACTACTAGCACATTCACATCAACACATCCAGGAAAAAACGGATAGACTTAATAAGTATAGCCAGCAGGTGGGCTTGAACATCAACCTAAGGAAGACAGAGGTCATGACGCTCAATGTGAGCAGCCCTGAGACCATATCAGTAAGGAATCAGCAACTGGAACAGACAGACGCCTTCACATACCTAGGATGCATAGTAACACCAGACAGCGGAGCAAGCAAAGACATCAACAACAGAATGAACAAAGCAAGAACAGCCTTTTTTAGTCTAAACAACATCTGGAAATCCTCTCAGTACAGCACAAGTATACAATTAGGATTATATCAGAGCTGTGTGCTTTCTGTGCTTCTCTATGGCGCGGAGAGCTGGAGAGTTACAGAGAAGGAAATGTCGAAATTGTCCTCTTTTCACACAACATGCCTAAGAAAAATTCTCGGAAATCTTTTGGCCGAATACCATCACCAACCAAGATCTGCTTACTCGGAGCAAGCAAGAGGACACGCACACTATCATAGCTGGCAGACGTTGGAGCTGGGTTGGCCATGTCCTCAGAAGAGACCCCGATGCCATCACAAGAACAGCTATGCTTTGGACCCCTGAAAAAAAACGAAAGAGAGGCCGACCAAAAACAACCTGGCGGAGGACTGTGGAGGCTGAGATGCAAAGAATGAACCAGAGTTGGGGCACTGTACGAAGGATGGCCACCGACCGCGCAAAGTGGAATCAATTTGTTGTTGCCCTACAAGACGCCACCAGGCGTGATGGCCACTGACTGCTTTGACGGTCGGCGGCTAAGGATCAAAGAAGAAGAAGATAACCTAGGAATGACAAGAGAGGGAGACAGCTAAAATATTTTGTGGGGTCGGAGTGACGAAGAGGTCTGTCTCGAATTCTAAAGGCATCATGTTCGATTCCCGGTAGAGGGAATATTATTGATGGACATTTTTTTCAAAACCAGTGGTCCTAATGATGTCATATTCCACTCCCCCCCCCCCCCCCCCCCCAATCCTTGTCTCCTTTGTAGTGAGATCGGATACAAAGACACTCTCGGATATGGGCGAAAAAATAGGACGTCATGTGTGCATGTTACGCACGTTAAAAATCCTACGGCAGTTGGAAATCGTAAAGAGTAGGCCATAAGGCTGCTGCCCCAGCAAAATTTAAAAATTAGACACCTACCCAGTACAAAAATATTGTTTAAATGTGTGATTCCTACATACAAACATTGGGATTCTCGCTGGTGCTGCGGGGTTCATGCATTATGCTGAAATCCTCCTTGTGTGATCTAAGGGAGGAGACTGGATAACTGACGGAGCTTTCCATGTACAATGAAGATAGTAATTAAAACCAAACCAAAGTACAATATGTTGGTCATGCAAAACGACATAACACCTTACAGAAGACCATAATAGAAGGGAGAGTAGGCACACGTACAAGTGGAGGACAGCGCTGTAAGTGAGAAGATAACATCAAGAGATGGACATGAACGAGTCTATCAGAGCGCACCAATAAGACAAGAGGCAGAAGATGTACTTACTTAGTCGTTCCCCTTCTACCGTGAGGTGTAGAGGTTAGGAAGAGAGAGCGCCAGACTATCCTATCGGCTGTCTTCCTCCTGGCCTGGTTCCATTCTAGTCCTCGGTCCTTCAAAGATTGTCTAATGTTGTCCTCCCAGAGAACTCTGGGTCGTCCTGCAGGTCTGGATCCCTGGCTCTTTGTTTCCCATGCTTGTCGTGGTAGCCGATCTTCTCCATTCTGCAGACATGGTCAAAGCATCTTAGTTGGGACTGTTCTACTTGGGTCTGCAGGGGGTGGGATTTTAGACCTTGATGTATCGTCTGGTTGCGGACCATGTCTCTTCTTGTTACTTCAACCATCTTCCTCAGATACCTCATTTCTGAGGTTTGGATCTGGCTTCTGTGGGTTGTAGTCATTGCCCATGACTCGCAATCATATGTCAAGACTGGGACACAGATGGAGCGGTATACAGCTGTGGTGGGTTGATATGAATAAAATATATACTATGTGTAGCAGGAGTGAAGTCAGCTGCGCAAGCCCCTGAGGAAGTATAATTCTGAATATAATGTCAGGGAACCTGTCTTGCTTCCACCAATGACCCCAACCTGCTATGTATATTTTCCCAATTATATGTACTGATGTATGGATGTTGTGTAACTAGATGTCTAGGGTATATGCAATGTATGTAAATAAAATAACAACAACCACACTTTAAAGTTACTTAACAAGTAATTTAACAACTCACTATTGAATTTTGGTCTGATAAAATTTTTTACAATGTATTAAGTATAATTGAGTGAGTCAAATGAAGTTAAACGTCAAAAATTAATTAAATGTATTTACACAAATACAAGTTCAACTAATAGAGTCTTTTGTATCTTGATCATGAAGATTTTATGGCTGGAAATGTTCTTTAGTGAAGTATTTCCTCTAAGAATAAGCACCGATGTGTGGGATTAATACTGTCATCATATTTAGGAATCTGTTTAATAGGATATTCGTGGAGGATCAGGTTGTGAATTAACAAGGCCCCAAAACACAGGGCTTAGCTTTTCTATAGTTGTGGAAAATTCTGCGATGTCATGCCCCTGAATCTGCCCTCTCACATCAAGGTACCGCTTTTGATGTTGGATACTGCAAGGCAATCAGACATATGGCCTCACACTGGTACTTTTCTCGAACATACACGTGACTGGCTCACTTCAGGTTCTTACAGAAACCCTGGGAAGGAAAAGATTCATTTCCCTCAAAATACTAGTCTGACCTATCGCCACTCATAACAAGGTTTATACATATTAACAGATCCTAATCAGAAAATTATAAACACATAGTGATTTTTCCCATCTGTTAAAATGCTTTATTCATCATCACGTATCCCAACCATATGTTGAACAACGTCCTAGTCATAAGACAATATTATAATTAAGTAAATACATTCAGGTGATACCTTGTAATTTATAAAGATGTCCAGTGATTTTCTGGCTATAACTCAAACATTATTCAGTAAAGTCTTTTCCCTTATGAATTTCTTTTATCCCAACTTGTAAGTAAAACTGTAAGGATTTTATTAAGTTCTTTCCCCACAATGTCAGAAAGCCTGTCTGGCTTTTCTACTAAAGGTTAATATCTTTCCTAGCAACTCGGTGAAACAACACACAGTTTGATGTTGGCTTCCCTCTTTATATATTTTCTTTTATCTCCCAAAGTACAAGTAAAGCTGTAGGGCTTTTACATGAAGCTATAAGATTATCTAACCCCATTTAATGATTTTACATAACATGTTGAAGTGACACTTGTACGACTGGGACTCTACCCTTCAAATATTCATACATAATCAATATTGCAAACACATTTTCAAATACAAATATAATTATATAAATGTTGCTTCTTACCGTAATATTGAAATATTTCATTATATAAGTTAAATACAGGCTATTAATGGTCACAGATCTCCTGCTGACATCAGAACAGCGAAGGCATAGGAGCACAACTTGTCTGAATTCGTCAATAACTACACAAGTGGATATTTTATTTGCAAGTGGCAAGGAAAGCTTGGGCCTCAGTGTATTTATTCATACTCCTTAGTTATTCTATGCAACCAATCAGGAGACTTCCGCTCCTACGCGTCTTTTTTTGAAAAGTTAACCTAATAATTTTCAAACCAGGAGACACCCCTTAATATGGCCAGCATCAGTAAAGAAGCCCCATGCACGTCTATATATGTCTTCATTCTACCATATCGCCAGTATTCTCTAAGTCATTTCAATACAGAATGATAATATTTACTTCGTCTACCGTCTGTCATCAAATACATAAGGTTTCACACTTCTGTCTATTATCTTTACCATTTTCGTCTTTCCTCTATATTTATGCCAATAATATATCTTTCTTTCTACAGTAAGATAATATATTAGACTAAAGAATATTATATATTTAATAACTAATTAGTTGCATTTTAATCGTCTTTTAGTCTTTATTTTTCCAATCGTTCGATTTGGACAGTTAGTTTCAGTTTCGAAAATGCAGACGATAGTTTAAAAAGGACTCCGTACTATTTCCCCCTCTCTCTCTCTCACTTTTCCAAGAAAACCACAACAATGCGGTAGTACACATTCAAACTTTTGACCCAATATGCAAATATCTCTAACCTTCATCGTATGTTTTGGGTAAGGCGTGCAAGTCTATGACGTCACATTGACATTTAGTCTAACGATCGTTTTTATGCGTTAACCCTTTAGAGACCGAGTTATAAAAGCTAGTATTTTTGGTAGCGCGGTGATTCCACACAACTTCCTTATGTTATTCTTATGTTGTTCTAGATATATATTATTTAAATTTATAAAAGTGGTTACTCGTCTTAAAATTGGGGAAAATTTGGCGAGAACATATGTGAGCGTGTTGTACATACAGATTATATTTTATGACAACAGCCATCTTCGTTTTCTTACAAACCTCTCTCTTGCTGAGGAATCCTCGATTTATGGCCAGAAAAAGTCTCCCAGCTGCAGCTTTTCGAGTGGCCAACTCTTCTTTGATGCCTCCCTTTCTGTCTGTAATAGCTCCGAGATATTTAAAGTGGTCGACCTACTAAGGGCCTGTTCTCCCAGCTTAATCTGATGTCTTCTTTCTTCTCGTGATGTCACCATGGATTTTGTTTTAGAGCTGCTTATGACCATCCCTCCATGCAGGTTGGATTGGAGATGTGCCTCTGATTTAGCAATCAGGGCAACATCATCAGCAAATGCCAGCTCTGAAATACATACCTGTCTCATCTTCCAGTACCCCACTGAATACTTTCTTGTTCTCTCCTTACATGCTTTGATAACATCGTCCATGAGGAGTATGAAAATGTGATAGCGTGGGCGAGATGATGATGATGCTGTTGTGATATGTGATCACTTTCTTGCACACTCGCAACCGACCCGATCAACAATAAAACTCTGATTCTAAGGCAGGGGCTGTATTTATTCATACAACCCTGTCAGTGACCCTAACCCACAAAGCGAGCTATAGTGCGTTCGGAAATTCGTGCCCACAGAAAGCGTCAATTTTCTCCAAAACTGTTTGTTGTATGGACATGAATTTTTGTATCCAGTCTTAGATTTTCTATGCAGTTATTAATATATTTTTTGCCCTTACAAAACTCATGTCATGTTCGAATTTTCTTCTTTACGTTATATAAAAAAACTCTTACTGTTGTCTGGGTTAATTTTTAGTAGTTTTACAGGAAAGTTACAAGATTCGTTCAAAAATATTTTTTTTGTTTGAATTAGTTACTCGCGACTGTGTACAATAGGTGCGCACTCGTGCGGACATGTAGTCACTACACTAATTCCAAAAAAAAAAAATATTTTTGAACGGATCTTGTAACTTTCCTGTAAAACTACTAAAAATTAACCCAGACAACAGTAAGAGTTTTTTATATAACGTAAAGAAGAAAATTCGAACATGACATGAGTTTTGTAAGGGCAAAAAATATATTAATAACTGCATGGAAAATCTAAGACTGCATACAAAAAATTCATGTCCATACAACAAACAGTTTTGGAGAAAATTGACACTTTCTGTGGGCACGAATTTCCGAACGGACTATAATGAACAAACATTAAACCAGTAAGCAAACAAAACAAAACACACAGCCAGTGCTCGATTGCTAATGTGTCACGTCTTTGTCCATCTTCTACCCACACAGGGCGTGCCTAACTTCGTCTCTCTGTCTGGACCGACTCTTGCGAAAAAGGCATCTGCTGGCCATCGCCTTCTGTATAAAGGCCGCTAAGGGCTAATAACTCAACTTAGTGCGCGCGCGTAGTAATTGGGCCACGCAAATAACACACTCGATTTATGCTCTAGAAAGAGCGAAAACACAAATATAACACACAACTATTTCTAGGCTTTATTGTGGCCTAATAATATATCTTCCTCTTGAAGATGTGGTAGAAAGGCACTGAACCACGGAGACAGTGGTGATGACAAGATGGCGTTGGGAACGACAGACAAAATGGCTCTGACAAGATGGCGCTGTCACATAATCCCCGCCTGATTTTGTTGTCGTCCCGACAACAGCACTACCTCTGGCGCTTCAGCTGTAATCTCTCAGATTGTCTCGGGGCAGGACCCTCTATCGGTTGCAGAGCATACCAGCCTGGTTCGGGTGTTAGACCAAGTACGTCCTCCCCGGGGTCTGCCTCATCTGGCGAAGCTGGTGCCTTAGGTAGGCCTAGTGTCGTATCTGCCAGATCCGGAGAATCATCTTTGTCTTCACTTCGTCTCAGTTCGTGCGCCGCAACCTTCATCTTCAGACCTTCGTTTTCTGCTGGCCTTATCACATAAGGACCACCGATAGCTTCTGGAATTGCTGATACAATGAATTCGTCGTTGGGCCATACGTCTTGTATCTTGGCCCTGCCAGTGTGGTGCACTCTTTTCCGCACTCTTTCACCCACTCGCAATGGTGTGGGGCCTGGAAGCTGATTACTTCTTTCCCTCCTATCAGCGGCCATTTTCTGTATTCTCTCTGCAGCTTTTTGGTGTGCTACGTTTAACCTCTCTAGGTGACCTTGCAGCCACTCATCAGTTGTCTCCGGCTCTTCATCTGGGCGCGTGCCTATCATGAAGTCTAGAAGAAGCCTTGGTTCTCTGTCGAAGTGGAGGTAGTATGGTGAGTACCCTGTCGAAGAGTGGGGGGTGGAGTTGTAGTAAATAACATCCTCAGATAGATGCTTAGACCACCTTCGCTTCTGGTCGGTTGTCATGAGTCTCAGCAAATCATGCAAGGTCTTGTTGAAGCGCTCGCACTGCCCGTTGCTTGGAATTGTAAGCTGTAGTGCGGCTCTTGTGGACTCCATATATCCTGCACAGCTCTGCGACTATCGCTGATTCGAAGTTCCGGCCTTGATCAGAATGTATCCTCTGAGGATCTCCGAGATACTGGAACCACTTTTCCACCAGAGCTTTGGTGACTGTTGTTTCTTTTTGGTCTCTTGTTGGTATAGCAATGGTGTACTTGCTGAACAGATCTGTCAGCACTAATACTTTCTCAAACCCTTTGGAAGAATCCCGCTTTAGCAGTGTGAAATCCATTGCTACCACCTCGAGTGGCCTGGAGGCAATCAGGTTTCCAGATGGCCCATGAAACTTCAGTTGAGGTGCATTGGCAATGTTACATCGGTCGCATCTGCGACAAAAAACTTCAACATCAGCTGTGATGCCTACCGAGAAGCACCTACTTCTCAGCAACTGTAGCATGCGCTCTCTTCCCTGATGGCCCACCCTGTGAGCAGGGTCCAGTATCCGTGGTTTCATGGACTCAGGTATTACCAGTTGTCTTATGCTGGATCCCTTCACTGACCGGTATAACAACTCATCTGTCACTTCGAGCAGGTTACTCTGATTAAGTAGTTTCTATGCAGCAAAGGGGATTTTTCGAGCATCTCTTCCTGCAAGTCCGGTGCCATCATTTACAATCTTCCTAACCATCGCTAACACATCATCAATTCCCTGGAGATTTATCAATTCCTCACGCGAATATGTGGGAAATGCTTGAGTGGTTGCTGGTGCTGAATGTGATTTGGCAGGCACTTTCACTGATATCTTTCTGGCTTGTTGCTGCCATCAACCTTATCTCATGCGGTATCTGGGTAAACCCTCTGATAACCTCAGCTGTTATGCCACTTATTGCAACATCTGCATCATCCTCCACTTCTTCGCCTGTGGTCTCAATAGGAAAGCGGGACAAATAATCTGCATTTCCATTGGCTCTCGCTGCCCGATGTCGGATTGTGTAGTTAAACATAGCCATCTGGGCCATCCATCTCTGCTCTATAGCTCCCAGTTCAGCTTTCTCCCACAAGGCCAGACCCCTGTTGTCTGTAAATACCTCTACTTGTGATCCTAGCAGGTAACCTCGGAACGTCTCAGCCATGGCCCACTTAAGACCTAGCAGTTCCAGCCTCATACTGCTTTTTGAGTTTCTTTCAGAGGGTCGAAGTGTGCGACTTGCAAATGCCAAGACTTTCTTTGTTCCATCTTGCACTTGTGAAAGAATTGCTCCTAATCCTTCATATGATGCATCTACCTCCAGGATAAATGGTAGCGAGAAGTTAGGGAACCTTAGTAATTGTGTGGAGGTAAGCGCCTTTTTCAGTGTCTCAAAGGCTACAACACACTCTTCGGTCCACAACTCTCTTATGGGTGACTTACTCCGTCTTTTAGTCTGCAAGCCTTGACTGAGCACAGCTACTAAATCATGTAGCGGTTTGGCTATCTTTGCAAAGCTTGTCACAAATCTGCGGGAGTAACTGGCCAATCCCAAGAATGACCTAACTCAGTCTGGGACCGCGGTACAGGAGCCTCTTGAACAGCCTTCATCTTGTCTTCCATAGCTCCTATTCCATCTGCTGAGATAGTATGCCCCAAGAATTCAATCGTTGTCCTAAACAGTTTACACTTTTCTCCATTCAACTTCAGCCCTAGCTGGCGTAGCTTAGAGAATATTTTCTCCAGTCGGCTCAAACGGGTAGTGAAGTCAGCAGAGTACACTAAAATGTCATCAAGGTACACTAGTATCAGCTGGAACACTAAATAATGCATACTGCTCTGCATTAATCGCTGGAAGGTGCTGGCAGAGTTGGCTAAGCCCATAGGCATCCTGGTGTATTCATAAAGTCCAAAAGGGGTAGTTAAAGCGGTATTCTCTTGGTCTTTCTCATCCATTGCTACTTGATAGTAACCACTCGCCAAATCAAGCGATGAGAATATCTTTGCTCCTCCTAGTACATCCAGGTACTCATCTACTCGGGGCAGAGGGTATGCATTCCTCTTCGAATTGCTATTGAGTGCCGTGAAGTCTACGCAGAGTCTAAGCCGACCATCCTTCTTCCGGACCAAAACTATTGGAGAGGCCCACGGACTGCAACTCTTCTTGATTATTTGTTTGTCAAGCAATCCTTGCAGGTGATCCTGTACCTCTCTGTAGAAAGCAGGAGGGAATTCTCCTGTAAGGCTGCTTAACTGGGGTGTCATCTGTTAATGGGATGGTGTGCGTTACCCTGTCCCGTGTATCCTACATCTGTCTCCTCTGTGGCAAAAAGATCGGCATAGCGTCTCAACAATGCTCTTACTTCCTGCTCTTCAGCCTCACTGCCCTCAAACCTGGTAAGGTCAATTGGGCACGTCTCTTGCTCTGGATTCGTGTAAGGTGGACTTGCTGACATTTCTACCTCTTGAGCCACTACAACTCTGAAATATATGCTGTAGTCCACCCCAGCGTCTGTCAGTACTCCTACTTGTGTCCCGGGAGCTAAAAACAAGTCCTCGTCACCCAATTCATGGCCTGGATATCACAGGACCCACTTCTAAGAACAATCAATGTATGAATTATAATCAGCCCTCTGTGTTCTAAGTCTCTGTTAGGCTCAAAGAGAAAAGTTCTTTCTGACTGGCCTCCTCTCCTGCATTTGACTGTTATGGCCCTGATCGATCGAGCAGGTATGTGGGTCTGCTTTCTCTCAGATACCCATACTTTTATAGAGTCTGATTTCTGCGTCATCCTCTGATCCATTGGAGGGTCCCATCTTAGTATGTTCTGTATGTTTGAGATTTCCACAAGAACATTAGTACCTATGATCCCTTGTGTTTTTTTTCTGGTTTCTAGATCCGTGTACCTCCCTGACAACATAAACTCCACAGTTTGTCACTATTGTGCACCCAACTTGTATGTCCACAACTAAGTGACCAATACATGGGATGGTAGCACCATTTGCTGCTGACAGACGCACCCATCTACCCTCATCCAAGGGGAGCCCTCCAAACATCTCCCTGAAACATTGCTCTGTGATGGCAGACACCTGTGAGCCTGTGTCAAACACACTATTTATCTCTTTTCCTTCCATCAGTACTACTCCTTCAGGCCGACCTCCTACAATCTTGATCCTGTTTTCTTGGTGCTCTCCCTTCGCATTGCTTTCTTTAAACTCCTGGGGATTTGGTCTGCTGCTGGTCGATATTTCCTGTGATGGTTGACTCTCTAACCTTCCTTCTGAGTGGCGGTCATTCTGCCTGCGCTCAACTTCGAGTGATGCCTTGGCCGCAGAGTTACTGAGCGGACAGCTTGCTACTAAATGTTATGCTGACTTGCATTGGAAACATCTTCCAGGTAGAGGACCACATGGACATCTGGCAGCTATATGATCCCCAAAATCAGCGCAGTTATAGCACCTGATTCTCCGGGGGTCATTCCATACATGAGGTTTCTTTCTGCTTCTGCACCTGCGGCTGTTCCCCTGGCGTCTAGAGATGGTCCTCCTGTTAATGACCCAAACCTGCCGCTCCAACATCCCAATCTCCCTATCATTTGGAGAAACAGGCCCTTTCCTTCCTTTTACATTCTTCCTCATGCCAACCTGTAATTGTCTGCCACCCCTACCTGCACTCTTTCTATTTGAGTCACAAAGCTCCTCTTCCTCAGCCTGACTCCCAGCCATAGATGGGTCTATTTTAGTGCCTGTTGCAGGCATTCCCTCTGGACATGCCCTAAATTTTTGCACCGAAAGCCTCCTCTGCCTGCCTTGCATTTCAGCCATCTGGAGCTTCAGCTGTGCCACCTCTGCTCTGAGTTGCTCCACTTCGGTGTTTCCTTCTTGTGACCTGGGTGCCATTTCTTCGTCGGATGCTGTGACTGTGGCTATCCCAACTCTTGCTGTTTGACCACTCCCAGTCCATCTCAGAACATCATCTCTTATGGACACACATGATACTGCAGGCTCGTGTCGGACCCTGTCCTCCATCATTCTCCGCGTCAAGTCGTCACTTAGACTGGCAACAAACTGGTCCCTTAGCACCGTTTCGTCAAACTTGACACCATTGGCTTTCTCCTGCGCCTTCGCTGCCTGCTCAAATATCTCATGCAGCCTATGGGCAAACTCATGCACCGATTCCCTTGGCCCTTGGTGCGCTGAATAAAATAGCGCCATTAGTTCTTGGGTGCTCCTCGATTCCCCATACAACCTGAGAATGACCTAAAGCATTGCCTCCGGGTCATTGTCTCTTACTTGTATCCGCAGCTCCCTGCGGACAACAGGGGTCACAATGTTGATGATCACATCGGCCTGGTTCTCCTTACTCGTGTAGCCAAACTTCCACGCAGCTCTAACCTCCCTTGCATAATCCTCCGCGTTTGGCCCCGAACGTTCCCCAAAACTTCTCACTTTCTTGTGGGTGGGCACCATTATGTACCGTATGTGTTCTGGCTGGGGCCGTGGACCTGCTACTGATCCCTCACTTTGCACCCCTGATGCACCGACCACTTGTGTTGGATCTACATCCTCGTGCTCCCCTTTGCTCGTAGCACGTGTGCTCCTTGCGGCCATCTTGCTGCAAGAATGCACTGCTGGGTGTTTACAATATTTGTTCGTTTGCTATAGGCTCGGTGTCACTGTCTGCCTATCCTGCCGACGACGCCAATTGTGACGGTGCAAAGACGATGTGTGAAGAAGAATAAGAATTCGTGTGTAATGTTGTCGTCACTCTCTCTGGCCTACTTTCACACACGTTCCGCAGTCACAGAAAAACTCTCTTGATGACAGGGGTCCCACTTTTATTAATGAAACTCCATCAGGTAGCATAAGAATCATACAGAAAACAATGTTGTCCACAAGTTTACTTTGAAGGCAATTCCTAAGCAACACCATATAACCTAGATATTTAGTATTCTCTACGTAACACCATATAACCCAGCACAGACCTCATCCAATTGTGGCTCAGCTAGGCGTCGGAGTCTCTGCTCTAGGATTCTAGAGTAGTTTTTACCAGGGAAACTGAGAAGTGATATGCCTCTATGGTTTCCACATTGTCGATTGTCACCCTTTTTGAAAATTGGTGTTATGATGGCAATCTCCCAATCCTTTGGTATGGTCTTCTTGCACCACGCTGCCTGTAGGACCCTTAAGAGTAATATGTCACCTGATGCTCCCATGTACTTAACCATTTCTGGTGTTATACCATCATGCCCTGCTGCTTTGCCCATCTTGATTTTCTCCAGTGCTGCCTTCAGTTCTTCCTTCTTTATGTCATCTTCATCACCATTGGTTTCCTCTTCTGTGCTAGTGGTTATCATTTCTGATGTTTGACCTTGCTCACCATCAAGGAGTTCTGAGAAATATTCTTTCCATCTTCCCATTACTTCCTTCGGGGCAGTAAGCAATTTGCCTTGCTTGTCCTTTATAAATTTGAGAGGTCATTGTTTTTCCTTCCTCATGTTCATTAGGGTCTTATAGAACAATTTCTGGTTTTCTTGCGCATCTTTTTCTACCTTTTCTCCAAATTCTTCCCAGGACTTCTGTTTTGCTGCTAGCACCTTGTTCTTTGCTTCTGTTCTGAGTATCACATATTCTCTATATTTCTCTATTTGTCCTGCTGTGTTTCTAGCTCCTAAGTATTGTTTCCATGCCATTTTCGTCTCTCTTATTTTCTCTTTGACTTCCTCTGTCCTCCAAGGTGTCCTCTTTCTCTTGTCCCCAAGTCGGACTTCACCACATGCTTCTGCAGCAGCTGCCTTTATGATGTCCTTGAATTTAAGCCAGAGGTTTCCAAGTCATCAGGTTGTTCTTCTGTGTTTCTCACCGCTTTAGCAATAAGCCCCTGATATCTGGTCTTAATTTCTGGCTCTCTGAGCTTGTAGGTCTTAATGCTCATTTCTCCCGTTTGTTTACTTGCGTGATGTTGGGCAGTTTCTAGGCTGAGCAACTCTTTCAGTTGTTCTTTTGATTGTAAGAAGGTAGTGATCACTTCCAATCTCTGGCCCCCTCCAGACTCTAGCATCCCGGACATATTTGAATGAGCTCCTCCTAACAATGGCATAGTCGATGACTGACTTCTCGTTCTTTGTTGGTTCACATCTAATGTATGCATGTATGCGCTTATGGGGGAACTTTGTGTTTGTAAAGAGATAGAAGATTTACGAGATTTAATTCTGACGACCTTCGTTGTGGAGATGATAGCTGATGATGATGAAAAAAGAAGAAAATGTTCGTGAAAGATCGTATTTGATTAGGTTGAAAAAAAGACAACTAGAATTTAATCAGTAAACATAAAATATTTAGGGTCCGCAGATAAATTAATCTTCCTTATTTTCTGCTGTAGCGGCCATTTCATGGCTCCAGGGTTCACGCAATTTATGTTAGGGGGAGACAGCTTGATTAGTGCTTGCTTGCTTTCTATTTTTCTGTGTTTATATTTTTATATCCTGCCGTTCGTTTCGCATTTTTCTTTTCCAAGACCGGTATTACGGGCACAGGCTGAAGAAATATGTCGGAGATTCTCCAATTTCTTTGAAAATAAAAGTTCGCCAAACTTCTTATTGTTGGTCTTTTGGGAATCGGCCGCGTTCGTAGATACATATGATGAGGCTGATGCTGAAATGCAGTGAAAGCATCAACGAAAGGCTGTTGACAGGTAGATAATATTTGGGTGTGGCGTCTGAGAAGAAGTGTTCCTGAGTCAGAAAGAAGCAACGGAAGACTAATCAATACATGGAAATTGGAATTGAAGACAGAAAGGGAGAAGGTAAAGAAAACACGGAAAGAAATTGAAGAGATGGTACTGGACAAGAAGACTGTTTAAAAGTTTTGATGCTTAGCGAGCTGATAAGTATTGATGATGGTGATGATGATGATGATGACGATAACGATGATGGCGATGATGATGATGATCATCATCATCATAACGATGATGGCGATGATGATGATGATGATGATGATGGTAATGATGATGATAACAATGATGGTGATGATAATGATAATGATAATGATAACAATGATGGTGATGATGATGATAGCATTGATGGTGATGATAATGATAACAATGATGGTGATGATGATGATAGCAATGAGGGTGATAATGATAATGATAACAATGATGGTGATGATGATGGTGATGATGATGATGATAACGATGATGGCGATGATGGCGATGATGATGATGATGATAATAGTGATGATGATGGTGATGATGATGATGACGGTGATGATGATGATGATGATAACAGTGATGGTAATGGTGATGGCGATGATGATGGCGATGATGATGATGATAGTGAGGATAATGATGGCGATGATGATGATGGCGATGATGATGGTTATGATGATTATGATGATGATGATAGTGATAATGATGATGGTGATGATGATTATGATGATGATAGGGATAATGATGATGGTGATGATGATGATGATAGTGATAATGATGATAGTGATGATGATGACAATGATGCTGATGGGCATGATAGCAATGAAGATTATGATGATGATGATGTTGATAATAACGATGAATATGATGCTGGCGATGATGATGTTGATGATGGCGATGATGATATTGATAATGATGATGATAGTGATTGTAGCGTGGGTTCAATAGGCTGTAATCTAGGTTTTCTTCAATATAGTTACTACTCGTCAAAAGTCAAGGGCCACTCTATTATTTTCAATACACTTTTATATAAGCGCATAGAATGATTAAATGAAGGAAGTTTTTAGTCAAATGGGTGCAATATCTTCCTCTGACAGTCCTCTATGCACGTTAAGCATAAAATCAAATCACCGACAACCATGGTGATCACGTGCAATTTGGTTTGCTGACCATAAATTCACATTTTTAATCTGTTTTTTCAAACTTCCGTACAACCAAACAGGTGAAGTAATCGTGCTGATTGACATTCCACGTGCAATGGCGACTTTTCGTGAACAGAGTTCACTCTTAATTTGTTTTATAATCAGCAGACTTAGGGTAGTTTCATCACTTGCAAAAACCATGCCACCGAGAAGTCTTGACACCTTACAAAGAATGAGGGCTATAGAGTGGGTTGAAAGTGGTTTATCTGTCCTTGAGGTTGCTAGACGGCTTGCAGTGTCACACTCTACTATCCAAAGAATTTTGGAGAGATTTCAGGCCACAGGAAGTGTGGAGGATCGCCACCGGCCAGGTCGCTCTAGATGCACCAATAGACATGATGACCGGTACCTCTTGTTGTCAGCCCTGCGCCATAGAACAGTGACTTATTCCACTCTAAGATGTCAGCTGAGACAAACTGTAGACGTTAATGTCAGTCAAAGCACCATTCGCCTATGTTTACATGAATTTGAACTGGCTGCTAGACGCCCTGCAGTCAGAATCCCTCTAACTCCTGCTCATCGCAGAGCCCGGGTTGCTTGGTATCGCGAGCACATCCGATGGACAAGGCAACAATGGAGTCAAGTTCTCTTCACTGATGAATCTCGCTTCACTGTGTCATTCAATGATGGCAGGATTTGAGTTTGGAGACGACTAGGAGAGTGGTTTACTGATGACACAATTCGAAAGGTAGGGGTTCTGTCATGGTCTGGGGAGGCTTCTACAGACACGGCAGGACCCCACTCTATATCATCCGGCCCAAGATACCAGAACGAAATCTTGAGACCAATTGTTCAGCCTGCTCTGGAGGCCATACGTGGCAATGCCATCCTCCAATATGATAACGCTCGACCCCATCGAGCTCGTGTGGTGAATGGGTTTATTCAGCAACATGGGATCATCAGGATGGCGTGGCCAGCTCATTCACCTGACCTTTCTCAAATTGAGCACCTCTGGGATGTCCTTGGTCGAAGATTGTCAACAAATTACCCCCTGCCAATGGATGTTGCACAGCTGACTGTTTCTGCTTTAGGAATGGCAAGCTGTTCCTCAGGATACTCTTCGGACCCTTGTAGACTCGATGCGTCTACGCTGTCTTGAATGCTTTGCTGAAAACGGTGGTCATACCCGATTTTGACAAGTCTATTTGTCCAATATCTATTGTGTGACTTTTGAAAAGGTGGGTGACACACTTCACAGCTTCATTGCGTTTGAATGTGTGTTTCCATTTCTTTACGTGGCATGTCAATTTGGTATTCAATAAATGCCGTTTTAACTGATACCAATTACGTTTATATCAGATTTGTTTTATGGTTTCAACCAAGTTTTTTCTAAGTGTCTGTTGCTGTCTATTTGGCATATATGTTAAAGACATCAACCTATTTAATTCTTTTGGTGGTCTAAGATAGAGAACTGGTGATTTACATTAGTGACAGGTTTGATTTGTGGTTATCTTCCCCTTGTCTTATGTTGACCTGTGGCGGCGAAGGTCTTGAATTGTTGTCACGTCTTAAGTCACTATTCACATGACCATATACGGAGCGGCTTTGCCTCTCGCTTGAGGAAACGCCCTGGTCTCTGTGTTAGTTTCGCTCAGGTCTGTGCTTGTTTGCACATGCGCAGGTTTTGGCGCAAAGACCGGGAGACTTCCGTCTTGGCAGTGTACCCTGGGCGTTGTGATCGGACAGAGGTCCGAAGATATTTCCTTGCCATCTTTTCGGGGATTTGGAAGTTCATTGTATGACTGAGATGTCATCTTTCCTTCCCCTAGTTAATTCTGTATGCCAGGAATGGCAGTGTTGTGTTTAGTGTTTTATAGGATTCTGAACCAAGGTAATAGAGTCATTTTTGATCTTCTCGTATGCCTAAGTTAGAGAAGCAGATTAGATTACCTTAAGGCGACATGTTGAACAGAGCTCACAGCTGATATGTTATATAGAGCCCCATTATTGGTGCTTGATAGGGAACCAAGACCAAGTTGTCTTTTGAACATTAGAAGCCAAGAGAAAGTTATCTACTTGAGTAACCCGCTATGCAAGCGGTAGGACTGGCAGGAATATGTACACGGAAAGATAAAACACTAAGGTTACCTTATATTTGAGGCCCGCTACTTGCGGCCTGATGCTGTCGCCACAGAGACCCGTTGTTACGGCCTTTATTCTTCATGAGAAGAAGGGCCTGGCATGTGATGCCAGAAGAAGTCACAGCCTTTTGTTAGGCAAATGAAACCGCCTTTCCCGTGCGGTATATTTGCAAAAAGGGTACCTGATGGGTTCTGTCAAGGTACCAGAACTTCAGTATATGAAAGCAGAACGTAGATTGACAGGCCATTATTGTTGGCACCATATATCTGAGTTGATGCAAAGTGTTAACCATCATTACCATCATATAATGTCCATGATTCTTGTGCCATTGACTGTGTCGTCCATACTATCGTACGTCGTATAATAAATATTGTGAAACGTCAGCAGTATTACCTACCTTCACTGACTTCTGCATGTGGGTGAGAGGGTTCAGTGTATAGCTGTCCAAGAGCCTAAACGCATTCGTCTACACCCACACTTACCATATCATCCCACATCATATTCCAAGTACTACACGCCTGAAAACATGTATGCTGTTTGTGTGAATGTATTCATTACACCCTGGCAGCGCCTTACGCTGGTGACTAGATATACACCGCAACATTGGACTGTCCAGGTGTTAAAACGACACGCCCACTCTACCAAAGTTTACATCACGAACAAACAGACTTTTACATCTAGTAGGCCAGATTCGTGGGGTTTTCAGCTACACAGGACGGTGGTAAATAGGTCAACGACTGCTGACCCACATAAACACTGGCATTAGCACCTTTATGATATTGCTACATGGACCACAGCTGCTACAGAAACTGGCGTTAGCATCTTTATGATATTTCTACATGGACCACTGCTGCTACAGAAGTGGAGTGACACTGTTCTACTAATAAGCGTTCTACTGCAGTTCTACAGACGATGTCCATTTATTTGAGCGAGCAAGTCACATCGTTTTCTTTCAAGCTCTCAGTGTAAACCATTCAGCTGTTTGTTTACATGCTACAGTCTACAGACATATCAACGTTGGATCTTCAGGTCGCAACTGGTTGTCGAGAATGTCACAGTAGCTGTACGTTTGAAGACCACTACATATTGTCGTCGTTCGGTAACCATCGACGGTGGATCTTCCAATCATTGCTGTTCATATATTGTACTTCGGTGTTGACAAAAAAGGCCAGGATTATACTTTAAGATAAGTGGCAGTTGGGTTTTTGAAACTGTGCCGTTATATTGTGTGTAACTGAGCCTTCTTTGCAACACATTCTATTATATGCTTTCTGTTTTGTTACATGTTGAGATTAGTGTGTTTATTTCTGCGGGTTTGGTTGGGTCGGTGACTCCAATAGAATATCCCACCTAACCGAGGGTCTATTGTGAGCGTTCTTTTAGGGAACTTATCGTGAATTTCTCAGTTGTAGAAATTTGTTGCGACTTTTGTTGATTGCGCGATATTTTTTCTTAGTTGTGACGAGATGTGTTAGTGTCGTTTTAGTTATTTTTCTCCATTTTTCAGTTTTGTTCTGATTTGTTTGTATTTGTCTGCCTTCTCTTTTCTATTGTTTATTTCTATACACCCTTTATGTTTATACACTGTGTTGTCATTGTATTATTGTGATATTTCGCAGTTATCATTACAATTATTTGTAACATTTTCTTTGGTTTTGCTTTTCAGTTTAGTTGACCTCTGCGAATGTTTTCGATTGTCCAGATGTTTGTCTTTGTTTAATTAGTGTTATATATTGTTGTCATATACAGTCTACATATATACTTGATCATGTACTATTATTAATATGATGCACATAAGATACTGAAGTGATATGGTGACATTATAAACATGGTAACTATACAAAGTCTTTGTCAAAGATTTGTCTCCCACTGAGATTGGGATATAGTGTATTATTATTTCAGAGGTAATGATAGCACATTATTGGACATAATGTCTACATTGGATTTCTTTATCCAGCAAGGGATAACCCTTGGTGAAACTGGTGAGAAATTGAAGGAGTTTGCACTTACTCAATACGACAAGGCGCAAAAAGCAGAAGAGAAAAAACAAAAAGCTGAAAAGAAAAGATTGGAAAGATAATTTTAAGAGAAAAAACAAAAAGCTGAGGAGAAAATATTGGAAAGAGAATTTGAAGAGAAAAAGTTACAAAAAGAAGCTGAAGAGAAAAAGTTACAAAGAGAAGCTGAAGAGAGAAAAATTCAGCTGGAATTTGAAGAGAAAAAGTTACAAAGAGAAGCTGAAGAGAGAAGAGAAAAACAGAAAATGGAACATGAGGAAAAACTCTTGACTTTGGAGATTGAGAAATCAAAAGTGATGAATATGAGTAGTTCTCAAGCGACTTCTAGTAAGACAGATCATAATACTTATAAAGTAAAACTACCTCCTTTCAATGCTGCAAAGGACGATATAACGTTCTATCTTAATAGATTTGAACTGTCATGTGTATAGCATAAGGTAGATAAGGAAAAGTATGTCGGTCAACTGCTGGATACACTTACGGGTGAACCATTAAATACTATAATGGCAATAGATGAACCTGACAAGGCTAACGATGAAGTTGTTAGAGCAACTTTATTAAAGAGGTATCAACTTAAAGAAGATGATTATCGTTTGGGGTAGAGTTCTCAGACTTTATAACAAAGATACGTCTTACTTTCACTCGATGGATTGAGTTGTCTAAGACTGAACACACATATGAAGCACTTATGGATTTATTACTTAGGGACAAAGTAATGTCATCAGTTAATGAGTCCTTTCTTGCCTTTATACACGAACGTAAACCTAAAGACATAAAAGACATGGAACAATACTGTTGCCAGTATGTCACTGCACACCCACCGCAAACGATTAGTAATTCTAAGATTAAAGAGGGTTTGCCCGTGGCTTCTGCGACACCATATGAGCCTAATTTTCAGGGTAGATTTCAAGGTAATAAACGCACTTTTGATAAGAAAAGTTATCGTAATTACGGACAGGATCAGGGTGATCCATCCCACAGTGGTTCGTCTTCAAAGAACTGGAGGCGATCTGACAGCCCTCGTAACCCTGGTTCCGCCAATTTTGGGAACTTTCGTAGAGGTAGCCACAATAAAAACTATCCTAGCTATCAAAATTTTGCAGGGAAACAGCAAAGTCAATCTGGTAGATATTATAATCAAAGAGTAAATCACAATTACAATTGTGAAAACTGCGGTGCAAACCAAAGCAAAAAGTCAAATAACAATAATTCCAGAGGACATAATAGTCGGGGTAGAGGGCAACACAACAATAATAGATCATGTCATCATACTAACTGTGCTCAACAAGAGTTACAGGTAGCTAGCAATGAATCAAATGATAATAAAGCTAACCCTAGTGCTGTCACCTGTTCTGCCTTCGATTATGGGAGAGCATCTCAATGCCCTCAGTGCACTACTTTGTTTGAACCTACTTCCATATCTACATTGAGTTGTGGCCATCCTCTACCCGCTCTTCATGCCGCAGCGGCGCATGACGGGAGAGGATCTCTTCTCCTACATAGAGGTCTAGTGAATAAAAATCCAGTCTCAGTTCTCTTTGATTCTGGATGTACTACTATTGGGGTTAAGCAATCTCTTATAGATCGTTCCTGTGCCACTGGGAAAGAGATCAAATGTGTAACATTAGGTGGCACAGTAGAAAAATATTCGACTGCTATCATACACATAGCTACTCCTTTCTTTACGGGAAATGTCCACGCGTGAATGTTACCGAATCCTATTGCGGATCTTATCGTCGGGCGTATACACGGGGTTAAGGATTGTACCCCGCAGCAAATTGTTGCCTGGAAGAACAAAATATGGAAACTGCTAATGCAGTTGTCACAAGAGCACAGGCTCAGAATATGTCTCCGTCTTCATCGACCGACGGTGATGAAGTACTTGAGCAAGATAATCATTCGGTAATTTCGAGGGACTCTTTTATAAAAAGTCAACAAGAGGACACTTCTTTAAAAAAATTCTTCCTTCTGGTTAAAGATGGTGATCCAAATCAGAACACAAATCGCAAATCCTGGATCACTATGAAGAATGGGGTACTAGTGCGTATGGTACAACACTCAGACACGTCTATACACTCACAAATTCTTGTACCCAAAAGTATGAGAGTTCGTATACTGCAAAATGCTCACGACTCCCAATGCGCTGGTCATATGGGATTTTCACGTACTAAGTCGAGAGTTCTTGCGGCTTTCTTTTGGCCATTCGTAAATAGAGACATACGTCTTTATTGCCGCTCGTGCAAAGTATGTCAAGAAGTCAAGTCGAAAGGTCCTCCCCATGCAGCACCTATCCAGGCTGCGGACATTCCTATTCGTCCGTTTCAAAAAATGGCGTTAGATATCATTGGTCCTTTTAAAATCAAATTAGCAAGAGGACACCAATTTATTCTTACATGCGTTGACATGTGTACTCGTTGGCCAGAGGCCATACCTCTTAAGAGCATTTCTACTGCCGACATTGCAGACGCTCTTTGGATGATATTTTCACGTCTGGGATTTCCTAGGGAAATCTTGTCAGACCATGGCACCCAACTGATATCTGACACTATGTCACAAGTGATGTCTACTCTTAATATTGAAAGGTCTTTGAGTATCATCTATCATCCAATGTCTAATGGGTTAGTCGAACGTCTCATTAGAACCCTCAAAAATTTACTTGGGCTCTCAAGTAACGAAATTCGATGCTGCACCTATGCCGCTATTGGATGAGCTACTTACTAGACTTTCTAACTCGTTTCTTTACCAAACTCGACTTGTCTAAAGGTTATTGGCAAGTTCCTCTAACTGATCGAGCCAAACCTCTCACTGCTTTCTCTACACCCAGGGGCTTGTTCCAATGGAACTTCATGCCTTTCGGCCTTATGAATGCCGCAGCTACATTCGTACGCATGATGCGTCGAATTCTTTCACATCGTTCAGATGTTATTGCATACTTGGACGATATTTGTTTCTTTAGTGATTCTTGGGAAGATCACTATTTGGGGTTATGTGAACTGCTGTCTACTCTGCGCAAGCATAACGTGACAGCTAAACCCTCTAAAGCCTATGTTGGATTTAGGGAAATTTCTTTTCTTGGTCACCGTGTTGAACATGGTCTCTTGAAGACAGAGGACCACAACACTTCTAAGATACTCAACATCACTATTCCTAAGACAAGGAAACAGATCCGCAGTCTCTTAGGCCTAATACAGTTCTACGGAAGATTCATTCAGAATCTTTCTTCTATTACGGCACCACTCTCAACCCTATTGAAGAAAGGGTCTCCTAATGTGGTGCGCTGGTCACAAGAATGCCAATCTTCATTGGATCAGATTAAGTCATTATTTTCATCTCCTCCTATCTTAAGACTACCTACTGCTGATAAGACATTTGTCCTTCGTAGTGACGCATCATCAACAGGGATCGGGGCGGCACTGATGCAAGAGTATTTAGATACTCTGCATCCAGTAATGTACGTCTCTAGGAAGCTGAATGCGGCAGAAAGGAATTATTCCGTTCTAGACCGAGAATTATTGGCTATGGTCTGGGCGATTCTTAAACTTCAAAGATTCCTTCTCGGCGCGCATTTCATAGTAGAAACCGACCAAAAAGCTCTCACAGCTATGCAGAGTAAGGATTTGAAGAGCTCAAGATCCACTCAATATGCTATTGCTCTTCAACCTTTTCATTTCACGGTACGAGCTATCCGTGGTTCGGATAATGTGATGGCAGACATATTATCGCGATGCCCACATGAATCTACTTAACTCTCATGTCTAGATCTCCTGATACATATCTAGATTTATGTCTGTACCTTACAATAACATGCTACTAGAACATTTATGTCACTTTACTTAAATTCAGTGTTATGAATTGTATGATTTCTTTCTCTGTTACCGTTCTTGGTATAACAGAGAAGGTTTAGTTATCACGATATAAAGGTCGGAAATTATTACGGCCACACTTAATAAGGTAGAAATGTAATAGTGACTATGGTACATTATAACATTCTATAAATTGTGTTATTTGTATTGTTCTCAGCAAACCAGTACTTTGTCCGGGAGTGCCGTCACAGAATTATCTTGATGCATTATGATTTCCATGCTGACCATTCGGATGCTGCTTACAAGCGTCCTCCGGACAAGGCTTCTGAGATTATCGCCTGTTAGTTAGAATGTATACCTGTATAGTCATATTGATGTGAAAAGACTTTATAAATTTTGTTACGTTTAACCATTAGATAATAATGATTTTATAGCATTATACTTCGAGAGATTTCCGTTGATATGACTTCTCGATATATTGTCTTTCACCATTGCTACACATGATGATATTGTATGTAAATATTGTTTGCATTGTAACATTGCCTGCGCCTTTGGGTACTTTGGTGGCACCTTCCCGGATATGTTTTATTTGGAGAATATATATTTTCTCTTGTCTTGTGAGATAACTGTTGTTCTCACCAGACGCGCTATTGTGCGTCGATTGGGTCTGACATTATGTCGTTATATTTATGTTGATCCTTTCATCGGCGCATCATTCATGCGTTATGAGCTTGTTGCATCTTGCTCAGTGATGGATTTCAGAAAAAAAAAGTTTCTTTTTTCCCCCCGGGGGGTGCGGTAATCTGTTACTGTCTATTTGGCATATATGTTAAAAACATCAACCTATTTAATTCTTTTGGTGGTCTAAGATAGAGAACTTGTGATTTACATTAGTGACAGGTTTGATTTGTGGTTATCTTCCCCTTGTCTTATGTTGACCTGTGGCGGGGAAGGTCTTGAATTGTTGTCACGTCTTAAGTCACTATTCACATGACCATATACGGAGCGGCTTTGCCTCTCACTTGAGGAAACGCCCTGGTCTCTGTGTTAGTTTCGCTCAGGTCTGTGCTTGTTTGCACATGAACAGGTTTTGGCGCAAAGACCGGGAGACTTCCGTCTTGGCAGTGTACCTTTAGCGTTGTGATCGGACAGAGGTCGGAAGATATTTCCTTGCCATCTTTTCGGGGATTTGGAAGTTCATTGTATGACTGAGATGTCATCTTTCCTTCCCCTAGTTAATTCTGTATGCCAGGAATGGCAGTGTTGTGTTTAGTGTTTTATAGGATTCTGAAACAAGGTAATAGAGTCATTTTTGATCTTCTCGTATGGCTAAGTTAGAGAAGTACATTTGATTACCTTAAGGCAACATGTTGAACAGAGCTCACAGCTGATATGTTATATAGAGCCCCATTATTGGTGCTTGATACGGGAACCAAGACCAAGTTGTCTTTTGAACATTAGAAGCCCAGATAAAGTTATCTACTTGAGTAACCCGCTATGCAAGCGGTAGGACTGGGTGAGTGGGTTCAGTGTATAGCTGTCCAAGAGCCTAAACGCATTTGTCTACCCCCACACTTACCATATCATCCCACATCATATTCCAAGTACTACACGCCTGAAAACATGTATGCTGTTTGTGTGAATGTATTCATTACACCCTGGCAGCGCCTCACGCTGGTGACCTAGATATACACCGCAACATTGGACTGTCCAGGTGATAAAACGACACGCTCACTCTACCAATGTTTACATCACGAACAAACAGACTTTTACAGTGGCCCTTGACTTTTGACGAGTAGTATAGTTAATCAACTTGTGGTCCGGCGAGAGAGATCTAGAAAGACATTGCCCTAGTTTAAAAAGTCTTTAACCTCCTCTCCCCCCCCTCCAACCCCTTTCCCCCAAAGTCGCCGAATGATCTCCACAGAGCTCTACCGGTAAATCGGGCTCGACTGGTCAATAAATGAAGGAGCGTCGGATTAGCTAAGCTGTTAGAGCGTTTTCCCTCTCGAGGGACAGTTACCGGATTATGGAATCGAAAACTGGTACCGTCATGTTCCAGTTTCATCATCATCTCAACCCATAACCCGTCATGGGTCGTAGGGGTGCCATGGTGGAAGCATCAGCAGACATGGTCCTCCACTGCTCTCTATTCTCAGCAATGCGTACAAATGTGGAAAAACCGTGTCCTGCCCATTTTTTGATGTTATCAGCCCAGGATTTTCTTTGCCTTCCTCTTCTCCGTTTACCTTCGACTGTTCCCTGGAGGATCGTTTTCGAAAGGGAGTCATGACGAGTTACATGCCCAAACCAGGCAATCTTTCGACGTTTCACTATTGACAAAAGTGGTTCTTGGTGGCCTGCATAGGTGTTTATCTTCTCTCTAACATAGACATTTGTTTTGTGCTCTTTATAGCAAATGCGCAAAATTCTTCTGTAACATTTATGCTCGAAAGCCTGAATCCTTTGCTCCGTATCTGCAGTGAGTGTCCAGCCCTCACACCCATACAAGAGAATAGATAATACAAGTGATTTGTATAATTTGATCTTCACAGGAAAACTGATGTTACTTTTCCAGATCACATTCAACCTTGTCATGGCAGCTGAGGCCATCTCAAGTCTTGTCTTGATTTCTTTACTTGATCTTCCATCACTACATATAGTGGACCCGAGATATTTAAAGGTGTTAACTTCTTCTAACGTTTGCCCATTTAACGTAATATTGGTCGGAACATGTTTCTTATGGCTATTCACAAATATCTTGCTTTTTTCTATATTAATTTCCATCCCATACGTTCTTGTTACTTTCTCCAGTCTAGAGGTAAGGTCTTGAAGTTCTGATTCTGTTCCAGCTATCAGATCAATATCATCAGCAAAACGTAGATTACAATGGGCGTGTAATGGGATCCTTTACTTTTTTTTTAAATGACTATCTACATTTTTTTGTCTCAATTAAACGTCTGTCACAAATAATGAAAAAATCGCGACTGCTTCACGGGAAAATACAGAAAAGGCACGCATTGTACAATGAACCTAATTTTCGCACACCTATTAAAAGAATGCGCAGACCTGGCAATCTTTTCATGGTGCAGTTTCGGGTTAAATACGGAAACGCACCGCGAAAGCTAAACTTAACACCCATTAAAAGAGCCCGCAGGCTTTTCAGTTTATGTCATGGTGTATTGACCTCTCTGTAGATCATGATAAGCTTGACTATAAAGATCCAGTGAAGTGAAAATGGAATAGGAAGTAATGAAATGACCTCAGGAGAATGAATGCCGTCATCATGCGTTAGAGACAGCTACATTATAATTGTTGCCCGTCATGTATTGGCGGGATTGCGACGTAAAGAACATACCATCCTATCGTCCAATTTTCATTTCTTCACTCCTCTCCGCCATTATTCATTCGAGAATCCTTTTTGTCCTTCATCCAGTCACTTCTTTCCTTTAACATCGTCATCGACATTTACGACCTGGTTATCTTAATCGTCGTTTATGCGAAGTCGGGTGGACAATGATACATTAACCTCTGTTTGTTGGTTGCGAAGTCATTTATTTTAGACACCAGGAGTGGACGTACTAAGCGGGCTGTCGCCTGTCTGATTACTTAATTAGTTCCGGGCAGTCTGGTAGCAAGGCGGACTAGAGATAGATAAGAGTTTCTTGTCTTTTCTCTTTGTAAAACGTATTACTATTTGCGTGTTTTTGTATACAATTTTTTTTTCATTCTAGGGATAGATAAGCAAGTGTCTGCTTTACACCAGCTGGCAAATGACGACAACCCCAAATTTGTGTCGGTGAAGTAAGATAACGAATGTTGGATTCGTGGACATGACTTGCAGAAAATTGCAACTTCCAATGTTGTCTCGGTTGTATCAATATGGAAGAAAGACATACCACGTAACGATTTCCGGAGGTCTCGATAATAATCTTGATACAGGGACACGAGGAAATGAAATTACACTTCCCACAGGACGACCTTGTTGTAATAAGCAAAGATGAAAAGAAAGTACAACCTTGGAAGAGATTATCATTTGTAATAATCTAGGGCAGGCAGGTCGCGTGATTTAATGGCTTTGGTTAAGCAAGTGATAATTGAAGGGCAATAACTTATATGGGCAGGGGATAGTGTTCAGGTGAGATGGGGGCAACTCCTACTAAAAATAAAACTCCTTACCTTGGGGTTGGTTTAATAGAATATTAAACTTAACTTAATTATGATTGGGTCTGCCCCCCCCCCCCCCAACAGAACCTCACTGAGATTCGTGTTTCGGGGGCTAAATTCCGCTTAAAGCCTATTGCATTTTACAATTTCTCCCCAGCATTCCTTTCCTACATCAGGAGATATCATATACAGCCAGAATAACAAATAATAGCAGTAAGGGTTCCAGCATATGACAGGTTATAGGACTAGAGGATCTTCTTAAATTTGAAAGGATAAAACCTCAACAATAGTACTGAAAGCCACATGTCCAAGGAACCTTACGCCAGCGTGAATAGTTTGGACTATACATATCGTAGTAATCCTAACCTGAGGGACGGCGTCTTAAAACAGTTGCCGAACATATTACGGATTTCTGTACATCAAGTCTGTGTGTTAAGAAAACCTAAAATTTGGGGTAAGTTGTAACATGTACGTTTATTAAAAATTATTTGCATCATTTTGACTTGAATAAACTTATGTACAGTTGCACATGAGGCTCGCAGCCTCATCATATAAAAGAACTGCCACATAAACCATCACTGCAAGAGCTAGCGACAGCTTCGTGTGGGTTTCCTAACAGGGAAACAATAGCACAGTTAGCCTCAGGCTCCATAGGGAGCAGGAAGTGGATGGTGATAACTTCATGGTGTATATATTTATTATGCTTACCTTTTTAATAAAGTTTATATATATATATATATATATATATATATATATATATATATATATATATATCTATATATATATATATATATATATATATATATATATATATATATATATATATATATATAAACACATTTGTCACCTTCCGCTTTGATAAAGCACTTTCCTCTGACTCGAATTGTTGAGATTTAATGTTCAGGGGCATCGAGAAAAATTCTGAGGAAGATGAAATGGTGGAAAGAAGCGGTGGTCGCCTGGTGTGTACATCAGGAGACAAAATGCTAAAAAAAGGCATTTGTTTTCTCTCAGTTTTTGGTACCATTTGCCTGAAGTCAACAACAGACAACAGACGGGTCTAATGGGCATGCGACGAAGCAGCCTGAGCAGTTACCCCGGCCTTGCTGTAAGGGACGTGCTGCTGTCAAAGCATTCGACTCTTGAAGAGAAAGAACAGTCAAAACACCTCTGGGAACCAGAAGTGACGGAACCAGACTCTAACTGACCCCACACCCGCGGTTAAGTAAAACACTGGAACGGCATATCGACTATATTTTTTTCTAACTACCACATATTCCTATGCGGATAAAGTTAACTGTTTGTATTTTCCTTTTACAGAAATCAGTTTTACTCATTTTACTCTGTTAAACAAATAACTTACTATTAATTCTGTTTTACATTTAAATATAAATTAAAGTTGGGTTAATCACTTATTGAGTGACTATTATCTCAGCACCCGTGTGACTCACTTCTTAAAATAAATACAGAGCTACACAAATTAATCTTTTGTTGAAACACTTTCAGCTGGTGGCTCATAAACTACGAGTCAAAACTGAAATTTCTCACAAGAAGTGGGAGGAGAATACAGAGTTTATAACGAACTTAGATGACTGAGTTGTTATACTCGCCATTCTAAAATAGTTGTGAGACTTCCTAATACACAAGTAACATTCTTCTATTTATATCCCCGCCTAGAGTAATCTTGAGCGAAGGTTAATACCTTTGAAAACCCTTATTCTTTTTACTCGGAGTTTGGCCATCACTAAACCACTACTGCAGAGCAGGGGAGACAACCCGCGACAGGGATACATGTTCACAGGTAAAATAATAAAGGATTTTATACGTTATCAACATCTTGTGAAATTTCTTGGCTATGACATAATTCGCAATCGTCAAATGCCAGTTCACATTTCCTTTGCTTTCTCATCGCCGTGTGTGTTTAGTTCTCATAACCTTCGTCTGTTCACTGTTGTACTTTTATACCCAATAGCCGTGACATCGCATCAAGTATTCTCAATGTTGTTTTGCATCTGGTTACGGCCATGGCACAGAATAACAAGGTCATCGACAAAATCTAGATCGTCTAGCTATTTTGTCAGACTTCACTAAATTCCACGTTTGTATACAATTTATAGTTTTTATAATTTTAAGCTTTAAAGATCAAATGTTATTCAAGTGTTGCATATTTCATTGAGTTTTTCATTATCTAATTTCCGTTTACATCTTTTAAACAGGGCTGAGTCCGGAATCAGAGTCGTGGGGTCGATCGTTTTTTAGTGGAGTCGGTTAAAAATGTCTGGACTTGGACTCCGAATTGTATGCTATTTCACTAGTAAAAAAAACTATTTTTTTGGCCGGATAATTGTTTGGCCGACTCCACAACCATGCTTTTAAAGACACTCAGACAAAATTTGCATTATTTAGTGCTTGATCACAACACTCTGCGGCGAAAATGATAACAAAATCTATCTTGTTTCCCTTTTCTCTCGCCAAAGGGCATGGATCCACCACTGTGGTTGGTCCCTAAGAAAATGTACACCCTAGCTTCACATAAAAGGTTTGAGGAGCTTTCGCCTCATAATCAAGTCCAACATAATAATGGGAGGTAACTAGGGGTGATGTGGTCATAATAATAAGAAACTTCAATTCAAATGTCAAATCATTGTTATTGTATGTCTGTAAAACATGGAGAAAGAACAACCAAAAATAAAGCTATAGACTTTCATAAATGGATGCTTGCATAGAATAGACGGATTGAAGTGATGTGACAAGATCACTGGTGTGGAAGAGATGTCAAGAAGTAAGCAAGCGTCAGTGGAGGAAGAAAGAGGAAGAAGGCGCTGGGGGATGGTTAGGGCACACGATGAGAAAACCTGTTGATAGCATTACATGACAGTCTTTGTTCTGGAATCCACAGGGTACGAGAGCTAGAGGGAGACAAAAGAACACATGGGGAAGAGAGTTGGGGACATGAAGATGACACAGGATGACCTTGAGATTTTGGCGCGAGACATGAAGATTTGACGTACGTTTGTTAAAAAGCCTAGGCTCTGTGGGGAGTTGAACGGGGAGGAATGAATGAATTCACGTGATTTATAGCGATTAGTTTTGAATGATGAGGCTGTAAGCCCCCATTCACATTTTTATATCAACCCCTCTTTTGACAAGCGAGGAGCGACCCTATAATTTCTTTGTCTCCCCGACCCCCGGGATTTAGACGAAGCGGACGAAGCAGCTGGTTCAATGTCGAGAATCAAAAATGAAGTAATGGCATTGAATAAAGATGTAATTCATCACTACATATTCACAAGAAAATGTCTCGCAGGACCTTCGCAAGCATGCGAGGATTTATTTTTAAAATATTTGTGTAAATAACATTCATATTTCTCATCTTTGTCTAAAGTTTGAGTCTGGCTATTCAAAAATACATCTGGAAACTTAAGTGTTTTAGCTTTATCATTTGGAACACTGTCATACTACAACCCATTTTATATATATATATAAAATTCTTTATTTTATTAACACATTGAGGCATATTGTCTATAACTAGACTGCTTGCGTCCGGGTCAGCGTACCAGAGCTGACCAAGACCCTACTCCACCTCCAAGTGGTGGTGCTGGAAACAGGCTGCTTCACTGCAGTCTGGCTGAGAGAGTAGGGATCGTAGTGGGATGGCAAACCCGGTCCCCAAAAATGCCGTTCTTAAGTCGGATGTGTCTGCCGAAAGGCGCAAATATCGCAGCTTCGCTGTAAACGGACACAACGCAACCAGCGTCCTGTTCAGGACGAACACAGAAAAAGAAAAGGAAGATATATAAAATCAAAGCTTTTTCTGTCAGTACATAACGCTAAGGGAAGCAAGTTTAGTTGAAAGTTAGAAATTAATTGTATTGTTTCCCTTTTTTGTACTCTCCCGAAAAAAGTAACACTTACCAAAGAAGAATGCGCAAATGAATGCGTGCACAAAAATAGTTATAGAATGTGTGATGCCGTATACACACATTGGGATCTTCGCTGCTGCTACGAAGTTCGTGTACTGCGGTGATGCACAGTGGTTTTTTCTTTTTAATACTTTTGAATAAATAAAATTACCGTTAGGTATTGGTGCTTTTGAATTCAATTCCCGTCTTATGACGGGCTTTTACACTTGTGTGCGTGTGTATATATCTATATATCTATATATATATATTATGCATACACATTTTTAAAATGTATATTTCATGAAAAACATTTACAATTGTAATTTTCTTTATCACATTTTAAAGCTAAGAGATAGACAATTTTTCACAAAAAGCATAAATTTAGCTTAAATGTTCAAAATGCCCCACCATCAGCATGAGTGCATGAGCGACGTCTCTCGCCAACATCCAGTGCCATTTTACAATTGTTTTTCTGTCTTCACAACTTAATTAAATATTCTCCGTCATTGTTCATGTATCCTCCAAAAAAAAAAAAAATTATTACTCCTTTGTGAAAAAAAGTTATCTTTTATCATTTCCCTTCATAGACAGATAGGTCTCGTGATCATTGGTCGGAAGCCTACCTAGGAGAAGATAAAACTCTGATTTCAAACCACCGCTGCCTTGCGGAAATATCCGTTTTCGGGAAAGGCTTTGAGAGTAAACTCAGATGATAAACTCTGAGTCGGTGTACCTAAGGCAGTCTAATGTTGGAAAATGATCCCGTTACACGCCCATTGGGAATATGGTGTTAGGCCCATTGTTGCGGTCATTTTTGACGGAGTTTCAAACGTCAATTTATTTGTCGTATTTTTTCACCCTGGTCAAAGTTAGGGAACTATGTCTTAACTTTGCGGTGTCAGGTTGATTAGGGGTTATCTCCCCTTTTGGTTCATTCATTGTGTTTGACCAGTATTGAGATAGGGTCAAAGGTACATAGTTCTGTGCCATTGCCCATGCGCAGTTTGGGGCGCGAAGGGTTAGACTTCCATGAGGTAGAGATGTGAACTGGCTTCTGTGGGACGTGAATGTCCGTTGTATTTTGGGGAAGGAAAATCTTCGAAGTGACTGCGTTGTCACTTTTCCCCAGTGATTTACTGTACGTCAGGAATGACGACAGTGTTGTTTCTTGTGTTCTGAGGATTCTGTTCAAGGTACACCGACTCTATCATTATTACGCATTCGGTTGCAGAACTTGTTAAAGGCTTACCTAGCCTGTGAGAACAGCTCACAGTTCCTATAATGCAGAACCTATATTTTGTGCTCGAGGTAGCCATTTAAGACTATTCGTCTTCATTTGATCAGAAGTCCAGTGACGAAGTTATATATGGTGGAAACCGCAGGTTGGCGGTATATTTATATAATCATTATAGCAGGGTTTATGCAACCTGCTTATGAAGAATACTCAGCTGACGTCATATTGAGGCCCTGTGTTTCGGCCAATACTCTACAACATGATAAGATGCAACTGGCGTGTCATGCCAAGTTGAACGACGGCCCTGGTAATATTATTACATGATTTAGGAGCTCGTCTTTTGTATGACGGAGTTATTAAGGTATCTGACGCGTTAAGTCAGGGATACCAAAGCGGCATTGTGAACTGTACTTTAAAGGACATACCACTATTGACCATGCCCACATATTTGAATGTTTTCCAGCCTTAGAATGCCTGATATGTACTAATCGATTTCAGTTAACATGATGTACATGATCCTGCTTACATTGACTGTTCCTGTGATACTACTGTTAGTCCTGTGATTAAATGTGTGAACTGTTACCAGTAGTTACAACCATCATTGGCTTCCGTATGAGTGTGACTGGGTGAATTGTCTACATATATATGAGCCTAAACGCATTCGCGTCTCTACACACCCCTGTCTCACATCATCATCATCATCGTACAAGAACCATGTATGCTGTCAGCGTGAGAGACCTAGATCTTCACCGCACCATTACACTGTTCAGGTGACATCAACACGCATACCTGGCTAATTACACATCAACATTAGGGGACCCCACGAAAACACAGTAACATTTCTGGCTGACCAGTTCCGTGGGCTTTTCGGCTACAATTTTGGTTTCTGCTACATATTGGAATGATCAAGGTTGACAGCTTACAAATAACACAGGTCATCGACTGTTGACCCACATAAACAGTGTTAGCATCTGTGTGATAATGCTACATGAACCACAGTTGGTACAAGTACTGGAGTTAGCATCTATGCAATATTGCTACGTGGACCACAGCTGCACACAAGTCGATTCCTTATTGTAAACAGTACCACTGGTTGTTTACACGTTACAGCTGCACACAAGTCAAGTCCTTTTTGTAAACAGTACCGCTGGTTGTTTATCGTTACAGTCAACAGACTCTCCAACGACTGAGCGATCAAGTCACGTAGTTTGAGGGCAAGTTCTTTTCGTAAACAGTACCATCTACGAACTTTTCAATATTGGTTCTCAAGTCTCAACTAGTTGTCGAGAAGGTCATAGTGACTTTATGTTCCTGAAGACCACTAAATGTTATCGTCGTACAGTGGATCTAACAATCATTGCGCGCTTGACATTGTACTTCCGTGTTGACAAGGAGCAAGAAAGTTACTTTAGTATCATGTGTAACTGAGCTTTGTTTTGCAACACATTCCATTATATGTTGTTTATGTTATTTGTGATATTGTTGTGTATATTTCTGTGGGTTGCTTGGGAAGGTGACTCTTGTAGATAATACCACGTAATAGAGGTATCTACTGAGAGCGTGTCTTTAGGGACTGAACAATTTTCCTTCATTGGAAATTGTTAGCTATATTTATTGCTATTTACGTTTAGGTGTGACGAAGTGTACCTTTTCGTTGTTTTCGTTATATTTTTTCTGTTCTTTAGTTTTGATTTCATTCGTTTGTATTTGTAGGCCTCTCCTTCCTTTCATTTATTTCTTTACATCTTTTCGTTTATAATTGTGGTGTCATTGGTTTTGTTCATTTTCGCAGTTATCGTCACATGCTTTGTGATATTTTCCTTAGTTTCGCCGTATTGTTTATTTGACTTCTGCGAACGTTTTCGGTTGTTGTTCTGTATCTTTGTCTTTGTATTTATTATTGTAATACATTGTTATCATACACAGTCTAGATTTATATACTTGGTCATGTATTATTATTATTATTATTAATATGGTACACTCTTCACATAGAGATTATTGATAGAATAATATTATAAAGAATCAAGAAAACCATACAAGGTCTTTGGTTAAGACTTGTCTCTCAAAGAGATTGGAATAAAGTATAGTGAGTATACAAGTCTAGCATTACAGACTTGTCTCCCATTGAATTGGGATAAGTGTATTATTATTGCAGGTACTAATACATAAGAATCAGACAGAATGTCTACATTGGATTTCTTCATCCAGCAAGGGTTAACCCTTGGTAAGTCGGGTGATATATTGGAAGAATATGCAAATGCTCAATATGCCAAGGCATTGAAATCAGAAGAGAAGAGACAGAAAATAGAAGCTGAGACTAGAAGATTAGAACTTGAAGAGAAAAGGTTTCAAAGAGAAGCTGCTGCTGAAGAGAAAAAACTGCAAGCTGCAGCTGAGGAGAGAAGATTTCAAGCTCAAGCTGCTGCTGAGGAGAGAAAACTTCAGGCTGAGGCTGAAAATAGAAGATTAGACAGAGAAGCCGAGGAGAGAAAGGAAAAAGCAAAAATGGAACATGAGGAGAAACTCTTAGCTTTGGAGTTAGAAAAATTAAAATTGACAAATATGGGTGCTCATCAAGCAAGTTCGGGTACGACAAAGGAGTTTGCTAGTAAGATCAAATTACCTCATTTCAATCCTTTAAAGGACGACATTGCAGATTATCTGGATAGATTCCAATTTTTATGTGAAACGCATAAGATAAAAAAAGGAAAAATATTTCGAACTGATGGAATTTTTTACAGGTGAACCAGTGACTACTCTAATGACCATAGAGGAGCATGACAGGACTATTTATGATGTTGTCAGAGCAACATTACTAAAAAAAATGTCAGCTAAAAGAAGAAGATTATCGCCTTCGTTTTAGGACAATGTTGCCAGAAAATGGAGTAGATTTCTCTGATTTTATTACAAAGATACGTCGTACATTCACACGATGGATTGAGTTGTCTCAAACTGAGAAAACATATGAAGGTCTAAAGGACTTATTGCTTCCAGACAAAAGTTTGTCATCTGTTAATGATTCTTTCCTTGCATTTCTTCATGAGCGTAAACCTAGAAACTTAAAAGACATGGAGGAATACTGTTGCCAGTATACCACCGCGCATCCCCATGCTACAGTTAGCAATTCTAAAGTGAAAGAAGGGTTGCCAGTTGCTTCGGCAGCACCATATGGCCCTAATTTCAATAAGAAATTTCAGGGTGCTCAACAAAACTGGAATAGGAAAAGTAATCAGAATTACACTCAGAATCAGAGTAATCCAACATATAATGGTTCTTCTTCTAAGAACTGGAGACAAGATGGTAGTTCTCGCAATTTTGGTGGTAACAATTTTAGACACTATCGCAAAGGTTATCACAATAAAAACTATCCGAGCTTTTCTTCTCGAGATAATCATTCTCGACGTCAAGAATATGACGATGGTGGTTATGGAAACCGGGATTCAAACAGGAATGATGATTACAATAGGCAGTATGATAACAATTACAAGAGAAATGATAATCGCGGCAGACCTAGACATAACAAAAGAAAATCTTACCAACAGGCAAACTCTGCACAACAAGAGTTTAATGGAGCCTGTAGTCAGGTGAATGATGGTGGGAACTCTAATGCTATCACTGGTTGTGCTTTCGATTTTGGGAGAGCAACTGAATGCCCCCAATGCTTAACATTGTTCGAGCCATCGACTGTATCTACCTTAATTTGTGGTCACCCTCTTCCTGTTCTTCCTGCTACAGTTGCGCATGATGGGAGAGGATCTCCCATCTTGCAATAACGGTCTTGTGAATGAGAGTCTAGCCTCAGTGCTTTTTTATTCTGGATGTACTACTGTCGGGGTTAGACAGTCTCTCATAGATAAGCGCTGTTACACGGGAAAGGTGGTCAAATGTGTTACATTTGGTGGTACCATGGAAAAATATCCTACTGCTATCATTAGCATTGACACTCCCTTCTTTACAGGAGATGTCCACGCGTATCTTCTTCCTGGTCCTGTTGCGGATCTTATAATCGGTCGTATTCATGGGGTTAAGGAATGCACCCCGCAACAAATTTCTATTTGGGAGAAACAAAACATCCAAACGGTCAATGCGGTGGTAACAAGAGCCCAAGCTCTTATTCCTCCAACTTCATCTGATGATAGTAATGGAGTTGATATCCAAGACGATCACTTGGTGATTTCGCATGACTCGTTTGTTAAACGACAAGAGGAAGATCCTTCTTTAAAGAAATTCTTCCTTCTAGCAAAGAAAGGTGATCCTAATCAGAATACGAATCACAGATCGTATATCACTATGAAGAATGGTATACTGGTACAAATGGTACAACACTCAGACAAGTCTATGCATTCGCAAATTCTTGTGCCTAAGTGTATGAGAGCCTTAATTCTTCAACATGCACACGATTCTTAGTGTGCTGGACACATGGGTTTTTCCAGAACTAAGACTAGAGTCCTTGCGTCTTTCTTTTGGCCATTCGTGAACAAAGACATACGAATTTATTGCCGATCTTGCAAAATTTGTCAAGAGGTCAAGTCTAGAGGTCCAAGACATGCTGCACCTATTCAGGCTGCAGATATTCCTATTCGGCCGTTTCAGAAAATGGCAATAGACATTATTGGCCCGTTTAAGATTAAGTCAGCCAGAGGACATCAATTTATCCTTACTTGCGTTGACATGTGCACTCGTTGGCCAGAGGCTATTCTTCTTAAGAGCATATCAACTGTCGATATCGCAGATGCTCTTTGGCTCATATTTTCTCGTCTGGGATTCCCCGGAGAAATACTGTCAGACCATGGCACTCAATTAATACCAGACACTATGTCTCAGGTAATGGCCACTCTGGACATTAAAAGGTCTCTCAGTAGTATTTATCACCCAATGTCCAATGGATTGGTTGAACGTCTTAATAGGACACTAAAGAACTTATTTGGCAAGATAACGGAGGATCATCCTGATGACTGGGACAGGGTTCTACCTGCAGCTCTCTTTGCTTATAGAGAGGTTCCCAACGAACATACAAGGTTTTCTCCCTTTCAACTTGTTTTTGGCGCGCAACCGCGCGGTCCTATGTCCTTGCTACACGATTTGATAACTTCCGATAATATTGACGATGATACACAATCGTCATATGAGTATGTTATTGCTCTTAGGGAAAAGATTATCGAATCATGCAGGCTGGCAACTTCATCATCCGAATTTGCTAAAGAAAAGGCTAGGCGATTTGCTAATAAGAAAAGACGCCTACGTCAACTTTGTCCTGGAGACAAAGCGTATGTCTTGCTTCCCACGAGGGAGAATAGACTTCTCATTTCATGGAAAGGTCCATACATTATAGTGTAGAAAATTTCCGATGTCGACTATATTGTCGATGTTGATGGAAGGCATAAGATCTTTCATATAAATATGCTTACGGAATTTATTGAACGACCAGACTATTTGCAGCCTATTTTCCAGGCGACGGACGACTCTCCAGTCCAACATTGTCATATCTCATCCCTGTCTGTTATACAGGATGAGGAAACTACTTTTTCTGATGTTAACTTACCTCTTCCTGTGATTCCACTTAATTCTACGGAATCATGGAAAAACGTTACCGTTTCTTCGGATTTGTCTTTTGAGGAACAGCGTCAGGTATATATACTACGCTACAATCATTTCAGGATGTCCTTACCGACATTCCTGGACACACACATGTCATTGAACATGACATCATACTTACTGATCGTAATCCGATCAGAGTAAGACCATACCCTATACCTATTCATTTTCAAGCACAAGTCGAGAAAGAATTGGATGAAATGATTCAGTTGAAAATAATTGAACCATCCACTTCAGCTTATTCTTCGTCGATGGTTATTGTTCGAAAGAAAGACAATAACATACGTCTTTGCGTTGATTATCGCAAATTAAATCAAGTTACGAAGTTCGATGCTGAACCTATGCCTTTATTAGATGATCTACTTATTAGACTTTCTAAAGCTAGATTCTTTACTAAACTAGACTTGTCGAAAGGTTATTGGCAGGTCCCTTTGACGGAACACGCCAAACCTCTCACTGCTTTTTCAACACCAAGGGGTTTATTTCAGTGGAATTTTATGCCTTTCGGGCTTATGAACGCCCCAGCAACTTTCGTGCGCATGATGCGACGAATTCTATCATGTCCTACAGATGTCATCGTATATTTAGACGACATCTGTCTTTTCAGTGATACTTGGGAAGAACACTATTTGGGTTTGAATGAATTACTATCTACTCTACGTGAGCATAATTTGACTGCAAAACTCTCTAAAGCTTTTGTTGGGTTTAGTGAAATTTCTTTCCTATGTCATCGGGTTGGTCATGGTCTATTAAAGACAGAGGACCAAAACATTTCTAAGATATTAAATATCTCGGTTCCAAAGACAAAAAAGCAAGTGCGTAGTCTCTTGGGATTGATAAAATTCTACGGAAGATTCATTAAGAATCTATCCTCCATTATGGCACCACTTTCAACGTTATTAAAAAAAGGTTCTCCTAATATGGTGCGTTGGTCCCAAAAATGCCAATCGTCATTAGATCAGGTTAAGAATTTATTCTCATCTCATCCTATCTTAAAACTACCAACGATTGATAAGACTTTTGTCCTTTGTAGTGATGCCTCTTCCACTGGGATTGGAGCGGCACTATTGCAGGAGTATTCAGGAACTCTGCATCCTGTAATGTATATCTCTAGGAAGCTGAATGCGGCAGAAAGGAATTACTCGGTTTTAGACCGTTAATTGTTGGCTATGGTTTGGTCCATTCTTAAGCTACAAAGGTTCCTTCTGGGCGCGCATTTCATTATGGAAACCGACCAAAAAGCTCTTACAGCTATGCAAAGTAAGGATTTGAATGCTGTTGCTCTTCAACCTTTCCATTTCACGGTGCGAGTTATCCGTGGTTCGGATAATGTGATGGCAGACATATTGTCTAGATGCCCACATGATTCCATTTAAATCTTGTGTCCTAGATCTCCTGATACACTTCCAAACTTTGTCTGTTCTTAATATCATAATATATATTAACACAATTGTGTCACTATTTGGATGATGTATAATGACTTTAACAAATTTGGTTATGTCCATCCATGATATATATCCATTAGATATGTTGATAGTATAGCATTGTATTTCATGATATTTGTATATTGCTATAATTAGAGTATTTCATAATTTTTGATATGTATGTTGGGGTTGCCAGCAACTTAGATTTCTTTGATGGTACCTCCCGAGTTTGTTTTGCTTAGAGGAAATATTTTCTCTTATGTTGGGAGATGATTTTATTCTCCCCAGACGCTTTATTTGTGCGTCCATTGTACCTGATATTAGGTTCATTCTTTCATTGGCGCATAATTGATGATTGTGCTATCTTCCTCATGGTTATATTTTTTTTTAATGTGTCATTTTTTTTAACAGGGGGGGGGGGTGCAGTAATATGTTGCGGTCATTTTTGACGGAGTTTCAAACGTCAATTTATTTGTCGTATTTTTTCACCCTGGTCAAAGTTAGGGAACTATGTCTTAACTTTGCGGTGTCAGGTTGATTAGGGGTTATCTCCCCTTTTGGTTCATTCATTGTGTTTGACCAGTATTGAGATAGGGTCAAAGGTACATAGTTCTGTGCCATTGCCCATGCGCAGTTTGGGGCGCGAAGGGTTAGACTTCCATGAGGTAGAGATGTGAACTGGCTTCTGTGGGACGTGAATGTCCGTTGTATTTTGGGGAAGGATAATCTTCGAAGTGACTGCGTTGTCAGTTTTCCCCAGTGATTTACTGTACGTCAGGAATGACGACAGTGTTGTTTTTTTGTGTTCTGAGGATTCTGTTCAAGGTAACACTGACTTATCATTATTACGCATTCGGTTGCAGAACTTGTTAAAGGCTTACCTAGCCTGTGAGAACGGCTCACACTTCCTATAATGCAGAACCTATATTTTGTGCTCGAGGTAGCCATTTAAGACTATTCGTCTTCATTTGATCAGAAGTCCAGTGACGAAGTTATATATGGTGGAAACCGCAGGTTGGCGGTATATTTATACAATCATTATAGCAGGGTTTATGCAACCTGCTTATGAAGAATACACAGCTGACGTCATATTGAGGCCCTGTGTTTCGGCCGATACTCTACAGCATGATAAGATGCAACTGGCGTGTCATGCCAAGTTGAACGACGGCCCTGGTAATATTATTACATTATTTAGGAGCTCGTCTTTTGTATGACGGAGTTATTAAGGTATCTGACGCGTTAAGTCAGGGATACCAAAGCGGCATTGTGAACTGTACTTTAAAGGACATACCACTATTGACCATGCCCATATATTTGAATGTTTTCCAGCCTTAGAATGCCTGATATGTACCAATCGATTTCAGTTAACATGATGTACATGATCCTGCTTACATTGACTGTTGCTGTGATACTACTGTTAGTCCTGTGATTAAATGTGTGAACTGTTACCAGTAGTTACAACCATCATTGGCTTCCGTATGAGTGTGACTGGGTGAACTGTCTACATATATATGAGCCTAAACGCATTCGCGTCTCTACACACCCATGTCTCACATCATCATCATCATCGTACAAGAACCATATATGCTGTCAGCGTGAGTGACCTAGATCTTCACCGCACCATTACACTGTTCAGGTGACATCAACACGCATACCTGGCCAACTACACATCAACATTAGGGGACCCCACGAAAACACAGTAACACCTATATTTTCTTGACCATCTTGACTGATGTAGTCAGCATCACGCCGGCCGCCTTAACCTTCCCAGAGTTGCCCTGGTACGCAATTCATGAGGCTGGGTCGACCCCGGAGCCGTTTGCAGTCTTAAAAATCTCACCTCAGCTGGGGATCGAACCATGGACCACCACGCTAGGAAGCCAGTGCGCTAACCACTGTGCTACCACGGCTCCAGTGTAATGTTGATTCGACATTATTCTGGCAACTCCTGCGACGTGGCTGGTACCAAACTGCATCCGCTACTGCCGTTCCTTTGGAACTACCGGCTACGTAGAGAGTGGAAACATATTGCACGGGCAACAGCTTGATCTCCATATAAATGTGCCTACGCTCGAGCCCTGGAGCGGATACTCCAGCTTCACCTTTAAAGATATCTTCTACGGACATAATAAATAAGGAGGTCCTAGAAAATCTAGGTATGAAAAGAGAACTAATGAGGGAGGTCAAAGTTCGGCAGCTAAAATACTTTGGCCACATAAAAAAAGAAAACACCTAGCAGAAGACCATAACAGAAGGGAGAGCTGGAGGCAAACGTGCAAGGAGAAGACAGCGCTAGAAGTGGGAAGATAACATCAAGAGATGGACAGGAAAGAGTGTCGTGGAATATTCTAATCCACATATATAAATTAAAAGGTAAATGCAAAGCCTAACAAATAAATTTAATAAAAGGAAGAAGAATGGTAAAGAACAGTGCTGTCACAATGACAGTACTCGAAATCCCCTTTGTTTTATGCTTCGTCTGCAAATTGTAACGTTTCCACGTTAAATATAAGCCACTGCATAAATACAAGCGTTTCCACAACACATTAAAACGGGTATTGCATTTCTAAGAAAAACATTGAGAGGCACACTGCGTAATGACCTAAATTAATCCTAACATTAATTATACTACGTTACCAAAACGAACGAACATGATGTAAAGCCTATAATGCTCCAGCCTGAACAGAAGGTGTCGGAGGAAAGTAAAACTGCATGGAATGGCCAAACAGTACACTGACACCTAGATTATTGATTAGACAGAAATAATGCTGGAATTGCAGAGGCGTAGTAACCATTAGGGAGGGAAATACTGGTATAAAGTATTTCAGATGAAGCTGACAGTTGGCCTAACGCTCTGAACTCAATGTTTGTGATGTATTGTGCTCAGTGTAGAAAGAGAGTATAAATTAGTTATGACGTAGAAGGTACATCCTTCTTGTTTTCAGGGACCGTGGTCTTAAAGTTATTGAGCAGCACCTGGTCAGAGCTTTGCTGAATCCAGAGTCGGACAGCATACTCCTTGGTCCATTTAGCTATCAGTGAGGTGTCTCCAGAGCCCAGGGGAGAAATCGAGCAGAGGAGTCTTTTCCTGCCGCCATCACGCAAGATAAGCTGATGTGGCCAGCTGAGCTCAACATTATGTACCCCCATCTTAAAATGACAGTGTAAAATACAATTAAGAGGGGAATTTAATTGTTTTAATATCAGGAACTGAGAACATCTCCAATACTAGTTCCAATAAAGACAAACTATTGAAGTCATGATGACAAATACCAACAGAGCTTGAACAAAACAAAACCAGTATTACCTCATATTACTACTACACAACTAACACACATAGGATACTATTAAAAATAGATGTCACTACAAGATTCATATTAATAAATTCTGTACATATAACTTGTAATTAAAATTGATTGTGATTCCTGGTTCCTTTGTATTTGAATCAGGACACATATACATTCATGACAGCAATGATATATTGGGGTCTCGCTCTTGGGATTTTGAATCTTTCCCTATTAAAAACATTGGGGGGTAATTCACTTCAGGGAATAATAAGAATTAAAAAGGTATCCTTGGGTGGAATTAAATAAGGTTGAGCTCTCGGTGCCTGTGTTGTCCATTAGATATATATTTAGAGATTGAATTGTTAGTTAGACATTGTATAAACTTACCTGATAGACAATGGCGGACCTAGCCAAATTTCGATCTGCTGCTGTTCAGACTGCAAAAGAGTTAGGATTAGATGGGCAAGTTATGGTTGCCTATGTCACTACTGAATGTGACAAATTTATTGAACGCGAAGAAAGAAGGTTTGAAGCCGAAAGAAAGTTAGAGGCTGAAAGGGAAATTAAGAAGTTACAATTTGAGGCTGAGGCTGAGACTAAGAGGTTGCAGATTGAGGCTGAGGCTAAGAAATTGGAAGCAGAGGAAAGAAGACAGGCTGCAGAAAGAGAAGAGAAGAAATTAGCTGCAGAAGAAAGAAGATTGACTGCAGAGAGGGAAGCAGAAAAGGAGGAGAAGAGATTACAAAGGGAACATGAGTTACGACTAAGGGAGTTTGAGTTTCAAGGCCATGCTCCTGAAAATGGTGCCAGTCCCTTTGCCTCTGATGCCACTGCTAGCCAGGGAGCCTCAACCTCAGCTATGAATTTTCATTTAGATCATTTTGTTGAGAAAGACGATGATATAGAGAGCTATCTAAATAGGTATGAACTATTAGCTACCACGTATGGGTTAGAGAGAGAAAGGTGGAGCTTAAAGTTATCTCAAGGACTTCGTGGGGCAGCTTATGAAGTTTTTGCAAAAATGAGCAGAGGTGATCAGGAAAATTATGACATGCTAAAGCAGGCTCTTTTGTTAAGATATGAAAAGAATGCAGAATTTTATAGGAAAAAATTTAGGAATGCTAAACTACTGTCAGGTGAAACCTATCACCAGTTCTCGGCACGAATAGAGACATACTTGGAGAAATGGACTTCTCTGGGGAAAACCCAAGATCTTAAGGAAATGGTCCTTATAGAGCAATTAAGAGAGTCCATGGCTCCAGACCTGAGAAAGTTTCTCATGGAACAAGGTGCAGAGAGGCTGGGTGAGTTGCTAAATGTTGCTGAAAGGTATCAAGCAGCTCAAGCAGAGGTAACAGGTAATAAAAAGAAACAGGTGGATAACTTTAGGGCACCACAGAACTTTAATAAATTTGATCCTAAGGATCAAAACAAAGGTAAGCACCAGTTTGATAGGCCACGGTATGAAAATAAAAATAAATTCCCACAATTCGATGAAAGGAAATATGATGAAAGAAAATCTTTCAACCAAGGAAAAAGGTGGTGTAAGAATTGTCAGATGGACAATCATGACACTGACCGTTGCAGAAGGAAACCTGTGTATATGGCAACCCTTCAGGTCAGGTCGACCTCAAGACAGGAGGAGGATATTACGTTGAATACCACTCCAGATGAGATGAGGAAGGCACAGGCTGGGGACAAGACCCTCAAGCCTTGTTTCAGGAAATTGTCAACTTGTCATACAACTCCAGGCAAGGGAGATTTTTACATGAAAAACAAGTTGATGTATAGGAAGACTGGAGCTAGATCCAAAGGTCAGGGACAGCTGGTACTTCCTAAAAGATATAGGGCAGACTTAATAAGGAGCCTACATGTGAAACCAGATGGGGACCATGAGAAAATAGGTACCATCATTCAAAAGGTGGCTCACAATTATTATTGGCCCAAAGCAAGATGGGACATTGAGAATTTTGTAGAAAGGTGTAGCATAGCACATGAGGGAACACCCACAAGTGGGAACATTGATCAGGACCTGGACACGCCACGGGGCAAAATTAGGCCTGACAATAAAAAGAAATATAAATTTGATAAAGTGGACCAAATGGAATGGGAAGCCCCTTTTCACGGACAAGCTTCACTTAACTGTTTTACAATGGCCACTATGCGGAGAGTGCAAAAAGATGTCTTACCCCAGTATAAGCCGAAAATCCCTCAATCGGACTTAAACAAACTGGAGGAAGAGGATGCAGAGAGGAAATCTCTCATCAAGAATTTTAAGTGGGGAGAAAGCCCCAAAAGAAAAATTGGTAGCGGTCGTTTTGTGAATGATAATTCTGGGAGGAAAAATCATCACTATAGAGCTTCGAGTGGAAGAGACCATACCGGTGCATGGACAACGAGGTCCACAAAATAAAAGGTCCACTCGAAGCTTTGTTAAGAACGTGGACTGATGAAAAGGCAGAGGAAAACATTACATCTTCATACCAATATGTGAATGAGCTGACCACTCGTTTAAAAACTGGCTGGAAACTTGCCAATGAAAATTTGAAACAAGCCAGGAAGAAACATGCTGCCTATTATAACAGGAAGGCGAAAGACAGAGATTTGGCTGTGGGAGAGAAGGTACTGCTTCTTCTCCCCGGGAGTCAGAATAAGTTACAAATTGGATGGCAGGGTCCATATACAGTTCTAGAGAAGGTGTCTAGAACAAATTATAAGATAGATAAGAAAGGGAAAGAAAAAATCTATCATGTGAATCTCCTGAAGAAATATTTGGAAAGAGAACATCAGGAAGAGACACACTTGTTGACCTTGTCCATCGCCATGGAGATGAAAAAGGAACCACTTTCATCATGTGAATATCCATTACACCCCTGTGAGACAGCAGCACAGGTGAAAATCAGTACACATTTAACGAAAACTCAGAAAGAGAGAGTGCAACAGGTTCTAAATAATCATGCAGAGGTGTTAACAGACCGACCAGGGCATACAAACCTATTGGAATATGATATGAAACTGATAGACCCCACACCTGTCTGTATGAAACCATATTCGATTCCGTTTGCTAAGGAGAAAGCTTTGAAGGAAGAGATAGACTATCTGTTGAAGGAAGGAATTATTTCGCACAGTGAATCTTCGTATAGTTCCGGTGTTGTACTCTTAAGGAAGCCCTCTGGAGAACATAGACTCTGTATAGATTACAGGAGACTGAATGCTATTACAGAAGGACAGGTGGATCCATTGCCGGATACAAATCAGCTGTTTGCCAGACTAAATAAAGCTAAATATTTCTCCAAAGTAGATCTGAGTAAAGGATACTATCAGATTCCAGTAAAGCCTGAGGTTAGACCATACCTAGCTTTTAGTACCTCAGAAGGACACTATGAGTTTAATAGATTGCCATTTGGATTGAAGAATGCGCCTAGTGTCTTCTCTAGAATGATGAGAAAATTATTGGACCCTCTGAATAATCCATATATAACAAATTTCATGGATGATATCCTTATAGCAACAGAAACATTTGAGGAACACATTGACTCTCTGAACATGCTGTTTAATCGACTTAGGGAGGCAAATTTAACAGCCCGACCAACCAAATGTTGCGTTGGATGTAAAGAATTGGAATTTTTGAGACACACAGTTTATCAGGGAAACATGACCCCTGACCCAAAGAATTTAGAGAAACTACAGAAAGCCCCGAGACCACAAACCAAGAAGGACGTGAGATCCTTTGTCTCATTATGTGGTTTCTACCAGAAGTATATCAAAAACTTTAATTCCATATGTGCACCGTTAACTGATTTGACACGTAAAGGACATCCAGATCGCATTACATGGACACCACAATGTGAAATGGCTTACCAAGAATTGAAGGAAAACCTCACAAGTAAACCTATTTTGAAATTACCTGACTTAAGTCAAGAATTCATTGTAAGAACGGATGCCAGTAATATTGGGTTAGGTGCAACTCTACTACAGAAATCAGATGCATTGGATGGGGAATTAAGCCCAGTGGCATATGCTAGCAGAAAGTTGAATAAAGCTGAAATCAACTACTCAACTAGCGAAAAAGAATGTCTTGCAGTAATATGGGCAATAAAGAAATTCAATATTTATCTGTATGGGAAGGCATTTAAGTTGCAAACGGACCACAAACCTTTATCGTTTCTAGCACAGGCTAGGCATGAGAACTCTAGGTTACGCTGATGGTCTTTACTTTTGGCTCCATATAATTTTAGCATTGAGTATATATCTGGAAAAACAAATTTGGGAGCGGATTTTTTAAGCCGCCATCCGTGTGATGAGAATCACCGTAAACCCCAGAAATAATAATAAATTTCTCTATGTGTATATAGAATAAAGGACTGACATATAATGTCTGTTTTAAGAGGGGAGATGTCGTGGAATATTCTAATCCACATATATAAATTAAAAGGTAAATGCAAAGCCTAACAAATAAATTTAATAAAAGGAAGAAGAATGGTAAAGAACAGTGCTGTCACAATGACAGTACTCGAAATCCCCTTTGTTTTATGCTTCGTCTGCAAATTGTAACGTTTCCACGTTAAATATAAGCCACTGCATAAATACAAGCGTTTCCACAACACATTAAAACGGGTATTGCATTTCTAAGAAAAACATTGAGAGGCACACTGCGTAATGACCTAAATTAATCCTAACATTAATTATACTACGTTACCAAAACGAACGAACATGATGTAAAGCCTATAATGCTCCAGCCTGAACAGAAGGTGTCGGAGGAAAGTAAAACTGCATGGAATGGCCAAACAGTACACTGACACCTAGATTATTGATTAGACAGAAATAATGCTGGAATTGCAGAGGCGTAGTAACCATTAGGGAGGGAAATACTGGTATAAAGTATTTCAGATGAAGCTGACAGTTGGCCTAACGCTCTGAACTCAATGTTTGTGATGTATTGTGCTCAGTGTAGAAAGAGAGTATAAATTAGTTATGACGTAGAAGGTACATCCTTCTTGTTTTCAGGGACCGTGGTCTTAAAGTTATTGAGCAGCACCTGGTCAGAGCTTTGCTGAATCCAGAGTCGGACAGCATACTCCTTGGTCCATTTAGCTATCAGTGAGGTGTCTCCAGAGCCCAGGGGAGAAATCGAGCAGAGGAGTCTTTTCCTGCCGCCATCACGCAAGATAAGCTGATGTGGCCAGCTGAGCTCAACATTATGTACCCCCATCTTAAAATGACAGTGTAAAATACAATTAAGAGGGGAATTTAATTGTTTTAATATCAGGAACTGAGAACATCTCCAATACTAGTTCCAATAAAGACAAACTATTGAAGTCATGATGACAAATACCAACAGAGCTTGAACAAAACAAAACCAGTATTACCTCATATTACTACTACACAACTAACACACATAGGATACTATTAAAAATAGATGTCACTACAAGATTCATATTAATAAATTCTGTACATATAACTTGTAATTAAAATTGATTGTGATTCCTGGTTCCTTTGTATTTGAATCAGGACACATATACATTCATGACAGCAATGAATACATATTGTTATTTGAAAAGTTATCAGTGACTCCTTTAAGATATCCTTGTAGAGTGTTTTATGTATGTGAGTGTCACAGTGTTGTCAAGTGTAGTGGAATAAATTAAATTGTTTATCTGTCTGTTGTTGGTTTGACTTACACTTCATCATACACATACCCTAGACATATAACGTAGTCATCACACTATTCCAGAATAATTCTGACTGAGGTATACATATGTGGCAGCAAGTAAGGTTATATATAATACACTACTCTTATTAGATATATATATACCTTCACAGCTGATCTCAGTCAGTACACTAAGTCCCCTATAAATATTTATAACATCCCACTTTACCACAAAGAGTCTATCAGAGTGCACCACCAAGACAAGAGACAGAAGACGTTGGAGATCCATTACAGCCAACCTTCGTTGTGGAGATGGCAACTGATGATGATGATGATGATCTACGGACAACTGGCAGATGGCACAAGAGCAGCCGGGCGACAGTAACTAATGTTCAATGATGTATGCAAGAGAGACATGAGGGCGCTGGATATAAATCCAGCAGACTAGCACCAAGTGGCGGTGCTCCCTAGAGTGCCACTTCAGATTCGGCGGAAAAGAAGCTCTCACAATAAGCAGTAGAGAAAATAACATGCCAGAAGGTACACCAGGAAAATAAAAAGCTGAGGGCTATCATCTCAGGTGCGCATTCTCAAAGTCAGTTATGCCTGAAGGGGGTTGCTACTACTAAAAATAATAATACTACTTCTACTAATACTTGAGGAGCCGCGGTAGCATAATGGTTAGTGCACTGGCTTCCTAGCGCAGTAGTATATGGTTCGATCCCCAGATGAGGTGGGATTGTTTTAGGCCAAAACGGCTCCTGGATCGACCCAGCCCCAAATGGGTACCAGGGCAACTCTGGGAAGGTTAAGGCGGCCGGCGTGATGCTGAGCACATCACCCCTAGTGTGCCGACGATCAAGAAAATATGGGCCTAACACCATATTCCCAATATGCCTCAATGGGCGTGTAACGGGATCCTTTACCTTTACCCTTTACTAATACTTGTCACAGCGTTATTTCGCCGTATATTTTACGTCTAGTGATCGTTGAAAAGCCAGTCGGGAAAGACCGGACAGACTAGCGGAGTTAGCCGACCCGCCGGGTCATATGACCACCGGAAGTCGGGGGAAAAAGGCGCAAAATTGGGAATGAGAAGTCAGCCTCTTGTCCGGGAAGGACATGTTTTTTCTTAGCCAGCTTGATTGCTGTGTGTTCTATATTGGGATACTGTAAGATGAGAGCCTAGCATGTTATCGGATCTTAGGGATAGTTACGTTGTTTAGTCTATGTCGTAGATTTTTTATAGGGGAATTAAGACATAGATTGGTCCCTTCTAAATAGATTAGAACAGGTGACAGCTCAGTGAGAGATAACGTAAAGAAAATAGATTTTCACGAGTGAGATGGTGGAAACTAATTAGAATCTGTCCCTGAAATCGAGAAATCTTCTCTCTTTCAGCCTATCTCTACAACAGAACTTAGTTTGTCAGACAGTCTATTACAATAAATATTAATATATATAGCACCACTCATATACACACACACATAAGTGACGACAGTTAGACGCACAGACGTGAAAACTACATCAATGGATTATGAATCATTTGGACAAGCTGACCGACACCCGTAATAAAGTTTATGTAAATTTTATTTATCATAAAAAGGACTTTACAACAAACAATATCAGGTGAATATCAAATCAAATACAAATAAACATAAATTAAAGAGTTAGAATCATAGATGTAATCCTCCCTCCCTCTGTTGAGACACAAGAATCCCGTAAGAAAAAAGTTATTAACCCTCAAAGCGTCAAGATTTATACACTATGGTCTAGGATTTCCCTTTACAGTTAAGAACATAGTTTTACGTTAATCTGTTCTGAAAAGGAAACAATATTAGCAAAACTATGCATCATCAAAAGCATTACAAAGTGGGTATATATATATATATGAATTTATACGATCAAAGAACCACTCATTCCTGTTTTCTTTCTTTCCATACAACAGTGGCCACTGACATTCGTTCTTACCTATAACGTGATTCACCTTCTGGAACAATCTTCAAGACATACACATACAGCACAAATCCAGTATTCTTTTGGTAAAGATTAACCCCAGCTCTGCAGAGACCGGTTAATTCCGATTCTCCGGGGAGCGTTAACTTTACTATTTATATTATAGGATTACTGTTTATGTCACTGGAAATCAATTCAGGTAAGAGATGCCACAGGGCTCACCGTGTCAGAATCTTGAGGTTTCCAGCGTTTAAGAAAGGACAGGTCGGCAACTTCTCTCAGTATAAAATTCTTGGTCACACCACAAATGATTAACCGTCGGAAATGTTAATGTTTGTAATTTGACACATAGGCTGAATGTAAATGAGATTTATAGGAAAGAAATATAATCTGGCTCGATAGGCCCAGTTACAGCATTTAGTATTAATGTCTTTTAGGTCGGTACTCTGTCTCTTTCTAGATGCAACCACAATTGCCAGACGGGTTTACCTTGAAGACCCACGTACGAGTATTTAATTACAAAAAATGTTCTTTCTTTGGTTATTCTCAGATATACATTGAAGCCGCTGGTAAGTTTTTAGGGTATGACCGAAATACTGTATAAAGAGAAAAACACACAAAATACTTAACATAATATAGTATTATTCACAATCCTATCTCTACCCCGCGTAAAATATAATATATTCACTTCGGTTATTTAGCTTTAAATTATAAACTACAAGCTTAGAGCTTGTCTCACCGTTTAAAAAAACTTCCGTGAGATAAATTCTAGTCATTATATAGAAATCAATAATCATGAATTAGAAATAAATACATATTTACATATACCCATGATGAATCAGTGCATTTACTTAGTTGGTAAAATATTATCTGACTGGTTACTAGCAGTTAATAAAATTTATATTAGACTGGAAGAGTTTATTAAGAAATTATTATCTGTTCTGCTAGCCACTGTAATACAGTAAAACCTAAAGAAATATCTTTGACGATTTAACTAGTAAATCACTCTGCACACAATCTAGTGACTATAATTGACGATTTAACTAGATAAATCACTCAACTACAAGTAAGATAATTACCACAAGCCAGAAGTAAAACAGTCTCCAATTGAAAACTAAGGGATACTTCTATCATAAGAGATCTCTAGAATCGAAAGCTAGATGTTAACTGCAATTCTGGCGGTACTGGATAACTTAGAGTTTAAACTCCTGGCTTATATATATATTAGACATGAAAGAGAATATTACATTATTCACCTAAAACCAGACTTTGCCAGACTTCGCACCTACGGGAAATTCTACGTCAGATTCAGTGAAACACGTGAATCAAAGATCTTACTATTACACTTAAGCCGAAAACCAGACTTACGTACTCGCTTAGATCAGACATCGGCAATGCTAATCAGTATGAGTTTTACACGTTTCTGCTTCGTACGCCCATTACCGCGAGCAATGTCTTTAGATCTTTCGATTTGCCGTGTTTAATTACTTTCTAGCGCGTGGGTTTTACAAGGGAGGTAATAAAATTTTGCTCACATTGTTTAACAAATTACTTGATTCTATAATCGGTGTCTAACGAAAAATTACGTTTAAACTTAACGACACCTCCTCTGTTGCTATATATTACAACGATTCTCGATCTCTGGCGTTCAACTTAAATGAAACCGGTTCACATATGCTAATCAAGTCTGCTGTGAAACTCTCATCAAAGAAATATAGCGACCAGCATTAACTGCGTGCTAAATGAGAAAGAGCCAGATATCTGAGTATATAGGGGTTTATGGTTTTAACCCACAGGCGTAGGCGAAGAGGAAGTAAAAAGGAAAGTCTAGATAAAGAAGATAGATAAGATGAAATCTATTATCATAATCTGCCACAGTCTACAGCAGTTGAAGTGTCTAGATGTTATTATCTACATGCCGTACTTTAATAATATGTCGATGATTATGAGTGTGTCATTGTAATAGCTTTTGCCTCTCGGGTGAGCGATATTCATAGCAGCCATTTGAGGCATAGTTTGTATCTTCGTGTGTGGAGATGAAAGTCTAAGCTGCTGAGCGAGGTTTACATTGGTATTCTTATATTTGTATTTCATGCGTCATGATGGCCGTGTGAGGCCTTGTTGTGTGTATTTATTTATTAAAGGGAAGTACCTGTTTAAAGGTGGTTATTACTTTTGTCAGCCATTGTTTGTGTGGTCATACCCTTAGGAGGGCGAGCCTATAGTTCAATATTATAAACCCACACAGCAGTGGTGTAACCCTTGGAGTGTTCTCCGTGATAAGTGGTTCCTGATTATTACTACTTTTCTTTCTTTCTTAATCGGAACCTCTTCTACCCCGTAAACAGAGTGTAGAGGTGAGCCAAAGAGCTCAAGGCTCACGGGTAAAACATGCAATCAAAGTGTTTGACAAACAGGTGATTAGCCCATTGTGCCCGAACTAGCCCTCAAGATTGCATTTAATTGCTATGAAACCACCGATCCTCCCTGGTCGATTCCAGCTCAAATGGACAAAGCCTCTTATACCCGAAGGTGTCGAGGGATGCGCCCTGTCCTCTTCTACTCGAAGGCATTTATAGACGAATACTCAGGACCCGAAGGTCTGAGAAAAGTGCCGGACAGGTGAGCAAAATCTGAAACGAACACATCGATCTGCATTGTCTCTTAAAACTGGGAGGGCCCGATAGCGGGTGTACCACACATAATAGATCAAGAAAGAAGATTGCCTGCAACATCTAGAAAGATCTAAGCAACCTCGACTGATTTAATGAGCCATTCGCGGTTTCACCGGAATTACTACTTACTACTACTACTTCTACTACTACTAATAATACTGCTACTACTACTAATACTACTAGTAGTAGTACTACTATTACTATTTCTACTACTACTAATATTACTACTACTACTACCACTACTATTACTACTACTACTACTACTAATAATAATGCTACTATTACTACTACTAATACTACAACAACTACTACTACTATTACTACTACTACTACTACTGCCACTACTACTCTACTCACAGATAGTAGCATACCTCGGAGATATTGCGAGTTCGGTTCCAGACCACCGCAATAAAGCGTATATTGCAATAAAGCGGGTCACACCCATTTTTTTGGCTTCCCAGTGCATACAAAAGACTAAAATCATGTATGTCTATTAAGTGCACAATAGCGTTAGGTCTAAACAGAACAATGTACTGTAAAATTAAATAATTTATTGCTAAAAAAAATGCTAATCTTCATCACCTGAGCCTTCAGCGAATCGTAATCTCTTTGCTGGTGGAGAGCCAAAATCTATCGGAAGAGGAAGGCACGTTCTAATAAACAAACATGAATTATTTGAAAAAAAAAGCGCAATATATGCGAAGCGCAATAAAGCAAGGTATGCCTGTAGTTGATTCATTAAAGTCTCAAAATGTATTCTCCACAAACCTTGCTTTTAAATGGTAGTTTTTATTCCATATTTCACTTACACAGGTACCTAACCTGCTGATCTTTTATCTGTCTGTATGATTGTTAAGTTGTGAGCACTTTTAATTTACATTCTGTGTTAAGAACTGATTGTTTAAAAAAAAAACTCACAGAAATGAGAACATAGGGCGCAATGCCATATTGCCCAAAAGTTCCATTTATTTCACTTAGGGGAGCCGCGCTAGCGTAGTGGTTACAACACCGCTCTGGCGACCGGGTGGTACAGGATCAAACCCGGGCGACGGCATTTGAGGATTTTTCGTCGACCGGGATTTGTACTGGATTAACTCGAGACCTGGCGAGGACATTTGAAGGAGTGTCGTCGACCAGGGACTGGCGGCTCCTGAGCCGACCCAGCTGCAATGGGTACCTCCGAAATCAGGCGAGTATTTGCCTGAATGGCGAGGGACACCTGTCTCTGTACAAGAAATAAAGGGATACTCACGTAAAATCAATGTCAGGTTAGACATAAAATAATAACCTGAGATTTCGCCTCGAGTATTAGCGGGCGTACGAAAAAAAAAAAAAAAATTTCACTTAGCATCACAATTGATAAAAGTCCTGGTCTAACATTCTCCTTACACGTGACAACTTTTGAAAGCGCTTCGTGTAAGTGTTTTTAGTAAGCGAAAGTTTTTGTAAAGGTCTGTATCTTTATTTAATTTATCACGTGATTAATTTCTGAGAAGAATGTGTCTAACATCCTTATAGCAAGAGACAATTCTGAGACAGTTCTAAGTTTAATGTATCAATCAATTAAACAATCATTCAATCAAAATGTCCTTTTGCTCGCTATGAATCATGGAACTACCACAGCAGATAACCACCTTGCAGGAATCCTGCACTAAAGCTTGCATGACCTCTTGTAGCAGTGGTGTCTCTAGCAAGTTGTTTTACGTGATGAAATTAACAAATCTGTTGTATACAGCTTACTTCTTCTTCTTCTTTGATCCACTGTCACTGAGCGTCAGCTCTTGGTGACGTACAGCTTACTTAAAAGTAAGCATTTATTATGCTTGTAAATAAATGCGTCTAGGTGCTCAATTTCTGTTTGTTACGTAGAGCGTCCGTTTGACAGAGTGGTTAGATTATCAGGTATCTCCTCTAAGTCATTTTAGAGTGGTTATCATTACCTCAATTCAAGGACACAAAAACAGTATTTAGCAAGCTTTGCATTGAACTACACCAGTGTTTCTCAACGGGGGCGTTACCGCCCCCTGGGGGCGTTTTCAAGATGTCTGGGGGCGTTCTGATGGGTCGCAACGATTGAGGGTCGCTACTTCCATTCAGGGGGGCGTTGTGTACATTTTTACATTTAGCATCGAAAGAGAAGTATTGCGAAACGATGTGGCTTATCTTTCAGATATATTTGAAAAGTTAAATGAGGTTCTTCTTAAGCTACAAGGAAATGAGATCAGTCTGATTAAAGTGAAAGGAGTTATCATGGGGTTCATCAACAAATTGACATTATATAAAAATAATCTTAGTCGCCGAGAACTTTCTCATTTTCCATGTTTACTGCAGTTAGGTTGGGGACAGGCTTAAAGATTCAGATTTAGAGGTTTATTGCAGTCATTTGGACGCTACTAAAAATGATATGAGCATAAGATTTAAAGACTTCCAAGAACTAATAATACCGGATTGGGTGATTAATCCGTTTGAATTCGACGGGGAACAAGTTAGTCAACATTTACAAGAAGAACTAATTGAGCTACAAAATGACTTCGAGGCCAAAGCACGATTCAGTCACACACATTACGAAAAATTTTGGATCCAGCAGAGGCTTGCTTATCCCGTTCTTTGGCGTGAAACTAAATTGCTAATTACAGCATTCCCAACGTCGTATTTGGTGGAGAAGAGGTTCAGTGCAGTAGTGTTGCTACCACAAAAGCAACGAAACCGACTGCAGATTTGTAACAGAGGAGATTTGAGACTTCTTTTAACAAACTTGGAATTAAATATTACAAAACTGGCTGAGTCACACCAAGCGCAAGGATCTCATTAAGTTTCATTAGTAAGTGAATTTTTACATAATTATATCATTATTATCAACAAATAATTTTCCAATTTTTTCATGTTTAAAGTGGTTACATAAGGAGAGGGTTAAATATTCAGATTTGAAGATATATATGCAGTTATTTAGGCGCTATTAAAATGATATGATTATGATAGTTATGGAGCTATAAGAACTAATTTTATATCATTTTCTCCGCCAATTTGTAATTCAACGATAATGAACTTGTGGTGTATATAATTCCGTACTTAAACTCATATTTAATATAACTATGCTTTTATAAATGGGCTTTCTCTTTTTCTTTATATTATAAGAAAAGATAACTCATTAACTGCATTGCTTTTTTAAAAGTATGATGGAATATATGTGTGTGTGTGTGTGTTTGAGTATACACGATAAAGAGCAAGGGGGTGTTAAAAGGGTGGGGGGCTTTTTAAAATATTAGTTGTCAAAAGGGGGCGTTGCTACTATCAGGGTTGAGAAACACTGAACTACACATACTGTATTACATAATTTGTTTCATAATATTTTAGCGCAAATTTAAACATATATGACACACAAAAGGAGAAGACGGCTGAAGCAGACTAAACGAAATTACATTATGACCAAATACAAAACCCAAGAAAACCTTTCTCAGTTCAATTGTCGAAAGGTGTACTAAAAACACTATAATAAAAGCAATCACCCAGTCAACTAATCAACCAACCGCGTGCTGTAGCAATTATACCTCGTATCTGTAGGTCAAGGGCAGCCAGAAAAGCTTTATATTTCCTCCTTAACGGAAGTAGGGTAAACCTAATAGATTTAGGGGTATCAGCTACATCACCTCACGGGTGACACAGCCTAGTATCTGGCTCCGTCAAATCCTGTCGAATAAATCGGTATGGATAAGATCGCAGCCTCCGGAAATCATTGCTTAACGAACCTCTTCTAGCACCCTGCCAACTTATGTAGGTGATTCCGACGTAAATGTCCATCATTGAGCAGAATTCTGATAAGTAAAAGTATTATGGATGCTTCCAGCGACTTCTACTTATCAGAATTGCAGCGCATATTACTTCTAGTAGTTACTGAAACTTCTACCCTCACCGTTATAACTACTCCAAGTATTACTATTGCTACTGCTCAGCGCCGGATTTTTTCATTAGGCCCACTAGACACAGGCCTAGGGTCCAAGGCATACCTATTATCAGGTATCTCCTCTAAGTCATTTTAGACTGGTTATCATAACCTCAATTCAAGGACACAAAAATAGTATTTAGCAAGCATTGCATTGAACTACACATATTACATAATTTTTATAACACTTGACTCTCTTCTGTTGTCTCCGCATATTCCTGTTTGGCTATTCTCATAACTTGCACACAGAATGTGGAATCCGTGTAGGAACCGCGAACCGAGCAACGGAGTCATAACACACATTGCTCTACAGCAACGGCACGTCCACGATAGAACACTCGTACGTGCAGGGTAATAGTATTTGTACAACAGTTAGTTTATTAGTTACTTCCACCCCCGCTTTTTTCCTTTTTTTATTATATTTTCTTTTCACGGGCCCCACCACCTTTAACAAAATATAAGGGCTGTAACGAATACATATTTTTGTTTTCATATTATTATGTATTAATAAAAACATTTATCTGAAAGTTATTGGTGTTTTTTCTAATTTTACCTTTTAGAGGATTGGAGAGGGGGCCCAAAACATCTTAATAGCCTAGGGCCTCAGGAGTTCTTAATCCAGACCTGCTGCTGCCACTAGCGTCATAACTATTACCAGTTCGACTACTAATACTACATCTAGTGTAAGTAAATAAATTAGGGTGCTGCATCTACACGATTATCGGCATCTACATAATTATAAATGTCAAAATTAATTATCTACTACATCTACAGCTGCTCCTATAATTACTGCTTTACTAATATTCCTAAGGTTCTAGTTCCAAAGGTTGTTATTGCCGGGAGTTGTAGTGAGGATAAGCTCTCACTGCAGATAAAATACTTCTATGGCACGCGCCTCAAACAGCCTCTGACAACCAAGTCCAGCTCCCGGCCTTCACGTGTGGCTCAATTTGAGCCCGGCGGAACTGTTTCCACTGACGGGAGAAGGGGCAAAGGCGAGCGACTGGCGCCTTAAAACCAGCAGCTTCGGGCAGATAGGGCTCGTGATCCTTGGTTGGTAGCTTATCTAAGAGAAGGAACTCTGAATTCAAACCACCGCTGCCTTGCGGGAATATCCATTTATGGAACTGGCTTCGGGAGTAAACCCTGAGGATAAATCCGGAGTCGGAGTCCCTAAGGCAGTCTAATGTCGATTCGACATTATTCTGGCAACTCCTGCGACATGGCTGGTACCAAACTGTATCGGCTACTGCCGTTCCTTTGGATCTACCGGCTGCGTGGAGAGGGGGAACATGCTGCATGGGCAACAGCTTGATCTCCGTATAACTGTGCCCAAGCTCGCGCCCTGGAGAGGACACTCCAGCTTCACCTATAGAGGTGTCGGCAAAACACGGGAAGTAGCAGTTACCGGTTATAAGCATTTTGCCCAATTGGCGTAGGGCATGGCGCCAGGGGCTACTTCCGACAGTGGGAGAGGTTCTAGGATCTCACTGGACAGCTACCGCCCGCTTCAAGCTGGGCAGCCCCCAGTCAATAAGGTGTTGTCCCGCCACTGTCTGCTTTCCCCATTGGGTGCATGGGGATTAGGGTCAAACCCGAACTGTAGACACAAAATTTTGCACCAAGCAATTATCGAAAAAATAGAAATAAGCAAACTCTCAGATTGGGATGCTGGAACGTCCGGACTATGTTGACTGGACTATCCGAAAACCTACAGGATGTAAACGATGTAAGGAAGACAGCCATAATTAATGATGAGCTTAAACAACTTCAGGTGGATATAGCTGCACTTCAGGAAACGCGCCTGGCGGGCTCTGGAACGGTGAGCGAGAAGGACTACACATTTTATTGGCAAGGGAAAGATCTTAATAAAGCTAGAGAACACGGAGTAGGTTTTGCGGTCAAAAAATCGCTAACTAAAATGGTTGAACCAGGACAGAATGGATCAGAACGCCTGTTAACGCTCCGCCTGCAAACTAGCACAGGTCCCATCACCCTTGTCAGTGTGTATGCTCCTACTCTGTACTCTGCCTCAGAAGCTAAAGATGAGTTCTACGAGAATCTAACAGCAATTATCAAAAGCATACCTAGGCAAGAACAGCTTGTTCTCCTTGGTGACTTTAACGCTAGAGTGGGTGCCGATAATGTTTCATGGCCTTCATGTCTGGGCAGGTTTGGTATTGGCAAGATGAATGAAAATGGACAACGGCTCTTAGAGTTGTGCGTCCACCATGACCTCTGCGTGACCAACACCTACTTTCAGACAAAACCCCAGCATAAGGTGTCATGGAGACACCCACGATCCAAGCACTGGCACCAACTTGACCTGATTCTCGTCAGAAGGCCACTCCTCAGGTCTGTGCTCTCCACGCGCTCGTACCATAGTGCAGACTGTGATACAGATCACTCCTTGGTTTGCTGCAAAATCAGAGCACAACCAAGAAAACTCTATCGTGTCATACATGAAGGGAAACCACGTATTGATACCAGCAAGATGTCAGACCCTTTCATGATCGCTCAATTCACTGCGACCTTCGAGAAAGTGCTCAGTAGCCCTCAGCATGGTGATACTATTACAGAGAACTGGGAGCATCTACGGAACACCATTCAAAGTACTGCACTTGCCACCTTTGGTAAGAAAACAGCAAAGTCAAATGACTGGTTTGATGCTTCATCAGATGTGATGGCACCTGTCATTGAAGCTAAGCGCAGTGCTATGAATGAATACAAACGTTTACCGAGTGCCAGAACCCTACAGATCCTGAGGGCTACGAGAAGCAAAGTTCAACAAACTGCTCGACGCTGTGCAAATGACTACTGGCTCCAGCTCAGTGAGAGCATCCATATCGCAGCGCAAACAGGCAACATTAGACAAATGTATGACGGTATAAAGAAAGCACTTGGCCCCCATAAAAGTAAGACGGCACCGCTAAAAACCATCAGCGGAGAGAAGCTAACCGATAAGGGTAAGCAGATGGAGAGGTGGGTCGAGCACTACTCTGAGCTTTACGCTAGAGACAATACCGTTACGCCTGCAGCCCTTGATGGTGTCAACAGTCTGCCAACTATGGAGGAGCTGGATGCCGAACCAACATTAGAGGAACTCAGCAAGGCCATTGATAGCTTGGCCTCTGGCAAAGCACCAGGCAGTGATGGGATTCCTCCTGATTTAATCAAATGCTGTAAGAGCACGCTATTACGTCCCCTGCATAGGATGCTGTGCCAGTGCTGGGAAGAGACAACTATTCCTCAAGACATGCGAGATGCCAAGATTGTAACACTGTATAAAAATAAAGGAGACAGAAGTGATTGCAATAACTACAGAGGCATCTCTCTTCTTAGTATTGTTGGTAAGGTTTATGCCAAAGTCATCTTAATGCGACTACACAAGTTAGCTGAGCGCATATATCCAGAGTCACAGTGTGGATTCCGAGCTGGCAGATCAACAACAGACATGATCTTCTCTCTCCGCCAGCTTCAGGAAAAATCAAGAGAGCAGAAAAGACCATTATATATCGACTTTATAGACCTCACAAAAGCATTCGACCTGGTTAGTAGGGATGGACTCTTTAAAATCCTCCTGAAAATAGGCTGCGCTTCTAAAATGCTGGAAATGATAAAGTCATTCCATGACGGCATGAAGGGAACAGTCCAATATGCTGGAAGCACATCACAGCCCTTTGATATACGAAGTGGCGTTAAACAAGGCTGTGTTCTGGCTCCGACCCTCTTCGGAATCTTCTTTGCCTTACTCTTGAAACATGCATTCAGAGATGCAACTGAAGGAATATGCCTTCACACTAGGTCAGATGGCCGTCTGTTTAATCTTTCGAGGCTGAAGGCAAAAACAAAAATCAGAAGGGTCACTATAAGAGACTTGTTGTTCGCTGATGATGCTGCAGTCATCACTCAAAGCCAACAGGAGCTTCAGAGCTTGATGAATCGCTTCACTAAAGCATGCAAGGACTTTGGCCTCACAATAAGTCTAAAGAAAACGAATGTGCTGAGTCAGGATGTGGGTGCTGCACCAGTTATCACTATCGATAACTATGAATTGGCAGTGGTGCACCACTTCACATACCTAGGGTCTACCATCAATGACAAACTCTCACTGGATACAGAAATCGACAGCCGCATTGGCAAAGCTGCAGCTACCTTTGCCCGCCTCACATCGCGTGTTTGGGGAAACTCTAAACTCACAATGAAGACCAAAGCTGCGGTATATAATGCCTGCGTCACCAGCACACTCCTATATGGCAGCGAGACCTGGATGACCTATGCTAAGCAAGAAAGAAGGCTCAATACCTTCCATTTGCGGTTTCTACGCCGCATCCTCGGCATCTCGTGGAAAGATAAAGTGACAAATGTCGAGGTGTTGTCACGTGCTGGCCTTCAAAGTATGTATACGCTTCTTAGACAGCGCAGACTTCGCTGGCTTGGCCATGTTCGCCGCATGGAAGATGGTCGCATCCCAAAAGATATCTTCTACGGACAATTAGCAGATGGCAAGAGAACAGTTGGGCGACCACAACTGAGGTTCAAAGATGTGTGCAAGAGAGATATGAGGGCACTGGACATGGATCCAGCAACATGGGAAGATGAAGCTGCCGATCGCACTAAGTGGCGATGCTATTTACGGCGCCACCTCAGATTGGGCGAAGAGAGGCTCACACAAGAAGCAGAGGTGAGGAGAAAACGTCGAAAATAAGCAGCTGAGGGCTGTCACCTCAGGGGCGCATTCCTATAGTCAGTTATGACTGAAGGGGCTATTATTATTATTATTATAATATTCCTAGTATAACTACTAATGCTACAACTATTACTACGTGAATTATCACAACAACTACAACTGTTGTATTTACAACGATAATATTTATTATTGCTTACTATAGTGCTGCTACAGCCCGTGAGTTACCTGGGTCCGAAATGGGACAAGGTATAGAAAAACTGCGATCTACCATGCATCTCTTGAAAGGTGACTGAGGAGGGGTGCAGGTGAGGCAGGTTCCCCCATCCTGTAGACATTTTATAACCACAACAACTTCAACAATCACATGGACATGTCAGTTAAATGAAATAAAACTCGGTCATCCAAGACAGGAGAAGGTTCTCTGACAGGGAGGCGAATGAAATAACACAGAGAAGACCAAACAGAATCTGTGTTGTTGACTAACTTTTTTGACTTCGAGGAGAATCCCCAGATTGTGCACCTGGAATACCAAAGAACGCCCGTAGAAGAGAACTGGAGACATACATCAACGGGATGAAGAGGTCTTAGATCTGATGGCACGGTACAGGAAGACTTGACATAAGTTTGTTGAAAGCCTATGCTCCTAATAGAGATGAACGGTGAGGCATCAATGAATACTGCTGCTGCTAATTCCTACAACCATTACTATTGGCATCACAAGAGTAGCAGCAACAATAACAATATTTACTGTGGCTGCTTCTATTACTACCACTACTGCCACTAGCTTGCTAGTGATACTACAACAACTACTGTTACTGCTGCTAATTCTATTACTCCTACAACCGTTACTGTTATCACCACCAGAGTACACAGCAACATCAACAACAATTACTGTGGCTTCTTCTATTATTACCACTACCACCGCTAGCCTACTAGTAATACTACAACAACAACTACTGCTACTGCTAACTTCGCGTAAATAGTTCGCCTTCGCCTGTTCCATTTATTGCTCGAAACAGTCGCACAAACAAAGAGAAATGAAATAACATATAGTTTATATTGATTGTGGTTAACGTAAAGCGGATGTAATTGTTAAATTTTTGAACTATTAACGTTACGTAAAAATTCTAGATACGGAAGTCCAGCTAAATCCCTGCATCTTCAGATACGAAAAAACATAACTTGATAACGCTGAACACAGAATATTAAGGACTACAAAAAACATATGGGCCAGATAAGCGAGGGGTTTGCAGCTCAAACGAATTAGTGTTGGAGACAAAATAACAATTAAAACACAAGAAAATTAAATGTTTATTAAGTAAACATATTTCAGTGCTAAAAGAATGTCTGTGCTAGAAAGAATTCACTTGTAATTCTGGTATGGAACAGACAAGAGATTCATATTTAGAGTTTGACGACAGTGGGTCTTTAATGGTCATACTACTAGCTGTTAAATATTCTACTGTTTTGGAAGATCTTTGTTGGACCACGCAGGCTTCTACTAGAAGTAAGAAGCAAGACAGAACTAAACTTTAACATCACTTACTACACTGAGATAACATTCAGTAAGGGTTTCGGAGTAACCTCGAATTCTAGAGGTACCGGGTTTAATTCCCAGTACAGGGAATATAATTTACGGAAATTATTTTTCAGAACCAGTGGTCGTAAGATGTCATACTCCCCACTAGCCTCTGGGTAGTGAGATCGGATACCTAGTCTTCTCGGATAAGGGCCCAAAAAATAGGAGATCCCGTGTGCAAGTTGCGCGCATTAAAAATCCCATGGCATTTGGAAATAGTAAAGAGTAGACCATAAGGCCGCTGCCCTGGCAAAATTAGAAACCTACCCACCACAAAAATATTTATTGAAGGTGTGATTCCTATTTACACACATTGGGATTCTCGCCGGTGCTACGGAGTTCGTGCACTATGCTGAGATCCTCCTTGTGTTTGATCTAAGGGAGGAGATCAGAGAACTGATGGAGTTGTCCGTATGCAATAATGATAGTCCTTAAAAACCAAAACAAAACCAAAACATTAACTACCCGATTGCTGGGAGGAGGAGAAAGTCATAACATAAGTTGTCTATTTCAAATGATCTAACTGCAGCAATAGACAGACGTAGCACACAAGAGTGCTAAAACAATCAACCGTACAGCTAAGCTGTGACGTACGTCTAGTTTGACTAGTGAATTTTCCCTGATATGATGGATGATTTAAAGGGACCTTTAGCTTTTCATAACATTAGAACCCCTGAACATTTGTTGTAACTTTTCGTTTGCCAGAACGCATTCCACCGGGACTCATGTAGGATACAGCGACGAGATCAAAGAGACAGACCGAGGGATCTTAAGGGAGACTATCGGCGCTATCAAAGACAGTAGTTTTCCCTGATACGAGACGCAGTTGCTTGCCGCTAATTTCGCGTCTCGGTGTCAATCGAGGAACCGAGCGAACGGGGGAAAGCGAAACGGGCAGCAGCGAGCGGATACGAAGACCAGGGGGCGGCTTCTTCTCTTGATTTGGCGGTCAGATCCCCAAAAGTTCGTGAGATCAAATAAGTTGTCAAGTTTATCATGTCCCACTCAACTTACATTCCATTTTAGCTAAATAGACCATGAAGAACTAGACACGTTATCACTCGCTGGCCAGACCTTTACAGAAGCACTAGCTTTATTGAAATCTTGTTATAGATTTTCCCCTGGATTTTATATATATTTGCAGTGATTTCTATTTCTGTGCAAAGCGGTAATATATATTGTGTAAAGTGATCAGTGGTCTAGCTCAGTCATTCTATTTAAAGGGATTTTGTGTTAATTTAAATCTATTTAATTAAACCATCTCAAGAGTTCCAGTTTTAAATATAATGATCTATCTATTATATTATTTCAAAAGATAATAGATGCTTAAATTAACTTTTAAAGTCGCGAAGGAATTTATAATTAATAAATTCAGTTAAGTCCTAGTTTTATAGATGTGTGTTTTTAACCACTAGAACTCGCGCAGTGTTTATTAAATACATAATTAAATACGCGAGCATATATATAATAGGCTTAACGGGAAATTCATCGCGCTTTAGAAGGTTATTTGTTTTCGGTATATTACATGTCTTTTTTTTTCTTTCATACAGAGTGATCGTAACCTGTGCGATCCCAGCATTAAGAAAGCAATAAAGAAATCAATCTAAGCAAAGCAAAGCATAAACAGTGTGTAGAGTTCCCCTGACGCAGAACTTGTTGAGACTGTGTAAATTTTTAATCTTTGAGGCGATTCTATGTTTGGAATTCCGCTATCTAACTTATAGCAAAGAAAGCACACCCAAAGACAAATTTAACGCACCATCAAACAACTTAAGTCGTAACGGGAAGAAGAACACTGGCCCGAGCTTTGTTAGTTTACTGACACAGAGAGATAATTCATAATTTCCTGAACAGTGATGTGACTAGTTTTCTCACTGGACTTAAACCATACCTCACGGATAAAGTGTACCAGCACGCGTAAGAATTTTATTATCAGCGGCATAGTCAAATAGACCACACCATCCTCACCCCGGTATCAGAGACCGTGCCCTCCCATAGAAACTGTTATTAAGAAAAGAGACACAACTACAGATTCATTTTCCAGCGATTACGGGATCCTTTTATGTGCTGACCGCCTACCCGATAATCTGGGGCTAGAACTTGAACAAACACTCATACATTTAGTTGAGGTGTAACTGCTGTTGTGTTATTCTATGGAGTGCAAGATTTTTTCACAATCGGTAAGTGAGAGCAAGATGAGTGAAGGCCTTTGCTAGCGCGTGTATGAATGACAGGAAATTAATTCTTTTGTGTGACCATTTTGTTAACTTGCTTACCTGGTAACATATATCTTTTCTGTATACCCTACATTGTTCCTTTAAGTGGGATAGTTGATAATTTGTTAACTCTGTTTAAAACCACCTCCTTTCCATTTGCTTAGTAAAGGGAAGAACAGCTGGGAAGAACAGGTTTTTTTTTTCTATCACTTATACCTAACTTGGTAACACCTCTTTCAGAGTAATTAACTTTTCTGTTAGGTTAACGTACCCGTGTTCCTGATATTATCTATCTCTGGACTGGGTTTATCTTTGTCTAATGAGCGGGAAGGGCTTAGTCGATACCAATCTTCTTCACCCCCTCCCAAACTTGTTATTTGCATTTGTGTACTTATGATAATTTATGTAATATCTGATATTTTTAGTGATTGATGTTTAAAGTGAATAAAATCACATAAACTCATTTAGTTCTGTGTGTTGGATATACCCAAAGCCCAACTTTTCCCCTATTCGTTTAATATAGTTTGTATCAACGTCGTGTGTGTGTTTGAAAACACCGAATCGGTGTGCGCGCAGATGCGAGTCTGGAAAACTGGCAAATAATTGTTTGACCAGGAGAGTGAAAGAGAAGATTGAGAGACACGATTTGTCGTAAATAAGTCTGTCTTTACTCTCCTCCAGCACGCTGTGAAGTAACTATTAAATCTCTACATTTTCTATCACTGAGCTTTCCATCATCATTTTCCACTCTAAACCGGACCACTATTTCTACGACTCTTTTCTCTCAAAATAAATTTACGACAATATTTGGCCGGCTCGTCTGGGATAATTTTGAGATACATTTGATGCACACATATTTGTGGGCTGGTTCTGGGATCTTGAGCTACATTTGAGGCAATCGCATAGCCGGGTTAAAGATATTTTGAGTCTGATTTAGTTTGGGTCTAACTAGGTAGAGTGTGAATGATTTGTCTTTGTGAATTAGGGAAATAAATAAATAATTACACCCCTAGACAAACGTTCTTTAAGTATTTGGGTTGTCCACACAGCATATTTACAGGTTGTTTTCTCTCCACAGCAGTAGAAAGTACAGATAAACAAATATATTTGCTATTTTATTATCCTCTGGCGGAGATAATTATATTTCTTTCTTTATAAAAGTTGCTGGGATTGCGTGATTGTTTTACAGTCACTAAGGTTTTTGAAGTTAAGAAGAGTTGAGCTTAGCTAAAGACGGATTGTTCTGATTTTTAAAAATTAAGTTAACAACGTCTCATCTCAATAATTGACTTTAGGGACGGAGTTTGTTGTCAGAGATTTAAAATTTAGGGGAAATTTTTTTTTCTTTTAAATTGTTTTAATATAAATTTTTCTCGACTGTTAGTAAAAGTAGATTCTTTTCCAGTGTAACTTACCATTTAGTGGCATAGTCGCTTGCGTTTAGAGCCTTAATTGCCAGATAATAGCAGCGATAAGTTTGCACAGTACAGGTAGGAGGTAACACAGGTAAATTTGTACTTGTGTTTTTTTTTTTCTCGTAGCGGTTCAGAGTTCCTCCCTTTCGCGTTTCTTCTTACTAGTTCTCTAAGCATACTTCATCTTATTCTTTAACAATGGCAGAGAGGATAAAGATGAGGTCCATCTTGAGGCTGGAAGCGAAAGAGGCAGGATTAGATGCAGAAGCTGCAAACGCGTTTATTAACCAGGAATTGGAAATATATGACGCGGAGCAACAGAGAGCCGAAGCTGAGAGGAAGGCGAAGCAACAGAGAGCCGAAGCTGAGAGGAAGGAAGAGAAAGAAAGAACAGAGAGGAGAGAAGCCCAGGAGAGGGCAGATAAGAAAGAAGCGGAAGAACGTCTTTTGGAACAGAAGAAAATTGAAGCAGAGATGGAAACTCGCAGAGAGAGAGAGAGAGAGACAAGGAAAGACAGCATCAACTGGCGCTTAAGGCTCTAGAGAGTCGGGGCGCCTCTACTTCGACTAACGGAGAGCCGTCTTCGCCCCAGTCTCAATCAATGGACCTCTCCAGTACTCAATCTGCCCAATTAACTGCTATGTCGTTTTCTTTAGAATCTTTTCCTAGCCCTAACGAAAAAATTGACAGCTACCTAGAAAAATTCGAGAGACTCGCGAATCTTTATGGGTTAGAGAGTACCCGCTGGGCGCTCAAACTTTCAACGTCACTGAAAGGCAATGCTTATGACGTGTACACAAAGCTGGGACCGAATCAACATGATTACGACATGTTGAAAAAGGCCTTACTACAGCAGTTTGAGATGACTGCCCGAAAGTTTCTGCAGTTGTTCAGAAACAGCCGAAAAGAGAGCACGGAAACATTTCCACAGTTCTCTTCACGTCTCACGGGTTATCTGACAAAGTGCATTGAATTATCTGACCTACCTCTTTCATATGAGGGACTCCTCGAACTTGTTCTTGTGGAGCAGATAAAATCCACTTTGTCGAATGAAACACGTAGATTTTTGGCTGAACAGGGGGCAGTCAGGCTTGAAGACATACTCAATAAAGCCGAACGCTATAGCAATGCAATGGCCGAACTTCCCAGCACTAAACGTAAACCCACCGATGAGCCATCTCGAAAACAGAATCTAGAACAGGCATCCTATTCTTCCACTTCCTCTCAACATTATAACCAACGAGATAACAATACCCAGAAACCTCCCCAGGAAAAATCGAAATTCTACAAAACCCGATACCCCCCCAACAACAATTCTGATCAACCCAACAAGCCTACGTGGCAGCGCGGCCACCAAGGTCAAGGAAAAGGGAAGACCCCTACACCAGGAACGTCTGATCAGGGCAAACAAACCGGTGCAAACCGCATTGGATGTTTGCATACAGCCTCGAAAGGTAGAGTCAATGTCAGTGATTCTCAACCTGAGGGGGACCGACCCTCAACTCGAGGAACTGTAATTTTGAACGGTACCTCTACTACTTGTCTTTTTGACACTGGATTAAGTTTTGATTGTATTGTCGCTAGGCACCTAGTCAAACCCGGTCAGGAGACAGAGGAAACCGTCAAACTTAGTGGAGTTTTCAGGAGTGATGCACCCAGGACGCTTCCTATCGCACTGGTAGAAATACACTCTGACTTTGTCAGAGGAGTTATTAAAGCGGCCATAATGGATGATCCGATCTACCCAGTTATCCTGGGATGTAGATATGTGTTCATTGGGAGACCTAAGGAGCCGATTGTGGCAGCGGTAACCACAAGAGGGCAAGCCAAGAAGGAGAGGGAGCCTGCGCCAAACTTGTTGCCGAATGAACTGAAGGAGGCGCAACAAAAGGACCCTACTCTGGCGCCCTGCTTTAAAAAAACTGCCCATGGCTAAGGACCCCAGACACAACGGAGACATCTTTTCTAAGGATGGTGTATTGTATCGTAGAACGGGCAACCCGGACACGGGGAATAACCAGCTCCTAGTACCGACGCAGTACAGAAACCAGATCTTAGAAATGGGGCACTCTCTTCCCTTTAGCGGACACATGGGACAAAACGCCACTATTCAGCGAATAAAAAACCACTATTGGTGGCCAGGAATGAACTCTGACATTGTCAGGTACGTGAAATCCTGCGCCCAGTGCCAACGGGTAGCACCCAAGCACTTGACACCCCCAGTACCTATGGGGCAAATGCCAATAGTAGGGACTCCATTTGAACGGGTTGCTGTCGACATTATTGGTCCTCTGGAAAAGACCAAAAGAAGGAACAGGTTCATCCTGACCTTAGTTGACACTTGCACTATGTGGGCCGAAGCCGTACCGCTACCATGCACTAATTCCAAGCATGTCGCAGAAGCCCTTGTGCAAATTTTTACACGGTTGGGATTCCCTCAACAAGTTTTGACGGACAATGGATCCCAATTCCGTAGCCTGTTAATGGAGGAGATCTTTAAGATCTTGAGGGCCAAACATATCCACACAAGTCCCTACCATCCGGCCGGAAATGGGCTCGTGGAACGTTTTAACGGTACCCTCACCATGATGTTACGTAAGCTGGGTCAGGAGAAACCGGAAGACTGGGACCAATATATATCGGCTGCCTTATTCGCCTACCGAGAGGTACCCCAAGCGTCTACGGGTTTTGCGCCAGCTACACTTTTATTTGGCAGACCTATTAAGGGGCCACTAGAAGCCTTACTTCGGTCCCTGACAGACCAGAAGGCTGACGAGACAGTCGTCTCTGCAAGCAAGTATGTATCTGAGCTTAAGGAAAGGCTAAAGCTAGGATGGGATCTAGCTACTACCAACCTTAAGAAAGCCCGCGCTAAAATTACTAAAAGATACAACAAAGCTGCAAAAGAGAGAGAACAACAACCAGGGGAGAAAGTCCTATTGCTACTTCCAACCGGAAGCAATAAACTTCGCATCGGATGGCAAGGACCGTTTACCGTCCTTAAAAAGATCTCACGTACCAACTACAAGATCTCCATCAAAGGAAAGGAGAAGGTCTTCCACATAAATCTGCTAAAGAAATATTTGGAAAGACCGGTGCCATCCTCCGAGCATCTCCTGGCTGTCGCCATAGCAACGGAAGACGAGGAAGATGATGATGGTTGCATGGAGTATCCACTGCAACCCACAGAATCCTTTAAAGATGTCAAGTTCGGCGACAATCTCTCACCAGAACAACAAACAGAAACTAGGGCTCTACTAAAACAGTACAGTGCAGTTTTAACGGATGTACCTGGTCGAACAAATCTCATTGAATTTGATATGAAATTAACAAACGAGACCCCTGTTCAAACCAGAGTTTACCCCATCCCGTACGCTAAAGCTGATGCACTTCGCGGAGAAATAGACAAGCTGCGTCAGGCAGGAATTATCAGTGAGTCTACATCTCCTTACAGCTCGAGCGTAGTGCTGTTGCAGAAGCCCAATAAGGAAGTTCGGCTGTGCATTGATTACAGGTTGCTAAACGCTGTAACGGAATTCCAGCCCGAACCTCTCCAAACTGTTTCTGAGTTGTTCACCAAGCTCAGCAAAGCAAAGATCTTCTCCAAGATTGACCTCAGCAAAGGTTATTATCAAATACCAGTCAAGGAGGAAATTAAACCTTTGTTAGCTTTCAGCACTAGTGAAGGACATTACACATTTAACGTGATGCCGTTCGGTTTGCATAACGCACCAGGAGTGTTCACCAGGATGATGAGGAAGCTTCTAGAACCTTTGCAAAGTCCCCATATCCATAATTTCATGGATGACATCTTAATTGCATCGGAAACCTATGAAGAACATATTGCTACGGTTGCTATGCTCCTCAGGAGACTACAGGAAACGGGTCTCACAGCCAGACCTAGCAAATGTCTCATCGGTTTGAACAGTTAGACTTCCTGGGGCACACTATTTCTCACGGATGCAGTTGGCCTATTAAGAAGAACGTGGAGAAAATAGTGGCAGCAAAAAGACCCCGAACGAAGAAAGACGTACGTTCCTTCATATCGCTATGTGCATACTATCAGAAGTACATCCAGAACTTCAACGGACTGACGGCACCTCTGACTGACCTCACAAAGAAAGGTTGTCCTGATAAGGTCATATGGGATCAAAAGTGCGAACACGCGTATAGCACTTTGAAAGGACAGTTGTCTGCATACCCCATTTTGAGGTTGCCTGACCTCAAGAAACCTTTTGTACTGAGAGTCGACGCGTCAGGTCAGGGCATCGGGTCAACACTGCTTCAAGCCGATGACAGTGACCTGAACATGCTATTTCCAGTTGCCTATGGCAGTCGGAAATTAAATAAAGCGGAACGGAACTACAGCGTAGTTGAAAGGGAATGTCTTGCTCTGATTGACGGTATCAGACGCCATCATGAGTTTCTTTATGGTACATCGTTCACGGTGCAAACAGACCACGCTCCGTTAGCATTTCTTGGTGCCAATAAAGAATTTAACGCTAGGATCATGCGTTGGGCCCTCCTTCTAAGCGTCTATTCTTTCAAAGTGGAATATATTCCGGGAAGACAGAATGTCGGGGCTGATTTTCTGAGTAGAAACTGGTCTACAGAGGAAGAAGAGCAAACTGAAGATACCACTCATCCTAAAATCACCAATCAGGTCACCTCCATTGTCAAAAATGAAAACATGAAAAATGGTTTCATGTCTAAAAGTGGGGACGATTGTGACGTACGTCTAGTTTGACTAGTGAATTTTCCCTGATATGATGGATGATTTAAAGGGACCTTTAGCTTTTCATAACATTAGAACCCCTGAACATTTGTTGTAACTTTTCGTTTGCCAGAACGCATTCCACCGGGACTCATGTAGGATACAGCGACGAGATCAAAGAGACAGACCGAGGGATCTTAGGGGAGACTATCGGCGCTATCAAAGACAGTAGTTTTCCCTGATACGAGACGCAGTTGCTTGCCGCTAATTTCGCGTCTCGGTGTCAATCGAGGAACCGAGCGAACGGGGGAAAGCGAAACGGGCAGCAGCGAGCGGATACGAAGACCAGGGGGCGGCTTCTTCTCTTGATTTGGCGGTCAGATCCCCAAAAGTTCGTGAGATCAAATAAGTTGTCAAGTTTATCATGTCCCACTCAACTTACATTCCATTTTAGCTAAATAGACCATGAGGAACTAGACACGTTATCACTCGCTGGCCAGACCTTTACAGAAGCACTAGCTTTATTGAAATCTTGTTATAGATTTTCCCCTGGATTTTATATATATTTGCAGTGATTTCTATTTCTGTGCAAAGCGGTAATATATATTGTGTAAAGTGATCAGTGGTCTAGCTCAGTCATTCTATTTAAAGGGATTTTGTGTTAATTTAAATCTATTTAATTAAACCATCTCAAGAGTTCCAGTTTTAAATATAATGATCTATCTATTATATTATTTCAAAAGATAATAGATGCTTAAATTAACTTTTAAAGTCGCGAAGGAATTTATAATTAATAAATTCAGTTAAGTCCTAGTTTTATAGATGTGTGTTTTTAACCACTAGAACTCGCGCAGTGTTTATTAAATACATAATTAAATACGCGAGCATATATATATAATAGGCTTAACGGGAAATTCATCGCGCTTTAGAAGGTTATTTGTTTTCGGTATATTACATGTCTTTTTTTTTCTTTCATACAGAGTGATCGTAACCTGTGCGATCCCAGCATTAAGAAAGCAATAAAGAAATCAATCTAAGCAAAGCAAAGCATAAACAGTGTGTAGAGTTCCCCTGACGCAGAACTTGTTGAGACTGTGTAAATTTTTAATCTTTGAGGCGATTCTATGTTTGGAATTCCGCTATCTAACTTATAGCAAAGAAAGCACACCCAAAGACAAATTTAACGCACCATCAAACAACTTAAGTCGTAACGGGAAGAAGAACACTGGCCCGAGCTTTGTTAGTTTACTGACACAGAGAGATAATTCCTAATTTCCTGAACAGTGATGTGACTAGTTTTCTCACTGGACTTAAACCATACCTCACGGATAAAGTGTACCAGCACGCGTAAGAATTTTATTATCAGCGGCATAGTCAAATAGACCACACCATCCTCACCCCGGTATCAGAGACCGTGCCCTCCCATAGAAACTGTTATTAAGAAAAGAGACACAACTACAGATTCATTTTCCAGCGATTACGGGATCCTTTTATGTGCTGACCGCCTACCCGATAATCTGGGGCTAGAACTTGAACAAACACTCATACATTTAGTTGAGGTGTAACTGCTGTTGTGTTATTCTATGGAGTGCAAGATTTTTTCACAATCGGTAAGTGAGAGCAAGATGAGTGAAGGCCTTTGCTAGCGCGTGTATGAATGACAGGAAATTAATTCTTTTGTGTGACCATTTTGTTAACTTGCTTACCTGGTAACATATATCTTTTCTGTATACCCTACATTGTTCCTTTAAGTGGGATAGTTGATAATTTGTTAACTCTGTTTAAAACCACCTCCTTTCCATTTGCTTAGTAAAGGGAAGAACAGCTGGGAAGAACAGGTTTTTTTTTCTATCACTTATACCTAACTTGGTAACACCTCTTTCAGAGTAATTAACTTTACTGTTAGGTTAACGTACCCGTGTTCCTGATATTATCTATCTCTGGACTGGGTTTATCTTTGTCTAATGAGCGGGAAGGGCTTAGTCGATACCAATCTTCTTCACCCCCTCCCAAACTTGTTATTTGCATTTGTGTACTTATGATAATTTATGTAATATCTGATATTTTTAGTGATTGATGTTTAAAGTGAATAAAATCACATAAACTCATTTAGTTCTGTGTGTTGGATATACCCAAAGCCCAACTTTTCCCCTATTCGTTTAATATAGTTTGTATCAACGTCGTGTGTGTGTTTGAAAACACCGAATCGGTGTGCGCGCAGATGCGAGTCTGGAAAACTGGCAAATAATTGTTTGACCAGGAGAGTGAAAGAGAAGATTGAGAGACACGATTTGTCGTAAATAAGTCTGTCTTTACTCTCCTCCAGCACGCTGTGAAGTAACTATTAAATCTCTACATTTTCTATCACTGAGCTTTCCATCATCATTTTCCACTCTAAACCGGACCACTATTTCTACGACTCTTTTCTCTCAAAATACATTTACGACATAAGCCTAAATGCCTGAAATCCAACTTAATCACAAAATGATAAAGACGAAATCCTTTACCAAATTATAAAGCTCGTACTAATGACGCCAAGATGAAAGAAAACATCTATATGGGAAAAAAACTATACTCAAATAGTCTAAAGGAACTCCTATTATGTTGGTTAACATTCCTTTAGTCCTTTATATTAACTTGTGTTAACTTAATTAACTGTCTTTCACTTTTCTAGGCAACTTTTACCATTTGTTAACGCGCTCTTGTTTCTTGAATAGATATATACATTTAACATTTATAAGACCTAGTGTATAATTCACCCGTGTGTTACCGGGGCCCGAAAGGGGAGCAAAGAATAGTAACACTGTTCCCTGTCATGCATGTCGTAGAAAGCGACTAAGGAGGGTTGGGCATGTCTGGTTACCCCATGCTGTAAAAAAATTTAAACCACAAAATCTTCAACACACATGGACAAGTCAATTAAGGAAAATAAAACACAGCCATCCAATACAGGGGAAGGTCCTCTCGCAGGGAGGCGTAAAATGCAACACAGAGAAAGCCGAAAGGAGTCTGTGTTACTGACTAACCTTCTTTCTTCTGGGAGAACTTCCAGATTTGGCACTTGGAATGTTCGGACATTAAACAAACAAGGGAAAGTGGCACAAGTAGCAGCAGAAATGAGGGAATATAAAATCGAGGTTCTGGGACTGTGTGAAACAAAGTGAAAGGGGGTAGACAAGAAGAAACTCAACACAGGTGAATTGGTGCTGTCCTCAGGACATGAAGACGAAAGCTCACACCTCAGTAAAGGGGTAGCTCTTATGTTATCTAAAGAAGCACAGAAAGCACTCATTAATGGGAAGCTGTTGGACCCAGAATAATAGCAGCTACTTTTAAAACAGCAAAAAAGAAAATAAATGTAAATGGCATCCGATGTTATGCACCAACTAATGACAAAGAAGAGTCTGTGAAAGAAGCATTTTATACTAGACTACATGAAATTATGGAAAAAGTAAAAAAGAAGAGACATCACAATTTTGATGGGTGACATGAAGAAGTCATGGGAAAACAAGGGCTAGGAATAATGAATGAAAATGGGGAACTATTCTCAAACTTCTGTGCTTCAAATCAACTGGCTATAGGAGGAAGCATGTTTCCACATAAGAAAATACACAAGGCAACATGGATATCACCAGACCATAGAACAAAAAATCAGATTGATCATATATGCATAAACAAGAAGTTTAGATCATCATTGCAGGATGTAAAGGTATATAGAGGAGCAGATGTGGCATCAGATCACCACCTTCTGATAGCCAAAGTAAAAATGAAACTCAAGAGATATGCAACAATGCAAAATTATAGACAATAATTTAATGTAGGACATCTAAGAAATCAAGAAACAAGAGACAAATTTGCGGTCACAATATCCAATAAATTCCAAGTGCTCCAACAGCTGGAAGATATAGAGAATACAGAAGACTGTTGGCAGCAAATCAAAACTATATGGAATGAGACATGTGAAGAAATACTGGGGAAAAGGGAACGGCAACAAAAAGCATAGATAACAACAGAAACCATCAATAAGATAAAAGACAGAAAAAACAAGAAAGCAGATTTAAACACAAGCAAAACCAGAAGTTCCAAAGCCAAGGCTCAAGAAGTGTACACAGAAGCAAACAAAGAAGTAAAAAGAAGTATCAAAAGAGACAAGAGGAAGTATACTGAGGAGTTGGCAAGAGAGGCAGAAGATGCTGCAGCCAAAGGAAATATGAGAGAACTGTATAACAGCACAGAGAAGCTAACAGGGAAATACAAGCAAACAATTTGCCTCATAAAAGACAAGAATGGAAAACTGCTCAGCAATATACAAGAGCAAATGAAGAGATGGACGGAATATTTTGAGGACCTCAATAGACCAGCTCCACAAAACCCCCCTGACATCCAGACAGCAGAAGAAGAGCTACAAATTAACGGTGAAAGACCAACGAAGGAAGAAATAAAGAAAGACATAAAGCTTCTAAGAGATGGAAAAGCGTCTGGACCTGGTGGCATTCCAGCAGAGGCCATCAAATCAGATATCGACACGGCTACAGAGATGTTATATAAATTACTTGGTAAAGTCTGGGAAAAGGAAGAGATACCAGCAGAAAGGAAGGAAGGTGCACAAATTATAGAGGAATAATGTTACTATTAGTGCCAGGAAAAGTATTAAACAGGATTATCCTCGAGACATTAAAAGAATCCATAGACAAGAAACTAAGAGACAAACAAGCAGGTTTTCAACAAAACAGATCCTGTACAGACCAGATAGCAACTTTGAGAATAATAGTTGAACAAAGTCTGGAGTGGAATTCACCACTATACATCGGATTTGTGGACTACGAAAAGGCATTTGACAGTGTGGACAGAGAATCACTTTGGAAATTGATGAGGCATTATGGAGTTCCCCTGAAGATCATTAATTTAATAAAGAAAACATGAAGACATGACATGCAGAATTCTTCATGAAGGACAGCTTACAAAACCGTTTGGGGTAAGAACAGGAGTGCGACAGGGATGCCTCTTGTCTCCATTTCTTTTCTCGCTAGCAATAGACTGGGTTATGAGAACATCGACAACACACAACAGAAATGGAATCCAGTGGACTCTGACTAAGTAGTTGGATGATCTAGATTTTGCTGATGACTTGGCTCTTCTGTCCCATAACCGTAATCAGATGCAGGACAAATTGAAAACACTCGATGAGAGGTCACAGCAATTGGGTCTGAAAAAACACAGGGAAAAGACAAAGATAATGAGAATAATGCAGGTAATGATAACAGGGTTGAACTAGAAGAAGCACCAATACAAGATGTAGAATCATAAACATATCTTGGCAGCAATATAGACAAAGTTGGATGGACAGACAGTGATATCAAAATAAGAATACAAAAAACAAGAGGAGCTTTCATTGCATTGGGAAATATATGGAAATCAAGAGAAATCGAATCCAACACGAAAATAAAAATCTTCAACTCAAATGTGAAGTCAGCCCTATTGTATGGCTCTGAAACATGGAGAACAACAAAGACAACAACCAAAAAGCTACAGGCTTTTATAAATGGGTGCTTGCGTAGAATAGAGGGATTAAAATGTTATGATAAGGTTACCAACAAGGAACTGATGACAAGAACTAGACAAGTGCCAGTGGAACAAGAGATGAGAAGACGACGATGGCGATGGATAGGACATACGCTGAGGAAACCTGTTGATAGCATTACAAGGCAGTCCTTGTTCTGGAATCCCTAGGGCAAGAGAGGCAGAGGTAGACCAAGAAGCACATGTAGAAGGGAGCTGGAAACAGAGGTGAAAATGATGAGGAGAACGTGGAAAGAACTTGAGATGATGGCACGTGACAGGAGGACTTGGCATGTGTTTATTGAAGGCCTATGCTCCTTTGGGAGTGGAGGGTTATGAAGAAGAAGAGGTGTTGTATAATTAATGAAGTCCAAGTACGTCCTATATTTGTTTGCTCCTCACATTACAGTGACGTGGAAATATTTGAACTTTTTCTATAGACTTCAGTTCTGAAGATGGTTTCGACGAAGTAAACGTTTCTCTAATTATTTAAATCTTCTTCATGCTAGTGAAAGTTACCTTCTCACTACTCCTCAGTAGTCTTATTATTACTCTTGTTATTAGAAGATACATTTTTCTATTCTACGAGTCAAAACGTACAGTCAATAGTAAATAGCAATATGTAGTCGAGTATATCCCAATATTGAACAAAATTACAGTGTATACCCTAATTATAACCGACAGTTAGGTTGATCCGGGTAGACCAAGATGGTGGATGAGCAGAAGCAAATGAAGATCACCTACTAGTACGCTCTCCTCATATTTCGTTAAAAGACGAACTAATTAAGCTTCAAGGCCAGTAATTTATAAAAGCGTACACACAGAAGAAGTTTTAATTTATTTTTCAGTTTTGTTTTAAATAATATTTTTGTGCTACATCATTTTTAGTCTAAATGTCCTAGCTCTGTTGATACACAAATACACCGTGAATGTCACAAACAAACAGAACTTTCACATCATTATCTTAATTTTCAAAGAAACATTCTTAACTAAAATGGCAAGGATATGAATACAGATATCAAGCAAAGTGCATATTGAAAAAGAGTGGCCTTGAACATCTATTCGCAGCCGATAAATAACATTATAAAAAAAAACAGCGTTTATCTACCTCTATTCTTCGGCACACATTATTTTACATTTTTGTCTAATTTAAAATTGGCAATTTCTCTTTCCAATATTCATTCCCCGGCAAGTTCTGCAACATTTATGCTTGTCCTCAATCTATTTTCCAATCTGCCTTTTTTCACGTACTGAGAATTGGAGAACAAGAAATCTAGAAAAAAAAAAACCCACACGGCGACAGGATCGGGTATGATGGCCACACTGATTAGAGTTGGCGTTATTGTGGGTCCTGGTCGGTTCCATGAGCTATCTATTTCATTACCGGGTAGAGTTGCTGGAAAGATTGTATGAAATGTCGTTTTTCAAGACAGAATCCCGGTCAACGCGTCGTAAACGTCTGATCGCGAGGAAAGCAAATCTAACGTTAGAGAAATATTAGATATGATGCTTTGTCATAGAGATGACGATGAGTTACGGGCAAGGTGTTGGAGATGGTACAAGAGTAGAGTAGAGGAAGACGAATATAAAATATCAAAGAAAAGGTAGCAGGAGTGGTTAAAGAAGAAACCATTGACGATGTTTTCTCTTGAATTTTTTGCCTTCTTGTGACGAAGCACTTTTTACATTTTTTTTCAACCTAGACCTTAGTCAGTAGTTTTTATAAAACTACATTCGCCATTCGAAAATTAGTATAGTCTGTCAACACTTGTTATTGGTATAGTCTGTCAACACTAGTTATTGGTATAGTCTGTCAACACTAGTTATTGGTATAGTCTGTCAACACTAGTTATTGGTATAGTCTGTCAACACTAGTTATTGGTATAGTCTGTCAACACTAGTTATTGGTATAGTCTGTCAACACTAGTTATTGGTATAGTCTGTCAACACTAGTTATTGGTATAGTCTGTCAACACTAGTTATTGGTATAGTCTGTCAACACTAGTTATTGGTATAATCTGTCAACACTAGTTATTGGTATAGTCTGTGAACACTAGTTATTGGTATAGTCTGTCAACACTAGTTATTGGTATAGTCTGTCAACACTAGTTAATGATATAGTCTGTCAACACTAGTTATTGGTATAGTCTGTCAACACTAGTTAATGGTATAGTCTGTTAACACTAGTTATTGGTATAGTCTGTCAACACTAGTTATTGTTGTTGTTATTGATCCAGCGGCGCTTGGGATCTCGCCCTTCCGCCCAATGCCAGGTAGTGATATCTGTGTGTTTTCGCAAGTTGTTTGTTTCTCCGTGCTGGATGTGACAGATAAAAATCGAGCACCTTGATCAGTCCACTTTACTCTCATCGGCACCCCTCACTCTTTTTCAATCAAATCGCTCAACGTGGTTTCCCACCCGCTTCTCTAATTAGCATGCACGGATTATCGTGCAAAAAGCCATGCCTTTTGCCATCTGTCTGATTCCTAGTTTAGCCACGCCTACCTGTCTTTGTTTCAAGCGCTATTAATACAGCTATTCATATCTCTAACTGTCTTTCCTTTAAAAGGGGGTTTGTCTGCTGTCAGATTATGTCATGACGTCAGCGCATTGTCCCTGAAACACGGGGGGGGGGAGGCAATGGGTTTTGGCAGTTCCCTAAGAGAACGGGTCGTTAATTGTAGAATAAAGGGGCGATAACCACTTTTACCGACTTCATCCGTTTGTTCGTGCTCCAAGGGACGCAATTTGCTCACCGAGAGAAGGGACCTAAAAGGCGCCCACTTGCTAGCGAAACGGATAGGCAGTCGGCGAAAGCGTGAAAATAAGCTTTCATTCAGGAATCGACCGCAGATTCTCCCAAAATCCGAGCAGAGGCACGAAATCTCGCACACGATAACGATTTTTTTACCCATTTCATATATATAGGCATCTCTTAAAATTCAGTTATCAGTAGCGCCAGAGATTTTGAAGAAAGTACCTAGCTCGCATTATAAGAGCCATACTACAATTTGGATCACTTATATACGTGGAGATTAATTCATTTTTTCTGTGCTGCGGTAATATATATATATATATATATATATATATATATATATATATATATATATATATATATATATATATATATATATATATATATATATATATATATATATATATATATATATATATATATATATATATATATATATATATATATATATATAAGAATTTTGAGTGATTTAATTGTTGAAGTGTTTCCATTATATTTCACTGGGTTCTTTTCTGTGTTAATTAAATAACGTATAGCAAAATTACCCGCTGTAAACGTAAATTTAATTACTCGCTATTTCCCAAGTAAGAGATGTTTTAAATTAATTAATAGACGCTAGGCGGTGGATAATTAAGAGAACGCAATTTATTTCTATTTCATCATGTGTAAACTTTAGTGACTAGTGTTCATATCTCGTGTTAAAAGTGATGAGATTATCTAGACACTTGTGGGTTTTAAATTTAATTTAATAACGGAGTGCTTAACAGGTCATACCTAAAACGTGTGTTCGCTTAGGATATTGATAATATTGTTAAAACGTTTGTATTTTCTTCCAATATAATCTAGGCTGGTCATAAACCTTGCGATCCAGCGGTTTTACGGTCTGATGTTCCTATCAGCCTCCAGAAATTATTGGTGTAACCATCTTCATGTTGTGACCCCTGTGCGGTCCACCTTCTCCATTTATGACGAGAGGTCAAATCAAGAAAAACACAATAATTATAAATTTTAACTGGAATGGGACATTCCCAGAATACAACTTTTTTCGTATATGTATCTATTATCAGTCTGCTGAGGCAGAAACTCTGTACTCTTTTATCTGACCCATGACAGGAGATTTTTTCATCGGATATATTCAAGAGAACTCACTGTTCATACTTGGCCATCATCTAAACGAACAGCAGATTATTATCATTTAACTTTTTCCTTATCACGTCACAGAGTGTCACAGTCACTTGAGGCTAGACCGCACTGGAAATATATTCACATATTAATTCCCAGGACAGTGCCACCACATAGAAAAAACTTATTCCAAACCTATACCTGCAGTGAAAAATAGGAATATCCTGGATAATACTAACGGATCAATTTCAGCGACTCCCGGAAAATAGCAGTCAGCAAAAACCGGAGAGTCTGGGGCTGAAATTGACCATGAACAAACATGACTGAATAGTCTCAATATATGTTAGTGTTTAATTCCATGGAATGTATGCAGCGTCGACAGTTGGGTAAGCAAATCTGAAAGTGGGCCACTGTATGAGTGTAGTGAGTGAACGGAAAGAAAAAAACTTATTTTCTTATGTTACTACTAACCTACCAATCTTCTTTTAGTTATCTCTCACTAATCTGAGTGTTCACGGGATAGGTTAAATTGAGGATTTAGTCTTTACCCGTCCTGACTATTCCCTAACCCCCCCCCCCCCTCCCTGTTAATCATTTTGATCTTTTTGGGTTAATTTCCTCTGTTGGGATCTTTCCTAGTTTCCCTAAACCAGAGGGAGGGCCTATTAGATTATATTTTTAATTCCTTGTCTGTAAACTATAATTCATTGATGTAAATGCTTTTCTTGATGTTGTGATATTTTCTAGTAAGAATAAACATAATAAACCTTACGAGATAGATAGTGGTTGTCAAACCCCGGTACTTTTATGTGATCCATAGTTTATCTGTTTCCACGTCTGTACGTATTTCTGTCACAAAATTGTGGGTACGTGGGTATAGTGTAATTTGAATCTGTACCAAGTGAATAAAATGCGTCTAAATTTAAATAGAGTCGTAAAAGATAGGCTGGATTAGAGCAATTACTCAATCCAAGACTGTCATTTCTCTTACACTATCACCACCCTAGTAAAACAGAAACTATTTCTTACACCTTCCTCTCACATAGCTATCACTATCACCTCTGCTTGTACGGGACCATAAATAGCTCAGGCCTATCTCATCAAAATTTACGACACTGGACACTCAAAGAGGTGGAGGTCAACAGTTTCGTAGGGGTAGTGGCATATCTGGCACTCCTGAGAGTGTTGTGGTTGGATTCTGTTCAAGCGACTGTTGAGTGGTATGTTTTATTCCGAGCCGAAAATGGTGCTTTGATATCCTTCTTGTAAGATGGCCCATGTTGTCATTAGGATCAGGACCGCCTTATGTCTGTAAACCTTTCTCCCGGTGTTTCACATGGCCCATCTTTTCAGCCATTCTTTCTTTGTTGTTCGTATGAGTGATTTGGCTGATGCATCTGGATAACATATGTAGACTCCATAACCTGCTTTGATGGTGGCCTTAAATGCAGATCTGTCAGTATAGACATGCAACAATTCTTCAGGGTAGGCATCAATGGTTCGTTGTGATGCACTCAAAAGACTGACTAGGTCGGAATATTTGGTTGTTCCATCTACTAATTTTATTTGTACTTCTGGTGTTATTAAACGGGTATGTGGTGTTAAATTCTTTACTACTTTCTTCATATCTTGTCTTCTTGTATCTCTAATGCATTGTTGGTAAGTCTTAAGTGCTGAATAGGACTTTTAGTGTCTCTTAGCTTGCATAACGAAGCCCTGAAATGGGAAAGTCTCGGAAAAGAAGTTTCGCAGCGTTGCAGCCCTGAAAAGGACTAATAATATATGTCTGCTGGCATGGAGAAGCCCTGAAAAGAACTAAAAATATGTGTCTGCTTGCATGGAGAAGCCCTGAAAAGGAAGGCTGTAAAAACATGTTTTGCATCAACGCATCTCTGTAGCCCAATAGTTACATTATTTTAATTTTAACGATTATTGGTTGTATGTAACATTGAATAATTCCCATAGTACATTGTTGTAGTTTTGTAGTTTTTCTGCTAACCCCCCCCCCCCCCCCTTCCCAAAGGACTTGAGAATACTATCCAGAAATAAGCTTGATGTTTCCGGTGAAGAGTCTTCATCAATCATGTTTATTGTTAATGACCCAATTAAGGTCAACGTAAATAATGAAAATAAATGCAGGAAATGATAACAGGGTTGAACTTGAAGAAACACCACTACATGATGCAGAATCGTACACATATCGTGGCAGCAACATAGACAAAGTTGAAGGAACAGACAATGATATTAAAATAAGAATACAAAAAGCAAGAGGAGCTTTCATAGCATTAGGAAACATATAGAGATCCAGAGAAATCAAGTTCAACACAAAAATAAGAATCTTCAAATCAAATGTCAAGTCAGTCCTATTGTATGGCTCTGAAATATGGAGAACAAAAACAACAACTAAAAAGCTACAGACTTTCATAAATGGGTGCTTGCGTAGAATAGAGGGATTAAAATGGTATGACAAGGTTACCAACGTGGAACTGATGACAAGAACTAGACAAGTGTCAGTGGAAGAAGAAATGAGAAGAAGACGATGGCGATGGATATGACACATACTGAGGAAACCTGTTGATAGCATTACAAGGCAGTCCTTGTTCTGGAACCCCCAGGGCAAGAGAGGCAGAGGTAGACCAAGAAGCACATGGAGAAGAGAGCTGGAAGCAGAGGTAAAAATGATAAGAACGTGGAAAGAACTTGAGATGATGGCACGTGACAGGAAGACTTGGCATGTTTTTGTTGAAGGCCTATGCTCCTTGGGGAGCGGAGGCGTTATGAATGAATGTCAACGCGCAAAGGAAAATCATTACAAAATATCAGATAGCAACATTCCGTTTTTATTTGTTGCCTCTTGGATGACACATCATACAATGTAACGTGACCCGTAAAAAAAGACAAATCGATGAAACCTGAAACTGAATATTCCACAAAATGGAGATAAATAAACCGTCTGCCAGCATCACACCGAAGACGGCTGATAATAAAATAATACATACAGAAATACAGTGACTGGAATTTTGAGTTTGGGGACATAATCGCCTATCCCATCTGGCAAGTAACCTTATAACGATGACAACTTATATCCGACAGAGGTCCAGTTGTCACCTGGACGAAGTATCTTTCTATCAGACAATACATTATTTGTAACCCATGGAGATGACAGCCATCATTAATCATTTGGCAATTTATTCTCTCCGTTGCGAACATGAAATATCTCTTCCACTTCCAAAATAAATAAAAAAATAATAAAGCGAAACTCATTACCAGCAAACAATGAATGATAAAAAACTTATAATGTTTTTCATCGACAGATGTTTGACTGATCGTCATCTATATCTTCACGTTGTAACCACAGTGGAGTACAAGGTTAGTACAACCGCATAGATCTTGTGAATGTAATCGTGTATTTGTATTATTTGTGATTACTTGTTTTATGGCGTGTTGTGTATGTGTGCATGTTCTTGTCATGTGTGTGTGGATATGTATATGCTGCTTGTATATGACCTTTATTGTGTATGGCTGGTTTTGGTTTTACCTTCATTGCACACGGGCAACTCCATTAGTGCTCCGAACTCCTCCTTTCGATCACACAAAGAGGATCTCAGCACAGTGCACGAACTCCGTAGCACCAGCGAAGGATCTCATTGTGTGTATACAGAAATCACACATTCTATAAACATAGCTGTGGTGGGTAAGTTTTTCTAATTTTGTAAATTTTAGCAGGGCAGCGGTCGTATGGCTTACTCTTTACGATTCCCAATTGTGCTGGGATTTTTAACGTTCGCAACTCGCAGACGGGACCTCCTATTTGCTTCGACCTTATCCGAGAAGGCTAGGCATCCGATCTTACTACCCAGGAGATCAGGAGGGAGTATGACATCATTTGGAACCGCTGGTTCTGAAAATATTTCCGTCAAATATATACCGAACCCGGTACCTTTAAAATTAGAGGTGGTTGTCATACCTCTTAGCCTATCCGACCCCATGTGGATGCTTTTATTTATATCTATTGCTTATGTTTGCACCTTTGAATGTTAGACAAAGATATTTGCTTTGAGGTGATCTATGAACGAAAGATGACGGGGGTGGGGGTATCTTTTCTCTAGCTCAAGAATAGAGATTGGTATCCATGTACAGCTGGGTAGAATGGATTGTGACAATCCAGGTTTCGAACTCGATAAATTTGCCCTGAGAAGCACCAAGTTATGTTTACTAAAAGCGAGCGAGTTTTGTTGATGACTTCTCCCAACTTCCGCGGTGGTTTGTGCACTAGCTTTCCATGGTTTGATCCCCAGTTGAGGTGGGATTTTTTAGAAAGCAAACGGCTCCGGGATCGGATAATCCTCATCAATTATGTACGAGAGTAACTCTGGGAGGTTAAGGCGTTGGTCATTACCCCTTAAGACGAGTCACATAATTTGGCTTCTTGCTTCTGTTTTCATCCAGTACTCCTTGGCCTTGTCAGCTTTCTTCCTCTTTGTATTTCCCAGTTTCGGTGCGCGAAAATAATAGATAATTTGAACATCAAATTGCCTGGCTCATTAATTGCATGCTGCCTGTTTGGCTTTACTATTACTAGCCCACGTTTAGCACAGCGTATCATGTTATGGTATATTACTCTCGTCTGGTATGCCCATTTGGTTCTAATTACATGATGACTGAACCATTACTTTCCATTTTCAACTTATTATATCGACACTTGTATCTATTGGAAGTACGTGAATCAAACGTCAAAACAAGCAGTTGTAACTTTTTTTTTTAATTCCCGGAAGCAAAATAATATATATATATATATATATATATATATATATATATATATATATATATATATATATATATATATATATATATATATATATATATATATATATATATATATATATATATATATATATATATACAAGGTATATAAATTTAAATGGCAAATGAAACTGGTGTTGTAAGAGACAGTACACATTACTGTGACATCATGTCTTGAACTCACAGGATCTCACGTTCAGTTGTAATATTAATGTGGCATAGTAGTTTATTTATAAAATGATAGTTAAATCTCTCATTTTAAGGTTGTTTTATATATATATTTGTTAGATGCCGTACCTCCAGGTCTGTTATATTTGGACTTGCCACCTAACATAACGGACATTGTGTCTAGGTTGAACGGGGCGTGCGTAGCCAAAACGAAGCATAACTCAAATTAAAATAAATGCTTCTTATATGTTACTCAAACATGAGCGAAGAAGTAACAGTGTAAAAATAAAAAGTTACATATATAAAACGTATGTTTTGCGTAAAAAGGTAAAGGTAAAGGATCCCGTTACACGCCCATTGAGACATATTGGGAATACGGTGTTAGGCCCATATTTTTTTACCATCGGCACACTAGAGATGATGTGGTCAGCATCACGCGGGCCGCCTTAACCTTCCTTGCATATAGGTGAAGGTGAAGGTTGTCCCAAGCAGAAACTGCCGTAGAGGAGTGAAGCCGTACCAGGTCCAGCATCGAGAGGTGGGGGGGGGGGGGGTGGGTGACCAGTTGCCTTCCTCGCTGCCGTTTTCTTCCCTAACTCAAAGAGAAGAGTCAGGTATCCATTTACAGCTGGGTAGACTGGAGCGTGTTGGTAACCGTGACTCGAACGCCGGCACCTCTGCCGCGAGAGACCAGCGCTCTAATAACTCTTGTCAATCAGACGCTCATTTATTGCACATAAGACTAAAAAATCTTCATAAAGTTTTCAGCAAGTTGACACGGCATTTTAATTATAAGAAAATTGTTCATTGTTACATCAGTTAAATGTTTGTTTTAAAACGGAGGCAGCCACACAAAAAAATTAATAAATAAAATTAAAATTAAAAAACTTAATCAATGTAAAAAAAAAAAACTTCAATTTTGGCGCCTAGGTAAAACCTATAAAATAAATGGGAGATAAAACATAAAAAGAAAATCCTTTAAAAAATTTACAGGCGTGGGGTGAGCATGTCACCGGGTATTTCATGTTCTAACTTCAGAGATTCCGCATTCAGATGCTTCCGCCTCGTTATCCATATCATTCATTCATTTATTATCCTTCGTCTTCACAAAGAGCTAAGGAATTCACCAAAAGTATGCTAAGTCCTCCTGTCCTGTGCCATCATCTCAAGGTCTTTCCATGTTTTCCTCATCATTTTCATTTGGTTTGGTATTTAAGGACTATCTTCATTGCACACGGCAACTCCGTCAGTGCTTCGATCTCCTCCCTTAGATCACACAAGGAGGATCTCAGAACACTGCACCAACTCCATAGTACCAGCGTGAATCACATTATGTGTACATAGGAATCACACATTCTATAAATGTTTTTGTCGTGGGTAGGTTTCTAATTTTTTAAATTTTGCCAGGGAAACGGTCGTATGGCCTACTTTTCACGACTTCAAACTGCCGTCGGATTTTTAACGTGCACAACTTGCACACGGGACCTCCTAATGTGTTTGGCCCTGATCCGAGAAGGCTAAGCATCCTATCTCACTACCCAGGAGACCAGGGAGGAATCCGACATCATTAGGACCACTGGTTCCAATTCTGTTCTTCGTGTGTTTTTGAGTACATCTACTTCTCTTTCCATTGGAATCCCAGAACACGTACTGCCTGGTAATGATATCTACAGATTTCCTCGGTGTGTGTCTTATCCAACTGGCTGGGCGGTTAGCACACTTTCACCTCGCGACAAAGTCACCAGGTTTGGGAATAAAAACCTGGTAGCACCATGCTGCAGTTTTCCCAGCTGTAAATGGGTACGTGACTCTGAATTAAAGAAAGCAAAGGCAGCGAGGAAGGAAACTGGTTACCCCCGTCTCATAAAACCAGACCTACCTTAATGAAGTCTCTCACACTTCCCTCCCCTACGGTAGTCTATACCTTGGGACTACCTTTACCATGTTATATCCGTCGCCAGCGTCTTCTCCTGACCTCTTGCTCCACAGACATTTGTCTGGTTCTTGTCGTCGGTTCCACATTGGTGATCTCAGTGTACTATTTCAATCCTTGCATTCTAGGCAAGCACCCATCTACTCTGTATCAATGATCAGATTTAATAAACAGCACAGATGAGAAAGAATGGTTAGTGCGCTGGTGTCTCCGGTAAAAGTGCCGGGCTCGATTCTCGTTATCACGCGCTCCAGTACCCAGCTATAAACAGGTACCTGACTTTGCTCATGCGGTAGGGAAGGAAAAAGCAGCGAGGAAGGGAATTGGTCTCACCCACCTTTCTATGCTGGACCTAGTATAGTAGTCTCTAACACTTCACTCCCCTATGGTAATATCTGCTATGGTACTACCTTTATCTTACAGATCAGAACAAGACAAAAACCGATACATTTGAAGATGAAAGAAAGACGGTGGCGATACATATGACGCGTCCTTAGAACATTTTTACATCATCACCTCGTTTTGGTGACATTTGACCTGAGGTCTTAAATCGACATCATATAGTTCAGTGTATCATCCTACAGAACATCTTAAGATTAACTGTTTGGATCATCATGCAAAATGTCATTATCATATGATAAATCCGTCTTTTCAACTAGTCACCCAAACATTTCGAACGTGTTTTTCTAAAAACACGCTGAAATGGAGATGGGATAAAGTAGTACGTACTAAGGCGACAATTATGTTAGCTCCGGAAGTAGCCTAGTTCTTCAAGAAGATAGTCTGGGAGCTATTGCGACAAGAAGGGACATGGTCTGCAACCTGGCGATACGTCATCGCCTTGAAATCTAGCTTGCAGACCCAAGTAGAACAGTCCCAACTAAGATGGTGTTTTGCTAATAATGCAGAATGTGTGAAGATCGGTTGCCACAGGAGGTATGGGAGGCTAAGAGCCAGGGATTCCGACCTCCAGAACGACCCAAAGTTCGCTGGAAGGACAACTTTAGACAATCTCTGAAGGGACGAAGGACTAGAATGGAACCAGGCCAGGAGGAAGACAGCCGACCGGATAATATGGCGCTCTTTCTTCTAAACCTCTACAGCTCACGGTAGAAGAGGAACGAATAAAAAAGTAAGTAAGCCATTGCGCCAGTTTGAATATTTAAAGGACATTTCTGTACTTCAGGCCCCCTAGTGCCCATATTTTCTCTGGTGTATACTAGGCATCTCAGAAGTTAGTTTGTGTTGGACTTAAAGGCGTTAGATTACGTCGTTGATTTTAAGAAAACAAATTCAGTTTTTTAAACGATATTCCGCACGGGACACTGTAGTGGATTTGATGGTATTGTATGATTGTGATCTTACTTAATGTGATGCATGAGGTCAGCTGTGAAGGCTCCTGAGATAAATGTAGCTGTGAATTTTCAGAAGGCCCTTCTTGCTACCACTACGACCTACCACCTATCTTTTTTTATCTAATGAATGTGGCTACGTTAAAGTTCTAGGGTAATGATATGTAATGTGTTGTGGTAGTGTACATACACACACACAGATATTTAACAATTCTAATAATATTAATAAAATGTTATGACACACTGAACTAACTCAAGCTGTGTAAAATTTTTGATAATAAATTTTCTTTAAGTTTATTTGTTCTGAACCAAGGTTTTATTTTGGTCAGAACATATAAAAGGTTTTGCAATTATTAATGAAATGCATGAATATATGGCATAATAAATGAAAGGAGTGTACATATGTATTTTCCAAGACTAGTTAATATTACTACTGTTTATGGTTGTAATTTTTCTGGGAGAACGTTTAATGGATGTGCTGTTGGGGTGGCCTCATGACTCCCTGTCTATGGCGACTACACATTGTCCATTTATTGAGGGTATTATAATTGGTGTGTTAGAAATTAAGTTGGTGAGTATTCAGCAGTCCAGACGCTCACGTATCTTGAATGAGTAATTCTGGTGCTGGAATCAGGTGGCCCCACCTCTCCGTGCTTGGAGGCAATATCAGGCTGCTCTGCCACAATATAAACTGCACGGGTCCACTCTTGTAATATTCAACACCTCATTTGACACCACATTGGTGCCAAATAAAAACTCACAGTTCTGCAATAAAGTATTGGTCATGTGTCAGAATTCCATCCTCTAAACCATTTCTGGACACAACACTACATACAACAACATCACCACATAGACGGGTCAGATCTCTTTGACCATACAACACATCTTACCAAGTTGGTTTCACCTAGGATAAGTTCTCCCAGACTACATATTCTGAAATATGTTCATTAGCTTCCTGCCATAGAATAGGATAGGTGATATGTTCCACTGATCTCAACACTTGATCTGTCTTTCATAATCCTTGCTGGAGTTTATGCATTTTATTTGTCTCTAGACCCTGAACTGGGGCGGGGGGTCTAGAGCGAATCCTTACTTGTTGTAAGGGATAGATTTTGATATGGCAGTATCAAATCACTCGAAACATTAAACAACTATTAAAATATACAAAGAAATACTTTCAGTCTTACCAAAATTATGAATATAGAACACAGTTAATTGCTAGCAAAACTCAGCTGAGCTGCTGGCTTTAGTATGGCGTCCCTCTAAATATTTCAATTAGCTTCTGGGAATTACACCACTAAATAATTCACTGTGTCTACTAGGACAACTTATGACGAATGGCAAAAATGCGCGTCTGAGCGCCGATAATATATTCATCTATGGCCAATCACCACCTTTTTCTTTTCAAATTCAAACCTCCTACCAAAAAGTCATTCAGTCATACCTCAGTCAAGTATGCATTATTGTCTGTTGGTCCGTCTGTCTCTACTTGCGTTTCACAAAAAAACACACTTGTTTTTTTTGAACCAACTCCGCCTTCCCCTACACAATTTTGCCTTTAAAGTTATTTTTAGCCACAGTTCACCATCCCACCCCGTCTCTTTCATTCCAACTAGATTTTAGCACTTGAGTCTCAAGGCTACAGTTTTGAAAATTAGGGGCATTTTTTGTTTCAATGCAGACGCTCGCTGATATGAACAACACAGTCTTTTGTCAATATCTTTCTTATTATCTATCCGTCTGTATAAATGAAAGCATATTATTTCACTGCTCAAGATGGGCCATCCGGCCAGCTAGGTTTTATATTCCTAACATCTTTATTAAGAAAAAGTTACTTTTCAAGGTTAGTTGGTTTTTCGAAATATTTCTAGCATCTTCTATACTGCGTTTGCCGCTGAATTCAAATAAACGGACTAAGTTATCGCAAAAGCGTCTAAGAAATGACTGTTGCGTATAATAGCTAAGGTCCCTTTTGTCGATTTCTTTACCTTGTGTCAACTTGGGGACGTGACTTTTCCTCCTTTCCCCACCAATTGCGTCTTTTAGCCTTGCTAGTTTCAAGCACGCGTTCAGTCATATTTTTTTCCCTTTGATCTCCGTTCTCATCCCGTTCCAAGGGTAACGTTTTGCCTTCACGTCTAACAATTTAATTTCCATGGCGGGTGATGACCCGCGGCGTGGGCGATCATGTATTCTAGTAGCTTACGCATTAGTTTTTATCCCTACGTTGTATCATTGGAGATATTTTAACGTTGTATCATGGTTAATTTTATGACACATCTCCCCACTTGAAAACATGCCTACGGCAAGTTCTAAAACCAGTGATATACATAGATAAAATCTCTCCTCACGCCTGCCATTACTCTAATTTTGATCACAGGGGTGCCGACTGAGGAAATCTGCACCGACATTCAATTTGCCTGGGATATATTGGATACTAAACTGATAAGGTTGAAGCAATAAAGACCACCTCAGCAATCTTGCGTTTTCATGCTTAGCCTGAGATAAGAATACGAGAGGCTGATGATCCGTCTCGACCACAAAAGTCCTACCATATAGATAGATTTGAAACTTCTTTATTGCCCAGATTAACGCTAAACATTCTTTTTCGCTTGTGGAGTATCCTTGTTCCGCCTTATTCAATTTGCGGCTTGCATAAGCGACTGGTTTCAGTTCCCCATCAGGTGAAGATGATCTTTGCAACAAAGCCGCTCCGAGTCCTACATTACTGGCATCGGTTCTTAAGACAAAGTCCTGTGTCAAATCAGGCAGTTTGAGAATAGGCTTGCTAGTGAGTTTTTCCTTTAAGTCTTGGAACGCTAATTCACTTTGCGCAGTCCAAATAATTTTATCTGGAAGTCCCTTGCGAGTCAGATCAGTCAGAGGAGCACAAATAGAGTTAAAATCTTTGATATATTTTTGATAAAATCCGCATAACGACACGAATGATCGCACGTCCTTTTTTGTTTGTGGTCTAGGTGCTCTCTGCAGTTTTTCCAAGTTCTTGGGATCAGGGGTCATGCTACCCTGATATACAGTGTGTCCCAAGAATTCCAACTCTTTGCATCCAATGCAACATTTTGTTGGCCTAGCAGTTAAGTTCGCCTCCCTAAGCCTATTAAATAACATTTCTAGAGCTTCAATGTGCTCTTCAAATGTCTCTGTGGCGACTATAATATCATCCATGAAATTCGTGATACATGGGTTATTCAGGGGATCCAACAATTTGCGCATCATTCTTGAAAATACACTCGGAGCATTTTTCAATCCGAATGGTAGCATGTTGAATTCATAATGTCCATCCGAAGTGCTAAAAGCCAAATAAGGTCTCACTTCAGGCTTCACTGGGATCTGGTAATAGCCTTTACTAAGATCCACCTTTGAAAAGTATTTTGCCTTGTTCAGTCTGGCAAATAACTGTTTTGTGTCTGGTAATGGATCCACTTGTCCTTCTGTGACAGCATTCAGTTTCCTGTAATCTATGCACAGTCTGTGTTCCCCAGACGGTTTTCTCAACAAAACGACACTAGAGCTAAAAGATGATTCACTGTGTGAAATAATCCCCTCCTTCAACAAATAATCTATTTCTTCCTTCAATGCCTTCTCCTTCGCGAACGGAATAGAATAGGCTCTCATACAGATTGGGTTTGAGTCTACCAGTTTCATGTCATACTGTAGCAAATTTGTATGGCCTGGTTTATCTGTTAATACATCTGTATGTTCCTCCAGAACCTGTTGAACTCTCTCCCTCTGGTTTTTAGTCAGGTGCTTACTGACTTTTACCTGTGCTGCTGTTTCACAAGGATGTAATGGGTATTCATGTGAGGTGAGTGGTTCCTTTTGCATTTGAGTTGCGATAGCTAAGGTCAGTAAGGGGGTGCTTTCCTGGAGTGGTCTGTCCAGATACTTCTTTAACAGGTTTACATGATAAACTTTCTCCTTCCCCTTTTTGTCAATTTTATAGTTTGTTCTAGACACCTTCTCTAGAACCGTATATGGACCTTGCCATCCAATTTGTAATTTATTCTGGCTACCGGGTAGTAGAAGCAGCACCGTCTCTCCCACAGCTAGTTCTCTGTCCTTTGCCTTCCTATTAAAATATGCTGCATGTTTCTTCCTGGCTTGTTTCAAATTATCATTTGCCAGTTTCCATCCAGCTTTCAAACGAGTGGTCAGTTCGTTCACGTATTGATAAGATGAGGTAACAGTCTCTTCCGCCTTCTCATCTGTCCAGGTCCTTAATAGGGCTACATCTGGACCTTTAATTTATCATACGTATTTTTCCTGGAACCCGTCGGGTCCCGTCCATTAGAAGCTTTATAATGAGGACTTTTCTTCCTAGAATCATCACTCACAAATCGACCACTACCAATTTTTTTCTTGGGTTTATCTTCCCACTTTAGATTGCTTATGAGAGATCTTCGCTCTCTTTTCTGTTCTTCGAGTTTATATAAGTCTGACCGAGGGATTGTCATCTTATCCTGGGTAAAATTTCTTCTTTGTACTCGTCGCATAGTGGCCATGTTAATCCATTCAAGTGAAGACTGGGTGTGAAAAGGGGGCTCCCATTGCACTTTGTCTCCTTGAGTATCATAATTTTTCTTTCCAGGCCTAATTTTGCCCCGTGGCGTTTCTAGGTCCTGCACATATTTTCCCTTTGTGGGTGTTCCCTCATGAAATATGCCACATGCTTCTACAAAGTTTTCAATATCGACATTTACGTCGGGCCAATAGTATTTGCGAGCAACTTTTTGGCAGATGGTACCGACTTTTTCATGGTCCCCATCTTTTCCAACATGTAAGCTCCTTATTAAATTTGCCCTATATATCTTGGGAAGAACCAACTGTCCGTGACCAGTGGATCTAGTTCCTGTCTTCCTATATAATAGTTTGTTCTCCATAAAATATTCCCCCTTGCTCGGAGGTGTGTGGCATTTGGGCAATTTTTTAAAACATGGCTTGAGTGTCCTATCCTCAGCCTGCGCCTTCCTCATCTCCTCTGGATGAGCATTTATAGGTTCACCTTCTTCCTCCTTCTTCTGTGACCTGGTCTGCACTGTCGCCATGATCACAGGTCTCTCGGGGTTCCCCAAGAAGACGTATCTACACCCCAATATCAGAGGGTAGATTGGTTCATCTATCACTGCTGCTCTGATTTCTCCTTCCACATAGCGAGTTTTCACCGTTATCCTTGCGATGGGAAGTGTCATGAGTGGTATGTCCTTAGTTGCCCCTTGTATTTCCACTGTTTCTGTGGTATACTGACTTGGGTCCTCTAGGCTAGACTTCACAACTGAATCATAATCCAAACCTGTATCATAAAGGCAATTTATGGTGACCCCATTACAAATAACATCCTCACAAACTGGGGGGTGATAAGGTTCCTGCTGTCCCTTAGGATTAACCTTTAATCTTTGAGTCCCCGACTTCATTGCAGCAATGTTTGAAGGTTTCCTTCTACAAAATTCGGTGTTATGGTTATCTTTCTTGCACCATTTACATCATCTTTTTCCTTGGTTAAACGGTTTTCTTTCATTGGATTTTTGGTCATTGAACTGTGAGTTTCTGTCTCGGTAGTCATTTCTTGGCCGTTCAAAGTTTGTCCTACCTTTATTTCCCTGCTCTCTGTTATCAAATTTATTAAATTGCTGTGGAGCTTTAAAATTGTCTATATGCTTCTTTTTAGCACCACTTACCTCTGCCTGGGCTGCCTGATACCTCTCAGCGACATTTAAAACTTCCCCCAACTTCTCTGCACCTTGTTCCATGAGGAATTTTCTCATGTCTGGAGCCATGGACTCTCTCAATTGCTCAATCATGATCATTTCTTTAAGTTCTTGGGTCTTCCCCAGAGCAGTCCATTTCTCCAAATAGGTTTCCAGTCTGGCAGAGAACTGGTGGTATGTCTCCCCAGACAACAGTTTGGCATTTCTAAATTTCCTACGATAAAATTCACCATTTTTTTCGTACCCCAATAACAAAGCCTGCTTTAACATGTCATAATTGTCCTGGTCTTCTCTGTTCATTTTTGCGAAGACTTCATAAGAAGTACCTCTCAGTCCCTGTGATAACTTTAAACTCCACCTCTCTCTCTCTAACCCATATGTAGTAGCTAATAACTCAAAACGTCCTAGGTACCCCTCTATGTCATCGTCTTTTTCAACAAAATGGTCTAAATAAAACCCTATAGCTGATGTTGAGGCTCCCAGACTGGGCGTAGCATCCGAGGCAAAAGGGCTGGCACCATTTTCAGGAGCCTGGCCTTGTAATTCCAGCTCCCTTAGTCGTAATTCGTGCTCCCTCTGCAACCTTCTATCTTCTGCCTCCCTTTCGGCCTTTTTATCTTCTGCCTCCCTTTCGGCAGTCAATCTTTTATCTTCTGCCTCCCTTTGCTGTCGTTTTTCTTCTGCCTCCAATGCTTTAGCCTCTTTGTCAGCCTCAATTTGTAACCTCTTAGTCTCAGCCTCAATTTGTAACCTCTTCTCTTCAGCCAACCTTTCAGACTCTAATTTTCTTTCAGCCTCTTTTTCTAATCTTCTTTCTTCCCGTTCAATATACTTATCACATTCAGTCATTACATATTGAATTAAAACCTGACCATCCATTCCCATATCCTTTGCCGTTAGCACAGCAGCTGATCTGAATTTGGCTAGCTCCGCCATACTTTTTAAACAATTCTAGCAACGAGCAAAGTAAAATTTCCAACCACTAAAGTAATTCTAATTACTCTAGTCTAAAATAATTCTAATTAATTAATTAATCAATTAACTACCACTGGCTGTGAAGATTTACCAACGTTTATTTTTACTTTTAATTTTAAGGGACACTTTTAATTTTTAAAATGTGTTCCTCTAATTTAATTCACCCCCAGGAGATCCTAATATTATTGATAGGCTAATTATCCCCGGACAAGAGACCCCAATATATGTAGTGGATTTGATGGTATTGTATGATTGTGATCTTACTTAATGTGATGCATGAGGTCAGCTGTGAAGGCTCCTGAGATAAATGTAGCTGTGAATTTTCAGAAGGCCCTTCTTGCTACCACTACGACCTCACACCTATCTTTTTTTATCTAATGAATGTGGCTACGTTAAAGTTCTAGGGTAATGATATGTAATGTGTTGTGGTAGTGTACATACACACACACAGATATTTAACAATTCTAATACTATTAATAAAATGTTATGACACACTGAACTAACTCAAGCTGAGTAAAATTTTTGATAATAAATTTTCTTTAAGTTTATTTGTTCTGAACCAAGGTTTTATTTTGGTCAGAACATATGAAAGGTTTTGCAATTATTAATGAAATGCATGAATATATGGCATAATAAATGAAAGGAGTGTACATATGTATTTTCCAAGACTAGTTAATATTACTACTGTTTATGGTTGTAATTTTTCTGGGAGAACGTTTAATGGATGTGCTGTTGGGGTGGCCTCATCACTCCCTGTCTATGGCGACTACACATTGTCCATTTATTGAGGGTATTATAATTGGTGTGTTAGAAATTAAGTTGGTGAGTATTCAGAAGTCCAGACGCTCACGTATCTTGAATGAGTAATTCTGGTGCTGGAATCAGGTGGCCCCACCTCTCCGTGCTTGGGGGCAATATCAGGCTGCTCTGCCACAATATAAACTGCACGGGTCCACTCTTGTAATATTCAACACCTCATTTGACACCACATTGGTGCCAAATAAAAACTCACAGTTCTGCAATAAAGTATTGGTCATGTGTCAGAATTCCATCCTCTAAACCATTTCTGGACACAACACTACATACAACAACAACACCACATAGACGGGTCAGATCTCTTTGACCATACAACACATCTTACCAAGTTGGTTTCACCTAGGATAAGTTCTCCCAGACTACATATTCTGAAATATGTTCATTAGCTTCCTGCCATAGAATAGGATAGGTGATATGTTCAGACTTCAGAACAATCAGCCTGATGAGTCATGCAATTAAGATACTGCTCAAAATCATACAGGAAAGAATAAAAAGTAAAGTAGACAGCGAAATCCAAGAAGAACAGTTTGGTTTTAGACGGAACAGTGGAACAAGAGAGGCAATATTTTGCCTAAGAAGATTAGCAGAAAAATATACAGAGGTCCAAAAAAGTATGTATATGTGCTTCATTGACTATAAGAAGGCTTTTGACAGAATCCATCATGAGAAAATAATTGAATGCCTCAAAGACATAGGTATTGATGGAAAAGATATAAGAATACTCAGTAACCTTTATTGGGAGCAAACTGCCACAGTAAGATCGGGAAGGAATTATTCACCACACATAGACATAAAAAGAGGTGTCAGACAAGGTTGTGTGCTGTCCCCCTGCCTATTTAATTTATACACACCGAAAAAATTTTCAAACAGATACAGGAAATACCAGGACTGAACATCAGTGGAAGATCAATAAACAACCTTAGATATGCAGATGATACCGTGTTGTTAGCTGAAAGCGAACAGGAGTTACAAGAACTAGTGAAGCAAGTGAACAGTATAAGTCATGAATATGGACTCGACATTAATATTGAGAAAACTAAAACTATGATAATTAGCAAAACAGACGATAAACCCACATTAAAGATAAGCGTAAATGGGAAAATCCTGGAACAAGTCAAGAGCTACGTATATCTTGGTCATATAATAACAGAAGATGGCAGATGTGAAACAGAAATCAAGAAGAGAATAGGAATGGCCAAAGCTACATTCAACAACATGAAACATATACTGACATCCAAACAGTTATCTCATAAATTAAAACTGAGAATCATAAAGTGTTATATATATTCTGCATTTCTGTATGGTGCAGAAACATGGACGATGAATAAGCATTTGGAAGAAAGAATTGAGGCTCTTGAAATGTGGATATATAGAAGAATGGGGCGTATCTCATGGAAAGAGATGAAAACAAATAAGGAGGTCCTAGAAAATCTAGGTATGAAAAGAGAACTAATGAGAGAGGTCAAAGTTCGGCAGCTAAAATACTTTGGCCACATAAAAAGGCATAACACCTTGCAGAAGACCATAACAGAAGGGAGAGTTGAAGGTAAACGTGCAAGGGGAAGACAGCGCTATAAGTGGGAAGATAACATCAAGAGATGGACGGGAAAGAGTCTATCAGAGTGTACCACCAAGACAAGAGACAGAAGACGTTGGAGATCCATTACAGCCAACCTCCGTTGTGGAGATGGCAACTGATGATGATGATATGTTCTACTGATCTCAACACTTGATCTGTCTTTCATAATCCTTGCTGGAGTTTATGTATTTTATTTGTCTCTAGACCCTGAACTGGGGCGGGGGGTCTAGGGCGAATCCTTACTTGTTGTAAGGGATAGATTTTGATATGGCAGTATCAAATCACTCGAAACATTAAACAAATATTAAAATATACAAAGAAATACTTTCAGTCTTACCAGAATTATGAATATAGAACACAGTTAATTGCTAGCAAAACTCAGCTGAGCTGCTGGCTTTAGTATGGCGTCCCTCTAAATATTTCAATTAGCTTCTGGGAATTACACCACTAAATAATTCACTGTGTCTACTAGGACAACTTATGACGAATGGCAAAAATACGCGTCTGAGCGCCGATAATATATTCATCTATGGCCAATCACCGCCTTTTTCTTTTCAAATTCAAACCTCCTACCAAAAAGTCATTCAGTCATACCTCAGTCAAGTATGCATTATTGTCTGTTGGTCCGTCTGTCTCTACTTGCGTTTCACACAAAAAACACACTTGTTTTTTTGAACCAACTCCGCCTTCCCCTACACAATTTTGCCTTTAAAGTTATTTTTAGCCACAGTTCACCATCCCATCCCGTCTCTTTCATTCCAACTAGATTTTAGCACTTGAGTCTCAAGGCTACAGTTTTGAAAATTAGGGGCATTTTTTGTTTCAATGCAGACGCTCGCTGATATGAACAACACAGTCTTTTGTCAATATCTTTCTTATTATCTATCCGTCTGTATAAATGAAAGCATATTATTTCACTGCTCAAGATGGGCCATCCGGCCAGCTAGGTTTTATATTCCTAACATCATTATTAAGAAAAAGTTACTTTTCAAGGTCAGTTGGTTTTTCGAAATATTTCTAGCATCTTCTATATTGCGTTTGCCGCTGAATTCAAATAAACGGACTAAGTTATCGCAAAAGCGTCTAAGAAATGACTGTTGCGTATAATAGCTAAGGTTCCGTTTGTCGATTTCTTTACCTTGTGTCAACTTGGGGACGTGACATTTCCTCCTTTCCCCACCAATTGCGTCTGTTAGCCTTGCTAGTTTCAAGCACGCGTTCAGTCATATTTTTTTCCCTTTGATCTCCGTTCTCATCCCGTTCCAAGGGTAACGTTTTGCCTTCACGTCTAAAAATTTAATTTCCATGGCGGGTGATGACCCGCGGCGTGGGCGATCATGTATTCTAGTAGCTTACGCATTAGTTTTTATCCCTACGTTGTATCATTGGAGATATTTTAACGTTGTATCATGGTTAATTTTATGACAGACACAACAGACTGAGATACCTGTGGTGAAAAATTCTAATCCACATATATAAATTAGAAAATAAATGTAAAGCCAAACGAAGTAATTCAATAGAAAGGAAGAAGAATGGTGAAAGAACAGTGCGGTCACAATAGCGTACGCCTGTGTTGTAGAACGCCATAAGGGCTGAACAAGAAAACCCCTTTTTTCTGCTCCGTCTGCATAAACTACACGCGTGTCTAAAAATAAAACGGGTACTGTGTTTCTTAGAAACCTTGAGATACGCAAACTGCTTAATGACCTAGATATAATACTACATTAATGTCATTATAACACACTACGTTAACCTAAAAGACAGACGGGCTTAGAAGAGAGAGAGAGAGAGAGATGCACGGAGGAACGCATGCAATACTACCACGTCGTCTCGCGATTAAAAGTGAACGCCAATCCCACGCGAAAGGCATGAAGACCAGATTTTTTCAAATAAACAGTAATAAAAAACACTACCAATACAAGGTTAGGTTTGAAAACAGGTTTAAAATCTTATTGGGAAACATGACATTCTACTGATTTATGTCTAAGCTCCTGACATTAGCCTGACAGTACAGAAGACATCCTATGATAAAGAAGTGAACGGGTGGTAAAAAACAAATACACGACTATCCTATAATAATACATATTTTGAACGAAGCCACTTAGCCCCATTAAACTTATATATTTGGGTGCCTTAGGACTTGCTGACAAAGAATATGTTATGTGTTACGCAAATAGGCTAGTAATTAACAAATTATAGCCAAAATACTATAGTGGGGTTGTCTGACAGCACAAGATCATATTTGCTCAAAATGGCATGTTTGGAAAACACTGCTATAGGGGAAATGAGGCCAACAAGTTAGATACGTTTTGATTGGCTGTAGTAATAGGTAAGGCGAAATTTTATTAGTCGAACTGCAAATACTATTTTGGTGGTTAATGGTAACATGTAGGATGGGTACAAATTTTTCAAAGGCTTTTGTAAACATGGTCTCATTGGTTAGAGCGTTCGATATAGTCAAATAGAAGCGTCAGTTCAGGGCCAGTTTTGAAATACATTTTGTGAGAAGCAAGTGCGTTGAGAGCAAGCTAATATTTTTCTAAATAAAAGCCTGGGATAAGGCAGATCGAAATTGTGCCAAAATTCCTCGCCATATATATATATATATATATATATATATATATATATATATATATATATATATATATATATATATATATATATATATATATATATATATATATATATATATATATATATATATATATATATATATATAAAACCCCACAATTCGATGAAAGGAAATTCGATGAAAGAAAATCTTTCAACCAAGGAAGGAGGTGGTGTAAAAATTGTCGGATGGACAATCATGACACTGACCGTTGTAGAAGGAATCCTATAGTAATGGCCACCCTTCAGGTCAGGTCGACCTCAAGAAAGGAGGAGGATATTATGATAAATACCACTCCAGAAGAGATGAGGAAGGCGCAGGCTGGGGATAAGACCCTCAAGCTTTGTTTAAGGAAATTGTCCAATTGTCACACACCTCCAGGAAAAGGAGACTTCTATATGAAGAACAAACTGATATACCGGAAGACCGGAACTAGATCCAAAGGTCAGGGACAGCTGGTACTTCCTAAAAGGTATAGGGCAGACTTAATAAGAAGCTTACATGTGAGAAACGATGGGGACCATGAGAAGATAGGTACTGTGACGTACGTCTAGCTCGACAAGTGAATTTTCCCTGATATGATGGATGATTTAAAGGGACTTTTAGCTTTTCATAACATTAGAACCCCTGAACATTTGTTGTAACTTTTCGTTTCGCCAGAGCGAACCGATTTCCACCGGGACTCATTTAGTATGCGGCACGAGATCAAAGATACTGAGACGATCCCCGAGCGGAGAAGCTTGTTTCTCGCAGGTATTTATCATCTCCGCGCGAACTCAACCGCTCGCAAGATGGACCAGAGCGATCAGAAGAAAGACACTGGTGGAGATTTCAGGAACGACGGGCGGCATGCTATCAAAGACAGTAGTGGTCCCTGAAACGATTTCGCATCCCGGTGTTAAGCACGGAACCGATCGCAGCCAGAGCGAACGGGGAAAGCTGACGCAAGCAGCGAGCGAAGATACGAGAGGCCAGGGGCGGCTTCTCTCTTTGGATTTGGCGGTCAGATCCCCCAAAGTTCATGAGATCAAAAAAGCTGTCAAAGTTCTCATGTCCCACTCATCTTGCATTCCAGTTGTAGATATACAGATCACGTAGAAATACACTTCATCATTCGCTGGCCAGAACTTGATAGAAGCACTAGCGATATTTGAAATCTTGCTAGATTATCTCATGGATTTTCATTTATATTTGCAGTGAATTCTATTTCTGTGCAAAACGGTAAAATATATATTGTGTAAAGTGATCAGGGGTCTAGTTCATTCATTATATTTCATTGGATTTTGTGTTAATTTAAACCTATTAAATTAAACCGTCTCAATAGTTCCAGTTGTAAATGTAATGATATACCTGCTATACCATTTCCAAAAAGATAATAGATGTTTAATGCTTAAATTAACTTTTAAAGTCGCGAAGGAATTTATAATTAATAAATTTAGTTAAGTCCTATATTTATAGATGTGTGATTTAACCACTAGAACTCGCGCAGTGTTTATTAAATACATAAATATATATAATAGTCTTAACGGGAAATTTATCGCGCGCTTAGAAGATTATTTGATTTTTAAAGTATGATTATGTTGTTATGGGTTTTCTATCATTTTCACTAGATTGATCACCTTTTGCAATCCCAGCAATAACGAAATCTTTCAGAGTTTCCAGACTCGGTTCTTAAACTTCCAGACAGTTTGATGAGACATTTTTTTAAAGTAAATCTTGTGGTGATCCGGTGCGGCCTAGCTAACATAATTACATGAAAGAAAGCCTACCCAAGATCATTTGATTATTATCATCAAATTAAATTACAATCTGTAAGATAAACTGGAAGATGAACAGTGCCAGTAGCGATAGTTTATATACTGCTCTATTGTGAGAGATTACCGATTTACCTGACTGTGACTGAGCCTAGTTTTTCCTCACTGGATTAAAAAAAAACTCTACCGGTCAGTGGCTATCATCACGCACTGAAGGATTATACCATCACCTCATTTTTCACCCCTATGTCGAACTGCGTCAGTGCCATCCCATAGACTCCTTTTATATAATAAAACACAAGAACTCTTAGAACTTCAAGTCCGGCGATAAGCGGGAATATTTGCTCTCAGTGCAACCTCGCATTATCTGGGGCGGGACATAGAAGGACTGGACAGTTGTCACACGTAAAGAGTTTAAGTACTGTGTATATCATGCTATGGATTGTCTGATGCTGAAATCGGTAAGTGTGTGGTGTATATGAGTGTGGATCCTCACAGTGTGCATGAATGACAGGAGATTTATTTTTTTGCAAAAAACCATTTGTTAACTTGCCTACCGGGTAATACGTTTTTTTCGGTATACCCGGCATTGTTCCTTTAGTGGGATAATTTGTTAACTCTGTTTCATCCCCCCCCCTTTTTTTTTCTTTGCTTAGTAAAGGGAAGACACCATTGGGATAACAGTATTTTTTTGTCTATCACCATAACTAATATTGTAACACCTCTTTCAGAGTAATTAAATTCACTGTTGGGTTACATTTCCTATGCTCCTGATAACTATCTATCTTGAGACTGGGTTTATCTTTGTCTAATACAAGCGGGAAGGGCTTAGTCGATACCAATCTTCTTCGCTCCCTCCCTACCTTGATATTTGCTTTTTTTCTGTACTTATGATAATTTTATGTAACACTTGATATTGGTTTTTTTGTGATTTGATCTTTACGGTAAATAAACATCATAAACTTATATCAGACTGTGTTGGAATACCCAAAAGCCCAAACATTCCCTATTTGTTTAATATAGCTGTATCCACGTCGTCTGAGTGTTTGAAGCAACAAATCGGTGTGAGCGCAGACGTGTTTCTGGAAAACTGGCAAATAATTGTTTGACCAGCAGAGTGGAAGAGAAGATTGAGAGAAGCGATTTGTCGTAAATAAGTCTGTCTTTACTCTCCTCCAGCACTCTTTAGAGCATCATATTTAATCTATACATTTCTATCACTGAGTTTTCATCATCATTCTACACTCTAAACCGGACTACTATTTCTAGACTCTTTCTCTCAAAATAAATTTACGACAATATTTGGCTGGCTCGCCGGGATAATTTTGAGATACATTTGATGCACACATATTTGTGGGCTGGTTCTGCATCTTGAGCTACATTTGAGGCATTCGCATAGCCGGGATAAAGATATTTGAGTCTGATCTAAGTCTGGGTCTAACTAGATAGAGGGTGAGTGATCTGTCTTTGTGATTTAGGGAAATAAATAAATAAGTAATTACACCCCTAGACAACGTTTTTTTTTAGTATTTGGGTCGTCCACACAGCATATTTACAGGTTGTTTTCTTTCCACAGCAGTAGAAAGTACGGATAAACATAAATAGTTGTTATTTAAATTATTCTCTGGCAGAGAAACATTACATTTTTCTTTATAAGATTTGCTTGGATTGCGTGATTGTTTTACAGTCACTAAAGGGTTTTTGAAGTTAAAAGAGTTGAGCTTAGCTAAAGACGCCTTGTTCTGACTTTTTAAGTCTAGTTAACATCGTCTCTTCTCATATAATTGACTTCAGGGGGAGTTTTTTGTAGTAGTAAATTAAAATTTCAGCGAAAATTTTTTTTTCCTTTAAAGTGTTTTAATATAAATTTTTCTCTACTGTTTGTAAGAGTAGATTCTTTTCTAGTGTAACTTACCAGTTTAGTGGCATAGTCGCTTGCGTTAACAGTCTTAAGTGACAATAATAGCAGCGATAAGTTAACGCATTTAAGGTAGGAGGTAAATCAAGTAAATTTTTACTTTGGTTTTTCTCGTAGCGGTTCCGAGTTTCTTCCCCTTCTTGTTCCACCTTACTATTCTCTAGTCTTAGAAGCATCCAGTTCTTTGGTATGGCAGAAAGAATTAGGATAAGATCCATTTTGAGACAGGAGGCGAAGGACTCAGGATTAGAAGGAGAAGCCGCGAACCTGTTTGTCAACAAAGAACTTGAAAGATATGACGCGGACCAACAGAGAGAAGAAAAAGAGAAAAAGGAAGCGGAAGAGCGGGCAGAAGCTAGGAAGAAAGAAGCGGACGATCGTCAATTGGAGCAGAAGAAAATTGAGGCAGAGATGGACGCCCGCAGGGAAAGAGAGAGAGAGAGAGCGAGAAAGACAACATGAACTGGCGCTTAAGGCTTTAGAGAGTCGGGGCGCCTCTACTTCGAATAACGTAGAACCTTCTTCGCCCCAGTCTCAGTCAATGGATCTCTCCAGCACTCAGTCTGCCCAATTAACTGCGATGTCTTTTGCTTTAGAGTCTTTTCCTAGTCCCAATGAGAAAATTGACAACTATCTAGAAAAATTCGAGAGGCTCGCAAATCTGTATGGGTTGGAGAGTTCCCGCTGGGCACTTAAACTCTCAACGTCACTGAAAAGTACTGCTTATGACGTATATACAACGCTGGGAACCAACCAACATGATTACGACATGCTGAAAAAGGCCTTGCTAGAGCGGTTTGAGATGACTGCCCGAAAATTTCTGCAAATGTTCAGAAACAGCCGGAAAGAGAGCCCGGAAACATTCCCGCAGTTCTCTTCACGTCTCACGGGCTATTTGACAAAGTGCATTGAATTATCTGACCTACCTCTTACATATGAGGGACTACTTGAACTTGTTCTTGTGGAACAGATAAAGTCAACTTTGTCAAACGAAACCCGTAGATATTTGGCTGAACAGGGCGCAGTCAGGATTGAGGACATACTCAATAAGGCAGAACGCTATACAAATGCAATGGCCGAACTTCCCAGCACAAAACGTAAACCCACAGATGAGCCATCTCGTAAACAAAATCTAGAGCAGTCATCCTATTCCTCTAATTCCTCTCAGAATTATAACCAACGAGAAAATAATACCCAGAGACCTCCCAGGAAAAATCTAAATTCTACAAAACCCGATACCCCCCTAACAACAATTCTGATCAACCCACCAAGCCTACGTGGCAGCGCGGCCACCAAGGCCAAGGAAAAGGGAAGACCCCTACACCAGGAACGTCTGATCAGGGCAAACAAACCGGTCCAAACCGCGTCGGATGTTTGCATACAGCCTCGAAAGGTAGAGTCAATGTCAGTGATTCTCAACCTGAGGGGGACCGACCCTCAACTCGAGGAACTGTAATTTTGAATGGTACCTCAACTACTTGTCTCTTTGACACTGTGTTACTATAAGGTATTTTTTTTCCTCACTGATGCAACTATGTTTGAAGTTACTACTGATACGTCTGTTATTGGTCAACCATTGATAACTACTCACTTAATAGTTTAATGGCTATTTACGGTCATGCGTGACTATAATCACGCCTACTGTTCTCCTACCGTGTTAAATGTTGTAGTGAGTGTGCGTGGTGCATTCACACGCCACAGATACACACATCAGAGGCATGGAATGGCGTAACGGCAGGTGTACTGTTAATAACGTTTATTTACACCACAACACGTTCATGAAATACACAGAATACACAGTCACAATTAAGTACAAGTCATAGCAATACAATAATACAGTACTCCAGTCACATCTCCACTTCTCATAATCATGAGCGCTATATAATATTACTACTGTTCTCTCAGCAACGGTCGGCATCCCCGTGCTAATATAATAATATTAATACTGGATCCTCTCAGCAACGGTCGGCATCACCGTGCTTATATAATGAATTCCTCAAATATGCCTCATCAAAGACGCTCTCAACATTGGCGCTCTAATGTAAATAATAAATGGCCGTCTAACAACACAGCACTCCTCAAATATCATATAGATCTGGTTAGCCAACGGACATCATCCTCGCCGTGCTAACTACATCAATGGTGAATACTTTCGGCAATTTCTCACAAGACTGCACTCCCTGGCAATCTGCAGTAATCTCGCCTTCACTCATCTTGACATTTATATATTCAAACAAATGTCCTGGATCCTTACCGCATCAAAAATACTCATAAACACAATTCTCCAATAAATTCAGAAATTATAGGCCTACACAAATAATATGGCCTTTATAACTTTTGCACTGCGCAGGCATACTCGAAACACACGCTGTAGGACCGACCTCTCCCGTCGGTACCCAAAACAGAATGCCCCTAGTTCACACACTAGACCCGCCAAAAAGACACGAGACTCGGTTGTTTAAAAAACACAACTCAGTCTCGATAATTGCGTGGGCTAGTCACACGAGCTTACTCACAGCTCAAGACAGTTCACAGAAAAAACATCTCCGCGATTTGAACTGACCAGTGTTCGCCACTTGGAAACTTCTCGATCACACGAGGGAATTCCCCTAATACAATTTTAACTTAACATCAGCTTAACCAAGCACCGTAACCCGTAATCGAATCTATTTGCTTAACATTTTCAAGATCACCTCCCCTTGATAATATTTACTCTGTAACAGTTGCCACACCGCCCGGGAAAAAAAATGATTTATCATTTTTTTGTTGAAAATTTAAGTCCCAAAAATTTAGAAATAAATGAAATTATATTATATGGCTACCAAAAAATATGTATCTATCCAAAAAATGTACCTATTACAATAGTACATCTATACACAATTTCAGCAATAAATGTAAAATTACAACTAAAACATCAAACATAATCAATCAAATATCCCAATGAATGTTACTGATGTAAATTACAACAAAAGCATCAATCATAATACAAGCATACCAAAATTAATCTTAATAGAACACTAAGCTAAGTACATTTAGTACAAGTAACAACCAATAGAAAGTGAAAGAACAAGATCAAACAACAGAAGAATGATCTGTAGTAAAGAAAAGTAAGAAATCGGAAAATGAGAAACAATTAACAATAGCACAATATAACCAATAAGAACAACAATTTCATGTACAATAAATACAAATTTATCAAAATACTAGTTACATTATATTAAATTATATAATTAACTCAAGAATACAACGAATGAAAGTATAAGTATCGAAAGAAAAAGAAGTATACAAGTAGAACGAAAAGAAACGAAGATGTGGTACAGAAATATAAACAAGATATGAACACACATCGAAAAGACAACAAAAAGATAGAATGAAATGAAGAATAATCATTAAAGACGAATGGAAAGCAAAGGTATGAACGCATAGAAAGTCAATGACAATACATACTAATAAATGTTTAGATCAAACAATATCTTCCAAAAATTAAATACAAACATGATTACAAGACACAAAACAAAATGTCAAAGTATATCCATACTAACAACACAAAACGAATAATTCATAACTAACCAAAGTCTAATAAGTAATTTAACTGAGTTACAAAAGTTATACTTAACTGAAAATAAATTATAAACTTTACCCAAACAAATAATAGCATTTGCGATAACTAAGATTTGACCTAACGCAAAATCAACCGCTAAATAATAAAAATACATCATAATATCAAATAAGACAAACTTCCAAAGAAGTAATATCCCTTTCAATCATAGGGCACACAAAAATAATTTACAATGCCAAAAACAATTTAAAAAAAAAAAAATTACCATACAAAATATTTCAGAACGATAAGTTGTCAAAAAATAAAATTATTATTTAAATAATTCTAAGTCATAACTAATAAACTAACAATGAAATTAACTTCTAACCAAATTAGAGAAGCATAAAATATCTTATCTCTAGACAAACACTTAAATCAAAACATGTAAGTTTTTTTTTTTCTCAAAAAATACATCACCAAAAAACACCTAAGAAAAATACAATGTCATCTGTATATCAACTTTCCAACATACAAACATAACATAATGTTACAACAATCTGTCCATCTTTAAACAAACAAAAGTATCAGATGTGTCTATCAATTTTTACAAAAAAAAGTTCAATTTAATTTATAAGTTAATTCTGATTAACAAAAGCGTTGAGCTTCAGTGTTATTTAACTGTAATTTTATATATTACTCAGCCTGATGATATATATTATAAATAAATGCAAAATCTATTGGTACAATAAGATATAAAAAAGATCCTATAAAAATATCTTCAAAGTTTTTATAAAAAATATTTATCAAATTAATTTGTTGCAAAAATGTTGAAAAAATCTTATTATTTAAATTCTAAGTACTATGTTCTGACAAGATCAATGTTTCTAACAATTTAAATACACAATTATTTCTGATACTGCAAGATAATTCTACAAAATCATATTACACAACACAACAATAAATTTATATAATTATCCTAACAATTACAGCTACAATCCGAAAAATATACAGAAAAATGAGCACAGGTTTGACACCGCTCACTGCATTTATCAAAAATTACACACAAATTATTACCAACACATATGTTACACACAATCAAAACAGAATAGTATACAATTGCATAAAAAATTGGACTGGTACATTCGAAACAGTCATATATGTTCCACAAAAAATATATATTAAGCAATCAAATGATTCATCGAAATAACCATCATAATGTTTCAAAGAAATTACCAATATTTTAATACAACATCATATGATATATTATTCACAGAATACAATAACATGTACTATTCTAAAAAATAAATCAGCTGTAAAAAAAAAAATATATTCCCGTCAATCCGTCATTAATTCTTGATCCTTCAAAAAGTGACTCGTCAGATGTATAGCGAGACGCTAATAGGTTCTGCTTGATAAATAATCCACATTCTTCACGAATAATGTCAACAAGTGCGCCAGCTCATCACAACGTCGCACGCTACGAGACAATACAAATGAAAATTTATATTAATCATCTGTTAGATCTAATAAGGAAAAACGGAAAATCAACTTCCACATTTACCTATTCCTTGGGGTGAAGTAGAGTCTCGGCCCCTTTTCACACACCTCAACAAGTCCTCCTTACACGATGTAAACATCTGTAAAGATCTGATGTTTATTCTTTATCATTATAATATTAGCACTGACTGACTGGTCTTAGAGATTGATTAAATGGTGATGGGTGTTTCTTTAATGGTTACACTGTTCATACGCCCACACAGAGCAGAACAGTTTCGTGCTGATAACGCGAATGTCGTGGGTTCGATCCCCACACTGGCCACCACTGTTACTATAAGGTATTTTTTTCCTCACTGATACAGCTATGTTTGAAGTTACTACTGATACGTCTGTTATTGGTCAACCATTGATAACTACTCACTTAATAGTTTAATGGCTATTTATGGTCATGCGTGACTATAATCACGCCTACTGTTCTCCTACCGTGTTAAATGTTGTAGTGAGTGTGCGTGGTGCATTCACACGCCACAGATACACACATCAGAGGCATGGAATGGCGTAACGGCAGGTGTACTGTTAATAACGTTTATTTACACCACAACACGTTCATGAAATACACAGAATACACAGTCACAATTAAGTACAAGTCATAGCAATACAATAATACAGTACTCCAGTCACATCTCCACTTCTCATAATCATGAGCGCTATATAATATTACTACTGTTCTCTCAGCAACGGTCGGCATCCCCGTGCTAATATAATAATATTAATACTGGATCCTCTCAGCAACGGTCGGCATCACCGTGCTTATATAATGAATTCCTCAAATATGCCTCATCAAAGACGCTCTCAACATTGGCGCTCTAATGTAAATAATAAATGGCCGTCTAACAACACAGCACTCCTCAAATATCATATAGATCCGGTTAGCCAACGGACATCATCCTCGCCGTGCTAACTACATCAATGGTGAATACTTTCGGCAATTTCTCGCAAGACTGCACTCCCTGGCAATCTGCAGTAATCTCGCCTTCACTCATCTTGACATTTATATATTCAAACAAATGTCCTGGATCCTTACCTCATCAAAAATACTCACAAACACAATTCTCCAATAAATTCAGAAATTATAGGCCTACACAAATAATATGGCCTTTATAACTTTTGCACTGCGCAGGCATACTCGAAACACACACTGTAGGACCGACCTCTCCCGTCGGTACCCAAAACAGAATGCCCCTAGTTCACACACTAGACCCGCCAAAAAGACACGAGACTCGGTTGTTTAAAAAACACAACTCAGTCTCGATAATTGCGTGGGCTAGTCACACGAGCTTACTCACAGCTCAGGACAGTTCACAGAAAAAAACATCTCCGCGATTTGAACTGACCAGTGTTCGCCACTTGGAAACTTCTCGATAACACGAGGGAATTCCCCTAATACAATTTTAAATTAACATCAGCTTAACCAAGCACCGTAACCCGTAATCGAATCTATTTGCTTAACATTTTCAAGATCACCTCCCCTTGATAATATTTACTCTGTAACACACTGGATTAAGCTTTAGTTGTATTGTTGCTAGACACCTAGTCAAACCAGGTCAGGAGACAGAGGAAACCGTCAAACTCAGTGGAGTTTTTAAGAGTGACGCACCCAGGACGCTTCCTATCGCACTGGTAGAAATACACTCTGATTTTGTCAGAGGTGCTATTAAAGCGGTCATTATGGATGATCCTATCTACCCAGTTATCCTGGGATGTAGATATGTGTTTATTGGGAGACCAAAGGAGCCGATTGTGGCAGCGGTAACCACAAGAGGGCAAGCCAAAAAGGAGAGGGAGCCTGCGCCAAATTTGTTGCCGAACGAACTGAAGGAGGCGCAACAAAAGGACCCTACTCTGGAGGTCTGCTTTAAAAAACTGCCTATGGCTAAGGACCCCAGACACAACGGAGACATCTTTTCTAAGGATGGCGTATTGTATCGTAGAACGGGCAACCCGGACACGGGGAATAACCAGCTCCTAGTACCGACGCAGTACAGAAGCCAGGTCTTAGAAATGGGGCACTCTCTTCCCTTTAGCGGACATATGGGACAAAACGCCACTATTCAGCGAATAAAAAACCACTATTGGTGGTCAGGAATGAACTCTGACATTATCAGGTACGTGAAATCCTGCGCCCAGTGCCAACGGGTAGCACCAAAGCACTTGACACCCCCAGTACCTATGGGGCAAATGCCAATAGTGGGTACTCCATTTGAACGGGTTGCTGTCGACATCATTGGACCCCTGGAAAGGACCAAAAGAAAGCACAGGTTCATCCTGACTTTAGTCGACACTTGCACAATGTGGGCCGAAGCAATACCGCTAACATGCACAGATTCCAAGCATGTCGCAGAAGCCCTCGTGCAAATCTTTACACGGTTGGGATTCCCTCAACAAGTTTTGACGGACAATGGATCCCAATTCCGTAGCCTGTTAATGGAGGAGATCTTTAAGATCTTGAGGGCCAAACATATCCACACAAGTCCCTACCATCCGGCCGGAAATGGGCTCGTGGAACGTTTTAATGGTACCCTCACCACCATGTTACGTAAGCTGGGTCAGGAGAAACCGGAAGACTGGGACCTATATATATCGGCTGCCTTATTCGCCTACCGAGAGGTACCCCAAGCGTCTATGGGATTCGCGCCAGCTACACTTTTATTTGGCAGACCTATTAAGGGGCCACTAGAAGCCTTACATCGGTCCCTGACAGACCAAAAGGCTGACGAGACAGTCGTCTCTGCAAGCAAGTATGTATCCGAGCTCAAGGAAACTCTAAAGCTAGGATGGGATCTAGCTACTACCAACCTTAAGAAAGCCCGCGCTAAAATTACTAAAAGATACAACAAAGCTGCAAAAGAGAGAGAACTACAACCAGGGGAGAAAGTTTTGTTGCTACTTCCAACCGGAAGCAATAAACTTCGCATCAAATGGCAAGGGCCGTTTACCGTCCTTAAAAAGATCTCACGTACCAATTACAAGATCTCCATCAAAGGAAAGGAGAAGGTCTTCCACATAAATCTGCTTAACAAATATTTGGAAAGACCGGTGCCATCCTCCGAGCATCTCTTGGCTGTCGCCATAGCAACGGAAGACGAGGAAGATGATGATGGTTGCATGGAGTATCCATTGCAACCCACAGAATCCATTAAAGTTGTCAAGTTTGGCGACAATCTCTCACCAGAACAACAAACAGAAACCAGGGCTCTACTAAAACAGTACAGTGCAGTCTTAACGGGTGTACCTGGTCGAACAAATCTCATCGAATTTGATATGAAATTAACAAACGAGACCCCTGTTCGAACCAGAGTTTACCACATACCGTACGCTAAAGCTGATGCACTTCGCGGAGAAATAGACAAGCTGCGTCAAGCAGGAATTATCAGTGAGTCTACATCTCCTTACAGTTCCAGTGTAGTGTGTTGCAGAAGCCCAATAAGGAAGTTCGGCTGTGTATAGATTACCGGCTGCTAAACGCTGTAACGGAATTCCAGCCCGAACCTCTCCAAACTGTTTCTGAGTTGTTCACCAAGCTCAGCAAAGCAAAGATTTTCTCCAAGATTGACCTCAGTAAAGGTTATTATCAGATACCAGTCAAGGAGGAAATTAAACCTTTGTTAGCTTTCAGCACTAGTGAAGGACATTACACATTTAATGTGATGCCGTTCGGATTGCATAACGCACCAGGAGTGTTCACCAGGATGATGAGGAAACTTCTAGAACCTTTGCAAAGTCCCCATATCCATAATTTTATGGATGACATATTAATTGCATCGGAAACCTATGAAGAACATATTGCTACGGTTGCTATGCTCCTCAGGAGACTACAGGAAACGGGTCTCACAGCCAGACCTAGAAAATGTCTCATCGGGTTTGAACAGTTAGACTTCCTGGGTCATACTATTTCTCACGGATGCAGTTGGCCTATTAAAAAGAACGTGGAGAAAATAGCTGCAGCCAAAAGACCCCGAACGAAGAAAGACGTACGTTCCTTCCTATCATTATGTGCATACTATCAGAAGTACATCCAGAACGTCAACGGACTGACAGCACCTCTGACTGACCTCACAAAGAAAGGTTGTCCTGATAAGGTCATATGGGATCAAAAGTGCGAACACGCGTACAGCACTTTGAAAGGACAGTTGTCTGCATACCCCATTTTGAGGTTGCCTGACCTCAACAAACCTTTTGTATTACAGGTCGACGCGTCAGGTCAGGGCATCGGGTCAACACTGCTTCAAGCCGATGACAGTGACCCAAACATGCTAATTCCAGTTGCCTATGGCAGTCGAAAATTAAATAAAGCTGAACGGAACTACAGCGTAGTCGAAAGAGAAAGTCTCGCTCTGATTGACGGTATCAGACGCCATCATGAGTTTCTCTATGGTACATCTTTCACGGTGCAAACAGACCACGCTCCGTTAGCATTTCTGGGTGCCAATAAAGAATTTAACGCAAGGATCATGCGTTGGGCGCTTCTTTTAAGCGTTTATTCTTTCAAAGTGGAATATATTCCGGGAAGACAGAATGTCGGGGCTGATTTCCTGAGTAGAAACTGGTCTACAGAGGAAGAAGAGCAAACTGAAGATACCACTCATCCTAAAATCACCAATCAGGTCACCTCCATTGTCAATAAAAATGAAACATGAAAAAAGGTTTCATGTCTAAAAGTGGGGACGATTGTGACGTACGTCTAGTTCGACAAGTGAATTTTCCCTGATATGATGGATGATTTAAAGGGACTTTTAGCTTTTCATACCATTAGAACCCCTGAACATTGGTTGTAGCTTTTCGTTTCGCCAGAGCGAACCGATTTCCACCGGGACTCATTTAGTATGCGGCACGAGATCAAAGACACTGAGACGATCCCCGAGCAGAGAAGCTTGTTTCTCGCAGGTATTTATCATCTCCGCGCGAACTCAACCGCTCGCAAGATGGACCAGAGCGATCAGAAGAAAGACACTGGTGGAGATTTCAGGAACGACGGGCGGCATGCTATCAAAGACAGTAGTGGTCCCTGAAACGATTTCGCATCCAGGTGTTAAGCACGGAACCGATCGCAGCCAGAGCGAACGGGGAAAGCTGACGCAAGCAGCGAGCGAAGATACGAGAGGCCAGGGGCGGCTTCTCTCTTTGGATTTTGCGGTCAGATCCCCCAAAGTTCATGAGATCAAAAAAGCTGTCAAAGTTCTCATGTCCCACTCATCTTGCATTCCAGTTGTAGATATGCAGATCACGTAGAAATACACTTTATCATTCGCTGGCCAGAACTTGATAGAAGCACTAGCGATATTTGAAATCTTGCTAGATTATCCCATGGATTTTCATTTATATTTGCAGTGAATTCTATTTCTGTGCAAAACGGTAAAATATATATTGTGTAAATTGATCAGGGGTCTAGTTCATTCATTATATTTCATTGGATTTTGTGTTAATTTAAACCTATTAAATTAAACCGTCTCAATAGTTCCAGTTGTAAATGTAATGATATACCTGCTATACTATTTCCAAAAAGATAATAGATGTTTAATGCTTAAATTAACTTTTAAAGTCGCGAAGGAATTTATAATTAATAAATTTAGTTAAGTCCTATATTTATAGATGTGTGATTTAACCACTAGAACTCGCGCAGTGTTTATTAAATACATAAATATATATAATAGTCTTAACGGGAAATTTATCGCGCGCTTAGAAGATTATTTGATTTTTAAAGTATGATTATGTTGTTATGGGTTTTCTATCATTTTCTCTAGATTGATCACCTTTTGCAATCCCAGCAATAACGAAATCTTTCAGAGTTTCCAGACTCGGTTCTTAAACTTCCAGACAGTTTGAGGAGACATTTTTTTAAAGTAAATCTTGTGGTGATCCGGTGCGGCCTAGCTAACATAATTACATGAAAGAAAGCCTACCCAAGATCATTTGATTATTATCATCAAATTAAATTACAATCTGTAAGATAAACTGGAAGATGAACAGTGCCAGTAGCGATAGTTTATATACTGCTCTATTGTGAGAGATTACCGATTTACCTGACTGTGACTGAGCCTAGTTTTTCCTCACTGGATTAAAAAAAACTCTACCGGTCAGTGGCTATCATCACGCACTGAAGGATTATACCATCACCTCATTTTTCACCCCTATGTCGAACTGCGTCAGTGCCATCCCATAGACTCCTTTTATATAATAAAACACAAGAACTCTTAGAACTTCAAGTCCGGCGATAAGCGGGAATATTTGCTCTCAGTGCAACCTCGCATTATCTGGGGCGGGACATAGAAGGACTGGACAGTTGTCACACGTAAAGAGTTTAAGTACTGTGTATATCATGCTATGGATTGTCTGATGCTGAAATCGGTAAGTGTGTGGTGTATATGAGTGTGGATCCTCACAGTGTGCATGAATGACAGGAGATTTATTTTTTTGCAAAAAACCATTTGTTAACTTGCCTACCGGGTAATACGTTTTTTTCGGTATACCCGGCATTGTTCCTTTAGTGGGATAATTTGTTAACTCTGTTTCATTCCCCCCCCCCTTTTTTTTCTTTTGCTTAGTAAAGGGAAGACACCATTGGGATAACAGTATTTTTTTGTCTACCACCATAACTAATATTGTAACACCTCTTTCAGAGTAATTAAATTCACTGTTGGGTTACATTTCCTATGCTCCTGATAACTATCTATCTTGAGACTGGGTTTATCTTTGTCTAATACAAGCGGGAAGGGCTTAGTCGATACCAATCTTCTTCACCCCCTCCCTACCATGATATTTGCATTTTTTTCTGTACTTATGATAATTTTATGTAACACTTGATATTGGTTTTTTTGTGATTTGATCTTTACGGTAAATAAACATCATAAACTTATATCGGACTGTGTTGGAATACCCAAAAGCCCAAACATTCCCTATTTGTTTAATATAGCTGTATCCACGTCGTCTGAGTGTTTGAAGCAACAAATCGGTTTGAGCGCAGACGTGTGTCTGGAAAACTGGCAAATAATTGTTTGACCAGGAGAGTGGAAGAGAAGATTGAGAGAAGCGATTTGTCGTAAATAAGTATGCCTTTACTCTCCTTCAGCACTCTGTGGAGCATCATATTTAATCTATACATTTCTATCACTGAGTTTTCATCATCATTCTACACTCTAAACCGGACTACTATTTCTAGACTCTTTCTCTCAAAATAAATTTACGACAGGTACCATCATCCAAAAAGTAGCTCAAAATTATTATTGGCCAAAGGCAAGGTGGGACATTGAGAATTTTGTAGAAAGGTGTAGCATAGCACATGAGGGAACACCCACAAGTGGGAATATTGATCAGGACCTGGACACGCCACTGGGCAAACTTAGGCCTGACAATAGAAAGAATAATAAAGCGGACCAAGTGGATTGGGAAGCCCCTTTTCACGGACAATCTTCAATTGACTGTTTTACAATGGCCACTATGCAGAGAGTGCAAAAAGATGTCTTACCCCAGAATAAGCCGAAAATCCCTCAATCGGACTTATGTAAACTGGAGGAAGAAGATGTAGAGAGGAAATCTCTCATCAAGAATTCTAAGTGGGGAGAAAGCCCCACGAAAAAAATTTGTAGCGGTCGTTTTGTGAATGATGATTCTGGGAAGAAAAATCATCACTACAGAGCTTCGAGTGGAAAGGACCTGACATGTACGAGGAGAAATAAGTTTATGAATTTAAAAGTCCATATGTAGCTCTGTTAAGAACGTAGACTGATGAAAAGGCAGAGGAAAATATTACATCATCATACCAATATGTGAATGAGCTGACCACTCGTTTAAGAACTGGCTGGAAACTTGCCAATGAAAATTTGAGACAAGCCAGGAAAAAACATGCTGCCTATTACAACAAGAAAGCTAAAGACAGAGATTTGGCTGTGGGAGAGAAGGTACTGCTTCTTCTACCCGGTAATCAGAATAAGTTGCAAATTGGATGGCAAGGTCCATATACAGTTCTAGAGAAGGTATCTAGAACAAATTATAAGATAGATAAGAAGGGGAAAGAAAAAATCTATCATGTGAATCTCCTGAAGAAATATTTGGAAAGAGAAAATCAGGAAGAGACACATTTGTTGACCTTGTCTATTGCAATGGAGATAAAAAAGGAACCACTTTCATCATTTGAATATCCATTACACCCCTGTGAGACAGCGGCACAGGTGAAAATCAGTACACATTTAACGAAAAATCAGAAGGAGAGAGTGCAACAGGTTCTAGATGATCATACAGAGGTGTTAACGGACCGACCGGGGCATACAAACTTATTGGAATATGATATGAAACTTATAGACCCCACACCTGTATATATGAAGGCATATTCGATTCCTTTCGCTAAGGAGAAAGCCTTGAAGGAAGAGATAGACTATTTGTTGAAGGAAGGAATCATTTCACACAGTGAATCTTCGTATAGTTCCAGTGTGGTACTCTTAAGAAAACCCTCTGGAGAACATAGACTCTGTATAGATTACAGGAGACTGAATGCTATCACAGAAGGTCAGGTGGATCCATTGCCGGATACAAATCAGATGTTTGCCAGGCTAAATAAAGCTAAATATTTCTCAAAAGTGGATCTGAGCAAAGGATACTATCAGATTCCAGTAAAGCCTGAGGTTAGACTTTATCTAGCTTTTAGTACCTCAGAGGGACACTATGAATTTAACAGATTGCCATTTGGATTGAAGAATGCGCCTAGTGTCTTCTCTAGAATGATGAGAAAATTGTTGGATCCTCTGAATAATCCATGCATCACAAACTTCATGGATGATATTCTTATAGCGACAGAAACATTTGAGGAACACATTGACTCTCTGAACATGCTGTTTAATCGACTTAGAGAAGCGAATTTGACAGCCCGACCAACCAAATGTTGCGTTGGATGTAAAGAATTAGAATTCTTGGGACACACCGTCCATCAGGGAAACATGACCCCTGACCCCAAGAATTTAGAGAAACTAAGAAAAGCCCCGAGGCCACAAACAAAGAAAGACGTGAGATCCTTTGTCTCATTATGTGGTTTCTACTAAAAGTATTTCAAAAACTTTAATTCCATATGTGCACCGTTAATTGACTTGACACGCAAGGGAAATCCGGATCGAATTACCTGGACAGCACAGTGTGAATTGGCATACCAAGAATTGAAGGAAAAGCTCACAAGCAAACCTATTTTGAAATTACCTGACTTAAGTCAAGAATTCATTGTGAGAACGGATGCAAGTAATATCGGTTTGGGCGCGACCCTGTTACAGAAGTCAGATTCACTGGATGGGGAATTAACCCCAGTGGCATATGCTAGCAGAAAGTTGAATAAAGCTGAAATAAATTATTCAACGAGCGAAAAAGAATGTCTTGCAGTAATATGGGCGATCAAGAAATTCAATATTTATCTGTATGGGAAGGCATTCAAGTTGCAAACGGACCACAAACCCCTGGCGTTTCCAGCGCAGGCTAGGCATGAAAATACGAGGTTACTCCGATGGTCATTGCTTTTGCAACCATTTCAGTTCAGCATAGAATATATTTCTGGAAAAACCAACCTGGGTGCTGATTTTCTAAGCCGCCATCCGTGTGATGAGAATCACCGTGATCACCAGGAATAATATTAAAATTTCTCTATGTGTATATAGAATTATGGACTGACATATGATGTCTGTTTTAAGTGGGGAGAATTTGTGGTGAAAAATTCTAATCCACATATATAAATTAGAAAATAAATGTAAAACCAAACGAAGTAATTCAATAAAAAGGAAGAAGAATTGTGAAAGAACAGTGCGGTCACAATAGCGTACGCCTGTGTTGTAGAACGCCATAAGGGCTGAACAAGAAAACCCCTTTTTTTCTGCTCCGTCTGCATAAACTACACGCGTGTCTAAAAATAAAACGGGTACTGTGTTTCTTAGAAAACCTTGAGATACGCAAACTGCTTAATGACCTAGATATAATACTACATTAATGTCATTATAACACACTACGTTAACCTAAAAGACAGACGGGCTTAGAAGAGAGAGAGAGAGAGAGATGCACGGAGGAACGCATGCAATACTACCACGTCGTCTCGCGATTAAAAGTGAACGCCAATGCCACGCGAAAGGCATGAAGACCAGATTTTTTCAAATAAACACTAATAAAAAACACTACCAATACAAGGTTAGGTTTGAAAACAGGTTTAAAATCTTATTGGGAAACATGACATTCTACTGATTTATGTCTAAGCTCCTGACATTAGCCTGACAGTACAGAAGACATCCTATGATAAAGAAGTGAACGGGTGGTAAAAAACAAATACACGACTATCCTATAATAATACATATTTTGAACGAAGCCACTTAGCCCCATTAAACTTATATATCTTTGGGTGCCTTAGGACTTTCTGACAAAGAATATGTTATGTGTTACGCAAATAGGCTAGTAATTAACAAATTATAGCCAAAATACTATAGTGGGGTTATCTGACAGCACAAGATCATATTTGCTCAAAATGGCATGTTTGGAAAACACTGCTTTAGGGGAAATGAGGCCAACAAGTTAGATACGTTTTGATTGGCTGTAGTAATATGTAAGGCGAAATTTTATTAGTCGAACTGCAAATACTATTTTGGTGGTTAATGGTAACATGTAGGATGGGTACAAATTTTTCAAAGGCTTTTGTAAACATGGTCTCATTGGTTAGAGCGTTCGATATAGTCAAATAGAAGCGTCAGTTCAGGGCCAGTTTTGAAATACATTTTGTGAGAAGCAAGTGCGTTGAGAGCAAGCTAATATTTTTCTAAATAAAAGCCTGGGATAAGGCAGATCGAAATTGTGCCAAAATTCATCGCCAGTCAACGTTACTTGTGTATATTTCCTTGAATTGTGGTAAGCTAGACATATTTCCTATATATATATATATATAATATGTAAATTGAATATGAAATGATAAATTGTGCCTATGCGGTTCCAAGCCAGGATGAAAAAGGAGGAGGGCGGCCTACATGGAGGCCGTAAGGAGGCAGCCCCTCCACCATGCAAAGGCACAACAGGCCAATCACCTGTTTGTCTTAAACTATGATTACGAGCAATACAAGAGAGAAAACCGGACTGATTCTAAAGGCGACGAACTGGAATGGACTACGGACTACGACTTATGGAACTTGGAACACAAGAAGTATAAATGGGAAGGAAGAGGAGCTGGTGGAAGAGATGAGGAAAGCAACACTAGAAATCCTGGCTATAACGGAAACGAAGAAAAAAGGACAAGGAGTCATGGATCTCGATGGCAACACGTTGCTCTACATTGGTGTACCCATATCTGAAAGAGCTAAAGGGGGCGTGGGTTGCATTGTGGCCCAAAATCAAAAAGATAGTATCAAGGCATGGAACTTTGTCTCGGAGCGCATTATGGTTGTAAAACTAAAAGAAGGAGAAACCATAGTCAACCTGGTCATAGTGTATGGGCCAAATGAGGATGAGAGAGCAGAGGTCAAGGAGGAATTCTTCGAGCTGCTTCAAAGGACAGTGGATGACTGCCTAGATGAAGTTATCATGCTCGGAGATTTTAATGCCAGAGTTGGAAATGACCATGCTAGATGGGGTGGAGTTATCGGAAGATATGGAGAAGATACTCTCAATGACAATGGAAAGCGACTCCTTAGATTCTGCACTGAGCAGAATCTGATCATTACAAACACAAAGTTCCCCCATAAGCGCATACATGCATACACTAGATGTGAACCAACCAAGAATGAGAAGTCAGTGATCGACTATGCCATTGTTCGGAGAAGCTCATTCAGATATGTCCGAGATGCAAGAGTCTGTAGGGGGCCAGAGATTGGAAGTGATCACTACCTGCTAACAATCAAACGAACAACTGAAAGAGTTGCTCAGCCTAGGAACTGCCCAACATCACGCAAGGAACCAAGTAAACGAGCAGGAGATATGAGCATTAGGACCTACAAGCTGAGAGAGCCAGAAATTAAGACCAGATATCAGGGGCTTATTGCTACAGCAGTGAGCAACACAGAAGAACGACCTAATGACTTGGAAACCCTCTGGAATAAATTCAAGGATATCATAAAGACAGCTGCTGCAGAAGCATGCGGTGAAGTCCGACTTGGGAACCAGAGAAAGAGGACACCTTGGTGGACAGAGGAAGTCAAAGAGAAAATAAGAGAGAAGAAAATGGCATGGAAACAATACTTAGGAGCTAAAAAACACAACAGGACAAATGGAAAAATATAGAGAATATGTGACACTCAGAACAGAAGCAAAGAACAAAGTGCTAGCAGCAAAACAGAAGTCCTGGGAAGAATTTGGAGAAAAGCTAGAAAAAGATGCACAAGAAAACCAGAAATTGTTCTATAAGACCCTAAAGAACATGAGGAAGGAAAAACAATGTCCTCTCAAATTTATAAAGGACAAGCAAGGCAAATTGCTTACTGCCCCGAAGGAAGTAATGGAAAGATGGAAAGAATATTTCTCAGAACTCCTGGATGGTGAGCATGGTGAAGCATCAGAAATGATAATAACTAGCACAGAAGAGAAAACCAATGATGGTGAAGATGACATAAAGATGGAAGAACTGAGGGCAGCACTAGAGAAAATCAAGATGGGCAAAGCAGCAGGGCATGATGGTATAACACCAGAAATGGTTAAGTACATGGGAGCATCAGGCGACCTATTACTCCTAAAGGTCCTACAGGCAGCATGGTGCAACAAGACCATACCAAAGGATTGGGAGATTGCCATCATAACACAAATTTTCAAAAAGGGTGACAATCGACAATGTGGAAACCATAGAGGCATATCCCTTCTCAGTGTCCCTGGTAAAATCTACTCTAGAATCCTAGAGCAGAGACTCCGACGCCTAGCTGAGCCACAATTGGATGAGGTCCAGTGCGGATTCCGAGCAAACCGAATTACTCAAGACCTAATCTTCACACTCAGACAGCTGAGTGAAAAGGCCCTTGAGTATAAGAGTGAGATCCATCTTTGTTTCATAGATCTGGAAAAGGCGTTTGACAGGGTCCCTTGGAGCAAACTTTGGGACTGTTTGGCAAGGAAGAATATTCCAGCACCTCTGATTCATGCTATACAGAGCTTCTACAAGTCTTGCAGAAATTATGTGAGGACAGCAAACCAGTATTTTTTTTTTTTTTTTTTTACCTCAGATTATCGTTTTTATGCTGAAAAGGCTCAAGGACAGAAACTTTGGGGACTGTTTGGCAAGGAAGAATATTCCAGCACCTCTGATTCATGCTATACAGAGCTTCTACAAGTCTTGCAGAAATTATGTGAGGACAGCAAACCATAAGTCAGAAGAGTTCAGGACCACCACTGGTGTAAGACACGGTGATATCCTATCACCTTACCTCTTCATACTCCTTATGGACGATGTCATCAAGGCATGTAAGGAGAGAACAAGAAAGTATTCAGTGGGGTACTGGAAGATGAGACAGGTCTATATTTCGGAGCTGGCATTTGCTGATGATGTTGCCCTGATTGCTAAATCACAGGCACATCTCCAATCCAACCTGCAAGTCTGGAAGGAAGAGCTGGAGAAGAGAGGGATGGTCATAAGCAGCTCTAAAACAAAATCCATGGTGATATCACGAGAAGAAAGAAAACATCAGATTAAGTTGGGAGAATAGGTCCTGGAACAGGTCGACCACTTTAAATATCTCGGAGCTATTATAGACCGAAAGGGAGGCATCAAAGAAGAGTTGGCCACTCGAAAAGCAGCGGCTGGGAGACTTTTTCAGGCCATAAATCGTGGATTCCTCAGCAAGAAAGAGGTTGGTAAGAAAACAAAGATGGCTGTATACCGCTCCACCTATGTCCCAGTCTTGACATATGGATGCGAGTCGTGGGCAATGACTACAACCCACAAAAGCCAGATCCAAACCTCAGAAATGAGGTATCTGAGGAAAGTGGTTGAAGTAACAAGAAGAGACATGGTCCGCAACCAGACGATCCGTCAAGGCCTAAAATCCCATCCGCTGCAGACCCAAATAGAACAGTCCCAACTAAGATGGTTTGGCCATGTCTGCAGAATGGGAGAAGATCGGCTACCACGACAAGCATGGGAAACAAAGAGCCAGGGATCCAGACCTCCAGGACGACCCAGAGTCCGCTGGGAGGACAACATTAGACAATCTTTGAAGGACCGAGGACTGGAATGTTACCAGGCCAGGAAGAAGACAGCTGATAGAATGGTCTGGCGCTCTCTCTTCCAAACCTCTACACCTCACGGTAGAAGGGGAACGACTAAGTAAGTAAGTATATATATATATATATATATATATATATATATATATATATATATATATATATATATATATATATATATATATATATATATATATATGGAAATTGAATATGAAATGATAAATTGTGTCTGTATGTGTGTGGTTCAGTAGCAAACAGAAGGCAAAGCCTAGATATTGCTCCACCATGTAAAAGCTTGTCAGAGAGGAGTATAACTGCATAGGCATATATGGGATTGCCAAATAGTAACATGACACCTATCCTATTATATAGAAGGAATTAACGCTGGAATTGCAGAGGCGTTGTAACCATTAAGGAGAGGAATACTGGTGTATATTGTCACATGAGAAGCTAGCCGTTGGCCTACAGCGCTGAACTCTGTGTTTGTAATGTCCTGTACTTCATTGTGGAAATAGATTATATATATTAGTTCTGAAGAAGGAGGTACAACCTTCTTATTTCAGGGACCGTGGTACTGAAGTATTAGAGCAGCACCTGGTCTGAGTTTAGCTGGATCCCGAGGGCTGGCAGCAGACTCCTTGTCCAAGATATCGACCAGTGGTGTATTTCACGATAACTGAGAAGCAAGCGAGCAGAGGAGACAGTTTTCCTGCCGACGACACAGAAGTTAAGCATTCGTCAGCCAGAGCAGCTCATCCTTATATAACCCACTCAAAAATTGACTGTAATATTAAATCAAGAGGGACAGTATTGTTACAAATAAAAGAAACTGTGATCCCTTCAATATTATTTCCACCAGTAACAAACACATGAAGTCGTGATGACAAACAACAACCAAGCTTCAAAAGCCAGTATTACCTCATAATACTACATCTCAACATTACACACATATTGTACTAATATTATGTGTCAGGACAAAGATCCTTTGTATAAAGTTTGTACATAAACATTGTATTTACATTTGATTGTGATTCCTGATTCTCTCTGTAGTTGGATCAGGATATCTATTATTGAAGGAAACTAATACATAATTTAAACGTTAACACTTGACTTACTTAAGCTAGTCTTCTAGAGTGTTATATGTATGTGCTTGTCATAGTGTTGTAAAGTGTTGTGGATCTTAATAAAAGTGTTTATCTGTCTGTTGGTTGTTGTGAACTTACACTTCCTCACTATCATAACCCTAGACATTCAACGTAGTCATCACAACATTCCAGAATAAGTCTGATTGAGGTCTAAATGTGGTAGCAAGTAAGGTCATCTGTAACACACTACACTTATTAGATACAGATACCTTCACAGCTGATCTCAGTCAGTACACTAAGTCCCCTGTAAATATTTATATAATCCCAACTTACCACAATACCATCTATTCAACAAGCTAAAGATATAAACTACTGATGAATGTAACTGTGGCACTGATAAAATGGCTGCTCAGCATCTGCTGTAAAGATGCCCAACATATGAGCTACAGAGACAGCACATGCAGCCGTCACCAGTACCATTCCAGGAAAAAAACTCTATGGAGATACAAATAGATCAAGCTGACTAATGCTTTCGTTGAAAATATTCAAGTAGACGTCTGAGAGTGCACGAAGAACAAGAAGAAGACGAACAAGAAGAAAAAAGAAGAAGAAATGATATCATCATGTTCATTGTCGCTCCCTATGAAGTTCCTAATTTCACTTCTACATAATCGAAAGGGACAGCACACACACACTAACTCATCCGTCACTGAATGAAGAATGATCTTCATCAAGAAGTATTGTAGAGTGTGGTTTAAAGTAGATGGTAGATGGAGAGAAAGAGTAGAGAAAGAGAATAGCATAGAGCAGCCTTTTCCAATCTTTTTACTCTGGAAGAACCCATGAAACAATTGTCAGATCTCAGGGAACCCCTGTTCAAAAATTATTACATGCACAGCTCACTGTACCTTAGCATGATCAGTTTTCTCTCGGAACCCCTAGCGACCTGTTGCGGAACCCTAGGGTTCCGTGGAATTTCGGCTGAGAAACCCTGACCTAGAGCAAGGGTCGGCCACCTGTCAAGCATGGTCTACGTGTAAGATACCAGCGGGTACACAGATGACGGATATATGAACAGAATTTTTGTTTTAAATTTTAACCAATGTTGTTTTCGTATTTCTTCTTCGTGCAATTTCAGACGTCGTCTACTTAAATATTTTCAAAGGAAGCAGTGGTCAGTTGAGGCTATTTGCATCTCTGTAGAGTTTTTTCAAGGAATAGTACTGGTAGCTTGTTGAAAAGATAATATCCCAATCTGTCGCGGCCCGTGGAGAGTCTGAAGAATACCACTTGTTGTCTTCTGCTGAGCTGGTAGTATACATAATTGTGTGTGTGACCTGGATGCTCGGCATCTCATCTGTTCTTGTATCTGATTCTGATAAAACATTTTGCCTCTTCCAAAGCCATGGTTGTATCAGGCTGGGGTAGCTTTCCACCTTCCTTTGCCAGTCTATCTTCCTCTTCATTTCCGGTGACGTTACAATGAGATGGAATACATTGGATTCACAATTCTTTAGAATCGTAGACATAGTTTATGAAGCACATTTTCGCACTAGCCTTCTCACGCGGTCACTTAAAAACCCGTGTCCCTCAGGCTTAAAAGTACTTTCATCGCATACCCAGTGAAAACCCTCAAGATAGTTGACTTAAATTAGATTTATTCGTAACCGTATCAAATAGAACGCGATAATTTCTCTGAAGTGAATATTTGGTAAGAATTTTGTTTTAATGTTTCACCGCCCTGTTCATGTGATATAACTGGAAGCAGATGGTGCGGTAGTGATCAAAGTTACACATAAGCTGCACTTAATATCAGTTGCATCACTGCAGGAAGCCTGCACAAAGCATTCATTTGCTTTTCCAGTAGAGATTTCTAAAGCAATTTGTTGAACGTGGTGAGGCTGCCAGAAACTTAATATTAAACGCCTTGTACGACATGCATGAAGAGTCATGCAGTCCTAATCTTTCATTGTCCCGGGAACAATACGGGACTTTTTAAACGTTATGCTCAGAACAATTTCCAACACATTATAACGAAACAGCACACTGAGGAACAGGCAGATTTTTTTTTTGGAGAGAGGGGGGGGGGGGGGGGGGGGGGGGGGGGGGGGGGGGGGGGGGGGGAGAAGGCTTCCAAGATTGAGCGGCCGAAAATTCTGCCTCTCATTCGAATAGCATACCCCCGCAAAAGAAGCATATTATACGCCACTGATTATGCTTGATAAGCTTCAGTTTGTAAATGACATACTCGATGCGTCTGACTTTTGCCAAACAAGCGCTGGGCTGGAACCCACAGCGCTAAGCCGATGAAGGATCATGGAAATCTAGATACCGAAATGAGTGGTATTCAACTTAAGAGAAACGAAATAATTGACCTAAGGTCAAACTGTAATAATCGCCTGAGGCCCCAGTGAGAGCGATGAGCGTTATCATTAGAGCGGAAGTGCAGTAGTTCATGTATCATGTAGAAAACTTCACAACCCTGACAGCTATCAATGAATGAAAATGCACTTCGTTTCCAGGTTCATTATATTTTTGTCTGTACCAGTGCAACCCTCAGACACACCAACATCCCCATATGTCGTAGATTAGTGATAGGGGAATTAAGACTTGGGTTGGTCCCTTCTGAATAGACTTAGAACAGGTGATAGCTCAGTGGGAGATAATAATAGAAATAGATTTTTACGAGTGAGATGGTGGAAACTAGGTAATTCTGTCACTGAGACTCGAGGAGATCCTCTCGCTCAGCCTATCTCTACAACAGAAAGTATTTGTCAGACAGATTGCTCAGTTATATAGATGTACTATATGTCAACCACTCACCGACACACACATATACGTGACGACAGTTTGACGTACAAACGTGAAAACTATAACAATGGAATATAGATATTTTTGGACGAGCTGACCGACACACTTGAATAAGTTTATGTAAATTTTATTTATCATAAAGAATTTCACAACACAGTAAATAAATTTAGACTATCTAATCAATACACAAATAAACATAGGTTAAGGAATCAATAACAGAGATGACCCATAGGTGTAATCCTTTCCCCCTCTGTTGAACCAAGATCCCGTTATAAGAGAAGTTATTCGCCCCAAAGAGTCACAGAGTTATACACTTTGGTCTAGGATTTCTCTCTACCGTAAATAACAGAGGTTTTTCCTGTAATCTACTCTGAAATGGATAGCATATGTAATCTTTAAGAAGAAAAAACAATCAATGGATATATGGATTATAGAATCAAAGAATTAATCATCCCTGCATTTTCTCGCTCTGGCACACTTGTGATCACAAGACATGCGTTCTTACCTAATAGGCACTCTCACCACATCTGGAACAATTGTTTAAGGAACATTCAGCCCATCCAAGGGTGTGTTTTGGCGAAACAAGCTCCAGCTTCTCCAAGGCTAATAAATTCAAATCTTGGGAAACGCTCGCTTCACTATGGTACGTATGCTGCTGATAAATGTCACTTCAATTTTTGTCCAGATAGTAAAATAATTTAAGATGTCTAATGTTCACAAGGGTACAGTAGCTTGAAATAATCGATCGTTACCTCGAGTTGCAGGTAAATAACTCTGTTTAGGATTTATCTTCTTCTCAACACAGTGGTTGTTATACAAGTAATGTCACAGGTTTGATTATGTTAAATGTTTGATTTAGTCGCCACCACGGGCCGATTGTAAACCTTTGATTATTGGAAAAGAACTCTGGAACTCAATGCCAGTTACAATATAAATTTCAGAAAAATAGTTCTTTTCGTCTAGTTATTCTCTGCTATACATAAACAGAAACCGCTGGTAGGTTTTGGGCTTGACCCAGAGGCTGTATAAGGAAGAGAAGAACATAAATACTCAACCCTAATAGTATAAACAATCCTACGCGTAAATAGAATATGTTTACTTCGGTCATTTAACTTAAATTATAAACCGCAAACTTAGAGCTTGTCTTATCGTTTAAAACTCCCGTGAAATAAATTCTGGTCATTAAAAAAAATCAATCATCATGAATTAGAAATAAATACATATCTCGTCAACACTCATGATGAATCAGTGCATTTACTTAGTTAGTTAAAATATTCTATGACTGGTTACTAGCAATTTAATTAAATTTATTTATATCTTAATGAGTTTTAGCTAGAAATTATAATTTATTCTGCTATCCACTGTAACACAGTAACTTAGAGAGTTTATAAAGACGATTAAACTAGTAAATCACTCTGAAACACAGTCTAGTGAAGATATAATTCGAACTAACAATTCTATCACTCGACAATACTAGTCATATATATATTTACCTTTACACAAACTTCTAAGATTTTCTCCACGAGAAACTAAGACTCTACTATTACGGTGATTCTAGAACTCGCGCTAGCTGTATCTCTAAAGCTGTGGCAGTACTGAATGAATGAAGTCTAAACTGCTGGGGTATAAATATCTGAAACTGACAAAGAATCAAAGGGAAAGTTGTAACTAGCAGACTCTTGCCAGATGTTGGCACCTTTGGAAAATCTACATAAATTCTATCTCATTCTGCGAATCAAACAACTTTTATCGCACCAATGCCGAAGCCAGGTCTATATTAAGATCTAGATGAAATAGAATCTGCATACGTATATTATCGCCTCACTCTCGCCATCTGCAGAAGTGGTCGTAAATGAATTATAGCGAGAGTCTTTGATATGGCGGTTCGCATCTTGTGAATTAACTTACAACGAACGAATCCAGGCAAAGGTAATAGACAAATTGTCTCCCCTTTTCCATCACTGACTGATCTCATTACGGCGATTTTTATGATCGCTGCCGAGATAATTACAGGTGAGCGGGACCAGGTCTGCTCGTAAACCTGCATCAAAGAGAATGCAATTAAATGCTAACAGCCATAAACTGCTTGCTAAATTATAAGAAAGACAGAGGTTTGAATATGGGAGGGTTAAATTCCTACAGGCGCAGGTGACAGAGAAGGTAGAAGAAAACAAATGAAGATAAAGAAAAAGATATATGAAATCACTTATCATAATCTACCACACCGTGTTACTAACTGTTAAGTTCGAAACGTCATGTAACGAACAAATAGAAATTCCAACCAACTATTAGGAACCCAAAAAAAAAACCGGAGAAAGCGCGCACTGCACCGTGAAAGCTTAATTGAGCACCCATTAAAAGAGCACGTGGGCCCTTCCATTTGTTATTTACCATGATAAGTTTGACTACAGAAATCTAATTAAGTTGAAATGGAATGGAAAAGAATAGATTGATCACGGGAGAAGTTGTGCCATTATCAGGACATGCAGGTTAAAGAGACACAGCCTAACCATTCCTCTCCCCATCCCCCCCCCCCCCCCCCCCCCCCTCGAGGTTTCACGTTTTGGAGCCTAACTTTCTAATATTAAATACAACCCGCTAGATCTACTTGTGTTTCTCTATTTTGTTGCACGATTTATATGAATAACGAACTTCCTGCCTGATTAAATGCAGGCCGTCTGAGAGCATTAAATTCTGTTCATGCCAGTCATGCGTGTTAAAAATACATTACATTGATTATTTTTTAAATTTACTGGAATTTTTAAAACCAGAACCATTTAACTGATTGTGTTCGCTTATGTATTAAATCGAAGAGCACAATTCCAGCTGAGTTAGCAATCTTGTAAAGCTACGAAACAATTCATTCCTCTAGCTGTGTGGTTCTCAACCCAGGAAACGCGTAACCAGTGAGTGTATTTCTTGCGTTGCATCTAATATGTCGGTGAGGGAAATAAAGTAACAGGGAATTTAAAAAAAACGTAACAGAGAAAAATGTTACAATTTTGGTTAAGAAAAAAAAGTCATACTTTAAGTGACCAAATACAAGAGTTATTCAATTTCTTAAGCAAAGTAAAGCAATAACACACACATTTAAGTCAGTTATTTATTGACACTACATGACGCGTACAGATTGAAAAGACATTACATAATATCGTGAAATTTAACCTTTTCATAATTCGTAGTAAGTAAGTAGTAAGACAGTGACTTCACCTGACTTACCTTAATCCATTACCATATTGATGTTATTCATTTTTACAAAGATTTCATATTTTTGTATTATCTTCCATTAATTTAGCATCAGTTATGTACATTACTGTATATATATATATATATATATACTAGACCTATAAAAATTCTGAAATTACACCTAGACACTGGGACTGTCGGTTAGATTTTTTTCGCTCCGACATGTGACACTATCAGGGAATATTTGTCTCTTATTTCTATAGTTTCATGTTCTCCACTTAATTCTCACTTTCTTTCCCTTCTGTCTTTTGTTTGTCTGTCCCTGACGAAGGCCTTGTGGCCGCAACGTTGGTTTCCTTGTCCTTTCTCTTAGTAAGACGTATTACTTTTTGTGTTGTTGTGTGTTTTTTTTCCATTCGGTTAGATTAGGGTGCATGTTAAAATATAAAGACCGAGCAGTTTGGAATATATAAATTTTGTGTCTTTTTTCAAATCAAATTTCAAAATGCGTACTTTTGGCGAGCAACGCGCCGTTCAACCTTGGTACTGGATCGACGGTTATATTAGGACACATGATCAAATATTAAAGAAATTGCGGTCAGGAATAAAGGGATCTTTTGTAACATTTAATTTTAACTTCTTTTTTTACCAGTCAACCTAAACACTGCATTCATCGGTTATATTAAGGCACATGATCAAATATTAAAGATTGTATTTTAAAAATTAAATCCTTCCCTTTCAACGTAAAACTGGGTCGATTGGTAATATAATGCACATGATCAAATATACAATACTTTGCGGTAAGGAACAAAGACCTTTTTTTCAATACAGTTGTGCCTAGTTTTGGTGAGGAGCGAACCGGCTTAACAAAGACACAGGGTCTGTTGGCTATAGTAGGGGTGCATGTCCTGTTATAGAAGACCTTTCTGTCTATCTTATTGATACGTCCCTTTTTGTTGAAAGTAACATTTTGCCTCATTTTAACGATGCACGGACCGTTCAACCTAGACACCATGTCTAATGGCACATTACCAAATATAAATCATCTTGCGGTCTGTTTCTGTAATATATATTTCTTGAGTCTTTTAATACTATGCAAGAGTTCCTAAATATTATAAAATTCCTTATAATTAAATTTGATATATATAGTAATAATAACAAATATACTACACAAAACTAAACGGTTATTACTTTTTCACTTAAATCAAAAGTGTGTATTTAAATCATTATAAATTTCTTCTTAGCATAAAGAGAAGAGGGGTTGTTACATTTAGACTATTTCTCTTGATTGTCCTAGCCAGGTGAGTTCAGTTTAGTGCCCTTGATTGTCCTAGCCATGTGAGTTCAGTTTAGTGCCCTTGATTGTCCTAGCCACGTGAGTCCAGTTTAGTGCCCTTGATTGTCCTAGCCACGTGAGTTGAGTTTAGTGCCCTTGATCACAACCCTTAACCAATATGAAAATGTAATGAGAATCTTCTAACAACTTTTTTTCGTCAAAATTAAAACGCTCTGGTAAACAATAACGTGACGGCTGAGGCGCACATCGTTCAACCAAGATATTAGGGCACATTTTAAATATTATAGTCTTAATTTTGTTTAAATAAATACATTTTGGCTTCTTTTGGCGACCGTTCAACCTAACACGGGGTGCGTCGTCACTAATGATCAATCATGACATACCTCGCGGTAAAGTAAAAATGCGTAAAAAAAAAAAAATTGGCCTCGTTTTTGCGAGACGTACCAGATTTTTCATAGGCACAGATTTCGTCGGTTAAATTATGGCACACATGTTCAATTATAGAAGCCCGTTTTTAGTCCTGAATCTGACTGGTCCTAAGGGCATATTCTTTTTTTTTTTAAAATTTTTGCCTCGTTTTGGCGCGGCCCGTTCACCTCTATACACCTCTAAAACGTTGGTATTTTTTTTAAAATACCCCTTTTGGGGCGTAAAGTGAGGTCTATTGACTTTATTGTGTAAAATATGAGGGATTTCGGCCCTGGCTAAGATACTTTGATCTGAGCCAAAAGGCCGAGAAGAATGACTGGAGTTCAGGAATCTTGTAGAACACATTCAAGATGCTATGCTTATGCCAGAAACAGTGTTGACCCATTGTTACTCAGCTCAAAATTCCCTTGATATGCCCAGATACGGTCTGGATTTAAAATATATTCTTTACTCTTTTAAAATTATGTAAGTGTTGCTAAATAAGTAGAAACTACCTTGTAAAATTTAATTACATTTGATATAAATAGTAATAATAACCCAAGAATTACACAAAACTAAACTAATTTTTCTTTTTTTTAGATTTTGTCTTAAATCGAAAGTTTATATTTAAGTTGCTTTGTAAAATAAAATAAAAAATATTGTTGCAAATTACACAAATGTACTAATGTATTTATCATTTGAATTCTTGCCGTGATTTTCCTAGACATATAAATTAAATTTGTTTACGGCCTTTGTACATGCGAATATTGCCGAAATAGTAAATAGTTTTCTGCTAAAAACCAACTAATTTGATAAGAAATAACCTGATGGCGTTACCCACCTGGACCTAAAGAGCATCTCTGCCAAAATTCATTAAATAATAATAAGGCATGCGGATTTGTATCAGGAACAACGGGGCATACATTGCCGTGTGTGTATGTGTGTCTATGTGTGTCTGCGTGTGTCTGCGTGTGTCTGCGTGTGTCTGCGTGTGTGTGCGCGTGTGTGCGCGTGTGTGCGCGTGTGTGCGCGTGTGCGTGCGCGTGCGCGTGCGCGTGTGCGTGTGCGTGTGCGTGTGCGTGTGTGTGTGTGTGTGTGTGTGTGTGTGTGTGTGTGTGTGTGTGTGTGTGTGTGTGTGTGTGTGTGTGTGTGTGTGTGTGTGTGTGCGCGTATTTTAACTTTGTCTCCACTGACTTTTACTCTGTGATTGTTTATCTTGTGGATTTTTTTTCCTGTGACTTTTTGTCCTAAAATCAAAATAGCGGCTTGGAATGTGCTTATAAGCCATAACATGTTCTTTGTGTGGCATTTCCCTATGTCTGTACTATTTATTCTGTGTTCAATTCATTTCTATCCATTCCATTTCACTTTAAGTTGGTATTGTAGTCATTTTTTTTTTTAACCGTGATCATTTCATTTCTTTCTAGTCTATCTCACCTTCAGTGGATCCAAGTAGCCTTTTTTCGTGTGGACATTTAATTCCTTTGCATTCTATTTCACTATCACGGGTTGCCTCCCCTTAGCTCTGCAGTAGTGGTCCAACAGTGGTCAAAACTCAAGAGAAACTAATGTGGGTCTTCAAAGGTGTCTACCTTCGCACAAGATTACTCTTGGCAGATATGTAGATAGAAGGATAATGATGCTTTTACCTCAAGGGAGTCTTCACAAGATATTTAGAAAGCGAGAACAATGTTGCACGAGGCTGAGCAAATGTTAACTCTATTATCTGCCGTCAAATTTTTGGAAAGGGTTATAAATGTTTATACAATTCGTTAGCTCGTTCAAGCCCACAACTGAATTAAGTCAGTGAAATTCCTCTTATTATTGTATAGCTCTGTTTAAGTGCATTTAAGAAATTGTCTGAGACGTACGGAAGTAGTACATTCAAAATGATTAAATCAACATTAGATTTGTCTTTAAACAAGTAACTAATTTAATGATCAATTATAGTTAACAGTTAAATAAAATGAATAATTCTTTAACGAACAATAATCACCATCGAATGATGTTATGGACTAATGGGTAATAGTTCACTTGGCAGCTTTAATGTTTCTACTTAGCTGCCAATGAGGTTCTGCTCCAGCTGATGTTTGGTTCCTTGCAGATAGATCTCATCATGTATACTAATATCCTTTCATCCTCACATTTACTTTAAGCATTATTAAGGCATTTATCATTATAAAAGTAATATTACATTTGCAATAATCATCATAATTAAAGTGTTTTTAAAATAAAATAAAATAATAATTAAAAAAAAAAATAATAGTAATAATGAATTTGAAAAATAAATAAATAAATTTAAAAAAAAAAAAAAAAATAAAAAAAAAAAAAAAATAAATAAATAAATAAATAAATAAAAAAAAAAAAAAAAGAATCGAATTCTTCGTACTGTAAATTAGTGATTTGAGACATATTTAGAGGTATGTTATGAGAACTTGTAAAATGTTCATACGGTGTTCAACTGAATGACTCAGGGACTTTTTTTTTTTTTTTTTTTTTTTTTTTTTTTTTAGGTTCATCAAGATGAGGTGGGTAGACAGTTACTTTCCATTTTCCTTTCCATTTCCTTTGCGTCCCAAACTCAAGACCAGAATCAGACTAGGTAGATAGTTAGATAGACATATACGAAAGCAATTAATTTGCCAAGGGTTGAAAATCGGACACAGTCCCCTCTTGCATTCTTCCATCCTCTTGCTCATCTTTTATTACTGTTACTCAACATTCTCCAGCGTACTGAAAGTATTAATTTAAGGACAGTGCAACATTACAAGGAAGTATAACAGCATACATTAACAGTACCTGATCATAAAATTAAGAATATAAGTTATTAAGAATATAATATTAAGAATAAGTATATTGTAATGAAAACTAGATCATCAGAGCCTCCATACAGTATATTAGATAAAAGTACAACACAATCAGTTAGGGTGGCATATAATCAGCACTCATAAAGTATTTGAATAGTATACGATTGTATGAGTAAGGACTGTGCGTGTTTTTCAGGTCATTGGGAAGATTGTTCCAAAGATGAGCAGCTGAGTAAGCCAAACTAGTTTTAAATAGGTCAAGCCTGGGCTTGGGTACCTGTAATTTATTTAAGCGCTGACTACGTCTGTCATTGTATTTTAAAAGCGGCCAAAGATACTTTGGAGCATTCTGTGACAGGATTTTGTGAATAAATTTCCCTTTGTTAAAGAGGAAGCGCTTCCTGAGGGGTAATATTTGAAGATAATTATATAAATCTATACAATGTGATTGGTGTTTATCAGCAACAAGGCGCATTGCGCGTTTTTGAAGCGAGTGGAGCCTTCTTGTGTTGGAGACAGAACAACCATCCCAGATTGTGGAACAATAGTCTAGATGCGTTTGTATATGAGATATGTAGAACATTTTCCTTGCCTCTTCATCCAGGAAATGTTTAATTTTGGCTAATTGGTAAACTTTTTGTGCTGTTTGTTTTGTGAGTGCATGTACATGTGAGTTCCAACTTAGGTGTTGGTCAACAGTGATACCTAGAGTTCTGTGTTCATTTACGTTTTCAATTAGTGATGTTCCAATGAAGAGCTGAAGTGTTGTTTTCTGCAAGTTTTGTAGTTTTTGTCTGGTTGATATTAACATACATTTTGTTTTACTAATATTTTTTTTGCATGCGATTCTCGTTGCTCCACGTAATAAGATTATGTGTATCGTTTTGTAAAGATTGTTCTAGTGTGGTGCAACATTTATCACTAGTATAGACAGTACAGTCATCGGCAAAAAGGTCACATGATGAGTGTTTGAAATATAGAGGAAGATCATTAATGTATACGGTAAATAGAAGAGGGCCGAGAATAGAGCCCTGAGGAACACCTGTATGGACAACGGTTGGGTTCGACAAGGAATTATTGTAAGAGACTATTTGTTGTCTGTCTGACAGGAACGATTTAATTAACTTTACCAGCTTAATATTTACTTTCATTGTTTCTAATTTTCTGATTAAGATAAAGTGATCTATCATATCAAATGCTTTTTTGAAGTCTACAAATATTGCTCCACATATATTATCGTTATTGATGTTTAGGTGCCAATTGTCTATCATCTTTGTTAAGGCTGTGTGGCATGAATGCTTTGGTCTAAACCCCGACTGACTGTCGATTAGCAGGTCGTTATCTACTAGGTGTTGTAGTGTTGTTTTGTGGATGTGTTTTTCCAGTGGTTTGGACAGCGACGATATAAGAGAAATGGGCCTATAGTTACTAAGATTACTACTATCAGATGAACCTGGTTTGAGAAGTGGGTATACTTTAGCGCGTTTAAAAGCGGATGGAAAGTAACTCCTTGCGATACATTGATTATATATGTATGTCAGTGAATCACTAATAGCAGGTGCGGCAAAACGCAGTATTCGATTACTGATTCCATCAAGTCCCGATGAGTTATTATCTTTAAGGCCAGTAATATAGTTGTAGACTTCGTTAACTGTTATAAAAGGGATGTCGGGTGGAATTGTGTTAGTACATTTGTTCTCGCAGAACGTTGATAATTTGCTTAAGTCACAAGGGGGAGACGGAATGGTGGATTTTATATTGTTGATGTCTGCCTGAAAATGATTGCTGAAGTCAGTACAAGTAAGTGGCGTATTGGGAGTATGTGGGTCTGGAAATTTTCGTTTGTTCACTAAAGTGTTGATTGCCTTCCATATCTCTTTACTGTTTGTTTTACTCTGAACTAAATTTCTAAAGTAGTTTTTTCTTTTCTCTGCGAATTAAGTATTGTACTTTATTTCTTATTGTCCGATATGTAGTGATATCCTTATTTTTATGCGCTCTATCTCTTTGCCTCATAGCGTCAAGAACTTCTTGTGTGATCCATGGAGATTTAATTTGCCTTTTCACGCGAATTTCTTTAGTAGGCGCATGCTTATTAAAAATACTATAAAATATCATTGTCCAATATGCGATGGCGTCATCAGGATCAGGAATTTGAAAAACGTTGGCGAGAGGCGCAGTTCGCAAATCATTCAAAAATAATTCACGGTTGAAATTTTTAAGACTTCTATATTGAAAACTAATGTGTTTATTTTTTTGGAGATTTGTACCCATTTTTTGCCCAAGTGCAACATATGGGATAATGGTCACTCATAGCAATAGTAGGGATGGAGCATTCTATAATATTTTCTGGACAGGTTACATAGATATGATCGATCAGTGTGGATGACGTTGTTGTTACTCTGGTAGGTTTGTTGACTATTTGTTTCATGTTATACGATGCTATGATGTTGGTCCATATATTGTTTGGCTTGTGCATGTCGATATTAAAATCACCAAGAAGAATAATTTCGTTAACTGTAGTAATAACTTTATCCATCATGTTGGTAAAATCTTCAAACCATGTTGTTCCTACACTGGGATTACGATAAAGATATCCGATTAAAATAGATCTTTGCTTTTGGGGCTTTATCTCTAACCATATGCATTCTATATCTATAGTCTCAAGATCGTTTCTGCGGCGATAACTGAGAGAAGTAGAAATATAAACTGCTAGACCCGTCTCTAATTGTCTACTAGAATCTCGCCGAATAGTTTTAAAACCTCTGAGCGCAATGTCATCGTCGGTTATTTTCTCATTCAGACGACTTTCGGAAAAACCAAAAACCTGGAAATTTTGGTTAAGAATTTGTGTGAGTTCTGGAATTTTACCTAAAAGATGGTTTACGTTCAAGTGGCCAATTGTATTTAGTAATTGTTCATAATTACCTGACATTTTTATGCGAAAGAAGTTTTACGCTCAAATAGAAAATAAATAACTAAATAAACATCACGAGGTTGCTATATATGTGAGATTAAAAGTAATAGTACATAAATGCACACCTTAATACAACAAATTACAAACAATTCAGATAACTGTACTAGTTTAAAAATTGTAAGAAACTGTCACACAACAAGCACACCCATCCACACTGTGAAGGTTAACAACAAAGTTAAGCTGCACCAAGAGAATAGACGGGTAGACAAACAAATAGATACTGAGAATAAATAAATAAAGCATTATCCGACAGTTACTGGTCCTACAGAGACGTCGACTTGTGAAGTGAACAGTCACTGATAATGTTGAGGAGAGGGTTGTGGACAATAAAAGCGAGATGGATTTGGCCGTAAAAGATGATTCATTTGGTAGTAGGTGTTCGCGGGATGTTGAGGTACTGTTGTTGGATGAATGGGATATTCCGGCCAGTAGGACCTCCAAGTGTAAGGTGCGTAGTTCAAGAGGCTTTGCTGATGTAGAAAGTTATGAAAGGTTGGGTGTGCGGGTTGATATGGGAAAACCTGTGATGACAACGATGATGGGTGATCTCTCATTGGTGTCTGGTGCGACAGCGGACGTGGTGAGATTTCAGTAGGTGGACCCTGAGTTGGTTGAATTGAATCTTTTACAGATCTTTGAGAATGGAGTGTCTCAAGTTGTTGTTGAGGTGGGTCGTCGGTCGTAGAATGTTGCTGAAGGCCGATATTATTGGCTGTTTCTTGCACATCTGTAGTTCTAATAAAGGGTCTGTCTTGATACTCCTGATTGTGTGACGTTGTCTGGCTGGTGCTTGAAGTTGTGGGTATTGGCGGAAACTCAAGGTCGTAAATTGCATTAGAGGAGTAGCTGGTTACATTCGTGTGTCGTTTTGAAGGATACTTGGATGCTGATGTGCTGGCTGTGCCTCTGAGGGTGTTTTCTGGAAATTTGATGTTTCTCGCCAACATACTGGTTCCTTGATCGGATAAGGAAATGTCGCCACTATAAAGATGCTTCCTAGGAGCTCCGGATGTGGCAAGGAACGAGGAGTGTTCTATAAATGTGTGGTGGTGTCTGACGCAATGCTTTTTCAATTTTGTGTTGTTCATCTCAACAGATTTCCTATAATGTGAACGAACTGGAGGTATAATAGCTGAAAAATATACCTTTGCATTTGGGAACAGGAACTGGAAGTTACTTGTGATTTGATTTAGCTCTGTTTGTGCAATTTCGTTATGCTTTAGCGCGTCCGACAGACCAATGTGCACAGTGACCCTGGCTACATCAAGATCAGTTTCATATCTTTTAAGGAGAGTCAGTAGGTCCTGCGCAGATGCCCAGTTTTTGTAGCGAACAGTGACCCTGTCTATATCTGCTGTTACTAATTGACATTTTTGAAGGTCCTTCACATTTTGGTCACCAAATATGAAGTGTTTCCTTCTATTTGAAAGATGTGTGTGTGTGCCGGTGGCAGTGCGTGCTGTTTCTTGTGTTTGAACTATGCTGGGATTGTGTGTAGGTTTCTTGCTGTGATGTGAACTGGCTGTCGACAGTGGGGGCTGCCGAGTAGAAATCTGGACAGGGATTCTGCTCATGTCTGCAGGGAATTCCAGAATGCACAGGTCATGGTCTTCTTTATGGCTCGGTTCAGCTTGTGTCGTATGCTGTACTTCACTACCGTCGGAATTTCCCTCTGAGCTTGTGTTTGTGTTACACTGTCTGTGTTTATTTTTCTGCTGTGTGCTTTCTTTCTGTTGTTCAGACTCGTTTCTCTCACAGCTATTTTTGAGGGACATGTGGTCAGCATGGAGCTGCTCGTAAGCTTTTTTGAGGCTGCTCAGCTCTGCTTTTAGTATCTCCATCTCAGACAATATTATTAAAAATTGATCTTGTGACGAGTGCATAGGTAATGTAAGAGGGGATGTTGTTGGACTACTGTCAAAGGTGCTTGATAGGTGTTCTGTCTCTGTGATGTCACTTGTATCAGCTAACGCTGGTGACTTTGGTTTTGTCTGTGACATCTTTTTGCACTCTTTATTGGGAGTTATGTTTGTTGTGATATCTGCGGAAACAGTGGAATGTGTGATTGCTAACTTCTTAGATTTAGAAGTTTTTGCAGGAATACTTTGAACTGGCACATTTGATATGATGGCCTCTCGACTGACTCCAGCAGTATTTGCTGATTTCCATAAATTGTTCAGGTCCGTACTAACCCAATCTTTAATAGCGCACTCTGCGCCCTGTATCATTACTTTATTTGCTGTGTTATAGAAATGTAGGGCAACCTCTCCTGTGGAAATAACATCTTCTACATATGAACCATTAGCGTCAGTCCTTGCTTCAACAGTTGCACTAGATTCATAGTATGCCTTAGACAGGCTACGTAAAGCTTCATATTCGATTAAGGTAGAAAACGTCAGAATCGCACACTGGTTATTGTTCTTATAAGATAATGTTACGCATGGCGTGTATAGCGTGCTGGTCTTCAAACTTCGAGTTTTCTTTTTAACCGCTTTAGTAGCGTTCAAAACGTAATCCTTCTGTTTGGCACCTTTTGTGTTCGGTCGGGTTGTACCGACCGAATTTACGTGTAGCATTGTGAGTGGGAACGGTAAATGACCAGGCGTATTTAATGGGCGTGGAAAGTGGTCAATTATAGTCGTTCACTCCGCTCTAGTTGACAGCTTGACTCGGTCGACACACATATTTACCGCTGACCAATTTCTAAAGCCACGGTTCTCTGACATTCCGTAGGGTGTAATAAAACTTCCATTTCTGTCGGCTACCCCAATTATCAGTGCTGACCATGTGGAACGTTTAGTAATTCCAACACAAAAGCGACTTACTATACCTATAATGGAAGATATGCTTGTCTTCATTTTTCCTAACAATCACATTTCCTATTCATATGAACACAATAATATGTATTTCACGATAAAGCAACTAACATTATGTACACAGTGATATAAAAATCCTTCAGAAATATTGCTAGATATGCAGTTTAAAAATCCAAATGTAGGACTCCACAAAAACACGTCCGCACGCTAGATAGATAGATAGATAGCAGCTACATAGTTAAAGCAACTTGTTGCAGATGCCTCCTACACGTGTTCTTGGTTTGTTACTTTATAATAAGCTCCCACTTTGACTCCGTGTTTCAGGTGCCTCAGATTCCGGATTTCCTTGTTAATAATGGTAGATTTGTCCTGGGCTCTTAAGACCTCAAGATGTTCACAGAAGTCCGATCCGATAAATGAATTCTGTTTCTATTCTTAACTCTGGCAGGTCTGGTTGTTTTCTTGACGAGGTTATGTTTACATCTCGAATGCCGGCTAATATTTACAGTCATGCGTTGTATGATGGCGTCTATTCAAAAAATTTTCTCATTGGAAAATTCTGCAAGTTATTTGAAAGATCAGTATCCGTATAAGGAGTAGTTATATCCGCCGATTCGCGTAAATGATTGCACTACAACTCCCTACATTATCACACATAATGTCTTTGTAATACTTCTGTCCCGAAGTTTTTACAACATTCAGTTTTTCAGGTGCATGTCTGTGTGACGTACGTCTAGTTCGACAAGTGAATTTTCCCTGATATGATGGATGATTAAAGGGACTTTTAGCTTTTCATAACATTAGAACCCCTGAACATTTGTTGTAACTTTTCGTTTCGCCAGAGCGAACCGATTCCACCGGGACTCAATTTAGTATGCGGCACGAGATCAAAGACACTGGTGGAGATCGCAGGAAGGACGGGCGGCATGCTATCAAAGACAGTAGTGGTCCCTGAAACGATTTCGCATCTCGGTGTTAAGCACGGAACCGATCGCAGCCAGAGCGAACGGGGAAAGCTGACGCAAGCAGCGAGCGAAGATACGAGAGGCCAGGGGCGGTTTCCCTCTTTGGTCTGGTGGTCAGATCCCCAAAATCCTTCCGAGATAAAAAAAAGCTGTCAAGTTTCTCATGTCCCACTAATCTTGCATTCCAGTTGTAGATATACAGATCACGTAGAAATACACTTCATCACTCGCTGGCCAGAACTTGATAGAAGCACTAGCGATATTTGAAATCTTGCTAGATTATCCCATGGATTTTCATTTATATTTGCAGTGAATTCTATTTTTGTGCAAAACGGTAATATATATATATTGTGTAAAGTGATCAGTGGTCTAGTTCATTCATTCTATTTCATTGGATTTTGTGTTAATTTAAACCTATTAAATTAAACCGTCTAAATAGTTCTAGTTGTAAATGTAATGATATACCTGCTATACTATTTCCAAAAAGATAATAGATGTTTAATGCTTAAATTAACTTTTAAAGTCGCGAAGGAATTTATAATTAATAAATTTAGTTAAGTCCTATATTTATAGATGTGTGATTTAACCACTAGAACTCGCGCAGTGTTTATTAAATACATAATTAAATACGCGAGCGTATATAAAATAGTCTTAACGGGAAATTTATCGCGCGCTTAGAAGATTATTTGATTTTTAAAGTATGGTTATGTTGTTATGGGTTTTCTATCTTTTTCTCTAGATTGATCACCTTTTGCAATCCCAGCAATAACGAAATCTTACAGAGTTTCCATACTCGGTTCTTAAACTTCCAGACAGTTTGATGAGACATTTTTTTAAAGTAAATCTTGTGGTGGTCCGGTGCGGCCTAGCTAACATAATTGCATGAAAGAAAGCCTACCCAAGATCATTTGATTATTATCATCAAATTAAATTACAATCTGTAAGATAAACTGGAAGATGAACAGTGCCAGTAGCGATAGTTTATATACTGCTCTATTGTGAGAGATTACCGATTTACCTGACTGTGACTGAGCCTAGTTTTTCCTCACTGGATTTTAAAAAAACTTTACCGGTCAGTTGCTGTCATCACGCAGTGAAGGAATATTGCCATCACCTCATTTTCACCCCTGTGTTGAACTGCGTCAGTGCCATCCCATAGACTCGTTTCTTTATAATAAAACACAAGAACTCTTAGAACTTCAAGTCCGGCGATAAGCGGGAATATTTGCTCTCAGTGAAACCTCGCAGTATCTGGGGCGGGACCTAGAAGGACTAGACAGTTTTCACCCGTAAAGAGTTTAATTACTGTGTATATCATGCTATGGATTGTCTGATGCTGCAATCGGTAAGTGTGTGGTGTATATGAGTGTGAATCCTCACAGTGTGCATGAATGACTGGAGATTTTTTGTTGTTGCAAAAACCATTTGTTAACTTGCCTACCGGGTAATACGTTTTCTGTATACCCGACATTGTTCCTTTAGTGGGATAATTTGTTAACTCTGTTTCACCCCCCCCCCTTTTTTTTGCTTAGTAAAGGGAAGACACCATTGGGATAACAGTATTTTTTTTTTGTCTACCACCATAACTAATATTGTAACACCTCTTTCAGAGTAATTAAATTCACTGTTGGGTTAACTTTCCTATGCTCCTGATAACTATCTATCTTGAGACTGGGTTTATCTTTGTCTAATACAAGCGGGAAGGGCTTAGTCGATACCAATCTTCTTCACCCCCTCCCTACCTTGATATTTGCATTTTTCTGTACTTATGATAATTTTATGTAACAACTGATATTGGTTTTTTGTGATTTGATTTTTAAGGTAAATAAACATCATAAACTTATATCGGACTGTGTTGGAATACCCAAAAGCCCAAAATTCCCTATTTGTTTAATATAGCTGTATCCACGTCGTCTGAGTGTTTGAAGCACCAAACGTGTGTCTGGAAAACTGGCAAATAATTGTTTGACCAGGAGAGTAGAAGAGAAGATTGAGAGAAACGATTTGTCGTAAATAAGTCTGTCTTTACTCTCCTCCAGCACTCTGTGGAGCATCATATTTAATCTATACATTTCTATCACTGAGTTTTCATCATCATTCTACACTCTAAACCGGACTACTATTTCTAGACTCTTTCTCTCTAAATAAATGTACGACAATATTTGGCTGGCTCGCCGGGATAATTTTGAGATACATTTGATGCACACATATTTGGGGGCTGGTTCTGCATCTTGAGCTACATTTCAGGCATTCGCATAGCCGGGATAAAGATATTTTGAGTCTGATCTAAGTCTGGGTCTAACTAGATAGAGTGTGAGTGATCTGTCTTTGTGATTTAGGGAAATAAATAAATAAGTAATTACACCCCTAGACAACGCTTTTTAGTATTTGGGTCGTCCACACAGCATATTTACAGGTGGATTTCTTTCCACAGCAGTAGAAAGTACGGATAAACAAAAATAGTTGTTATTTAAATTATTCTCTGGCAGAGAAACATTACATTTTCTTTATAAGATTTGCTGGGATTGCGTGATTGTTTTACAGTCACTAAAGGGTTTTTGAAGTTAAAAGAGTTGAGCTTAGCTAAAGACGCCTTGTTCTGACTTTTTAAGTCTAGTTAACAACGTCTCTTCTCATATAATTGACTTCAGGGGGAGTTTTTTGTAGTGGAGAATTAAAATTTCAGGGGAAAAAAAATTATTCCTTTAAATTGTTTTAATATAAATTTTTCTCTACTGTTAGTAAGAGTAGATTCTTTTCCAGTGTAACTTACCATTTTAGTGGCATAGTCGCTTGCGTTAAGAGTCTTAAGTGACAATAATAGCAGCGATAAGTTAACACATTTAAGGTAGGAGGTAACTCAAGTAAATTTTTACTTTGGTTTTTCTCGTAGCGGTTCCGAGTTTCTTCCCCTTCTTGTTCCATCTTACTATTCTCTAGTCTTAGAAGCATCCAGTTCTTTGGTATGGCAGAGAGAATTAGGATAAGATCCATTTTGAGACAGGAGGCGAAGGACTCAGGATTAGAAGGAGAAGCCGCGAACCTGTTTGTCAACAAAGAACTTGAAAGATATGACGCGGACCAACAGAGAGAAGAAAAAGAGAAAAAGGAAGCGGAAGAGAGGGCAGAAGCTAGGAAGAAAGAAGCGGACGATCGTCAATTGGAGCAGAAGAAAATTGAGGCAGAGATGAACGCCCGCAGGGAAAGAGAGAAGGAGAGACAACGCGAAGAGAGAGACAAGGAAAGACAGCATGAATTGGCGCTTAAGGCTTTAGAGAGTCGGGGCGCCTCTACTTCGAATAACGGAGAGCCGTCTTCGACCCAGTCGCAGTCAATGGATCTCTCCAGCACTCAGTCTGCCCAATTAACGGCGATGTCTTTTGCTTTAGAGTCTTTTCCTAGTCCCAATGAGAAAATTGACAGCTATCTAGAAAAATTCGAGAGGCTCGCAAATCTGTATGGGTTGGAGAGTTCCCGCTTGGCACTTAAACTCTCAACGTCACTGAAAAGTACTGCTTATGACGTATATACAAAGCTGGGAACCAACCAACATGATTACGACATGCTGAAAAAGGCCTTACTAGAGCGGTTTGAGATGACTGCCCGAAAATTTCTGCAAATGTTCAGAAACAGCCGGAAAGAGAGCACGGAAACATTCCCGCAGTTCTCTTCACGTCTCACGGGCTATTTGACAAAGTGCATTGAATTATCTGGCCTACCTCTTACATATGAAAGACTACTTGAACTTGTTCTTGTGGAACAGATAAAGTCAACTTTGTCAAACGAAACCCGTAGATTTTTGGCTGAACAGGGCGCAGTCAGGCTTGAGGACATACTCAATAAGGCAGAACGCTATACCAATGCAATGGCCGAACTTCCCAGCACAAAACGTAAACCCATAGATGAGCCATCTCGTAAACAAAATCTAGAGCAGTCATCCTATTCCTCTAATTCCTCTCAGAATTATAACCAACGAGAAAATAATACCCAGAGACCTCCCCAGGAAAAATCGAAATTCTACAAAACCCGATACCCCCCTAACAACAATTCTGATCAACCCACCAAGCCTACGTGGCAGCGCGGCCATCAAGGTCAAGGAAAAGGGAAGACCCCTACACCAGGAACGTCTGATCAGGGCAAACAAACCGGTCCAAACCGCGTCGGATGTTTGCATACAGCCTCGAAAGGTAGAGTCAATGTCAGTGATTCTCAACCTGAGGGGGACCGACCCTCAACTCGAGGAACTGTAATTTTGAATGGTACCTCAACTACTTGTCTCTTTGACACTGGATTAAGCTTTAGTTGTATTGTTGCTAGACACCTAGTCAAACCAGGTCATGAGACAGAGGAAACCGTCAAACTCAGTGGAGTTTTTAAGAGTGACGAACCCAGGACGCTTCCTATCGCACTGGTAGAAATACACTCTGATTTTGTCAGAGGTGTTATTAAAGCGGCCATTATGGATGATCCTATCTACCCAGTTATCCTGGGATGTAGATATGTGTTTATTGGGAGACCAAAGGAGCCGATTGTGGCAGCGGTAACCACAAGAGGGCAAGCCAAGAAGGAGAGGGAGCCTGCGCCAAATTTGTTGCCGAACGAACTGAAGGAGGCGCAACAAAAGGACCCTACTCTGGAGCTCTGCTTTAAAAAACTGCCCATGGCTAAGGACCCCAGACACAACGGAGACATCTTTTCTAAGGATGGCGTATTGTATCGTAGAACGGGCAACCCGGACACGGGGAATAACCAGCTCCTAGTACCGACGCAGTACAGAAGTCAGATCTTAGAAATGGGGCACTCTCTTCCCTTTAGCGGACATATGGGACAAAACGCCACTATTCAGCGAATAAAAAACCACTATTGGTGGCCAGGAATGAACTCTGACATTACCAGGTATGTGAAATCCTGCGCCCAGTGCCAACGGGTAGCACCCAAGCACTTGACACCCCCAGTACCTATGGGGCAAATGCCAATAGTGGGTACTCCATTTGAACGGGTTGCTGTCGACATCATTGGACCCCTGGAAAGGACCAAAAGAAAGCACAGGTTCATCCTGACTTTAGTCGACACTTGCATAATGTGGGCCGAAGCTATACCGCTAACATGCACAGATTCCAAGCATGTCGCAGAAGCCCTCGTGCAAATCTTTACACGGTTGGGAATTCCTCAACAAGTTTTGACGGACAATGGATCCCAATTCCGTAGCCTGTTAATGGAGGAGATCTTTAAGATCTTGAGGGCCAAACATATCCACACAAGTCCCTACCATCCAGCCGGAAATGGGCTCGTGGAACGTTTTAATGGTACCCTCACCACCATGTTACGTAAGCTGGGTCAGGAGAAACCGGAAGACTGGGACCTATATATATCGGCTGCCTTATTCGCCTACCGAGAGGTACCCCAAGCGTCTACGGGATTCGCGCCAGCTACACTTTTATTTGGCAGACCTATTAAGGGGCCACTAGAAGCCTTACTTCGGTCCCTGACAGACCAAAAGGCTGACGAGACAGTCGTCTCTGCAAGCAAGTATGTATCTGAGCTCAAGGAAAGGCTAAAGCTAGGATAGGATCTAGCTACTACCAACCTTACAAAAGCCCGCGCTAAACATGCTAAAAGATACAACAAAGCTGCAAAAGAGAGAGAACTACAACCATGGGAGAAAGTTTTGTTGCTACTTCCAACCGGAAGCAATAAACTTCGCATCGGATGGCAAGGGCCGTTTACCGTCCTTAAAAAGATCTCAGGTACCAATTACAAGATCTCCATCAAAGGAAAGGAGAAGGTCCTCCACGTAAATCTGTTTAAGAAATATTTGGAAAGACCGGTGCCATCCTCCGAGCATCTCCTGGCCGTCGCCATAGCAACGGAAGACGAGGAAGATGATGATGGTTGCATGGAGTATCCATTGCAACCCACAGAATCCTTTAAAGATGTCAAGTTCGACGACAATCTCTCACCAGAACAACAAACAGAAACCAGGGCTCTACTAAAACAGTACAGTGCAGTCTTAACGGATGTACCTGGTCGAACAAATCTCATCGAATTTGATATGAAATTAACAAATGAGACCCCTGTTCGAACCAGAGTTTACCCCATCCCGTACGCTAAAGCTGATGCACTTCGCGGAGAAATAGACAAGCTGCGTCAAGCAGGAATTATCAGTGAGTCTACATCTCCTTACAGTTCCAGTGTAGTGCTGTTACAGAAGCCCAATAAGGAAGTTCGGCTGTGTATAGATTACCGGCTGCCAAACGCTGTAACGGAATTCCAGCCCGAACCTCTCCAAACTGTTTCTGAGTTGTTCACCAAGCTCAGCAAAGCAAAGATTTTCTCCAAGATTGACCTCAGTAAAGGTTATTATCAGATACCAGTCAAGGAGGAAATTAAACCTTTGTTAGCTTTCAGCACTAGTGAAGGACATTATACATTTAATGTGATGCCGTTCGGATTGCATAACGCACCAGGAGTGTTCACCAGGATGATGAGGAAACTTCTAGAACCTTTGCAAAGTCCCCATATCCATAATTTTATGGATGACATATTAATTGCATCGGAAACCTATGAAGAACATATTGCTACGGTTGCTATGCTCCTCAGGAGACTACAGGAAACGGGTCTCACAGCCAGACCTAGCAAATGTCTCATCGGGTTTGAACAGTTAGACTTCCTGGGTCATACTATTTCTCACGGATGCATCTGGCCTATTAAGAAGAACGTGGAGAAAATAGCTGCAGCCAAAAGACCCCGAACGAAGAAAGACGTACGTTCCTTCCTATCATTATGTGCATATTGTCAGAAATACACCCAGAACTTCAACGGACTGACAGCACCTCTGACTGACCTCACAAAGAAAGGTTGTCCTGATAAGGTCATATGGGATCAAAAGTGCGAACACGCGTACAGCACTTTGAAAGGACAGTTGTCTGCATACCCCATTTTGAGGTTGCCTGACCTCAACAAACCTTTTGTATTACGGGTCGACGCGTCAGGTCAGGGCATCGGGTCAACACTGCTTCAAGCCGATGACAGTGACCCAAACATGCTATTTCCAGTTGCCTATGGCAGTCGGAAATTAAATAAAGCTGAACGGAACTACTGCGTAGTCGAAAGAGAATGTCTCGCTCTGATTGACGGTATCAGACGCCATCATGAGTTTCTCTATGGTACATCTTTCACGGTGCAAACAGACCACGCTCCGTTAGCATTTCTGGGTGCCAATAAAGAATTTAACGCAAGGATCATGCGTTGGGCGCTTCTTTTAAGCGTTTATTCTTTCAAAGTGGAAAATATTCCGGAAAGACAGAATGTCGGGGCTGATTTTCTGAGTAGAAACTGGTCTACAGAGGAAGAAGAGCAAACTGAAGATACCACTCATCCTAAAATCACCAATCAGGTCACCTCCATTGTCAAAAAAACGAAACATGAAAAATGATTTCATGTCTAAAAGTGGGGACGATTGTGACGTACGTCTAGTTCGACAAGTGAATTTTCCCTGATATGATGGATGATTAAAGGAACTTTTAGCTTTTTATAACATTAGAACCCCTGAACATTTGTTGTAACTTTTCGTTTCGCCAGAGCGAACCGATTCCACCGGGACTCAATTTAGTATGCGGCACGAGATCAAAGACACTGGGGGAGATCTCAGGAAGGACGGGCGGCATGCTATCAAAGACAGTAGTGGTCCCTGAAACGATTTCGCATCTCGGTGTTAAGCACGGAACCGATCGCAGCCAGAGCGAACGGGGAAAGCTGACGCAAGCAGCGAGCGAAGATACGAGAGGCCAGGGGCGGTTTCCCTCTTTGATCTGGCGGTCAGATCCCCAAAATCCTTCCGAGATAAAAAAAAAGCTGTCAAGTTTCTCATGTCCCACTCATCTTGCATTCCAGTTGTAGATATACAGATCACGTAGAAATACACTTCATCACTCGCTGGCCAGAACTTGATAGAAGCACTAGCGATATTTGAAATCTTGCTAGATTATCCCATGGATTTTCATTTATATTTGCAGTGAATTCTATTTCTGTGCAAAACGGTAATATATATATATTGTGTAAAGTGATCAGTGGTCTAGTTCATTCATTCTATTTCATTGGATTTTGTGTTAATTTAAACCTATTAAATTATACCGTCTGAATAGTTCCAGTTGTAAATGTAATGATATACCTGCTATACTATTTCCAAAAAGATAATAGATGTTTAATGCTTAAATTAACTTTTAAAGTCGCGAAGGAATTTATAATTAATAAATTTAGTTAAGTCCTATATTTATAGATGTGTGATTTAACCACTAGAACTCGCGCAGTGTTTATTAAATACATAATTAAATACGCGAGCGTATATAAAATAGTCTTAACGGGAAATTTATCGCGCGCTTAGAAGATTATTTGATTTTTAAAGTATGGTTATGTTGTTATGGGTTTTCTATCTTTTTCTCTAGATTGATCACCTTTTGCAATCCCAGCAATAACGAAATCTTACAGAGTTTCCATACTCGGTTCTTAAACTTCCAGACAGTTTGATGAGACATTTTTTAAAGTAAATCTTGTGGTGGTCCGGTGCGGCCTAGCTAACATAATTACATGAAAGAAAGCCTACCCAAGATCATTTGATTATTATCATCAAATTAAATTACAATCTGTAAGATAAACTGGAAGATGAACAGTGCCAGTAGCGATAGTTTATATACTGCTCTATTGTGAGAGATTACCGATTTACCTGACTGTGACTGAGCCTAGTTTTTCCTCACTGGATTTTAAAAAAACTTTACCGGTCAGTTGCTGTCATCACGCAGTGAAGGAATATTGCCATCACCTCATTTTCACCCCTGTGTTGAACTGCGTCAGTGCCATCCCATAGACTCGTTTCTTTATAATAAAACACAAGAACTCTTAGAACTCCAAGTCCGGCGATAAGCGGGAATATTTGCTCTCAGTGAAACCTCGCAGTATCTGGGGCGGGACCTAGAAGGACTAGACAGTTTTCACCCGTAAAGAGTTTAATTACTGTGTATATCATGCTATGGATTGTCTGATGCTGCAATCGGTAAGTGTGTGGTGTATATGAGTGTGGATCCTCATAGTGTGCATGAATGACAGGAGATTTATTTTTTTTGCAAAAACCATTTGTTAACTTGCCTACCGGGTAATACGTTTTCTGTATACCCGACATTGTTCCTTTAGTGGGATAATTTGTTAACTCTGTTTCCCCCCCCCCCCCCCCTTTTTTTTTTTGCTTAGTAAAGGGAAGACACCATTGGGATAACAGTATTTTTTTTGTCTACCACCATAACTAATATTGTAACACCTCTTTCAGAGTAATTAAATTCACTGTTGGGTTAACTTTCCTATGCTCCTGATAACTATCTATATTGAGACTGGGTTTATCTTTGTCTAATACAAGCGGGAAGGGCTTAGTCGATACCAATCTTCTTCACCCCCTCCCTACCTTGATATTTGCATTTTTCTGTACTTATGATAATTTTATGTAACACTTGATATTGGTTTTTTGTGATTTGATTTTTAAGGTAAATAATTATCATAAACTTATATCGGACTGTGTTAGAATACCCAAAAGCCCAAAATTCCCTATTTATTTAATATAGCTGTATCCACGTCGTCTGAGTGTTTGAAGCACCAAACGTGTGTCTGGAAAACTGGCAAATAATTGTTTGACCAGGAGAGTGGAAGAGAAGATTGAGAGAAACGATTTGTCGTAAATAAGTCTGTCTTTACTCTCCTCCAGCACTCTGTGGAGCATCATATTTAATCTATACATTTCTATCACTGAGTTTTCATCATCATTCTACACTCTAAACCGGACTACTATTTCTAGACTCTTTCTCTCTAAATAAATTTACGACAGTCTGTAATATGTCCACAGACATGAGTGGCTTACCCAGGACTTACACCATCCTCCCTGCTATCTAGGCATCACCAGCGGAGGATAGTGTGATTCGCTTGCATAGCTAGGCGGGGTTGTCGCACGGAAGGTCCTGGGTTCGAGTCCTGGGTAAGCCACTCACGTCTGTTGTTTTTCTGTTGTCTAGTGTTCTACTTCTTTATTTCTTACGAGTGCCTGAAAACATACCTTTATGTTTGTCTAATATTTATTTACTGTTTACAGGCCTCGGGTTTCCCTTCCTTATGTGTTATAAATTTACTTACGTGGTCGTTCTCCTTCTACTGTGAGGTGTAGAGGTTTGGAAGAGAGAGCGCCAGACTATCCTATCTGCTGTCTTCCTCCTGGCCTGGTTCCATTCTAGTCCTCGGTCCTTCAAAGATTGTCTAATGTTGTCCTCCCAGCGGACTCTGGGTCGTCCTGGAGGTCTGGATCCCTGGCTCTTAGTTTCCCATGCTTAACTGTGGAACTTATAAGAACAAATATTCCAAGTATACCTTTTATTACCCGTCTCCGAATCATTATTTAAGAGTGCGTCGACTTGGGCGACCAAATCTGAGGACGTATCAATAATTATGTGGGCGAAATTGGACATATGCCTCCTTAATATTCATTTTAACGTCTCAATATTGATAGTCCTATTTCTTACCTACAGCAATGCATACTTTATTATATAGATCCGTGTGAGTAAAAATTGTAATGAAGTCTATTTGTTCTCTACTGTTACGTATAAATCTAAGATAGAGTTACATATTAATACGTACTGGCAATTTTTTTACAGTGCAATGCGCGAATTTTCACGAAATGTTAGTTGGGATGTGTCATTGTTCGTTACGTTTCACTTACTTCATAAGAAAACACTTGATGTGTCGATATAAACACACATTTATTTATTGTTAAATTAAAGCTGGAGACTTAAGAATACTTACAATGTTCCTTACTTTAACATTTCAAGATGGGTAATTATATTTTTACAATACAGACATAGTACAAAGAAACATGCTAAACGGAAGAACACTCCTTTCTTTCTTAGCGTTCTATGGTTATGAAAGTCTTGATTGGGTGGGTGGGTGGGGAGGGGGGGGGGGGAAAGGGGTTGTCCCCAAAAGACCTGGCCATCCGACCCTGGGGTTACGTCAAATAATAAGGTTGAGAACCACCTACATAGATTGTGTTCAAAGTTACGGTCACCTTGCATCATAGGTAAGATCTATATACAACTGTCATTAAATCTAAACAGTGTTGTTTGATTCCTTATTAACTTAACATTATGTTATTTTTAACTGGCTTTCTAATTACATTTGCGCACGTCTTCAGATAGAAATCTTAGTAAATCAAACGGCATCAAAAAAGGACAGGGAAGTAAAAAACAAAGATAAACATCATTACGTGGTCTTTCTGTGGCATGAAGTCTTTGCTTTTACCTTTGTAATTATTTCCCTATCCTTGTTTGTGTTAACATTCAAGAAATGAAGTTCCCAAATCAATACGACCATGCGTTGGCCGTTTTAGCCAATCTGACAGTCACCATTACAGGCAAAAAAAAAAAAAAAAAAACGGAAAGGGGGGATAAAAAAACAAAGACAAAAACAAGTACGTCATGTCATGTCACATAAAGGCTTCCTATCGACTTTTACGTTTGTAAATTCCTGAGTCGATTTGGCCGTGCGCTTAGCCGCGTTGGCCAATTTGCCAGTGACCATTGTACATAAATCATGTCTTAATAGAAGGAGGACCATAACACACTGCCGTAGAGGAGTGAAGTTTTAGGAACTTCACTATTCTAGGTCCAGGTTCAAGATGTGGGGAGACCAGCACTGTTCTTCGCTGCATTTGCCTTTCCTAACTCAAGAGCAGGCAGGTACCCATTTTCAGCTGGGTAGACTGGAGTACGACGGCTCCGTGTTTCAAACCAGGTACATTTGCGGCGAGAGACGCGTGCTGTAGCCATTCTGCCCATCGGAAGAAGAGATGTGAAGACGAATACGCTGGGCGATGAACTGGACACACAAGTGAGGAAACTCACTGGTAACATCACAAGACAATTGTTATGTTGTTTTTTTGATCATCATAAATGTTGGAGTGAAAATTGGGTGTGATACAATGCTGCAGTTGACGATGGTGTAGTAGTATGATGCAAGGGGGTGTTGACATCAGATAAGACAGTTCACGCGAATGTGTATAGGATCTTGGACAAGGTTCATAATACACCCACTCAAACCACATGTGGAAGTCATCGAATGATGGTAACAACTGTGACGTTTCATAGAATTTATTACAGGACGTACGACGACATCAAATGCACAGTCAATCGAACAAGGTTCATAAACATCACAGACATGCTAATGGTTGAAGACATCTGACATTAATAAATCTTGAGCAGCTTGTACATCAGAATGCTAATGGTCTGTCAATCTATGTTCTACTGCTACTGTAGCTCAGGTACAACTGACTAAGCGCGCCAGGTACCTCTAGCAAAACATGCCGCACACAGGGTGGGCTCCCAAGTACTTAACAACAGTACTTGACTCCTCTGACGTAACATGTCAGGTACTTTTTCTGGCGAAAAAACGGGCCGCAAAAAAAAGAGCGAGCTTCTATGGCAAAACCAGGCCACAACATAGCGGGCTTCTATCATATAGTAACCTCTGTGTTATCTCCGACCAGCAAGGCATCAGTCCATGCCTATATCATACCGCCTGAGTAGCGGGTTCCAAACAGTACTATGATCTCTGGGCTTCTTTTAATCAAATAAGACATATTAGTCTTGGACAGTATATGCTGCACAAATAGCGGACTTCATAAATAATATCATCCAAAAAAACTCTTCTCCGCACAGGGGGAAAGTCGCCTCAAAAATATCAATCGGCCATATATGCTGGCAACAAATAAACCTGCAGTTCTAGGCATAACAGTAAAGATTTCAATTGGGTGTCTTTACCTTGACAGCATCCTAGAATAATCACAAAACAACACTCGCCATCCTTGGCGCTCAGAATAAACATGGGGAAAAATCACAGACATCTTTGTCACACAGAGGATTTCATTTCCCCATAAATATAGCCAGAGAAAATCTCCGACCTCCTGTCCGCTCAGAAACCCAGGTAGACTGCCCAGATAGGAAGTCTAACGATCCCCGCGCAAAACGTTGCGCATGCCCAATAAGCACTTCCCTGAGTAGAGCTAACATACGGTCCAGAGCGTTCCCCGAAACGAGAGCTGAAACGCTCCTTATATGGACATCTGTATAGCGACTTGGGGAATGACAATCTATTTAAAACATTTCCCCGAAACAGAGCAAAATCGATCCTTATAAGGATCACTGTATAAGACAAGGGACTTAACCAATAAATCTAACCCGTCTCATAAAAGTAAACAGCCAGTTCTTTCTCTTTGACCACAAAAAGTATCAAACGGGCTGACGTCTATAATATAAGCGAAAACTGCCAGTAACAGTTTACCACACCCCCCGAGGAAAAAAATGAACCTTTTTTTTAAATACATCAAATGAGCATGATTAAAAAGCTCATAACGCATGAATAATGCGCTGATGAAAGGTATCCAAATAAAAATAACGTCATAATGTCATTGACGCTAAATTAACGCACAATGGAGCGTTTGGTGAGAACAAAACATATCTCACAAGATAAGAGAAACTATTTTCTCTAAGTATAAACCTATCCAAGGATGTGCCACCAACGCACCCTATGGGGCTGGCAATGCAAAAATTACATACATATAATACAATATCACCATATGTAGCAACAATGAATGACAATACATAGCGGAGTCATTACCTTAATGTATTTGTAACATAGTAATCTTCCGAAATATAGTGATATAAACCCATCATTATCAAAAGCATGTATCACAACAAAAGTGTAATGTCTTTTAACACAATTATGCATACACAAGTATGCTGATGTAAACTACTTGAACATCCGAAGTTCATGACAATACTCCATTCAGGATTCACATATAAGAATCGTCCACAGTGTAAGCATGGACATCATAAGGCATAACTTGAACTCTTTATAGACTCTCCATACAATAGCAATGGTTAGCTGAGAAAAATACAAATGACACAATTCTATTTGATAATAGTAGGATGTTATAATATACTATAATTAGTCCTACATTTCTACGTATCAAATGTGGCCGTACTAATTTCCGACCTTTATATTGTGATAACTAAACCTTCCTCTGTTATACCCAAGACGGTAACAGAGAAAGAAATCAAACAATTTATAACCATGAATTTAAATAAGGTCATATCGAGATCTATCACCATTATTATCTCTATTGGAACCATTGTTCAGATTTGAACCCCAGTTAGCATAGTTGCGATTGTTATTTTACGCTTTGATCAAAATATCTTTGTGATGGATTTTGTTGTCTCCAAGAGAAATTATTGTAAGCTTGATAACCTCTATTGTAGTAACCTCTTCCAAAATTCCTATAATTATTAGGACCAAAATTTTGAGAATCTCTAGATTGTCTCCAATTTCTTGAAGAAGGAGAATCACTATGTGGCAAACCCCATTGGTTCTGTCTAAAATTTCGATTATCTCTCTTAGAAAAATTGATTTTATTTTTGCCTGTAGCAATGTGCTTAACAGATGCATCATACTGGCTGAGCTGAGTACGATGCTTAACCGGAATGGTAGAATCTTTATCGTTCCGCACATAATGAGAATCATTCTGGGAATTAGAACTAATAATTTTTTTCTCCGTCACTAATTTATCAAAAATTTGAAAAGTCGATGCACGGTTTGTCTGAGGAATCTTGTCATGACATTTATCAAAGTCCTCACCGTGATCCAAAAGACTGACACTTGAATTACTTTTGTTGGCCTGACGCCAAGAATCACTCCTATTAGAGGCAGTATTGTTATAACGTGGGAAATTATATTTGCCACGAAAAGATTTGTTCACATATTGTTTAATGTTACTGAGTGCATGTGGCTGACTCTTTGCATTTGTAACATATGGATCATCAGCTTTATGTCTAACTTTATCCACCTTGGCAGTAGACAACATCTTGTTGTACAAAACAATATCTAATAGTGCATCAGTTCTGTTACGAAGTTTTGTAATTTCAACTTCTGCAACAGCTTTCTTTCTAGCAACAGCTTTATGAATTCTCTCGTTGACTAATCTGAAGCCTGTTGTAATCTACTCTCACGTCGTTTACCTGAGAAGTTAGAGTCTTCTCTTTAGCAATCCTATCTCTAAGATCCATTCTCAATTTTTCCTTCTGAGATGTAGTTTCTAAAACCTTAGCCTTCTCCTGAACAAGTTCAAGTCTGAGTGCTTCCATAGCACTATTATCTATAGCCATAAGCTCATCGATCTTTTCAGGAAAAACCATATCTTTCTCATTCTTTTCTTCATTCGCTCTCAACTGTGTTAACTCTAGTTGTAGTGCCTGAATCTAACTATCCTTGCTATTCTTAAACTCATTAATCTCCTCCAGAGATACAATATTCTTCTTTATAGCAGTATTTTGTAAAAAATCAACATCATTCCTTAACTCCAGAATTATTTCTTCATAAGACTTCTTGTCTTGCCTGGCCTGAGCTTTTAATTTGCAACACATATCTTGCGCACTAGTAAGTTCCAAGTTTGATTTATGTAAGTCATCCTCATGTCCCTTAGCTTCAATCTTTAATTTCTGTTCCTCAATTTCTATTTTCTGTTTTTCAATTTCAAATTCCAAATCTACATAATCTGACTTCAACTTCTGATAATTCATTTTAACTTGCTCTAGCTCACTAATAAGAGCCTGTTCCTTACATAGATATTTATCTTTAATTGAGCTCATCTCATCTTCCAGCTCCTTTTTCTCGTTTTCCAGCAGATTGTCTTAATTTATTCTCATGAGAAAGAGCTAATGTTTCTATTATCTTCCACAGTAGTTTTAAATCAAGCGTGGAAGAGCTCACCTTATCCATCTGGTTATCCAACAACTGTTTTAATGAGATCACTTCATCTTCTAACTCTTTCTTCTGACTAAAAGAAGAGTCATAGAATTTCTTATTATCTTCTATTAACCCCGACACTTTAATCTTGAATATAGTATTTTCAAAATTCATATGCTGTAACTCATCAGTAAGAGCTTTCTTTTCACCCTGAAGCTCTTTTATCGTTTTTTGTAAAGCTTCCAACTCAATAACATTACCTTCACCATAAAAAATAGTGGATAATAATTTAGAAAGCCTCAGTGCTTTCTCCTTTGAATAGTCGTAACCAAAGTTACATAGAGCATATTGTTTTAAATCCTGGCTCACTTGAATTAAGAACTGCTCTATGGCATATTCTTCACAGCTTGACCCATATAAACGCAATCTATCTCCCTCACGGAGAAAATGATCCAAAATATCCACAGTAACGTATGTAAATACACTGGATAAACTCACTTTATCCCAACTCAGTGGGTGACAAGTCTTCATCAAAGAACTTGTATAATTACCTTCTATATCTAAAGTGCATTATAATATTAATAGTGCATGACCAAGTATATATATATATATATATATATATATATATATATATATATATATATATATATATATATATATATATATATATATATATATATATATATATATATATATATAGACTGTGTATGACAACTATGCATAACATTAATGAAAACAATGAACAAGTATACAGAACAAACGAAAACGTTCGCAGAAGTCACATAAACAATACAGCGAAACTAAAGGAAATGTTACAAAACATGTAATGATAACTGCGAAGAGATCTAACAAAATAAGTGATAACACAGTTATAAAGGTGTATAAAAAATAAATGACAGGAAAGTCAGGCATGCAATTACAAACAAATCAAAACAAAAGTAAAGAACAAAGAAAAATATAACAAAAACGACGAAAGAACACCTCGGCCCAACTAAACAAAAATATCGCGAAAGCAACAAAAGTCGCTACAAATTTCCACAGTAGGAAATTCGCGATAAGGTCCCTAAAGAACGCTGTCGTAGGCCCTCTGTAACGTGGGATACCCTACAACAGACACCGCCCAACCGAAACCCGCTGAAATATAACACTTAAATCACATATAATACAAAGGAACATGTAACATATAAACACATAGCATATAATTAGAGTGTATTGCGAAGAAGGCTCAGTTAAATCACAATACAAAGGCACAGTTTCCGAAAACAAACAGGCCACTTATCTTAAGATGACAATCCTATCCTCAGGAACCGTAATATCGTAATACACCAATAGGCATCCAAGGAGCAGAGGATCCACCGCTGAAGGGTACAGAACTCTGAAGCATGGGGTACAGATGTTTCTACAGCTCTGCTTTTTGCTATGATGAACACTGGTGACTTCAGCAGACCAGTAAGTAAAGGTGACAGGAACACAGCAACAATGGCACAGGAACTTGACCTTGTGACTTCAACTCGACTTGAACAGTTGTGTACAAATTTCTACATTGTTGACAAATGTAGAACAATGGCAACGACATCAACAGTCCAGCAAATAAAGGAGTCGGGAGCACTGTAATGCACTGTGTACTCTTTAGGCTCAGGAAACGTCAACAACCTTCCGGGCAGCGCCGGGTACTTTCATTTAACAGACGAACTTGACATATCAAACGACGATAGCCCCATTAAGCTGGCACACCATAATGTTATGTTGTTTTTTTTTTACCATCATAAATGTTGGAGTGAACATTGGGAACTCCGCCTATGCCGGTCCCAAGCCCGGATCAAAAAGGAGGAGGGCGGCCTGCATGGAGGCCGTAAGGAGGCAGCCCCTCCACCATGCAAAGGCACAACAGGCCAATCACCTGTTTGCTTTAAATCACGATTACGAGCAATACAAGAGAGAAAACTGGACTGATTCTAAAGGCAACGAACTGGAACGGACTACGGACTACGACTTATGGAACTTGGAACACAAGACGTATAAATGGGAAGGAAGAGGAGCTGGTGGAAGAGATGAGGAAAGCAAAACTAGAAATCCTGGCTATAACGGAAACAAAGAAAAAAGGACAAGGAGTCATGGTTCTCGATGGCAACACGCTGCTCTACAGTGGTGTACCCATATCTGAAAGTCCTAATTAAGATGGTTTGGCCATGTCTGCAGAATGGGAGAAGACAAGCATGGGAAACAAAGAGCCAAGGATCCAGACCCCGAGGACGACCCAGAGTCCGCTGGGAGGACAACATTAGACAATCTTTGAAGGACCGAGGACTAGAATGGAACCAGGCCAGGAGGAAGACAGCCGTTAGGATAGTCTGGCGCTCTCTCTTCCAAACCTCTACACCTCACGGTAGAAGGGGAACGACTAAGTAAGTAAGTGAACATTGGGTGTGAAACAATGCTGCAGTTAACGATGATGTAGTAGTATGATGCAAAGGGGTGTTGACATCAGATAAGACAGTTCACGCGAATGTGTATAGGCTCTTGGACAAGGTTCATAATACACCCACTCAAACCACATGTGGAAGTCATCGAGTGATGGTAACTGTGACGTTTCATACAATTTATTACAGGACGTACGACGACATCAAATGCACAGTCAATCGAACAAGGTTCATGAACATCACAGACATGCTAATGGTTGAAGACATCTGACATTAATAAATCTTGAGCAGCTTGTACATCAGAATGCTAATGGTCTGTCAATCTATGTTCTACTGCTACTGTAGCTCAGGTACAACTGACTAAGCGTGCCAGGTACCTCTAGCAAAACATGCCGCGCACTGGGTGGGCTCCCAAGTACTTAACAATAGTACTTGACTCCTCTGACGTAACATGTCAGGTACTTTTTCTGGCGAAAAAACGGGCCGCAAAAAAGAGCGAGCTTCTATGGCAAAACCAGGCCACAACATAGCGGGCTTCTATCATATAGTAACCTCTGTGTTATCTCCGACCAGCAAGGCATCAGTCCATGCCTATATCATACCGCCTGAGTAGCGGGTTCCAAACAGTACTATGATCTCTGGGCTTCTTTTAATCAAATATGACATATCAGTCTTGGACAGTATATGCTGCACAAATAGCGGACTTCATAAATAATATCATCCAAAAAAACTCTTCTCCGCACAGGGGGAAAGTCGCCTCAAAAATATCAATCGGCCATATATGCTGGCAACGGACTTGCGCAATTAGTAGGCTAACATACGGTCGGCATGAGATCTAAAGACACTGAGACGATCCCCGAAAGTCTCCTGAGATAAAAAAAGTGTCAACTTTCTCATGCCCCGCTCATCTTTAATTCCATTTTAAATATATACAGACCACGTAGAAAGCCATGCTATCATTCAGTTGCCAGAGATTTTAGATTCACTAGCTATCGTAGAAATTTTGCTAGATTTCCATCTGAATTGGTGGCTACCATTGGAGTGTTTCTTTTTCTGTGCACGAATGGTCACCTTTGCAATCCCAGCATAAAGAAATCATACAGAGAGTTTCCATACTCGGTTCTTAAACTTCCAGACAATTTGATGAGACATTTTTAAAATTTAATCTTGTGGTGATCCGGTGCGGCCTAGCTATCATAATTACATGAAAGAAAGCCTACCCAAGAACATTTAAATATTATCATCAAATTTAATTTCAATCTGTGAGATAAACTGGGAGATGAACAGTGCCAGTAGCAATATTTTATTTACTGCTCTAAATGTGAGAGATTACCGATTTACCTGACTGTGACTGAGCCTAGTTTTTCCTCACTGGATTAAAAACTTTACCGGTCAGTTGCTATCATCACGCATTGAAGGAATTTTACCATCACCTCATTTTCACCCCGTGTCGAACTGTGTCAGTGCCATCCCATAGACTCCTTTTTATATAATAAAACACAAGAACTCTTAGGCCTTCAAGTCCGGCGATAAGTGGGAATTTTTTTCTATCAACTAACCTCACTACATCTGGGGCGGGACATCGAAGGACTAGACAGTTTCACATGTCAAGAGTTTAATTACTGTGTATATCATTCTATGGATTGTCTGATGCCGCAATCGGTAAGTGTGTGTGTATATGAGTGTGGATCCTCACAGCGTGCATGAATGACAGGAGATTTTTTTTTTTGGCAAAACCATTTGTTAACTTGCCTACCGGGTAATATATTTTTCTGTATACCCTGCATTGTTCCTTTAAGTGGGATAATTTGTTAACTCTGTTTCATCCCCCCCCCCCCTTTTTTTTTCTTTGCTTAGTAAAGGGAAGACACAATTGGGATAACAGGGTTTTTTTTGTCTAGCACCATAACTAATATTGTAACCCCTCTTTCAGAGTAATTAAATTCACTGTTGGGTTACATTACCTATGTTCCTAATAACTATCTATCTTTGGACTGGGTTTATCTTTGTCTAATAAGTGGGAAGGACTTAGTCGATACCAATCTTCTTCACCCCCTCCCCACCATTGGTATTTGTATTTTCTGTAATTATATATTTTGTTCTGTAAACACATGATACTTGATATTATTGGTTTTTTAATGCTAATAAACAGCATAAACTTATCTAGTTCTGTGTTGGACTAATAATAATAAATAATAAATTCTTTAAGCACCAAACACGGCGCATAAGGCAGAAACCAGTGCTCTCCAGGTTGTTCGTTGTGACGCCACTCCTCTTAGCTCTTGCACATTATTTAGGCCCAACGTTCTTCCTTCTCTTATTATTGTTCTTCTGAGTGTTTCTTTTGGTCTTCCTTTTTTCCTCTTACCCTCAGGAACCCAAGTGAGCGCCTGTAGTGGTATTCTGTTGTTTTGCATTCGTAGGACATGACCGATATATGACCATCGTCTTTTCCTTATATAGTCGGAGACATATTTCTGCCTAGAGTCTTCTATTTTTTGTCGATTAGTCTTGAATTCTTTCCAACTGATGTTCATGAGTTTTCTAAGACATTTGTTCTCGAATGTATTCAGCTTGTTCTCCAATGATTTTGTTATTTTCCAACTCTCACAGCCGTATGTTAACACTGAGATAACATTTGAATTAAACAGACGAAGCTTGGTATGTATATTCAATGATCGTAATTTCCAAATGTTAGATAATCTATTGAAGGCGCTAGCTGCCAAAGCAATTCTAGTATGGATTTCTCTTGTTGTGTCACCATCCTGAGTCATTTTACTGCCTAAATAATTGAAACTTTCAACTTTCTGTAGTTTTTCCCCGTTCAAGATGATATCAAAGGTCTCGTTAGAAAAGTTCATAGCTTTAGTTTTAGAGGCATTTATTTGGAGACCTATTTTAACCGAGAGATGACACAAATTATTTATTGCTTCTTGGGATTGTCTTGGTGTTGAACTTAAGAATGCTACATCATCTGCGAAATGCAGGTCCTCCAGGAATTTTCCATTTGTCCATTTTATACCAAGGCCCAAATTCCCCATATTTGTTTAATTTAGTTTGTATCCACGTGCGTCTGTGTGTTTTGAAGCACCAAATCGGTGTGAGCGCAGATGTGTGTCTGGAAACTGGCAAATCATTGTTTGACCAGGAGAGTGGAAGAGAAGATTGAGAGGAACGATTTGTCGTAAATAAGTCTGTCTTTACTCTCCCCAGAACTCTGTGAATCAACTATTTACTCGCTAACCTTTTCCTATCACTGAGCTTTTCACCACCATTCTCCACTCTGACTGGACTACTATTTTCTAAGACTCTTTCACTAGAAATAAATTTACGACAATATTTGGCTGGCTCGCCGGGATAATTTTGAGATACATTTGATGCACACATATTTGTGGGCTGGTCCTGCATCTTGAGCTACATTTGAGGCAATCGCCTAGCCGGGATAAAGATATTTTTGAGTCTGATTAAGTCTGGGTCTAACTAGATAGAGTGTGAATGATCTGTCTCTGTGATTTAGGGAAATAAATAAAAATAACTAATTACACCCCTAGACAACGCCTTGTAGTATTTGGGTCGTCCACACAGCATTTACAGGTGGTTTTCTTTCCACAGCAGTAGAAAGTACGGATAATCATAAATTCGGTTAGCTAAATTATCCTCTGGCAGAAAAAAATTAAATTTTTTCTTTATAAGATTTGCTGGGATTGCGTGACTGGTTTTACAGTCACTAAAGGTTTTTGAAGCGTTTGAGTTGAGCTTAGCTAAAGACGCCTTGTTCTGACTTTTTAAGTCTTGTTAACACGTCTCTTCTCATAAAAGTGACTTCAGGGACGGAGTTTGTTGTTAGAGAATTAAAATTTTCGGGAAAATTTTTTTTTCCTTTTAAATTGTTTTAATATAAATCTTTCTCTACTGTTAGTAATAGTAGATTTTTTTCTAGTGTAACTTACCAATTTAATTGGCTTAGTCGCTTGCGTTAGGAGTCTTAAGTGACAATAATAGCGGCGATAAGTTAACACAGGAGGTAACACAAGTAAATTTTTTTATACTTTGGTTTTTTTCTCGTAGCGGCTTTGAGTTTTTTTCCCTTCTTGTTCTTTCTAGCTATTCTCTAATAGTAGAAGCATCCAGTTCTTTAATCATGTCAGAGAAGATTCAGATGAGATCCATCCTAAGGCTGGAGGCGAAAGAATCAGGTTTAGAAGGAGAAGCCGCTAACTTGTTTGTCAACCAGGTACTTGAAAGGTATGACGTGGAAAGGAAGGAAGCACAAGAGAGAGAGAGCAGAGAGGAAAGATGCTCAAGATAGAGCAGAAAAAAAAGAAGCGGATGAGCGTTTATTGGAGCAGAAGAAAATTGAGGCAGAGAACAAGAAAATTGAGGCAGAAATGGAAGCCCGCAGAGAGAAAGAAAGGGAGCGGGAAAGACAACATGAACTGGCGCTTAAGGCTTTAGAGAGTCGGGGCGCCTCTACTTCGAATAATGGAGAGCCGTCTTCGCCCCAGTCCCAGTCAATGGATCTCTCCAGCACTCAGTCTGCCCAATTAACGGCTATGTCTTTTGCTTTAATCCCTATAACGAATAAATAAAGCACGCAAACTGTATGGGTTAACGTGGCACTTATTCTCTCTACCGGATGAAGCTAAGAAGGCCTTGCTAGAACGGTTTGAGATGACCGCCCGAAAATTTCTGCACATGTTCAGAAACAGCCGGAAAGAGAGCACGGAAACTTTCCCGCAGTTCTCTTCACGTCTCACGGGCTATTTGATAAAGTGCATAGAATTATCGGACCTACCTCTTACATATGAGGGACTCCTTGAACTTGTTCTTGTGGAGCAGATAAAGTCAACTTTGTCAAACGAAACCCGTAGATTTTTGGCTGAACAGGGCGTAGTCAGGCTTGAGGACATCCTCAATAAGGCAGAACGCTATACCAATGCAATGGCCGAACTTCCCAGCACTAAACGTAAACCCACAGATGAGCCATCTCGAAAACAAAATCTAGAGCAGTCATCCTATTCTTCCAATTCCTCTCAGCATTATAACCAACGAGACAGTAATAACCAGAGACCTCCTCAGGAAAAATCGAAATTCTACAAAACCCGATATCCCCAAAATAACAATTCTGATCAACCCACCAAGCCTACGTGGCAGCGCGGCCACCAAGGTCAAGGAAAAGGAAAGACACCTACAACAGGAACGTCTGATCAGGGCAAGCAGACCGGGCCTAACCGCGTCGGATGTTTGCATACAGCCTCGAAAGGTAGAGTCAATGTCAGTGATTCTCAACCTGAGGGGGACCGACCCTCAACTCGAGGAACTGTAATTTTGAATGGTACCTCAACTACTTGTCTCTTTGACACTGGATTAAGTTTTAGTTGTATTGTTGCTAGACACCTAGTCAAACCAGGTCAGGAGACAGAGGAAACCGTCAAACTTAGTCGAGTTTTTAAGAGTGATGCGCCCAGGACGCTTCCTATCGCACTGGTAGAAATACACTCTGATTTTGTCAGAGGTGTTATTAAAGCGGCCATAATGGATGATTCGATCTACCCAGTTATCCTGGGATGTAGATATGTGTTTATTGGGAGACCAAAGGAGCCGATTGTGGCAGCGGTAACCACAAGAGGGCAAGCCAAGAAGGAGAGAGAGCCTGCGCCAAATTTGTTGCCGAATGAACTGAAGGAGGCGCAACAAAACGACCCTACTCTGGAGCTCTGCTTTAGAAAACTGCCCATGGCTAAGGACCTCAGTCACAATGGAGACATCTTTTCTAAGGATGGCGTATTGTATCGTAGAACGGGAAACCCGGACACGGGGAATAACCAGCTCCTAGTACCGACGCAGTACAGAATCCAGATCTTAGAAATGGGGTACTCTCTTCCCTTTAGCGGACATATGGGACAAAACGCCACTATTCAGCGAATAAAAAAACCACTATTGGTGGCCAGGAATGAACTCTGACATTATCAGGTACGTGAAATCCTGCGCCCAGTGCCAACGGGTAGCACCCAAGCACTTGACACCCCCAGTACCTATGGGGCAAATGCCAATAGTGGGTACTCCATTTGAACGGGTTGCTGTCGACATCATTGGACCCCTGGAAAGGACCAAAAGAAAGAGCAGGTTCATCCTGACTTTAGTCGACACTTGCACAATGTGGGCCGAAGCTGTACCGCTACCATGAATAAATTCCAAGCATGTCGCAGAAGCCCTCGTGCAAATCTTTACACGGTTGGGATTCCCTCAACAAGTTTTGACGGACAATGGATCCCAATTCCGTAGCCTGTTAATGGAGGAGATCTTTAAGATCTTGAGGGCCAAACATATCCACACAAGTCCCTACCATCCGGCCAGAAATGGGCTCTTGGAACGTTTTAATGGCACCCTCACCACCATGTTACGTAAGCTGGGTCAGGAGAAACCGGAAGACTGGGACCTATATATATCGGCTGCCTTATTCGCCTACCGAGAGGTTCCCCAAGCGTCTACGGGATTCGCGCCAGCTACACTTTTATTTGGCAGACCTATAAAGGGGCCACTAGAAGCCCTACTTCAATCCCTGACAGACCAAAAGGCTGACGAGACAGTCGTCTCCGCAAGCAAGTATGTATCTGAGCTCAAGGAAAGGCTAAAGCTAGGTTGGGATCTAGCTACAACCAACCTTAAGAAAGCCCGCGCCAAGCACACTAAAAGATACAACAAAGCTGCAAAACACAGAGAGCTCCAACCAGGGGAAAATGTTTTGCTGCTACTTCTAACCGGAAGCAATAAACTTCACATCGGATGGCAATGGCCGTTTACCGTCCTTAAAAAGATCTCACGTACCAATTACAAGATCTCCATCAAAGGAAAGGAGAAGGTCTTCCACATAAATCTGCTTAAGAAATATTTGGAAAGACCGGTGCCATCCTCCGAGCATCTCCTGGCTGTCGCCATAGCAACGGAAGACGAGGAAGATTATGATGGTTGCATGGAGCATCCATTGCAACCCACAGAATCCTTTAAAGATGTCAAGTTCGGCGACAATCTCTCACCAGAACAACAAACAGAAACCAGGGCGCTACTGAAGCAGTACAGTGCAGTCTTAACGGATGTACCTGGTCGAACAAATCTCATTGAATTTGATATGAAATTAACAAACGAGACCCCTGTTCGAACCAGAGTTTACCCCATCCCGTACGCTAAAGCTGATGCACTTCGCGGAGAAATCGACAAGCTGCGTCAGGCAGGAATTATCAGTGAGTTCACATCTCCGTATAGTTCGAGTGTAGTGCTGTTGCAGAAGCCCAATAAGGAAGTTCGGCTGTGTATAGATTACCGGCTGCTAAACGCGGTAACGGAATTCCAGCCCGAACCTCTCCAAACTGTTTCTGAGTTGTTCACCAAGCTCAGCAAAGCAAAGATTTTCTCCAAGATTGACCTCAGTAAAGGTTATTATCAAATACCAGTCAAGGAGGAAATTAAACCTTTGTTACCTTTCAGCACTAGTGAAGGACATTACACATTTAATGTGATGCCGTTCGGACTGCATAACGCACCAGGAGTGTTCACCAGGATGATGAGGAAGCTTCTAGAACCTTTGCAAAGTCCCCATATCCATAATTTCAACGGACTGACAGCACCTCTGACTGACCTCACAAAGAAAGGTTGTCCTGATAAGGTCATTTGGGATCAAAAGTGCGAGCACGCGTACAGCACTTTGAAAGGACAGTTGTCTGCATACCCCATTTTGAGGTTGCCTGACCTCAAGAAACCTTTCCTACTGCGGGTCGACGAGTCAGGTCAGGGCATCGGGTCAACACTGCTTCAAGCCGAGGACAGTGACCTGAACATGCTATTTCCAGTTGCCTATGGCAGTCGGAAACTAAATAAAGCTGAACGGAACTACAGCGTAGTCGAAAGAGAATGCCTCGCTCTGATTGACGGTATAAGGCGCCATCATGAGTTTCTCTATGGTACATCTTTTACGGTACAAACAGACCACGCTCAGTTAGCCTTCCTTGGTGCCAATAAAGAATTTTACGCAAGGATCATGCGGTGGGTCCTTCTTTTAAGCGTTTATTCTTTCAAAGTGGAATATATTCCAGGAAGACAGAATGTCGGGGCTGATTTCCTGAGTAGAAACTGGTCTACAGAGGAAGAAGAGCAAACTGAAGATACCACTCATCCTAAAACCACCAATCAGGTCACCTCCATTGTCAAGAAGGAAACATGAAAAATGGTTTCATGTCTAAAAGTGGGGACGATTGTGACGTACGTCTAGTTCGACAAGTGAATTTTCCCTGATTTGATGGATGATTAAAGGGACTTTAGCTTTTCATAACATTAGAACCCCTGAACATTTGTTGTAACTTTTTGGTTTCGCCAGAGCGAACCGATTCCACCGGGACTCAATTAGTAGGCGGCATGAGATCTAAAGACACTGAGACGATCCCCGAAAGTCTCCTGAGATAAAAAAAAGTGTCAACTTTCTCATGACCCCCTCATCTTTAATTCCATTTTAAATATATACAGACCACGTAGAAAGCCATGCTATCATTCAGTTGCCGGAGATTTTAGATTCACTAGCTATCGTAGAAATTTTGCTAGATTTCCATCTGAATTGGTGGCTATCATTGGAGTGTTTCTTTTTCTGTGCACGAATGGTCACCTTTGCAATCCCAGCATAAAGAAATCATACAGAGAGTTTCCATACTCGGTTCTTAAACTTCCAGACAATTTGATGAGACATTTTTAAATTTTAATCTTGTGGCGGTCCGGTGCGGCCTAGCTATCATAATTACATGAAAGAAAGCCTACCCAAGAACATTTAAATATTATCATCAAATTTAATTTCAATCTGTGAGATAAACTGGGAGATGAACAGTGCCAGTAGCAATATTTTATTTACTGCTCTAAATGTGAGAGATTACCGATTTACCTGACTGTGACTGAGCCTAGTTTTTCCTCACTGGATTAAAAACTTTACCGGTCAGTTGCTATCATCACGCATTGAAGGAATTTTACCATCACCTCATTTTCACCCCGTGTCGAACTGTGTCAGTGCCATCCCATAGACTCCTTTTTATATAATAAAACACAAGAACTCTTAGGCCTTCAAGTCCGGCGATAAGTGGGAATTTTTTTCTATCAACTAACCTCACTACATCTGGGGCGGGACATCGAAGGAATAGACAGTTTCACATGTCAAGAGTTTAATTACTGTGTATATCATTCTATGGATTGTCTGATGCCGCAATCGGTAAGTGTGTGTGTATATGAGTGTGGATCCTCACAGCGTGCATGAATGACAGGAGATTTTTTTTTTTTGCAAAACCATTTGTTAACTTGCCTACCGGGTAATATATTTTTCTGTATACCCTGCATTGTTCCTTTAAGTGGGATAATTTGTTAACTCTGTTTCATCCCCCCCCCCCTTTTTTTTTCTTTGCTTAGTAAAGGGAAGACACAATTGGGATAACAGGTTTTTTTTTGTCTAGCACCATAACTAATATTGTAACCCCTCTTTCAGAGTAATTAAATTCACTGTTGGGTTACATTACCTATGTTCCTAATAACTATCTATCTTTGGACTGGGTTTATCTTTGTCTAATAAGTGGGAAGGACTTAGTCGATACCAATCTTCTTCACCCCCTCCCCACCCTTGGTATTTGTGTTTTCTGTAATTATATATTTTGTTCTGTAAACACATGATACTTGATATTATTGGTTTTTTAATGCTAATAAACAGCATAAACTTATCTAGTTCTGTGTTGGACTACCAAGGCCCAAATTCCCCATATTTGTTTAATTTAGTTTGTATCCACGTGCGTCTGTGTGTTTTGAAGCACCAAATCGGTGTGAGCGCAGATGTGTGTCTGGAAACTGGCAAATCATTGTTTGACCAGGAGAGTGGAAGAGAAGATTGAGAGGAACGATTTGTCGTAAATAAGTCTGTCTTTACTCTCCCCAGAACTCTGTGGATCAACTATTTACTCGCTAACCTTTTCCTATCTCTGAGCTTTTCACCACCATTCTCCACTCTGACTGGACTACTATTTTCTAAGACTCTTTCTCTCAAAATAAATTTACGACAGGACTTAACCACTAAATCTAACTCGTCTCATAAAAGTAAACAGCCAGTTCTTTCTCTTTGACCACAAAAAGTATCAAACAGGCTGACGTCTATAATATAAGCGAAAACTGCCAGTAACAACAATCCTTGTTCTGGAATCACCAGAGAAATAAAGGCAGAGGTAGACCAAAAACACATAGAGAAGAGATCCGCAGATAGAAGTGAAAATGATGAGGGAGACCTGAAAAGGACTTGAGCTGACAGCGTGTAACAATAGGGACTTGGCATATGTCTGCTGAAGACCAATGCTCCTTGGGGAGCTAAAGGGTATTAGTTGAATGACTGAATCAGACGCTAATGTTCATCATTCACAGATCTTATTTTTAAATGGTGTTTGCTACGTATCAGCTTAGCTCGCCTCTTTCATCCATTATCCATATGCCGGGATATATGGGTAATTATTTTATATATATACTCGTATATATACTGAAGCACATTAAAAACGCACCACCTGTTTAATCCTTGAACAGAATGTGAAATGTAAATATAAGTGTTTACAAGTTTACATATTTGGAATCTTTATTCATTTTCCTATGAATCCATGCTGGTCATTAATTTGTACATTTGATTGTTGTGAAATTCATTGCATGCTGTGCAGGACAGGGAGAAAACCAAAGATGCAACCAATAAAAAAATTAATTCACACTATCCTCAGTATCTGGTATGTCCACCGTGTGCTTGCAAACAAGCTTGGCAGCGGCTCCGCATGGAACGCACAAGTCTCTGAAGGAAATTCCGGGGAATCAAGTCCCATTCACGTGTAAGAGCAGCTTCGAGCTGTTGCAGATTAGCGGGAGAACCTTGCCTGTAGACTCTGCGTCCAAGCTCGTCCCACAGATGTTCTATAGGAGACATGTCTGGTGATAGGGCAGGCCAATAAATCGTCACACTGTGCGGCTGCTGTAGATACTGCTGCGTAATGCATGCGGTGTGCGCACGCGCGTTATCCTGCTGGAGAAGCTGCAAGTCTGGATAATTTGTAAACGCAGAAGCAACCAATGCATCCAGAACCTCATCTCGATATTTCACAGCATTAACATTTCCACGGAAGACGTGAAGAGGCAAGCGATGGTGCAAACTGAATCCTCCCCAAATGTGAATACTGCCACCTCCAAATCGGTTGTGCTGACGAACACAGCAATCTGCAAAGCGCTCTCCACACCGTTGCCAAATCCGCATACGTCCATCAGCAAAGGATATGTTGAATCTTCTCTCGTCTGTGTATAGGACAGCATTCCACTACAGTCTATTCCATCTGACATGTTGCTCTGCCCATTGCAGGCGCTGCTGACGATGTCTGTGAGTCAAGTTTGGCCCAACATAAGGTCGCCCTGCAGTAAGGCCTGTATCCTTGAGTCGTCGTATGACTGTCATTCGAGAGACTTGCCCACATCTACCCACTATTGCTCTTGCTGTTTGACTTGCCGGGAGAGAACGATTCCTTAGGTGACACAGCACAATATGACGATCTTGCGCAGGGGTAGTAACTCGTGGTTGGCCACTCCGAAGTCAATCCCGGGCACTGCCAGTGGTTCCGTAACGTTCATTGAGACGTACAATAGTGCTGTGGTGGCAATTCATCTTCTGGCAATGGCTCGCGAGCTCATTCCGGTCTCCAACATACCAATGACTCGTTGGCGGTCGTTTTCAGATAGTCGTGGCATTTCAAGCACATGTACAGGGTGTTTTGTCTCAACGGCCTTTTTATACCGAGTATACTGCCACAACGCGTACACATTTTCAGGGTCATAGCTGTTGGGAATCGTGTTGCACGTGTAACTTTCATTGTTTTCATGTAGTCTGTACACAAACCCGTGGGTTGAATCATGCACTTTCCATTCCAGCAGCCATTCGCTCTCTACCTCATGACAAACACGGGAAAAATCCATTCCCACACTTTTTTTTCAGCTTCTCGGCATCAGTATATATAATAGTGGTGCGTTTTTAATGTGCTTCTGTGTATATATATATATATATATATATATATATATATATATATATATATATATATATATATATATATATATATATATATATATATATATATATATATATATATATATATATATATATATATATATATATATATATGTATTTTCTTCTACCACCCGTTCACTTCTATACGATGGGGTGTCTTCTGTACTGTCAGGCTAATGTCAGGATTTCAGACGTAAAACAGTATTGTGTCATGTTTCCTAATAAGCATTAACCATGTTTTTTAAAACCTTACATCGTATTGGTAGTGTTTTTTATTACTGTTTATTTGGAGAAAAAAAACAAGTCTGCATGCCTTTCGCGTGGGGTGGCATTAATTTTCAATCGCGAGACGACGTGGTAGTATTGCTCGCGTTCCTCCGTACATCTCTCTCTCTCTCTCTCTCTCTCTCTCTCTTCTAAGCCCGTCTGTCTTTTCGTTTACGTAGTGCATAAAATGACATTAATGTAATATTAATCTAGGTCATTACGCAGTGTGTCTATCTCAAGGTTTTCTAAGAAACACAGTACCAGTTTTCTTTTTAGAAACGCGTGTATTTGATGCAGTAGGCTTTACTAGTAAACGTAAAAGCGTTACAATTATGCAGACGGAGCATAAAAAGGGGTTTTCTTGTTTAGCTAGTATGACGTTCTATAACACAGGCGTACGCTATTGTGACCGCACTGTTCTTTTACCATTCTTCTTTCCTTTTATTGAATTAATGCGTTAGGCTTTACATTTACTTTCTAATTTAGATATGTGGATTTAGAATTTCTCACGACAACCGGCGAGAATCCCAATGTGTGTATACTGGAATCACACATTCTATAAATATTTTTGTGGCGGGTAGGTTCTCCTAATTTGTGTAACTTTTGCCAGGACAGCGGCCATACGGCCTAACACTTTACGATTTCCAACTGCCGAGGGATTTTTAACGTGCGCAGCGTCCACACGGGAACTCCTATTTTTTCGCTCTTATCCAAGAAGGCTAAACATCCAATCTCACTACCCAATAGATCGGGGAGGAGTATGACATCATTCTGAAAACAATGTTCCATCAATTATGTCTCCTGTGCTGGGAGTGAACCTGGTACCTTTAGAATTATGTGTGAACGCCATACCTCTTAGCCACCACGACACCCAAACCCGATGTTAACCTGATGTTAAAGAAAAGGTCGCTTTCCTAAATTATGCAGTTCACGAGTGAAGTGAGTTTTAGTTAGCTAGTTTGTTGGTTTTTACTGGGGACATGATAAAAGTACCTTTAATCCCAGCACACCTTGCTTTTACGTGGCTGCGGGAGACGACTAATCCTAATTTTCGCGAACTTAAACATTCTTTCTTTTATTGACTTCCGTCATCTATAGATTTACCACATAATTCCATGTGACCTACCGGTCGATCGCGATCGACAGGTTGACGGCCCCTGAGATACATCCTCGAGAAACAAAAACAATTAGTATAACCAGGCATTACCTTGATAGGACCCCGCACTGGAAGAATAGAGTGGGGAAGCCATAGAGAACATTCAGAAGGGTAGAAAAACTAGCCTAGGGAACCGAGATCTCATGTAGAAAAAGGAAATAGCTCAAAAAGGAAGACAGTGATGAACATCAGCCTCAGCCAGGGCTGGAATTACGGCAAGGTGACCGTAGCGACCGCCCTGAGCGCTAACGGCAAGAAGGCTACGGAGTGAGTGAGGAAAAAAAAGGGATTTTTTCTTCTTCACAAAAATTCCTCGTCATTTCTTCGGCTGTGACAGGTCGCCCTAGCCAAATCACACACTGTAAATCTTTTATTAGAAAACACTAGAACAAAACTGTGGTATATTTTTAACGTTCCGTTTGTTGTTGTTATCGTGTTGTATGTTTTCTACTTATAAATATCTAAAATCGATCTACAATTTTATTCACGATTTGTACCGGATTTTCAAGCAGAGTTTAATTAACTTTCACAGCTAGAGATGTAAGGGAGGGAACGTATGTCAAACAACTCGCCCCGGGCGCCAAGTGCCATATTAACGTTTCGCTTATCGTCAGCTCCATGACACATACCCATGGAAGTGGCAAGATCATATATGATAATGGAGTTTGAAAATCACACATTATCTTATGTTGTCATGTAGTAATATTCTACATGAGAGGCGGGTAATAGGGGAATAGACCTGTACCAAAATCAGATAGTTATTTGCAATTTGTTTGGCATTTGAGATGTTAAGATAAACTGCTCCTGATTGGACTTCTTCTCCAAGCAGCAACCTGGGCGCGTAGGCGGAAAATTTCGCTCATATGCTACAGCGTTGTAGAACTACTTCACTGACTTCCAATGTAGTCGAGAAAAAAATCATAGACAGCCAGGAACACGGAATATTAGGACCCAATTATAGGACAGGCCATAGGACTGGACATGAATTATCAGATCAGAAGAGAGTAGACCTAGATTCATTACTTCTCTAATGTCCGTCCCTGGCTACAGCCCTCTGTTCCACATGGAATGAAAAGGACTAAGAGAGAGATTGAATTACATTTTCATTACGGTCCTTTTCCAGTGCTCTGTCCTTGACGAAAACATTGCGATGAGAACGTGACCTCAGCCAGTGATGCACTTTTTTGGGGGTACAAAAGTGGCTGAGCGTCCTTTCACGATGTACCGTCACAGCAAGGTTATGGCTCCATTTGGTAGGTCCTAGGTTCGATTCCCGGTATGACTACCACTTATATTTTCTTTTCTGTTGTCTGGTGTCATCCTTGATGTCCAACAAGTACCTGTTAATTACCTTTAATTAATTATTTACTTATCTCTTTACGGTTCGCGGGACTCCGGTTTCTTCCATTATTTATTCAAGTACCATGATAGCGGAGTCGCGGTAGCGCAGTGGTTAGTTCACTGGCTTTCAAGCTCGGTGGTCCATGGCTCAATCCCCAGATAGCGGACGTGGGTGATCATGTCTTTCCACAACCACCTGTCACCAGCACTATTTATCAGCTTTGTTATTGACTTCTCTCCATGCATGATGTCATTATCTTCTCTCTCTCTTTCTCTCTCTTCTATCTATCTATCGGTCGGTCGGTCGGTACGGTCCGGTCCTGTCCGATCCGCCTGTTATGTCCGCCTGTCCTGTCCGCCTGTCTATCTGTCTATCTATCTCTTTCGTGCTCTATCGCTTTTTTTTCTTCAACATTTCTTGTTATCACAAATTATTTCTGCTTTACTTTTCTCACAATATGCCCTAAAAAAGTTGATTACTTCCTTCCAATATAAGTAATAAGCTTCCTGTGCGCTATGACGTCTTTCTAGACATCCGCATTACTGCTATTAGCTATAATTGATAATCTTAATTGTTTTCTCTAACATCAAATCTATGCTTCCGCCGGGCATTTTTACCACTTGTCTATTAATTGTCCATGCCTCACTTCGAAATGTCAGGACGACCGCAATGTAATGCTTAAGAATTGTCTTTTTCTGCTTCCGTTAAACAAAATTTGTTACACAAAATCATCATCATCAGTTGCCATCTCCACATCGAAGGTCGGTTGCAATGGATCTCCTACGTCTTCTGTCTCTTGTCTTGATGACGCACTCTGATAGACTATTTCCTGTATATCTCGTGATTTTATCTTCGCACTTGAAGCGCTGTCTTCCATCTAGCGCGTTTGACTTCAAGTCTGCCTCACTTATGGTCTTCAGTAAGGTGTTATGCCTTTTTACATGGCCACAATATTTTAGTTGTCTAATTAATAAAATACATGTCATTTAATTTAAAATATCGAACTATGCTACGTTAATTTTTGTTCGTTTGTCTAGCTGTTTATTTGATGTGTGACTGATGAAAAACATGTCAATGATTCAAAATGATTTCACTGTGTTTCTAACCATAATGTGTTTGTTTGTTTTTTAAATCTTCCACTTAGCATTTCTCAATCTTTTTACATTTTATACTTACTATACCTTTTATGTTTATTTATATACGTCGTTTGTTTGTTGTTGGTGGTGGTGTTTCTCGTGTGATTCCACACCTCGCGGAGCTCATCTGAAATGAGGTTGTGCAAGGGGTTGGCAACATCATCACGTAAAACAAACTTCCACACACAAAAAAACCACCAATTCAAAAAAATGTAGCTGGTTAGTGCCAGGCCCCACTGGACCGGACCAGCTGCTGGGGCGGTTCAATGCTCTGTAAAAAACACAAAGGATAATAATAACCATGAGCTATATCCTGTCGACGACACTAATTCTCGTGGGGTCATTTAATTCCTTATCATTTTCCTTCGGAGGTAAATCAGGGACACGCAAAGAGTGGCAAGAAAGTATATAAGCTTCATCTAATCTGAGCGATAGTGCTGCTCTGGCTAAATAATACAAATATGAAATGGAGATACATTTCATGCATTATTCGAAATGCTTATTATAAATGGAGCAAATTCTAGAAATTTTGTATATATAATATATATACATTAAAGAAAAAAATTGAATCTTTCGAAGCAAAGTGTTACAGAAAAATTCTCAGAATATCGTGGACCAAGAAGAAGAAAAATATAGACATCCTATACGACTTGAACATCGAGGAAAACTGGCTCATAAACAATATCATGTCCCGGAAACTGAAATATGCAGGCCACATTAAACGCCATAGTGGCTTAGAGAGAGTAGTGATGGAGGGTATGGTACCTGGAAGGTGAGGCAGGGGCCGACCAAGACGACGGTGGACTCAGGACATTGAAGACACCTTGAACCTGACAATGGAGGAGGCAGGAGGGCAGGCTAGAGATCGAGAGTCTTTCAGGCGGGCTGTGATGAGAGCGACGTTCTGCAAAGGACATGCTACGTCTACATGATGATTGATATATATATATATATATATATATATTTATATATATATATATATATATATATATATATATATATATATATATATATATATATATATATATATATATATCATCATGTAGCATGTCCTTTGCACCAAATAGTTTCCAGGCCGTAATGCATATATATATATATATATATATATATATATATATATATATATATATATATATATATATATATATATATATATATATATATATATATATATATATCATCATGTAGCATGTCCTTTGCACCAAATAGTTTCCAGGCCGTAATGCATATATACAGTACTTTGCAAAAAAAATGGCAGTCATATTTTCGCAACGCAGCACACTCATAGAAGCAAATAATAATAAAAACTGTATGTCCAGAGGAAGATTGGTATCTCCCCTATCTATTAACAGTGGTTTCAGTACAATATAATGTTGCCTTCTCCAGCAAGGCAAGCCTGGATGCGGCGAGGCATACTTCCCACAAATGTTTGTAGGTAATTGAGAGTCAGACTGTCCCAGTATTTTTCAGCTACCTTCTTCAATTGTTCAACGTCTCTGAGTCCACTCTTCTTTAAATGATTCTTGAGTAGTGCCCAAACGTTTTCAATTGGGTTTTGATCGGGACTGTTACTGGGCCACTTCAGCACTATCACATTCTTCTCTTGCAGCCATGCTTTGGGGGTATGAGCTGTATGATTTGGGTCATTGTCATGTTGAAATGTGCACCCATCGGGGTACATGACCTGCATAAATGGCAGAAGGTGTCCCTCTAGTATGTCGATGTACCTTTCTTTCGTGAGAATTCCTGTGAAAACACACATTGGGGTGGCACCTCTTGCTGACACCCCTCCCCAAAGATGGAATTTTTAGGTATGTTTCGGTCGCTGGTACACAGGCGTTACAGAGCCTTTCGTCCAAATATTTATTTGAGCAGGATAAGACCAAAGAGAACATTCATCTGAAAAAAATCACATTGTCCCATGACAAATTTTGGTGTTCGTGGCACCAGTTCAAGCGCATATCTGTTTGTGAGTCTCTTGAGCAATGGTGACGAAAATTACCCGCTTTTTTGTGTAATTCATCCTGTGTAGCTCCCGGTTGACAATAGCATTAGATACCTCTGGGCTTCCCAACTCGATCATGCGCTGCCGTATGTTTTCTACACTCTTCATTGGCCCAGCCCGAACGATTTGGGCGAGACACCGATGGTCCTTTGTGACCAAAATTCTTGGCCTCCCACTACCTTCTTTTCGCTCGATTAAATTACCTGCTTTTAATTTACTCACAACTCTGTAGACAGTCCGCTCAGGAATGTTCAAGGTTTTAGAAATGTTGGAACATGTTTCATTTCCTTCATTCCAAAGCTGTGAAATTAACATACACTTTGACTTTGTATCCATTTTCTGCCACTAGCATTAGAAATTGTCGTCTGCTCTTATATCAAGGGACGTTACTCTACGCTATTTTTTTTTACTTTTGGTAGTGTTTGCTCACTTAAGTGGAGTGCAAATTTGGGGCAGAACATGCATATTTAATTAGATTTCAGCTTATTTAGCTGAGCAATATGACTGCCATTTTTTTTGCAAAGTACTGTATATATATATATATATATATATATATATATATATATATATATATATATATATATATATATATATATATATATATATATATATATATATATATATATATATATATATATATATATATATATATATATATATATATATATATATATATATATATATATATATAAGGCTTAGATTCTACCACCTTTTTAAAGGAATCTGAATCTCTATCGCCAAGGTATTCACTGTATATGAGGCTGTGCTTCTCAACTTACCAAGATAAGATTCGAACGCTTCCGGCTGCCTCCATTGTCCCCGTAGTACCAGCATGATTGACTTTGCAGTTGTGGGCTGCCGTCTGCTTGATATACTTCTCTGGTTCTTTATCTTTCCTTTTGTCCCATCGCTTGCATCCATCACAAATGTTCGACAGTGTCTCCACCTCCAGACACATGCCGCTGTCTATCGAAATGGAAGTTATTGCACTGTGACGGTATTGCCTCCCCTGCTTTGCAGTAGTGGTCCAACAGTGGCCAAAACTCAAGAGTATCTAATATGAGCTTCAAAGGTATCTACCTTCGCACAAGATTACTCTGGGCAGAGATGTAAATAGAAGGAACAAAACGCTTTTTTCTCCAGGGAGTCTTCACAAGATATTCAGAATAAGCGAGAACGATGCTGCTTTGGCTTAGAATGTTAACTCTGTAATTCAGCCGACGCTTTGTGAAGGATTTAAGCACTTATTACTTTCAGCTCGTTTAAGCCCCCACCCCTATTATTGTAGTATAGCTCTGTTTAGAGTGCGTGTAGTAATTTGACTGAGACAAACACGCAGTAACTTTAAAATGATTAAATCGAAGTTAAATTTGTAACATTACAAATAACAACATTTAATAATCACTTTAGGTTTTAACAGTTGGAAAATAATTTGAATAATTATGGATCAAGAAAAGTTATCATCTCAGTGTTTATGGAATGTGAGATGTTACAAGAAGTTCAAGTGGCAGCATATTTTTGAACTTAGCTGCCAGTGACGTGTTTTGCTCTTTTAATGGGTTGGGTCTTTTCACTTTGCTCACGCTCGTCTCTGATCAAGGTTGTCGGGGGTAGCTCGTTTCCCAGAAATGTCAAGGAGAGTCTACAACGTGGGTCCTTCGTCTTAAAGCTTAGGCCACGGTTCCCTTCTTGTTCCAGAGATGGTACTTTCTGCTGGTACCACCAATAACTATGGTAAAAGAATAGAACGAATCACTCTTCTGGGTATGGCGTTTTCCACCCCATAGTTATGGGTTCCTATCTTCCTATACCACCATCCCAATTACTCAGACTTTACCCTCGATGAGAATTAAATTTAATCCCTCGGGATAAACTTTCTTTACATTTAAATAGAATAGCTTTCGTAGTTACTTTATATTCAAATGAAAAGGTTAATAATACAGACAGAGTCTGTTTACATATACATCTCCCCTGATTGAGAAGTGTTCACAATATAAATTGAATATGTTTCATTTATGTTTTACACTGATTGAAACTTCCATTACTTTAATATGAATATTTTCACATAGACATTTACACTGGCTTGAAAACTTATATAATTTTAAAGTGACTATGTTTATAGGGACAATTACACTGCTTTGAAAATGTAAGTATTATACGTATAATGTACATCATTTCTGTCATCTTTCCCTCCCTGCTCCACAGGGAACCTGGAACTACTTTATGCTTTTAGTTCTCTTTACGAAACTATCAATAGAGCAATCACCATCCCGTGCAGTGGTGGTTCATGAATCATCATTCTATACGCTGAGGTTGACAGCCTCAAATGACTTTAACATCCACAAACGAGTTTCAATTATTAAAATTCACTTGGTAATATATACATATATATGTAAGTTCACATGTTAGTAATAAAATATGAAATGTAATTCACAACTTACGCGAATCCTGACTCAGTGACTTTTTGCACAGATGAATAAAAGAAACTTGAATTGGCCTCTTACACGCGTCTGGGGTGTCGTTAATTTCATAAGTTCCCTCTCTGACTTCATGTGTGATCCTTCAGTTTCCTCAGTCCCGGTGTCTTTATAATTTTGGCGATTTCCTGGGCTATATTGTAAGTCCCGATAAATACTCTAATAAAAGGTGTCCGGTGTTTTAAGAAGGAATTCTGAATTCTAATTCTTCACTGTAGCAGTCTAGTGTCTTGGCAGCGATTTCTAAAGTGAAATAGCTTGAGAAAATGATCAGATTATATTCCCTGCCTTCTCACGCCTTCGTTTGTTATGAGCTATAAAAAAACTCCAATCATATTCAAACAGGTGGTTTATTGGATAATTTCAAAATATTCCGACATCGGATAATTTTGAACATAAGGCAGAGGTCAACGTAATAAGATGTCCGATGCCTCTGTGTACAAACTTCCAAACACACCGGTAACCGCATATGACCATGTGTTCGAGATGTAGCAATCTTATTTTTGTCTAAAGTAACCTTGTCATCCATGTCTTATCGGTGATTAAGCCGATAGCGCTGACTGATGTACGTGTTAATCTGCCGCGCCTGTAGCCAACAAATCTAGGCAGCGCCAAGCAAATGTGATTATTATCACCAATAGGGAGTGTCGAATGATTTGATAAAATCAAATATCTGTTACTTAGCAGAACGATTACGGAGAAAGAAAAAAAGAAAGAAAGAAAAGTGCGACTATTGAGAGCAAACAATAAAAATCAGTACCACAAATGTACCGATACTGCCGGAGTGAAACAAAGATCGATAGGGGCCGCCCCGTTTTGTCACATACACCATGATGACTGGCATGACCCCGTCATTGCCAAGTTCCGTCCATTGAGACACCACACATGACTGTTCCAGTATCATTGCTAGTTGCTTGTTTTTGCATTTTAATTTCTTTAGCAGCCTCAGACATACTTTCTTCAGCCACTTCTTGGCTAGCAGCATGCACTTGCATAAACATTTCTCTATAACTACGTCTTGTCATTGGTGACGGGGCACTAGTGTACAAGCTGCTAAACTTTTCAAGCGCTGCATGGCCTCGGCCAAGTGATCGTACAAACGTTACCATCCTTACATTGTTTTCCTTGCTCTCTTTTGTGTTTATCCCTGTCTCCTTTAAATTTTCTGCATCTCCTGATGTTTTGAAAGATGTTTCCCACAAGCAGTTGCTACATTTGACAACAGTTGTGTGACAGAAACCTTGCTTTGAATCTTCACTGAGCCTACACGACACCATAAACTCATAACATTCTACAATCCTCATGCTTGCTGTTATGAAGTTATTCAAGTGCTCCATAATCATAAGACACCCGTGTGTTACCGGGGCCCGAAAGGGGAGCAAAGAATAGTAACACTGACCCCTGCCAAGCATGTCGTAGAAGGCGACTAAGGAGGGTTGGGCATGGGGCCGGTTACCCCATCCTGTAAAAAAAAATTTAAACCACAAAAAACTTCAACAAATATGGACAAGTCAAATAAAGAAAATAAAACACAGCCATCCAAGACAGGGGAAGGTCCTCTCGCGGGGAGGCGTATGATGCAACACAGAGAAAGCCGAAAGGAGTCTGTGTTGCTGACTAACCTTCTTTCTTCTAGGAGAACTTCCAGATTTGGCACCTGGAATGTTCGGACATTGAACGAACAAGGGAAAGTGGCACAAGTAGCAGCAGAAATGAGGGAATACAAAATCGAGGTTCTGGGAATGTGTGAAACAAAGTGGAAGGGGGTAGACAGGAAGAAACTCATCACAGGTGAATTGGTGCTGTCCTCAGGACACGAAGACGAAAGTTCACACCACAGTGAAGGGGTAGCTCTTATGTTATCTAAAGAAGCACAGAAAGCACTCATTGAATGGGAAGCTGTGGGACCCAGAATAATAACAGCTATTTTCAAAACAGCTAAAAAGAAAATTCATGTCAATGTCATCCAATGTTATGCACCAACTAATGACAAAGAAGAGTCTGTGAAAGAAGCATTTTATACTAAACTACAGGAAATTATGGATAAAGTAAAAAGAAGAGACATCACAATTTTGATGGGTGACATGAATGCAAAGATAGGTACAGTCAATACTGGATTTGAAGAAGTCATGGGAAAACATGGGCTAGGAGTAATGAATGAAAATGGAGAACTATTCGCAAACTTCTGTGCTTCAAATCAACTGGCTATAGGAGGAAGCATGTTTCCATACACAAGGCAACATGGATATCACCAGACCATAGAACAGAAAATCAGATCGATCATATATGCATAAAGAAGAAGTTTAGATCATCATTGCAGGATGTAAAGGTATATAGAGGAGCAGATGTGGCATCAGATCACCATCTTCTGATAGCCAAAGTAAAAATGAAACTCAAGAGATATGCAACAATGCAAAATTATAGACAACAGTTTAATGTAGGACAGCTAAGAAATCAAGAAACAAGAGACAAATTTGCGGTCACAGTATCCGACAAATTCCAAGTGCTCCAACAGTTGGAAGATGTAGAGAATACAGAAGACTATTGGCAGCAGGTCAAAACGGTATGGAAGGAGACATGTGAAGAAATACTGGGGAAAAGGGAAAAACAACAAAAAGCATGGATAACAACAGAAACCATCAATAAGATAAAAGATAGAAAAAACAAGAAAGCAGAGTTAAACACAAGCAAAACCAGAAGTTCCAAAGCCAAGGCTCAAGAAGTGTACACAGAAGCAAACAAAGAAGTAAAAAGAAGTATCAAAAGAGACAAGAGGAAGTATATTGAGGAGTTGGCAAGAGAGGCAGAAGATGCTGCAGCCAAAGGAAATATGAGAGAACTGTATAGCAGCACAAAGAAGCTAACAGGGAAATACAAGCAAACAAGTTGCCTCATAAAAGATAAGAATGGGAAACTGCTCAGCAATATACAAGAGCAAATGAAGAGGTGGACAGAATATTTTGGGGACCTTCTCAATAGACCAGCTCCACAAACCCCGCCGGACATCCAGCCAGCAGAAGAAGAGCTACAAATTAACGGTGAAAGACCAACGAAGGAAGAAATAAAGAAAGCCATAAAGCTTCTAAGAGATGGAAAAGCGTCTGGACCTGATAGCATTCCAGCAGAGGCCATCAAAGCAGATATCGACACGGCTACAGAGATGTTATATAAATTACTTGGTAAAGTCTGGGAAAAAGAAGAGATACCAGCAGAATGGAAGGAAGGATATCTGGTTAAGTTGCCTAAGAAGGGAAATCTACAAGAGTGCACAAATTATAGAGGAATAATGTTACTATCAGTGCCAGGAAAGGTATTGAACAGGATTATCCTTGAGAGATTAAAGGAGTCCATAGACAAGAAATTGAGAGATGAACAAGCAGGTTTTCGACAAAACAGATCATGTACAGACCAGATAGCCACTTTGAGAATAATAGTTGAACAAAGTCTGGAATGGAATTCACCACTATACATCGGATTTGTGGACTACGAAAAAGCATTTGACAGTGTGGACAGAGAATCACTTTGGAAATTGATGAGGCATTATGGAGTTCCCCTGAAAATCATTAATTTAATAAAGAAAACCTATGAAGACATGACGTGCAGAGTTCTTCATGAAGGACAGCTTACAGAACCATTTGGGATAAGAACAGGAGTGCGACAGGGATGCCTCTTGTCTCCATTTCTTTTCTTGCTGGCAATAGATTGGGTTATGAGATCATCGACAACACACAACAGAAATGGAATCCAGTGGACTCTGACTAAGCAGTTGGATGATCTGGATTTTGCTGATGATTTGGCTCTCCTGTCCCATAACCGTAATCAGATGCAGGACAAATTGAAAACACTCGATGAGAGGTCACAGCAATTGGGTCTGAAAATACACAGGGAAAAGACAAAAATAATGAGAAAATGCAGGTAATGAAAACAGGGTTGAACTTGAAGAAACGCCAATACAAGATGTAGAATCATACACATATCTTGGCAGTAATATAGACAAAGTTGGAGGGACAGACAGTGATATCAAAATAAGAATACAAAAAGCAAGAGGAGCTTTCATTGCATTGGGAAATATATGGAGATCAAGAGAAATAGGATCCAACACGAAAATAAGAATCTTCAACTCAAATGTGAAGTCAGTCCTATTGTATGGCTCGGAGACATGGAGAATAACAAAGACAACAACCAAAAAGCTACAGACTTTCATAAATGGGTGCTTGCGTAGAATAGAGGGATTAAAATGGTATGACAAGGTTACCAATGTGGAACTTATGACAAGAACTGGACAAGTGCCAGTGGAACAAGAGATGAGAAGAAGATGATGGCGATGGATAGGACACACACTGAGGAAACCTGTTGATAGCATTACAAGGCAGTCCTTGTTCTGGAACCCCCAGGGCAAGAGAGGCAGAGGAAGACCAAGAAGTACATGGAGAAGAGAGTTGGAAACAGAGGTGAAAATGATGAGGAGAACATGGAAAGAACTTGAGATGATGACACGTGACAGGAGGACTTGGCATGTGTTTGTTGAAGGCCTATGCTCCTTTGGGAGTGGAGGGTTATGAAATAATCATAAGAATAAAAGCATTATTTGTTTGTTTATCTTTTCTATGGGTTGAGAGGGTGCTTTTCCTCAATTTCTTCACAGATGATGGTGCAACATTATCGATAACAGCTGCTTCTTTATTTTCTGTTTTGATAACACCTTGACCTGGGCGCTGGTTGCCAAAAAACTTGCGTTTTCTCAACTTCCTACGCCTTTTTTGTCACCCATATTGTTCTTGCTAAATTGATTTGCATAGCTTACCACAATACAGTAACTTTTTCACTTAAATAGGTGTAACATGAATGGTTGAACACGAACAGCGTATAACACGTCAGTCCACATGTGACAAACTAATTCATGAACACTTGACTTTAAGGAGAGTAATGTCCCTTCCCATAAATGGTTCTCTGGTGTTTTTCTGGTACAGAAGAGTTATTAAATCATTATCAATTCACCGTTTGAGTGTGATGATAATACTGTAATGTTTCCAGAAAGTGGTTAGTAACCAGGGGAAAACAATGCGTTGTCAAGGAAAATTAATATTACCCTCTAGTCACATATCACTTAAAAATAAAAAAAAAACTATGCATCAATGGACAATATAAACCTATGTATTGTGTAGAGAAATTGTTTCGCTTAATAAAAACATATAAAAGTGAATTTTTTCACCAAATTTAATTAAATTCTACCATACGGCTACTTTAAAATAATGTTTTTTAAACTTCGCCATTAAAAGGTTACACATGTGTGGGAATTAATTACGAGCGGACGTGACACTACGACATCTTGAAAGAAGATCTAGAATTGTCCAAAGCTGCTAAAAATATTTGTCAAGATAACCGATAAAAGATAGCCCACGAAGTGTCTTCCTGAGCCGAATCAACAAAACAGATAGCTTATCGGGTAGTCTGGCCTTCACCAGAGTCAGTCGAAATCGAAAAGTGAAGACACTGATTTACAAACAAAAACAAAAAGCATACAGCTATGTATTGATTGGCACCAGGTCCCCACACGCACTCCAGAAATCATTAAAGCAATTTATCACAAAAACAGCAGCAGTAGTAGTAGTAGCAGCAGCAGTAGTTAGTAGCAGTAGTAGTTAGTAGGAGTAGCAGCCGTAGTAGCAGTAGCAGCAGTAGTTAGTAGCAGTAGCAGCAGTAGTAGCAGTAGCAGCAGTAGTTAGTAGCAGTAGCAGCAGTAGTTAGTAGCAGCAGTAGCAGCAGCAGTTAGTAGCAGTAGCAGCAGTAGTTAGTAGCAGTAGCAGTAGTTAGTAGCAGTACCAGCAGTAGTAGCAGTACCAGCAGTAGTAGCAGTAGCAGTAGTAGTTAGTAACAGTAGCAGCAGTAGTTAGTAGCAGTAGTAACAGTAGTAGCAGCAGTAGCAGTAGCAGCAGTAGTAGCAGTAGCAGCACTAGTAGTAGTAGTAGTAGTAGGAGCAGTAGCAGCAGTTGCAGTAGTAGTAGTAGTACGGTAGTAGTTATATATATATATATATATATATATATATATATATATATATATATATATATATATATATATATATATATATATATATATATATATATATATATATACTGTTGCTGCTGCTGTTGCTGCTGCTACTGCTTCTGCCACAACGCGTACACATTTTTAGGGTCATAGCTGTTGGGAATCGTGTTGCACGTGTAACTTTCATTGTTTTCATGTAGTCTGTACACAAACCCGTGGGTTGAATCATGCACTTTCCATTCCAGCAGCCATTCGCTCTACCTCATGACAAACACGGGAAAAATCCATTCCCACACTTTTTTTTCAAGCTTCTCGGCATCTGTATATATAATAGTGGTGCGTTTTTAATGTGCTTCTGTATATATATATATATATATATATATATATATATATATATATATATATATATATATATATATATATATATATATATATATATATATATATATATATATATATATATATATATATATATATATATATATATGACAGTACAGAAGACACCACATCGTATAGAAGTGAACGGGTGGTAGAAGAAAATACATATTTTGAACGAAGCCACTTGGCTCCATTAAGCTTATATATTTGGGTGCCTTAGGTCTTGCTGACAAAGAATATGTTAGGTGTTAAGCAAATAGTCTAATAATTAACAAATTATAGCCAAAATACTATAGTGGTGTTGTCTGACAGCACAAGATCATATTTGCTCATAATGGCGTGTTTGGACACTGCTTTAGAGGAAATGAGGCCAACACGTTAGATACGATTTGATTGGCCAGAGTGATATGTAAGGCGAAACATGATTAGTCGACTGCAAATACTATTTTTGGTTGTTAATGGAAACGATAGGAAGGGTACATTTTTTCAAACGCTTTTGTAAACATGGTCTCATTGGTTAGACCATTTAATATAGTCAATTAGGAGCGTCTGTTCAGTGCCACTTTTTAAAAATAAACTTTGTAGAAGCAAGTGCTTTGAGAACCAGCTCATATTTTTCTAATAAAAGCCTGGGACAGAGGCAGATCGGAATTGTGCCATAACTCATCGCCAGTCAACGTACTTGTTTAATATTTCCTTGAATTGTGGTAAGCTAGACATATTTGATCTCTTTTAGATGAAAATTGAATGTAAAATGATAAATTGTGTCTGTATGTGTGTGGTTTAGTAACAAACAAGAGGCAAAGCCTAGATATTGCTCCACCATGAACAAAACTTGTCGGAGAGGAGTATAACTGTATAGGCATATATGGGATTGCCAAATAGTACTATGACACCTATCTTATTGAATAGAAGGAAATAATGCTGGAATTGCAGAGGCGTTGTAACCATTAGGGAGAGGAATACTGGTGTATATTGTTACATGAGAAGCTAGCAGTTGGCCTACAGCGCTGAACTCAGTGTTTGTTATGTATGGTGCTTCAGTGTGGAAATAGATTATAAATTAGTTCTGAAGTAGGAGGTACAACCTTCTTGTTTCAGGGACCGTGGTACTAAAGTATTAGAGCAGCACCTGGTCTGAGGTTTGCTGAATCCAGAGGCTGGTAGCATACTCCTTGTTCAAGATATGGACCAGTGTTGTTTCTCAAGAAAACGGTGAAGCAAGCGAGCAGAGGAGTCAGTTTGTCTGCCGCCCACACAGAAGATAAGATTTCGTTGGCCAGAGCAGCTCAATCTTGTGTATACCCCCTCTAAAATTGACTGTACATTAAATCAAGACGGACAGTTATTTGTTTCAAATAAAAGAAACTGTGAACCTTTCCAATATTATTTCCACCAGTAACAAACACATGAAGTCATGATGACAAACAACAACCTAGCTTTAAAAGCCAGTATTACCTCATAGTACTACATCACAACTTACACACATATTGTAATAATATTATATGTCAGGACAAAGATCCTATGTATAAATTGTGTACATACACCTTGTGATTTCATTTGATTGTGATTCCTGATTCACTCTGTAGTTGAATCAGGATATCTATTATTGAAAGGAAATAATACATAATTTTAAAAGTTAACACTTGACTTACTTAAGATAGGCTTCTAAAGTGTTATATGTATGTGCGTGTCACAGTGTTGTAAAGTATTGTGGATTAAATTAAATTGTTTATCTGTCTGTTGGTTGTTGTGAACATACACTTCATCACTATCATAACCCTAGACATTCAACGTAGTCATCACAATATTCCAGAATAAGTCTGACTGAGGTCTAAATGTGGTAGCAAAGTAAGGTCATCTGTAACACACCACACTTATTAGATACAGATACCTTCACAGCTGATCTCAGTCAGTACACTAAGTCCCCTATAAATATTTATATCATCCCACTTTACCACACCGGTGCTACAGAGTTCGTGCACTGTGCTGAGATCTTCCTTGTGTGATCTCAGGACAGATATCGGAGCATTGGTGGAGTTGTCAGTATGCACGAAGATGGTCCTTAAAACAGAAACCAAACCAGGTTCGGTCAAACATCGTTTAGTTTGACTTTTTCATCGCCCTGTCAATAAACCTGATCGTCATGATGAGATAAAAGTTACATATCATTATCATTACTATTATATTCATGTATGCTTCAAACAGAGCATAGAATCACTAATGTAGCTGTGTCAAAAAGCTACATATACGGAACACTTATTCCAAAGTACAGATACGCTGTTACTTGGAAACTGACAAGATTTTTATAAGCTTAAGTAAAATAGTGTATAATTAATCAGGCTTTTACAAAAACTGCATTGCTGGTCAAATGTTGCTAAATTTATTAAAATTACCGCTTATTTTGACATAATTTAATTTCATACAATAAAAATTAAAATAAATCTAAAGTAAATACATCAATAACTTTAAAAGGCATGAACTCCATCATTGCAGGCAGACGCTGGACCTGGGTTGGCCATGACCTCAGAAGGGACCCTGACACCATCACCAGAACTGCTATGCTATGGACGCCAGAAGGACGGTGATAGAGAGGCAGACCAAAGATAACCTGGCGGAGAACAGTGGGGGCTGAGATACAGAGCACGAACCAGAGTTGGGGCACAGCCCGAAGGATGGCCACCGACCAAGCAAAATAGGGGCAGTTTGTTGCTGCCCTACAAGACGCCACTAGGCGTGATGGTCACCGACCGAGCAAAATGTGGACATTTTGTTGCTACGCTACAAGACGCCACTAGGCGTGATGGCCACCGACCGAGCAAAATATGGACAGTTTGTTGCTGCCCTACAAGACGCTACTAGGCGTGATGGCCACCGACCGAGCAAAATATGGACAGTTTGTTGCTGCGCTACAAGACGCTACTAGGCGTGGTGGCCACCGACCGAGCAAAATATGGACAGTTTGTTGCTGCCCTACAAGACGCTACTAGGCGTGATGGCCACCGACCGAGCAAAATATGGACAGTTTGTTGCTGCCCTACAAGACGCTACTAGGCGTGATGGCCACCGACCGAGCAAAATATGGACAGTTTGTTGCTGCCCTACAAGACGCCACTAGGCGTGATAGCTACCGACCGAGCAAAATATGAACAGTTTGTTGCTGCCCTACAAAACGCCACTAGGCGTGATGGTCACCGACCGAGCAAAATAGGGACAGTTTGTTGCTGCCCTACAAGACGCAACTAGGCGTGATGGCCACCGACCGAGCGACATAGGGACAGTTTGTTGCTGTCCTACAAGATCCACAAGGCGTGATGGCCACCGACCGAGCAAAAAAGGACAGTTTGTTGCTGCCCTACAAGACGCCACAAGGCGTGATGGCTGCCAACCGAGCAAAATAGGAACAGTTTGCTGCTGCCCTAGAAGACGCCACTAGGCGTGATGGCCACCGACCGAGCAAAATAGGGACAGTTTGTTGCTGCCCTACAAAACGCCACTAGGCGTGACTGCCGCCGACCTAGCAAAATAGGGACAATTTGTTGCTGCCCTACAAGACACCACTAGGCGTGATGGCCACCGACCGAGAAAAATAGGGACAGTTTGATGCTGCCCTACAAGACGCCATTAGGCGTTATGGCCACCGACCGAGCAAAATAGGGACAGTTTGTTGCTGCCCTACAAGACGCCACTAGGCGTGATGGCCGCCGACCGAGCAAAATATGGACAGTTTGTTTCTGCCGTACAAGACGCCACTAGGCGTACTGGACGCCGACCGAGCAAAATATGGACAGTTTGTTGCTGCCCTACAAGACGCCACTAGTCGTGATGGCCGCCGACCGAGCAAAATATGGACAGTTTGTTGCTTCCCTACAAGACGCCACTAGGCGATATGGCCACTGCCTGCTGTGTCAGTGTTACGTCCTTTTTCATCCTGGGTATTTTAAGGGTGTAGGACTTAACAGTATTGTGTTTTGACACAAGTCTAACTGTTATTAAAAGGATACGCATCAGCGTAATTAAGTATGGTTAATAATGTTTAAATTAGTTGCGCCCGAAAGAGCACATATTTGGTGCGGTATTAAATTGAAGGGGTTGCTAATGATTTTTGATGACGTAGTGAGGAGAGATTCAAGATGTGAGCCAGACCTGTCAGAGGTTGGTATGTATTATTTCATAGCCCCAGTCTATGGGTATACTTTTATATTGTATTAATTACCTTCCAGGAGGAAGTGTTGGCAGCTTCTCTTCTGCCGTAAGTGAATGCTGGATGCATTGTGGTATAATGCGAGTATAGTTTAGTCAGGGCTTCGGCGATGTGATATTCCGCTGCTAGTGTGGATTAAACTGATGATTTAGTTATTGAAGTTTTTATTAAGATAGCCTGACAGTCTTGAATACGTGTCTTGGAAAGAGGAAGTTCACGTACGTAAGAAATATATATAATACCCTTGCCGTCAAACGGACTACGGCAGGTTGTGGGACGTCAATCAAGTTTATTACTATGGATTATGAATATGCACTGTTTGTTTTATATGATGCCTTCCTTTTGATCTACTATGGATGTCTCAATTAAATTGTTTATGAGGCCAACCAAAAATGGGACATTAATTGATATTAACGCTCCACGTATTTCGTACCATTGGCCATAACGTTTATTGCCGCCCTTGAGAGGTCAGCCGTTATCTAGTATGTCAATCAAGTACATGATCAATATATATCAATGCTATGCAACATGATGTCCCAATGTGATTTGATACATGATTGATGATGCCTGCTGTGACCGTGATTAAGCTGTTGCGTGAACAAATAAATGTGTAGTCTACGTTGATCCATGAGTCCAGCGTGCATTACTAACAATTGGTCAAGTTGATGACACATCTTGTCAGGGTTGTTATCGTCATCACCATTGACATATCAATTCTTGAACCACATCAATATTCATTCGCGTTATTGAAGTTGTCGACTACCTGTAAGCCCGACCAAAGCTGATAATAATTAAATCAGCAATAATCAGAACATTCCCTAACCGAACCAAAATACTCGTATAACCATCACAACAGTTGGTGGTCTCCAGAAGGAAGAAGAGCTGCTACAGTCAGTCAGGGCTCAAGGATCCAAGAAGAAGGAGATATCAATAACTAAAGTTCATACTAATGTTAAAGTTTCGTAAAATAATGTTAAACTTGAGAGAAAATGCACATTAAAAAAAAAGAAACTGAAGTTATCAATGAATTATTTCTCTTCGTTATCATTAATCCACAGCAAAGCAAGATTCTCCTCATTTGAACGAACTAGAAATCCATTTGCTCCCAGATCTACATTGGTCACTGGAAAGTTCTGCATTACAGTGCATTAAAAAAAAGAAATGTGTAATTAAAACCAATTTAAAACAATTAAAGATTACAATAATTATCAGACATTTCAGCTGAGATTATAATCTTAATATAAGTCGACCACGAAGGGGTTGTTAACTATTGCTTATTTAAAAGCAGACTTTGAGCATTTAGGTTACAAAATCTATTTTTCCCCACATCATTTATGAAAGAAGCGAACCACACATGTATTTGTTCGTGTGACGTCACGTTTTTTCTCAAAATCTCCCTCCCCTCTCGTACCACTTCGTCACAAAATTGTAGATCCGCTCCCCTCATTGCGAAACGTCATATACGGACGACCCCTTAGCCTGGGGATTCCAGAATAAAGACTTCCTTGTAATACTATCAGCAAGTTCAGTGTGTGTCTCATCCATCACTAGCGTCTTCCTCTCCATCTCCGGCCCCACTGCACTTGCCTGGCTCGTGTCTTAAGTTCCACATTAGTGATACGCCCCGTGTTTAAATCACAAAGTCGGACCATTATTATATTAACAAGCCTAATTTTAGTTTTCTTTGAAACAGCTGCAGAGTCGGAGAGATTAAAGGGGAGAGCGGAAGTGGATTTTAGTTCTTCTTCTTCTTCGTTCGTCCTGAAAAGGACGTTGGTTGCGTTGTGTCAGTTTACGGCGTAGCTGCGATATTTGCGCCTTTCGACATCCGACTTCAGCACAGCATTTTTGGGACCGGGTTAGCCTTCCCTCTTCGATCCCTACTCACTCAGCTAGACTGCAGTGATGCAGCCTGTTTCCAGGACCACCACTTGGAGGTGGATATTTTAGTTCAAAAAGTTAAAAATATTAAAATAACAGTCGGACAATTTAGGATCCTGTGAATCTAAATATGTTCAAAGAAGCTTTTACAACGTTTTTTTGAACGCGTGTAATTTGACTTAGAAAATTATTTTCTTAAATGAAACTATGATTTTCTTGTAAAGAAAATACGATATTTTTTAGAATTATGTGGTCTACAACAATGAACGTTCATTCCAAAGGAAAGTAACTCTAAACAAGAGATCTCTAAAATAGTATTTTGCCACAATATAGTAATACAACAGTTTTAAAATAGCTAGATAAGTTTCTTATTTAAATTTGGTGTTCATAACTAAAAAAATAAAAAAAAAATTAAGTATGCGTTAACAAATGTAAATAATACATTTAAATCCAATATGACTCCCGCTTCCATGACAACTAACAACACGGTACCAGAAAACTCTTTGCTACACACAATTATTGCTGTAGGTAAAGCCCGTAGATTTTAATTGAAAGACGCACTTTTTCCCTATGTGGCAGCGGTGGCCGCCTGCGCTAACAGGTGGTTACCTCACATGGCCGTTGCATGCCCAGGTTCTTTGCTTCAGTAGCTAGCGATGACATGATGAATGATTACAACAGTCACACACACAGCGAGCGATGACACAACTCCAAACAGAGCTTCCATATAACTAGTCAACGCCACAGTCAACTGAAAATAGTTTATTTACACTGATGTGGACCACTGCTGTTACTTGGACCTCTACAATCTTGGTCCGTCACTCTTCCTTCCTAAACTCTCGTTCAGCATTGTAACTACACATTATAGCGTCTAACCAAGATGGTTGTTCAGGTGATATCAGTATCTACCTTTGTTCTTTCTTCCTAACAAATCCTTGTCTATTGTTATATGTCGCTCTGTGTTCAGGTTATCTATGTAATACCGGACGCCTCCGGGGTTGTTCTTTTCCCTTCTATAGATGAAGAATAGGACTACTGTATAGATGTAATAAATTTCACCCTACGTACCTTTTTCCCTTCTGAATAGAATCTAACTCACACCACTGTTCTTCCTTCTTAGACAAGAATTCTCATTGTCAAATATGTTGGGTTAATCACCACCCAATCTAGTCTCCTTGCCTGAGAATTTTCCTAACACATTCTACTTGACTATTGCCTTCAACATGGCTACCCTTGTCTCTCTCGGGTATGTGCGACCTGCACTGCTTATCTCACGCTTCTGACTGTAGCTGGAAGGCGTGTCTCACTGGATTTCCGTTCACCTATTTTCTCATGCACATTCTTATTCGCGCATCCCCTTTTTCTACTCTATCTAGACTTTCCTATACCTGATTCTCATTATTCGTTCCCTTATCTGCCAAAACCCCTAAAACTTTGTCTCAAAAACGAAAGCTGCAGTTATATACCAAAAGCTGCAGTTTCAGGTAGAATTTTGATCTGCCAAAGTCTGCTATTCTATGTTTATATAAGTACTCTGCGCAATTCTCGGCCATTTGTCGTACAGTGATTGCGAGTGAACTCATTTTCCCAAGATTTCCCCGTAGCGAGTTGCATAGTTTCTTGTTTGCCTCGCTACCACTATGTGAGAGAGCATACAAGTTAAGTAGTGTTCAGTACACGCCATCTTGCTTGGCTACAGCAAAGTGACACCGACGGGAAGAAAGAAGACGTGTTTATTAAAATATTATTAGACAGTAGCTTCTCCCGTTAAATCTTAAAGGACGTGGTAGTTTCCATCAGTGAATGGACAATTTTATCAGACCGAAAGGTCTTTTATATTTGGACATGCGCCTTAATATAGCCGACTAGGCTGAACCAAAACGAGTCATAATTTTATTTTAAAAAAAGGTACTTTCCAATTTTGACGCAAAGAATGTTCTCTTGCTTTGAGGTTTCTTATAGCGTTAAATTTTAGGGTCAGTTCTTTGCAAGTTTTTATTTTTTTAAACGTATGGTGTTGTCGTTCATAGTTGTAAAAGAAGTATAATTTGGATTAATACTTTATAAAATTTGGACAGCATGAAACAAAAACTTAGTTCACATATCATCATCATCATCAGTTGCCATCTCCATATCGAAGGTCGGCTACAATTGATCTCCAACGTCTTATGTCTCTTGTCTTGATGGTGCACTCTGATAAACTCTTTCTTGTCCGTTTATTGATGTTATCTTCCCACTTATAGCGCTGTCTTCCTCTGGCACGTTTGCCATCAACTCTGCCTTCTATTATGATCTTCAGTAAGATGTTATGTCTTTTTATATGGCCAAAATATTTTAGCTATCTAATTTGTATCACATATACTGGCCCTTAAAACTGGCCTTTAAGTGTTAAGACAAAACCTGACTTCATTTGTCCAAGGTACTGGCATCCTAGTTTGTTCATCTTTCTCTGTCGATGTTATTACCCAAATATATAAGCCTGTGTCCTGTCTGGTTCTTAAAGGTCTCTGAGAAGACACAGAAAGAGAAGGACTATTGATACCTCACGCATGTCGTAACAGGCTACTAATATGAGGTCTAATATGGAGCTGTTTGACGACCACGTCCGTAAAACAACTTGCGACAGAACTAGCCGCTGCCTGCAAGATTGTGTGTTTGTCAACGAGTAACTTTATTTGATTTTATTGTCCACGCACGAGACGTCTCTTTTCTTCATTTGTATATTGTATTATTTCTGTCTAGAAGAAAAAAGGCCATCGCTAATTTCATTTTGAATTCGAGAAGACACGTCTTCCTTATTTTCATTTTGATTTAGGGGTAGGAACACTTCATCACTAATTTCATTGTGAATCCGGTGGGGGGTGAGGGGGGGAAACCAGAAAATAAAAAAATAAAAAAATTATTGCTTGTTTCATTCCGAATCTGGAAAACAAAATGAAAAAACTCACTGTTAGCAGATTACCTGCATAAGTCCACGGACTGAAAGCTTCAGTGATTTTAATGTTGTAAATGTTTACCTAAATCTTGTTAGTGTTTGCGTTAAAAGCAATCGATTCGTTATTCGAAGACCACGCATTTTGTCTGCACGTTTTATTCCCGACAAAACAAAACTTTCATTCAACTGAAATAGCCTGACCAACTCTGTACCTAGTCAACTGAAAGTATGTCGACGTGCCGATAGAAGAAGCAGGGAAAGTAACAAATAAACCTTACGATGACTCACTATTGCTTTCTTTATGTCATCTTCATTTCACCTTGTTTTGAGACAATTGCGTTTATTTTTTTTCATAGTAGAAAAGAAGGATATGTCACATTAAAATGACATTTTGCACGGTGAACTGTTCAATCAATCGGTCAATACCCTTTAGCTCCCCAAGAAACAAAAACCTTCCACAAACACATGTCAAGTAATCCTGTCACGTGCCATTAGTTCAAGCTCTTTAACACGTTTACCTCATCAATTTCACTTCTGTCTCCAGTTCTCTTCTCCATGTGTTTTTTGGTCTACCTCTGCCTCGTCACAGCTTTCTGTTAACAAGAAATTAGTCTAGTACTTTCAAGGATTTATCTAAAAACGATGGGAAGGTAATTGATGTAGAATACTAACGGTGCTTCAGAATAGTACTTTCTGATCGCAAGAATATCGTGAGGTTGTGATAAGGTAAACTGTAATAATGTAATAAGTGCTGGAACAAGTCAAGAGCTTCTCGTATCTTGGTCATATAATAACAGAAGTTAGCACATGTTAAATAAAAATCAAGAAGAGAATAGGAATGGTCAAAGCTACACTCAACAACATGAGACTTATACTGATATCTAAACAGTTAACTCACAAATTAAAACTGAGAATCATAAAATGTTATAATAATAATAATAATAATAATAGCCCCTTCAGTCATAACTGACTATGGGAATGCGCCCCTGAGGTGTGTTATGAGTAAATTCATAACAGGCTTTATCGCACTCAACATGGCTTTGTGTACATACTTCCTTGTTGATATGCGTCGCCCGGACAACTCCGGAAGTACGCTACATAGTCTGCCAATTTTGAGCAGACGATTCCTTGCCGGCTTCACGTCTCGAATTTGTGCCTGAAGTCGGTCTCTTTCGCTGTGTGTTCTCCATGTGAGAAAGACGTGTTTGACGAGCTCCAGAAAGTGTACTCTTGTTACAGAGTTTTATGAATTATATCAGCTAGGTCGTCCTACAGATGGAGTCTAGTCTTGATTATATTTAAACGGACAAGTCATTGCTGCATGGAGAGGAATGTGTGTAGAACTGTATATTAAATACTTCAGCAATACGCTTGTGACATCTTGTCCGTAGTCTACGTGACGTTAGACTGATTTTATGGACTGGTGAGAGATTTGCCACTGAGTAGTATATGGATGCATGCTATAAGGAGCCTCGTCTTATATTAAAATGAATGTTGTGAATTAACTTCAAACTGGCATTGTGCAGTTTTATGACTGTTGAAGTTTACCTACACGTTTTGCTAGGACTTATTAAAAAGTGGAACTTAAAGGCCTGACACCAAATATTATCCTAGACAGGCTGGAAGATCAATCCAGCTACTTGATGACTCTATAAATGAATCCGGCGTTGGAAGGATAGACCTAAACCATCTACCTAGAGATTTAAATTCCCAACATTTTAGAGGCAGCAAGCCGTTGATCGCCTAATCAGAGACTGTTCGTCAGCAATTTTGGCTATGCCATCGTGCTTCGTTCAAGTTTTTTAAAAATGGCGCATCTGTCGTCTGCTATAGTCTAAGAAGGCCGTAGGACAAGTTTGCTTTACAGTCCTTCATTTCTTCAAGTTTTTGAAAGAGCAGTTATGCAAGAAGATTGAACCTGCATCCTTGATGTATGAAATCATCATCCTTTTTGCCGGAGATGGCATACTTTTATGACTTCGATCAATCAAGTGGATTCTGAATCGAGTCATCTGTGGCAGCGTTGTGTAGACCTAGTGAGCGGTCTTTGTATCCTGTTCGCATCAGTGCTGGGAGAATCAAGCATTGGAACTAGGAAGATTTTGAGGCCTGGCATTCAGATAAGTCACATTTATGTTTCATACAGCGTGTGACTGAATTTTTTCTTTGTACCTTTCTTTTATGCTCCATCTTTAGCATCTTTATATTCTGCTATTATTGCAACAAGTTGGGTGAAATTGAGGTGATATTATAATTATTATAAATATTATTCACAAAGTAATAATATTATAAAATTTACTTTATTGATTGCTAATAAAAAGCACAATAAGAGTTAAACATGTCAACCTTAAAAGATTTAGTAAAGGTTGGAAAAGATTGTGGTCTGGAGGGTCAAGCCTTGCAAGAATATATAGACAAGGAAATCAGAAGACAAGAAGAATTGTTAGAAAAGAGAAGACAAGAAGAATTGTCAGAGAAAATAAGACAAGAAGAAAGAGAAAGAAGACAAGAAGAAGAGAAAAGAAGAGCAGAAGATTTAGCTCTTGAAAAGGAAAAATTAGCCTATGCTCAAGCTGAGTTAAAACCAGCTCATGAAATCAAATTAGCTGAGATTGAACTTGAGAAATTAAGATTGCAACAACCTCATATGAATATCAGGAATGTTGATGATGATAGAAAAGATCATGGCAAATATGTCACGGTAAATTTACCAAAATTTAACTCTTCTATAGACGATATCCAATGCTTTCTGAATAGATTTGAAACATATTGTCATGAGCTTAATATCGATAAAGCTGCATGGCCTAGTAGGCTCATGAACTTATTGGTTGGAGATGCTTTTACGGTTGTTTGCACAATGGATGATCAGTCAAGAAATGATTATGATGCTGTTAAAATATTGTTACTTAAGAAGTTTCAATTGCATGAAGATGGCTATAGGCTAAACTTTAAATCACTAGTGCCTGAGTCAGCTAAAGACTTTACAGAATTTATTGCCTCAATAAAAATGTACTTTGCTAGATGGATTCATCTTGCGAAGATTGAGAAGACATTTGAGGGGTTATCTGACCTAATCCTCAGAGATAAGGTTTCATCCTCCATTAGTGGAGATTTTTTATCCTTTTTACAGGAAAGAAAACCAGATAAATTGTCTGTGTGTGAAACCTTAGGAAGACATTACCAGGTTGCACACCCAAACAAGAATTTAAGCAGAGAGAATATTAGGGATTCTCTTCCTGCAGCTTCAGCCAGGGTGATGAATTTTAACAATGCTAGGCAGAGATCCAATAGCATTGACAGAAATTATAGATTCAATCAAAATGTTCAATATGGTAACCATAGAGGCATATATAACTTTGATAAGAAATCTCAACAGCCTCAGAGATATAATAACTACAATAATAACAATGATTATTTTGGACCTCAATCATCTTACAGACAAACTGATTACCAGAATAGTGGAGGTTTTAATACCAAATAAAACAGAGGTAATAGGTCATTCTACAGAAATAATGATAATTACTCAAACAATAGAGGTTCTTTTCAGAACAATAATTATCGACAGGCAAGAAACGCAGAACGTGGTAATGTTGTCGTAGAGGTTCATAACAGTAATGCAAATCAAAACAATGTGCCTATTGCTCACGCAAATGCTTGCAGTGTTGATTTAGCTAAAAGTATTAACTGTACTCAATGCAGTTTTTTGTTTCAGCCACAGAGAGTATCGAGACCTTTGTGTGGACACCCTTTGCATGTAATGTCCTCTGTTGAAAACACAGGTTCCTTGGTACTGGATAGGGGTTTTGTTAATAATAAATTAGTTCTCTGTTGCGTGACACAAGGGCAACTACTATTGGTATTCAAAGATCGATGGTGGACCCATCAGATTTCACTGGAAATGAAGTTAAGTGTATTACTTTTGGTGGAACGGTAGAATACTATCCCACAGCGGAAGTATTTCTGGATACACCGTATTTCACTGGTAGAGTGCTTGCATGTCTGTTAAACAAACCAATTGCTGGGATTATACTTGGTAACATCCTAGGGATTCATGAATGTTCCAGACAAGACATTCATAAGTGGGAGAAAGAGCACTTAATAACGGCTAATGCTTCTAGAGCACAAGCTCGTGAGGAAAGGTTGAATCATATTGGTGATGATATTATTTTAGAGGAAGTTACCAATGATGATGAACTCATAAGTGATGTCATGAGTGATGATAATGATGACATTAATAATGATGAGGGTAATGTTGATGATCAGATTACTCTTGATGATGAAGATGATGACTTACACATTGAATTGATTGGGAAAGAATCTTTTATTCAAAAACAAAGAGAAGATGACTCTTTAAAAAAAGTTTTAAGTTGGTTACAACAAGTAAGGTAATTACTGATGATAAAGTAAAACATTGGTATACCTTAAATACTGAAATTTTGGTGAGGAATTTTCAAGATAGCAATTCGGTTAAGAAACAAATAATGGTTCCGATTTGTTATAGACCAGTGGTGCTACGACATGCGCACGATATAAGTGCTGCAGGTCATTTGAGAATCGCAAGAACTAAACAGAGAGTTTTGTCTCAGTTCTTTTGGCCTGGTGTGACCAAAGATGTCGAGGTCTTTTGTCGCACTTGCTTAGTTTGCCAGAGTGTCGCATCTAAAACGCCTGGTCATAATGCACCCGATCAAGCAGCAGACATATTCTTGCGTCTATTCGCAAAGATTATCGACTTTATTGGTCCTATAAAAGTCACTTCAGCTAGGGGTCATAGATTTGTATTAACGTGTATTGATATGTGTACTCGTTGGCCCGAGGCTATTCCATTGAAGAATATTTCCAGTGACGATATAGCGGATGCTCTATTTTTAGTTTTCACTAGACTGCGTTTTTCCGAAAACATACAGTCTGATAATGTTTCGCAATTTGTGTCAGAGGCCATGAAAAAAGTTATGAACATCTTTGGTATTGAAAGATCACTCAGTTCATTATATCACGCTCAAGCGTGTGGTAAAGTAGAAAGATTTAACAGGAAATTAAAACAAATGCTTGATGGAGTCACAGCTAAATATCCGAAAGAATGGGATCGTATCTTACCAATTGTTCTCTTCGCTTACCGAGAAATTCCCAATTCTAGTACCAAATTTTCTCCTTTTGAGTTAGTTTATGGTGCAAAGCAACGGGGTCCCATGGCTATATTAAATCAACTACTGATTAGTACTGATATGAACGAGGAGGCTCAATCATCTTATCAATACGTCGTAAATTTAAGGCGTAAAATTATTGACGCATGCCAAATAGCAGTGCAGTCATCGGAAAGGGCAAAATCAAAGGCTCGACTGTTTTTTTTAAATAAAAACCGGAAACTGCGCCAGTTGTGGTCAGGAGATCAAGATTTTGTCTTGCTTCCTAACAAGGAAAATAGATTGTTAATTTCTTGGAAGGGTCCTTACAAAATTATAAACAAATTATCAGATGTCGACTATGTGGTTGATGTGAAAGGTAAGGAAAACATTTTTCACATAAGTATGTTACAACAATTTCACACTAGACCACCACATCTACGTCATATCTTTGAACCTATTGACGAATATATTGATCGTCGTTCTTCCTTAGCTGTAATTCAGGAAGAAATTTCTGACTTTGATGATGATGGTGAACCTATTCTGTCTTTACCAGATATTCATTTGTTAGCGACTGAATCTTGGAAAGATGTTTCCATTGATCCGACATTAAATTCTAATCAGAAGGATCAGATTTCTAAATTGCTTCAGTCATTTTCAGATGTGCTCACGGATATTCCTGGGCATACTGATGTCATTGAACATGATATCATTTTAACGGATTTCAGGCCTATTAAACTGAAACCGTACCCTATTCCTATCCATTTGCAATCTCAAGTGCAAGATGAGATAAAACAAATGATTAGTTTAAACATCATAGAACCTTCCAATTCACCATATAGCTGTTAATGGTGTTAATTAGAAAAAAAGGACAAATCTATAAGAATTTGTATTGATTATAGACGGTTAAACGCAGTATCCGTCCGAGATGCGGAACCTCTTCCCGTCCTTGAGTCACTTCTTGACAGACTGTCTACTGATACTTACTTTACTAAATTTGACTTATCAAAGGGATACTGGCAGGTTCCTTTATCTGATAAATCTAAACCGTACACAGCTTTCACTACACCGTTAGGTTTATTTCAGTTTAACTATATGTCTTTTGGTCTTGTTAATGCTCCTGCGACTTTTGTGCGCATGTTGCGGAGACTATTTTCTAATCGGGAGGACTTGATTACCTACATAGACGATATCTGTCTATTCCATCAGTCTTGTAATGATCATGTCCATGGTATTCATTCCTTATTAGATACTTTACGACGTCATAACATTACAGCTCGACCGTCTAAAACGAAAATAGGTTTTTCGGAAATTACCTTTCTCGGTCATAAGGTAGGAGGTGGGGGTCTTAAAACCTGAAGATTCCACGGTCTCCAAAATTCTTAATCTAGATATCCCATGAACAAAAAAAACAAGTTCGTAGCCTTTTGAGATTAATAAACTTTTACAGGAGATTTTTACCTAATTTTTTCTGATTTAACTTCAGTGTTGTCTGCGTTGTTGAAGAAAGACGCGGCAAAGAAAATAAATTGGTTATATGCGTGTAATGATGCATTGAACGTGATTAAACATGCCTTCTCGAAATCTCCTATATTACGTTTGCCTGATGTTCGACTACCTTTCATTCTCAGGGTAGACGGCAGCGATGTCGGAATTGGTGGATCACAAATGCAGGAGTTTCCGGGCCACATGCATCCCATTATGTATGTGAGCCTGAAGCTTACCACCACAGAACAAAAGTACCCAATTGTGGAGCGAGAGCTGCTCGCAAGTGTGTTTTCCTTCAAAAAGCTACAACGCTACCTCTTGGGAGCGCACTTCAATCTTGAAACAGATCAACGGGCCTTGGGTTACTTACAGACAGCTCGTTTTACTAATCCAAAGGCAGCTAGAGCCAGCCTGGCGTTACAATCATACGACTACAGCATCAGAGCAATTAAAGGAAATATCAACGTCGTCGCCGGCGTCCATTGCAGAAGCATCAAAGACACTCCATTATCCCTTGGAGTCACAGGTTCTAATAAACAACATAATGCTGTGTAGTCAAGATATCTGCAGTCACAGAGCCAACGCTCAAAACATGCCGCATCAAGAACATTGTAATCCGATGAAATCACCATATTGTACTTTCTTACGGTGATATTACAGAAGTACCACCCGCACAACAACATGATGATGCTTAATGATAGATCACTTCAGGGCTTGTGACATTTCATCTTACTCCGGACAGTGCATGGACACAGCATACATCGATCCTTAATTGCGCATTTTATTCACTGTGTGTCAAGAAAAGATTTTGTGCAAATGATTCCAGTCGTTCAATTCGGAACATTTTTGAAATTACACACACTGACATTCAAAAGACGTTACGTGCTTTTATCAAGGGAGACAACAAATTAATTGAAACTCATACCAAGATTTCAAGGGAATTAATCATGGAATTATATACTCAACTCTTCTTTATGATCTCACTTCAAAGTCCGCAGTCGTATGAACTTGGTGTCTGATAATATTTAATAGACAACAATCATGGACACATTCAAGATAGAATTGCTACATGAAACCTTAAGCCCTATAGGATTGTGTGCACGGAATGGACTTGACATTATCGGATATGATAGTTTTTTTTTTCCTTACAGGAGTGGAAATGACATATTAACTGTCTATACAAATTTACTTTTAACAAAACAGAATGGTACTTCAACATTTATGTGTTAGATATTTGAGCGCTTTGTACGCTATTATAAGGTTAATTCGTGATTCGTTGATCATATTATTTATATGATACAATTTGACATACCATTCACTACCACACAAATCTTTATGTATTTGACAATGTGTCGCAGTCAAGCATTTTATATGTGTCAAGTGTCTGTATTATGTTTTCTCTGATCTAATATAATTATTACATACACTTAGCATTAATGTTAATTTTAATTGACATTTATTGACTAGGTGACATGACTATGAACAGTAGGTGTTCTCTGACATACGGAATGTGAGAATGCATGGCATATCATTATCAATGTTTTATGTTGACTGACGTTTGCTACAGTACCTCATTATTATGTGAAAATGCTTAGCGCTATTTGTAGACAGAGTATGAGCATTGATGTTACATTTCCACACCATGTGTGTTAAATCGCCTACATTACGGCGCAAACATAGGTCTATGCATGGTCATAGCAACAGTGACATATGATGTTACTTTTTGCTCACCTTAGTGGCGTTTCCTCATATCGCAATAAAGTCAACTTCGTTGCCATTATTGACCGGAAGGGGGAGGGGGGAGGAGTAGTTGTTATGAGTAAATTCATAACAGCCTTTATCGCACTCAACATGGCTTTGTGTACATACTTCCTTGTTGATATGCGTCGCCCGGACAACTCCGGAAGTACGTTACATAGTCTGCCAATTTTGAGCAGACGATTTCTTGCCGGCTTCACGTCTCGAATTTGAGCCTGAAGTCAGTCTCTTTCGTGTGTGTTCTCCATGTGAGAAAGACGTGTTTGACGAGCTCCAGAAAGTGTACTCTTGTTACAGAGTTTTATGAATTATATCAGCTAGGTCGTCCTACAGATGGAGTCTAGTCTTGATTATATTTAAACTGACAAGTCATTGCTGTATGAAGAGGAATGTGTGTGGAACTTTATATTAAATACTTCAGCAATACGCTTGTGACATCTTGTCCGTAGTCTACGTGACGTTAGACTGATTTTATGGACTGGTGAGAGATTTGCCACTGAATATTATATGGATGCATGCTATAAGGAGCCTCGTCTTATATTAAAATAAATGCTGTGTTTCACCGTCAAACTGGCATTGTGCAGTTTTATGACTGTTGAGGTTTACCTACACGTTTTGCTAGGACTTATTAAAAAGTGGAACTTGAAGGCCTGGCACCAAATATTACCCTAGACAGGCTGGAAGATCAATCCAGCTACTTGATGACTCTATAAATGAATCCGGCGTTGGGAGGATAGACCTAAACCATCTACCTACAGATTTAAATTCCCAACAAGGTGACAGCCTCAGCTGTTTATTTTGCTGATGCTCTTTCCGGTGTTTTCTCCTATCTTCGGCTTGTTGTGTGAGCTTCTTTTCCCCCAATCTGAGGTGGCGCCGTAAATAGCCCCGCCACTTGGTGCGATCGGCAGCTTCATCCTCCCATGTTGCTGGATCCATGTCCAGTGCCCTCATATCTCTCTTGCATACATCTTTCAACCACAGCTGCGGTCGCCCAACTTTTCTTTTGCCATCTGCTAGTTGCCCGTAGAATATATCTTTCGGGATGCGACCATCTTCTATGCGGCGGACATGGCCAAGCCAGCGTAGTCTGCGTTGTATAAGCAGTGTATACATGCTTTGAAGGCCAGCACGTGACAACACCTCGACATTTGTCACTTTATCTTTCCACGAGATGCCGAGGATGTGGCGTAAATGGAAGGTATTGAGCATTTTTTCTTGCTTAGCATAAGTTGTCCCAATTTCGCTGACATATAGGAGAGTGCTGGTGACGTAGGCCTTGGTCTTCGTTGTGAGTTTGGAGTTTCCCCAAACACGCGATGTGAGGCGGGCACAGGTAGCTGCAGCTTTGCCAATGCGGCTGTCAATTTCTGTGTCCAGTGAGAGTTTGTCATTGATTGTAGTCCCCAGGTATGTGAAGTGATGCAGCACTGCCAATTCAAAGTTATCGATAGTGATGACCGGTGGAGCACCCGCATCCTGACTCAGCACATTCGTTTTCTTTAGACTTATTGTGAGTCCAAAGTCCTTGTATGCTTGGGTGAAGCGATTCATCAAGCTCTGAAGCTCCTGTTGGCTTTGAGTGACGACTGCAGCGTCATCGGCGAACAACAAGTCCCTTATGGTGACCCTTCTGATTTGTGCCTTCAGCTTGAAAGATTAAACAAACTGCCATCTGACCAAGTGTGAAGGCATATTCCTTCAGCTGCACCTCTGAATGTATGTTTCAGGAGTAAGGCAAAGAAGATCCCGAAGAGGGTCGGAGCCAGAACACAGCCTTGTTTAACGCCACTTCGTATGTCAAAGGGTTGTGATGTGCTTCCAGCATATTGGACTGTTCCCTTCATGTCGTCATGGAATGACTTGATCATTTCCAGCAATTTAGCAGGGCAGCGTATTTCAAGAGGATTTTGAAGTCCATCCCTACTAACCAAGTCAAATGCTTTTATGGGGTCTATAAAGGCGATTTACAAGGGCCTTTTCTGCTCTCTTGATTTGTCCTGAAGCTGGCGGAGAGAAAAGACCATGTCTGTTATTGATCTACCAGCTCGGAATCCACACCGTGACTCTGGATATATGTGCTCAGCTAACTCGTGTAGTCGCATTAAGATGACTCTGGCAAAAACCTTACCAACAATACTAAGGAAAGAGATGCATCTGTAGTTATTGCAATCACTTCTGTCTCCTTTATTTTTGTACAGTGTTACAATTTTGGCATCTCGCATGTCTTGAGGAATAGTTGTCTCTTCCCAGCACTGGCACAACACCATTTGCAGGGGATGTAATAGCGTGCCTCTTACAGCATTTGATTAAATCAGGAGGAATCCCATCACTGCATGGTACTTTGCCAGAGGCCAAGCTGTCAATGGCCAAAGCTACATTCAGCAACATGAGACTAATACTGACATCTAAACAGTTAACTCACAAATTAAAACTGAGAATCATATATATATATATATATATATATATATATATATATATATATATATATATATATATATATATATATATATATATATATATATATATATATATATATATATATATATATTTATTTATTTATTTATTTATTTATTTATTTATTTATTTATATATAAAGAACGAATTGAGACTCTTGAAATGTGGATAAATAGAAAAATGAGGCACAACCTAAGGAAAGAGAAGAAAACAAATAAGGAGGTCCTTGAAAATCTAGGAATAAAAAGTGAACTAATGAAGGAGATCAAAATTAGGCAGGTAAAATATTTTGGCCACATAAAAAGGCATAACACCTTACAGAAAACCATAATAGAAGGAGGAGGTGAAGGCAAACGTGCAAGGGGAAGACAGCGCTATAAGTGGGAAGATAATATCAAGAGAAGGACAGGAAAGAGTCTATCAGAGTGCACCACCAAGACAAGAGACAGAAGACGTTGGAGATCCATTACAGCCAACCTACGTTGTGGAGATGGCAGCTGATGATGATGATGATTGTAGTGAAAAAAAATTCTAATACCCATATATAAATTGGAACAAAACTGGAAAATTAGAACATAAATGTAAAGCCGAACGAAATAAAATGAAAGAAAGAAGAATGGTGAAAGACCAGTACTTTCCCAATAGCGTACGCCTGCGTTGTAGAGCGCCATGAGGGCTGAACAAGAGATCCCCTTTTTCTACTTCGTCTGCATAAACTCTACGTAAAGCCTACACGCGAATCACAGGCGTTTCTAAAAATAAAACTGGTACTGTATTTCTTAGACGACCTTGATAGGCACACTGCATAATGACCTAGATACAAATACTACCATTAATGAAATTATACACACAAAGTTAACCTAGAAAGACAGACGGGCTAAGCAGAGACGAGGAAGGATAGACGGAGCGAAGCAATAATACTACGTCGTCTCGCGATTAAAAAGTGAACGCCAATCACACGCGAAACGCATGAAGGCCTGATTTTTTCAAATAAACAGTGATAAAAAACACTAACGATACGAGGTTAGGTTTTGAAAACAGGTTTAAAGTCTTATTGGGAAACCTGACATTCTACTGTTTTATGTCTAAGCTCCTGACATTAGTCTGACAGTACAGAAGACATCCCATAGTATGGAGGTGAACAGGTGGTAACAGCAAAGTCCCGACTATCATAGAAAAATACATATTTTGAACGAAGCCACTTAACCCCATTAAACTTATATATTCTTGTACCTTAGGACTTGCTGACAAAGAATATGTTATGTGTTACGCAAATAGTCTATTAATTAACAAATTATAGCCAAAATACTACAGTGGGGTTGACTGACAGCACAAGATCATATCTGCTTATTTTTTTTAATGGCATGTTTGGAAAACACTGCTTTGGGGGAAATGAGGCCGACAAGTTAGATACGATTTGATTGGCTGTGGTAAAATGTAAGGCGAAACCTTATTGGTCTAACTGCAAATACAAATATTGTTGTTAATGGCAACTTATAGGCTGGATAGTTTTTTTTCAAAGGCTCATGTAAACATGGCCTGATTGGTTAGAACGTTAGATATGGTCAAATAGAAGCGTCAGTTCACTGCCATTTTTGAAAATAAATCTTGTGAAAATCAAGTACGTTGAGAGCAGGCTAAGAAATTTCTAATAAAGGAAAAGCATGGACAAAGGCAGATCAAAATTGTGCCAGAATTCATCGCCAGTCAACGTTACTTGTTTAATATTTCCTTGAATTGTGGTAAGCTAGACATATTTAATATATTTTATATGAAAATTGAATGTGAAATGATAAATTATGTCTGTATGTGTGTGGTTCATTAGAAAACATGAGGCAAAGCCTAGATATTGCTCCATCTTGTAAAGATTGTCAGAGAGGAGTATAACTGCCTAAACAGATAGATATATTGGATTGCCATATGTAACATGACACCTATCCTATTGTATAGAAGGGATTAACGCTGGAATTGCAGAGGCGTTGTAACCATTAGGGAGAGGAATACTGGTGTATATTGTCACATGAAAAGCTAGCAGTTGGCCTACAGCTCTGAACTTTATGTTTGTACTGTCTTGTACGCCAGTGTGGAAATATATTATATATTAGTTATGAAGAAGGAGGCACAACCTTCTTATTTCAGGGACCGTGGTACTGATGTTAATATAGCAGCACATGGTCTGAGCCTTGCTTGATCCAGAACTCTGGCAGCAGACTCCTTGCCCAAGATATCGGCCATTGTGGGTTTTTCTAGCAAACTAAGAAGCAAGCGAGCAGAGGATACAGTTGTCCTGCAGCCGCCATTTGAGATAAGAAATTATCAGCATGAGACGCTCACCCTTGTATAACCCACCCCAATTGAACTTACATAAATAGTCCAAGAGGGACAGTAATTGTTTTAAAAAGTAAAAGAATCTGTGAATCCTTTAATATTATTTCCACCAGTAACAAACACATGAAGTCGTGATGACAACCAACAACCTAGCTCAAACAGCCAGTATTGCCTCATAATACTATTTCACAACATTACACTCATATTATAATAATATTATATGTCGGGACAAAGATCCTTTGTATAAAATTTTGTACATAAACATTGTGTTTACATTTGATTGTGATTCCTGATTCACTGTGTAGTAGGATCAGGATATCTATTTATTGAAAAACATTCAATACATTTGTTAAAATTTAACCCTTGACTTAATAAGATAATCTTTAGAGTGTTAGTTGTTTGTGACTGTCATATTGTTGTCAATTTGTTGAGAATCTTAATTTAGGTGTTTATCTGTCTGTTGGTTGTTGTGAATTACACTACATCACTATCATAACCATAGACATTAAACGTAGTCATCACTAAATTCAAGAATAAGTCTGATTGAGGTCTAAATGTGGTAGCAAGTAAGGTCATCTGTAACATACCACACTTATTAGATACAGATACCTTCACAGGTGATCTCAGTCAGTACACTAAGTCCCCTATAACTATATTATATAATCCCAACTTACCACAATGATGATGAACTTAAACCCATATCCAGGACAATAATTAATAAAGGTTATGCACCTCCAGATACTACTGTTGAGCATAGACACAAGGCATCTACTTATTCTTTCGATCTCCAGAGTTTTGGTGTTTTCACTTTTTACCCTGGTGTATTTGGGGGTTTTATAAATTCAACATTGGTAAAGTAGGTAAAACATACTAGACCAACTAAATGGCGGGTTATGCAATGTAGCGAGTTGGGTTGTCATCTACCATAGAGGCAGTGGGTTTTTGGTCGAGTCTTGTAATCCTAATCAAGGAGTTTTTGCTTTTATTTTAATGTTTTATACTCAGTTCTCTCTTTCTGTCCGTTCATTTTTTTTGTCTGTCCAAGATAAAGAGTGAAAACTCAAAACTTTGGGAATCAAGAACAAGATGGAGGTCACCATAATTATTTGTCCTTTATGTTTATCTCGTTTTGTCCTTCTTTCATTTTGGAATAGTGTCTCAAATGTCCATATTTTCAGGGTCTTTCTTTCCAGTGGAGTTATATCTACTGCTTGCCTTATACGTCTCTCTTTTTTCATGTAGAGTACGTCACTGATTCGTGACGTCTACTTCATGTAATCTGGAGACCCTTTATTCCCGTTTAATCGGGCATTCCTCTCTTTCTTACCATCTTTTCTCATTTTACTTAATATGCACTTTGATGTTTTTGTGGGGCGTAAAATGTCTACAGGATGCAGTAGTTGGACCCACTCCCAACCCTTCTTAGTAGCCTCTTATTACATGCGTGGTAAGTTACAGAGTTACTATTCTTTGCTCCAATTTCAGTCTCTGGTTACACACTGGTGAACAATGCGGAACTGATGACAAGAACCAGAGAAGAGCCAGTGTAGCAGGAAATGCAAGGAAGACACTGTCAATAGACACGACACACACAGAGACAACCTGTTGAGAGGAATACAAAGCAGCCGTTGTTCAAGACACATAGAATCAGATCGAAGAATAGATAGAGAAAATAGCTAGAGACAAAAGTAATAATGCAGAAGAAGACATGGAAAGACCTGGAGCTGATGGCACGAGACAGGAGGTCGTGGCATGTGTTTTTTCGAAGGCCTATGCTCCTTAGAGAGCGTGACGTGACTGTCTTCCCTGCTCGGCAGAAGTGTTCCAACAATGGCCGAACTGAGTATAATGATGAGGGTCTTCGAAGGTATAAACATTCGCTCAAGATTTCTCTTGGCAGAGAAAAAAATAGAAAACAGGCGCAGAGTAATGTCTCTAGGGCTAGTCTCTTCTATTCTTAGAATTCATGTCCAGTCCTATGGCCTGTCCTATATTTGGGTCCTAATATTCCGTGTTCCTGGCTGTCTATGATTTTTTTCTCGACGACATTGGAAGCCAGTGAAGTAGTCCTACAATGCTGTAGCATATGAGCGAAATTTTCAGCCTACGCGCCGAGGTTGCTGCTTGGAGGCTGCTCCATTCAGGAGCAGTTTATCTTAACGTCTCAAATGTCAAACTAATTGCAAATAAGTGTCTGATTTTGGTAAAGGTCTATTTCCCTATTACCCACCTCTCATGTAGAATATTACTACATGACAACATAAGATAATGTGTGATTTTCAAACTCCATTACCATAAATGATGTTGCCACTTCCATGGGTATTTGTCATGTTTACAACTCACTTCTTCACAGATCTAACATTATAATCTCTCTAAGATGTTATTTTCTTGTAACTGTTTATTACAAGAAAGTCCATCTCCCGGAAGTACTACATCACTGTCCGTATCTTAGTCTTTACCAAGATTGCTATCTTCCTACATCCAACTGAGAGCGATTGCGTATTTGTGCACGCCATGTTTGCACACAAGCCCCTTATCATGCTACGACATAGTTTCGTGTATCTTGTTAGACAAAACGTCGGGGTTAACAATAGGAATGTCACTCAGTGTAGATTCTTAGTCCGTCTGGAGCTGACGATATGCTAAACGTTAATATGGCAAGTTCACACCTTCGCTATGCGTCGCTGTAACAAAGGAGAAAATAACGAAAAGAGAGGGGTGGGAGAGGTGTGACAAGATGTGATAAGAAAACCTTGCACGATGAAAGCTAAAACAACGAATACTAGAAGAATTAGCGCGTAAAACTTCAGATAATACTGCCGGAGAGGAATGAAGACCCCAAAAAGAGAATGAACGTATTTCGTGACAGAGAGCTACAAAATATTGAAAGCTAAAACAACGAATACTAGAAGAATTAGCACGTAAAACTACAGATAATACAGCCGGAGAGAAATGAAGACCCCAAAAAGAGAATGAACATATTTCGTGACAGAGAGCTAAAAAATATTGATGATGATTATGCCAAGGTATAGACCAAGTATAGTCTGGTAATTCCCTCTTTGAGACATATATAATGGGACTGAAGAAGACGTATAAAGACCGAGAATAGTCTGATAATTCCCTCTTTGTTTGAGACAAAAATGTTGGGGCTGAAGAAGACGTATAAAGACCGAGTATAGTCTGGTAATTCCCTCTTTGTTTGAGAGAAATATGTTGGGACTGAAGAAGACGTATAAAGACCGAGTATAGTCTGGTAATTCCCTCTTTGAGACAAATATGTTGGGACTGAAGAAGACGTATAAAGACCTTAAGATGATGGGACGGGACAGGAAGCCTTGGCATTCGTTTGTTGAAAGCCTGAGATTTTTGAGAAGGTAAAGGATGATGATGATAATGTTTATTAAATATTGCCTTTAAGATTCTAAAAGTGTGTTTTCTACCTTCCCTGCTACATATACGAGAATGATACTTATGAATGCTTAATACGGTTAAATAGTTTGTAATTTCAAGCCGTAGATGATATGCCTCCGTCTGGTTTGAAGGACTATCTTCATTGCACACGAACTACTCCATCATTGCTCCGATCTCCCCCCTTAGATCGCACAAGGAGGATTTCAGCACAGTGCACGAACTCCGTAGCACCGGCGAGAATCCCAATGTGTGTATACATGAATCAAACATTCTATAAATATTTTTGTTGCGGTACCTCTAGAACTCGAGACGGACATCATACCTTTTACCCACGCCGACCCCCAATGTGCATCTGTGAGGATATCAGTTGTGTCCTTTTACATCACTTTCGTTCTCTCTTGCATTATCAACTTATTTCTTCGTTTTCCTCACTCGTCGCCCTATTATTTGGCATTTTTTATGTACCTACATTTTTGCCTATTCACTCCCAGACTTGTTTACGTTTCACCATGTGAATCGTAGTATTACAAGGCTAATTAGACCGGCTGGCAGATTATAATTTTACCGCCCAATGTGGTGTTATGCAGACGGTCACAGGTAATCATTTTTGACACAAGGTGGTTTCGCACGACGATGGAAAGAAAGCCAGATTGTCTGTCTAAGAAATCCGTCTGGTGATAATAAGGTAATCGCTTCCAATGGTCCGTCTTTGTACCAATAGTACAGATAACCGGTCGGAGGAGACAATATTGGCGGAAGGAATTAGTCAGGATATGAGTTCACAGATGTGTTTGTAAGTTTGTACAAATGCAATTAGAAGTATTACGGCCTTATATTGAAAACATAGGTCATTAGTTTACATTTTAAAGGATAATTTTAAACAAGAGGGGAGAATTAGATTAATACTCAACTACCAAGCTTATCATTGGCTTCATTTGAGAGCTAAAAATAAACATTAGCTCTCATTGGCAAGTTTGTTGAAAATACCATATGGGACTTGGCGCGGAAAATAAGAGATATAAACTAGCAAAGTCTGAGACACAAATCAGACTGCATTTTCAACAACGTCAAGTAACAACTCCCCGGAACCAGAGAAAAGGATCGGACAAAGATTCTAACATTAAAAGGGACCAGATCAAAGTATTTGGGTGTCTTTATAACTTAAAAGATAACCCGCAATTTTAAATACAAAGACTGGAGACTTACGGAATCAGACGCACAAGTCATAAGAGGAATACTAAAAATACCCAGACCAAGTGTTCGAAGCATCGAATCAGCGTTGCTGTGTCCATTCTACTGTGCCAGGAGATTATAGACCCTTTTTGGGGTAAGTTGTGAACATTTATTTTACAAAGTGAATGTGACATGTTACGTGCTACGTGGTTATACAAGTCGTACGAGGCTGGCAACCTCAACATATGAAAATATTACATCCATAAACCACTATAGCAAGCGCTAGTGATTGCTTCTTGCTAGTCGTACAGAAAACCGACAGCAGAAGTGACCCCAGACTCCGAATGGAGCAGTGAGTAAGTGAGTGATAATTACATCACAGATTCATAGAGTGTAGTATCATTTTGTAAGAGATATGTAACTTGATAATGTTAATTCAGACACAAGCCATTGCACTCGCGTTGTCCAGACACATTTTCCCCATTAAAGTACCCAGAAGAATAGCGGTAGTTTCTAATCATATTCCTCGAGTTATGCTGTGTATACTCAAAGAATATAATTATTCAGAGAGGCTAACATTGGTGGGTGAACAGCGATACAATGCGCCAGTTAATCTTCAGACAACAAATGTACTTAGCAAAGACATTAGTTCTTTTAGTTTTCCTAAAGTTCGTGGTACGAGACTACATTACTGTTCGTGGTACGAGACCAGTTTCAAGTAAGAGTCTTCGCCACTATCTTGTGATTCAAGAACTGGGTTCGACACTAACCACCTACATTGGACGAGCTATGAAGAAACCTACCTTGGCATTAGGAGTGAAGTTCCTCTAGATACCTCTAAAGAAGTGCCCTCATCTCAAAAGACTTGACAAAACAACAGCTGCAGTATCAACAAGAATTAAGAGCTTATTAAAAGGCGAAAGCAACGGACAGTAACATTCCCCTATCAAGTCTCTATGAAGACAAAACTTTTACTAAATTTCACCCATCTTTTCATATTATTTTAAACTGTTAAAGAATAATTGATTATTAAATTTGTTATATGCTATTTTACAAATTCATATTTGATTCAGTTACTACAGATATGAAAGAAAGCGTATAATCCAGAGTCTTTTATATATATAAATACATACATACATACATACATACATACATACATACATACATACATGTACGCACGCACGCACGCACGCACGCACGCACGCACGCACACATATATATATATGTAAATGTGACAGTGCAGGGTCTGCTGATTTTCTATTAACTAGGTGGACTGAGGCAGGCCTAGTTTAACCCTATTCGACTTGTCTGTCTAGTTCTTCTGCTTCTCTTCCAAGTGAGACTATCTCTCTTACTGGCCCTTTCCGCCAGAGGTGGATGTTCTTGGATGAGATGTGGTTCGTCTTCCTTCTTACCAGGCTTCGTTCTTCCCTCCTAGTTGTTGTTTAGCGACTGATTCGTATTAGTGGCTTTACTCCCTTGAGTATTTGTGCTTACCCCTTTCTCATACTTCTACTCTTCAATCTTCTCACATATCAAGGCTACGTAAGTGAGGTAAGTCGACATAAAACAGTTTATTTACATAATTTAAGATCCATGAACTTCCATCAATAATTCATCGGACAAATCTCTCCCATTAAAAAGTCTTAAGGCCTACTACTCTGTTGAATCAACTATTTCAGAGTATTTATCTTTGCATCTCCCGTGGGATCTCATACTAGTCTATGTGCATAGTTCGCCTAAATTCTTTCTCTTCTATCTCAACTGAGTCATCTTTGACTCCCTCAAGTACATCATTCTTATATCATAATTTACACCTGCAAAAAATTATCAACCAATATCAAATACTCCTGTGGCAGCCTCGATACTTACGCTGACATGAGAGAGCGCATTATCTCCATCAATGGGAGTCAGTGTAGTTCAAAACTCTTTACTTATTTACTCTTGGTTGTGGAAATGTTTCTTTTGTATTATATACCAGACATATTTGCCTTTCCTGGCTTTTTACTCAACCAAAGTTAACCACTTTGTCTTAGCCGAGCATCCACTGTAATATTTTCTCCTGATGATTGCTCCCTCAAATATGAGCAACATTATCTTCAACTAATGTATTTACAGTATTTCTGAGAAACATTCTCTCTATTCATATAGTTCAGACATAATATAGTTCGTCTTCAATGTTCTCTCTTGTTGACAGCTCCCTTAAATATGAGCAGCATTATCTTTTAGATACTATGTTGACTAAGATTCTGCATTAGGTTCTTCTTTTCATCTTGCATAATATAACAAATGTCAAAAGTCAATCTTACCCTCAAGCAGAATTCCATTACTTATCACATCCTACTATCATCTCTACTCTAGCCCTAGACTTATAACACAGTTCATTCTCTTATCCTCATAAATATATGTATGTATGCATTTGTATATATATATATATATATATATATATATATATATATATATATATATATATATATATATATATATATATATATATATGTATATATATATATATATATATATATATATATATATATATATATATATATATATACATCTATAAAGCCAAATAAATAATAAGAGGAATTTCGCTGAATTAAATCAGCTGGGGGCTTTAACGAGCTAACATTAAGAATTGCATAACCATCTTCATAAAAGGCGGCTGGTCAGATACTACAGTTAACATTGCTTCGCCTCATGCAGCATTCTACTTAACATCTGAAATATATCATGAAAACTCACTTGAGGTAGAAGTATCCTTATCCTTCTATCTACAACTCTGCCAAGAGTAATCTTATGCGAAGGTAAACACCCGTGAAGACCCACATTAGTTACTCTTGAGTTTTGGCTACTGGTGGACCACTTCTGCAGAGCAAAGCGGGGGCAACCCGTGACAGTCTCCATATATATGAAGTTGTCATTTTAAATTTTCATTTGCTTTTTTCTGCATAGTTTTCACTAAAAAGACATCATTACAGGTGAAAATCGCGGCATTATTCAAATAGTCACGCTTCAGGCAAAGAAAAAAAAAAAAAGGTAAAGGAACCCGTTACACGCCCATTGAGGCATATTGGGAATATGGTGTTAGGCCCATATTATCTTGACCGTCGGCACACGAGGGGTGATGTGGTCGGCATCACGCCGGCCGCCTTAACCTTCCCAGAGTAGCTCTGGTACCCATTTGGGGCTGGGTCGACCCAGGAGCCGTTTGTGGCCTAAAAATTTTCCGCCTCACCTGGGGATCGAACCATAGACCACTGCGCTAGGAAGCCAGTGCACTAACCCCTATGCTACCGCGGTCAGGCAAAGAAAACATCACGCTAATGACAACGCTGAAGGTACTGTTGTACTCGTACAACCCAAATTATAACAAGTAGACGTCTGGATGTGAAGACAGCCGTCTAGAAGACATTTCTCAAACTATTTGTAAATTTATTTCCAGACGAAAATATTTCTTTTTCTATGCCTACGGATATCATTATCCTAGCAAACGTTGTTCCAGGCTTAGACAAATTGTTCATTTTGAAACATTGCCGACTCAGAAGATCCAAGTCTTAAAACTCGTACCTATTAGGCTATCGTAGTCCGAAGTACTGGCTTTCAGAAACTAGACGGGACTCCGGGATAGCATAACGTAATCTTACTTTTTCCTCTAAATCGCTGTCCCTTAACACATTAAAATCAATTTTCTTTGAGTCATTAAGGCATAGTTTACTACATTTCAACGTATTGACTTATACTTCATTATTAGTTTCTTTTGCCTTCTAGTCAAACATAAAGAATAGAAGGATTGAAATGGTTCGATAAGGTCAATGACATGGTAACTGAAGACAAAAACCAGACAAGTACAAGTGATACCAGAGATGAGAATAAGACCTTGGCCATGGATTGGATACTTACTGATGAAACATGATAGAATTACCACGTGGTCCTCGTTCTGGAATCTTCATGGGCAAGACAAGCAGAATCAGAATGGAGTATACATCAAGATGACAGTTAGAGACACAAATAAAAAAGATGAGAAAGATATAATTTTTAAAAAAATAAAATTTTGCCTCGTTTTGGCGCGGCGCGTCCCGTTCAACCTAGCCGGTTATATTAGGGCGCATGTCCAAATATAAAAGACCTTTAGGACTGGAGAATGGTTACAGGAAGATATGAAAAGACCTTGAGAAAATAGTACAGGACCGTAGCACCTGGCATTTGTTTATTGAAGGCTCGTATAACTTTGGGAGCTGACAGGTCCTTTTATGAATCTTGAATACAGTGATGTCTCTCTTTGATTGTCCATTCTTTCAGTTGAACAACATCGTCCTCGTCTAATCGATACATGCATTCATTCATGTGGCTTCCAGAACAAGGTCTTCATTGTGATACTATCAACAGCATGTTTCCTCAGCGTGAACTCTGACCATCGCCAGTGTCGATGTCTAATCTTGTATCCCACGGGCACTTGTTTGGTTCTTCTCAACAGTTTCACAATAGTGATCTTGTCATACCATTTCAATCCTTGTACTCAAGGCAGCCAGCCATTTACGAAAGTCTGTAGCTTTTTAATTATTATTTTGGATTATTTTTTTTTCCTCCGCGTTTAAGAGAAATACAGTAGGACTGACTTGAAATTAGAATTCAGTGCCTAGTTGAGAGAGAGGATAGTAACGATTCGCTCCCGTATCTAGACGGCGGTGTCGTTTGGAAGGTCATGGTTCGATTCCTATCACTTCTGTTGTTGTCGTTGTTTTTTTCTCTAGCCTTCTACTTCTGTTTTCTCACGAGTACCAGAAACATGTCTTTATGTGTGTAATATTTATTTATAATTGTCAGCTGTTCCACATTAGTAACTGTGACGAAATGGACGACCTCTTCACGATCTTGGTTTCACACCGACAGAATCAGAGACATATTTTGTACTGATTTTTATTTGTGTGCCTTTAAAAGTACCAATTTCTTCTCATTATCTGCTAAGGAGCAAGTATTTTGTATGTTCAAACATGTGTGACACTCCTTGCAGATAATGTTTATCCCAGCCTGCGAGAAGCAACTAGATTAGATGAGCGCCGGCTTATTTATATTATACCGATGATAAGCGACTCGTTTGTTAACAAGCTCGGCAAACACGGAGTTTTTTGCGTGCTCATACGACAGATAAAGAGATTAATGTCTGTGTGACACATGTGGGCAGACAAGTGTGACATAAGCGCTTCCGGGACATCCTTTATACACCAACATTACTTTTTAATAAAGTAATAAGTATTACAGCATACCCATGTTGTCATGTGTGTCTGCCGATCTGCCTGTGAGAGTGTATGCAAAGCATCAGATGTCCATATATGGTAATACATGACCTTTGCAGGCACGCACCTTATTTTACGTGGGACTATTTTGAAAATATCACACCCGCCCGGCATGATTTGAAATGATTGGATCTTTCTGATTTGTTTCATTACAACAGTGAGAGGGAATATAACCTGGCGTTTGTTCAAACTCACTTGACTGTGCAAAAACTGCAGTGAGACACACCCGCCAGAAGAACCCAGACTTGCCAAGTTAGAATTCAAAAATTCTTTTTATCGGACTGGAACTTTTATTAGAGTATTCCAAAACGACTTACAAAAAACAGCCCATGAAATCTCTAGCATTGCAACAAGGAAAAATAGGACACAGGAAAATTGAAACACACGGAGTCAGAGAGGGAATCTATTGTAAAATTAAAGACACCCCAGACGCGTGTAACAGACCGACTCGTATCTTTTACTCATCTGAGCAACAAGTCTGTAGCCAAGATTGGCGTAAGTATTGCATTTTTCATTCTACGTTTCATTACTAACATGTGAACTAACATATATATATATATTACCATGTGAAGTTTAATGTGTGAAAATTGATACAGGACGCCCAAGTCATTTGAGGCTGGCAACCTCAGTATCTAGAATGATGATTCATGAACCACCACTGAACGGGCTGGTGATTGCTTTATTGATAGTTTCGTAAAGAGAACTAAAAGCATGAAGTAGTTCCAGGTTCCTTATGGAGCAGGGAGCGAAAGATGAAAGAAATGATGTACATTCTAAGTATAATACTTACATTTTCAAAGCAGTGTAAATGTCCCTATAAACATATTCCTTCAAAATTAATGTAAGTTTTCAAGCTTTGAATCAGTGTAAATGTATATGTGAAAATATTCATTTTAAAGTAATGGAAGTTTCAAACTTTTCAATCAGAGTAAAACAAAAATGAAAACATTTTCAATTTATATTGTGAACACTTCTCAATCAGTGGAGATGTATGTGTAAACAGACACTTTCTATATTATTAACATTTTCATTTAAATATAAAGTAGCTATGAAAGCTATTCTATTTAAATGTAAAGAAAGTTTTATCCGGAGGAATTAAATTTAATTCTCATCGAGGGTAAAGTCTGAGTAATTGGGATGGTGGTATGGGAAGATAGGAACCCATAACTATGGGGTGGAAAACGCCATACTCAGAAGAGCGTTGTTTCGTTCTATTATTTTGCCATAGTTATTGGTGGTACCAGCAGAAAGTACTATCTCTTTAACAAGAAGGGAACCGTGGCCTAAGCTTTAAGACGAAAGACCCACGTGGTAGACTCTCCTTGACGTTTCTGGGAAACGAGCTACCTCCGACAACCTTGATCAGAGACGAGCGCGAGCAGAGTGAAAAGAACCAACCCTTAAGAAGGAGCAGAACCATGATTGGTACTTAGTATTTGCTGCCACTAGAACTTCTTTTAATATCTCACATTCCCTAAAGACTGTGAGGATAACTTTTCTTGATCCATAACTATTCAAATATTTTCCAACTGTTAATACCTCAAGTGATTATTAAATTTTGTTATTTGTAAGGTTGCAAATTTAACTTCGATTTAATCATTTTAAAGTTACTGCATGTTTGTCATTTTTACACACACTCTAAACAAAGCTATACCAGAATAATAGATTTCCCCTGAGTAAATCAGGGGTGGGGGCTTAAACGAGCTGAAAGTAATAAGGGCTTAAATCCTTCACAAAAGCGTCGGCAGAATTACAGAGTTAACATACTCGGCCAAAGCTGTAGTGTTCTCTGCTATTTTGAATATCTTGTGAAGACTCCCTTTGTAATAGAAGTGTCATCACCCTTCTATCTACATCTCTGCTAAGAGTAATCTTGTGCGAAGGTAGATACCTTTGAAGCCCATATTAGATACTCTTGAGTTTTGGCCACTTTGGACCACTACTGCAAAGCAGGGGACGCAATACCGTTACAGTGACGCTTCTTGCTTAGAAGTAGCAAACTGAGTAACACTGCTGATCATCAGAAACGCTCTAAACGATACGGAGAGTACTTCAGCCCTTAAGATTGTTAAGAGTCTAAATTGAAGAACAGACTCTTATGCAACACGCTTTTCAAGTGTCCTCCATTTTCGTCTGCTGTTTTTTTTTTCAAAGAAATTTTATACTCAGTTCTCTTTGAATGGCCATTTTACTTCTATGGATCTTTACAACAGCATTTGTTTCTTACATTTAAGGTTTTATCTATTATTTTTTTCTCTAACCAGCGGCACTCGAGCTTTCCAGCCCTTTTGGCCCAATGACATGTCATTGCGAGGCTGGGGAGAAGTGGACTTTCCTTCCAACCAGGTCAGGAGCTTCGCTCCTTCCCATCCACAGAAGGTTTATCTGCAGGAGCCGTTCAGGTTATTCAGTCAAATTCCCGGTCGATGACACTCCTACAAATGCCGGAGCCCGGGCTTGAACCTTGAAAACCTGGTCGCTAGCGCAACGTCTTAACCATTACACCAGCGCGGCTCCCAAGGTTATATATATATATATATATATATATATATATATATATATATATATATATATATATATATATATATATATATATATATATATATATATATATATATATATATATAAATATATATATTTATATAAATATATATATATAGATATATATATCTATATATATATATATATATATATATATATATATATATATATATATATATATATATATATATATATATATATATATATATACACTGAAGCACATTAAAAACGCACCACCTGTATAATCCAGGAACAGAGTGTGAAATGTAAATATAAGTGTTTACAAGTTTACGTATTTGGAATCTTTATTTATTTTCCTATGAATCCATGCTGGTCATTAATTTGTACATTTGATTGTTATGAAATTCATTGCATTCTGTGCAGGCAAGGGAGAAAACCAAAAATGCAACCAATAAAAAAATTCATTCACACTATCCTCAGTATCTGGTATGTCCACCGTGTGCTTGCAAACAAGCTTGGCAGCGGTTCCGCATTGAACGCACAAGTCTCTGAAGGAAATTCCGGGGAATCAAGTCCCATTCACGTGTAAGAGCAGCTTCGAGCTGTTGCAGATTAGCGGTAGAACCTTACCTGTAGACTCTGCGTCCAAGCTCGTCCCACAGATGTTCTATAGGGGACATGTCTGGTGATAGAGCAGGCCAATAAATCGTCACATTGTTCAGCTGCTGTAGATACTGCTGCGTAATGCATGCGGTGTGCGCACGTGCGTTATCCTGCTGGAGAAGCTGCAAGTCTGGATAATTTGTGAACGCAGGAGCAACCAATGCATCCAGAACCTCATCTCGATATGTCACAGCATTAACATTTCCACGGAAGACGTGAAGAGGCAAGCGATGGTGAAAACTGAATCCTCCCCAAATGTGAATACTGCCACCTCCAAATCGGTTGTGCTGACGAACACAGCAATCTGCAAAGCACTCTCCACACCGTCGCCAAATCCGCATACGTCCATCAGCAAACGATATGTGGAATCTGCTCTCGTCTGTGAATAGGACAGCATTCCACAGCAGTCTAGTCCATCTGACATGTTGCTCTGCCCATTGCAGGCGCTGCTGACGATGTCTGTGAGTCAAGTTTGGCCCAATATAAGGTCGTCTTGCAGTAAGGCCTGTATCTCTGAGTCGTCGTATGACTGTCATTCGAGAGACTTGCCCACGTCTACCCACTATTGCTCTTGCTGTTTGACTTGCCGGGAGAGAACGATTCGTTAGGTGACCCAGCATAATATGACGATCTTGCGCAGGGGTAGTAACTCGTGGTTGGTCACTCCAAAGTCTATCCCGGGCACTGCCAGTGGTTCCGTAACGTTCATTGAGATGTACAATAGTGCTGTGGTGGCAATTCATCCTTCTGGCAATGGCCCGCGAGCTCATTCCGGTCTCCAACACACCAATGGCTCGTTGGCGGTCGTTTTCAGATAGTCGTGGCATTTCAAGCACATGTACTGGGTATTTTGTCTCAACGGCCTTTTTATACCGAGTATACTGCCACAACGCGTACACATTTTCAGGGTCACAGCTGTTGGGAATCGTGTTGCACGTGTAACTTTCATTGTTTTCATGTAGTCTGTCCAAAAACCCGTGGGTTGAATCATGCACTTTCCATTCCAGCAGCCATTCGCTCTCTACCTCATGACAAACACGAAGAAAATCCATTCCCACACATTATATATATATATATATATATATATATATATATATATATATATATATATATATATATATATATATATATATATATATATATATATATATATATATATATATATATATATATATATATATATATATATATATATATTATCTAGCTTTTTTAGTCTCGCTTTCTTTCTCTTCTGTTTATATTCTCTTGTTCCCGACGAAGGCACTGTAGTCGTAACGTACGAAACTCTCTTCGTCCTTTATCCCGGTCAGACGCTCTGCCTATTGTCCGTTGTATCGCTGGTTGCGCATATTAATAATAATAAATAGGTTTTAGTAAACACTAAGTTTCTCTATCCAGTTTTTCTTTTCTTCTATTTTAAAATATTTCTCTAGGTTTTAACACTATGATTTTCATTCATTCTGGTAGTGCGTTGTGAAAAATAATCGTTTGCAGTGTTTTAATTGAACATTTTCATATTATTAAAAATACAAGAAATGTTAAGACTTATATATGTTTTAAGTGGACATATTCATATGAATAAAAATTCCATATATATATATATATATATATATATATATATATATATATATATATATATATATATATATATATATATATATATATATATATACTCAAGAGTATCTAATATGGGCTTCAAATGTGTCTTCCTTCGCACAAGATTACTCTTGGCAGAGATGTAGATAGAAGGGTGATAACACTTCTATTACAAAGGGAGTCTTCACAAGATATTCAGAATAAGCGAGAATAATACTGCTTTGGCTGAGTATGTTAACTGTGTAATTCTGCCGACGCTTTTGTAAAGGATTTAAGCACTTCTTAAGTTCAGTTCGTTTAAGCCCTCAACCCTGATTTACTCAGTGGAATTCTATTATTCTAGTATAGCTCTGTTTAGAGTGTGTGTAGTAATTTGACTTAGACAAACATACAGTAACTTTAAATCATTAAACCGAAGTTAAATTTGTAACGTTACAAATAACAAAATTTAATAATCACTTTAGGTATTAACAGTTGGAAATAATTTGAACATTTATGATCAAGAAAATTATCATCCCAATCTTCAGGGAATGTGAGATGTTACAAGAAGTTCAAGTGGCAGCATAGATTTGAACTTAGCTGCCAATGACAGTTATGCTCCTTCTAATGGGTTAGTTCTTTTCACACTGCTCACGCTCGTCTCTGATCAAGGTTGTCGGGGGTATCTATTTTCCCAGAAACGTCAAGGAGATTCTACCAGGTGCGTCCTTCGTCTTAAGCTTAGGCCACGGTTCCCTTCTTGTTCCAGAGATAGTACTTTCTGCTGGTACCACCAATAACTATGGCAAAATAATAGAACGAAACGCTCTTCTGAGTATGATGTTTTCCACCCCATAGTTATGGGTTCCTATCTTCCCATACCACCATCCCAATTACTCATACTTTATCCTCGATGAAAATTAAATTTAATCCCTCGGGATAAAACGTTCTTTACATTTAAATAGAACAGTTTCATAGTTACTTTATATTTAAATGAAAAGGTTAATAATATAGATAGAGTCTGTTTACTTATACATTTCCACTGACTGAAAAGAGTTCACAATATAAACTGAATATGTTTTCATTTATGTTTTACACAGATTGAAAAGTTTGAAACTTCCATTACTTTAAAATGAATATTTTCACTTAGACATTTACACTGGTTTAAAGCATGAAAACTTACATTCATTTTAAAGTGAATATGTTTATTAGGACATTTACACTGCTTTGAAAATGTAAGTATTATACTTAGAAAGTACATCATTTCTTTCACCTTTCCCTCCCTTCTCCATAAGGAACCTGGAACTACTTCATGCTTTTAGTTCTCTTTACGAAACTATCAATAAAGCAATCGCCAGCCCGTGCATTGGTGGTTCATGAATCATCATTCTATACGCTGAGGTTGCAAGCCTCATAATGACTTTGACATCCAACAGCGAGTTTCACACATTAAACTTCACATGGTAATATATACATATATATGTAGTTCACATGTTAGTAACAAAATATGAAATGTAAATCACAACTTACGCCAATCCTGGTTACAGACTTGTTGCTCAGATGAATAAAAGATACGAGTCGGTCTGTTACACGTGTCTGGGGTGTCTTTCATTTGAAAATAGATTCCTTATCTGACTCCGTGTTTCTTCAGTTTCGTAGTCCCGGTGTTCCTTATTAAAATGTAGACATTTCCTGTGCTTTGTACGTCTTGTTTGGTTCTCCAATAAAAGGTCCGGTTAAAAAAAGGAATTATCAATCTAGTCTTCACTTTGGCGAGGTCTGATCTTGTCTTGGCGAGCGTGAAATTCACAGTGAAATAAAACTTCAAAATGGTCAGACTATATTCCTATCTTCCCACGCATTGTTGTTATGAATCTAATCAAAAAAGATCCAATCATTTCAAATCATCCGGATAGGGTGTTATTAGTTCAAAAATATTCCGACATCGGATAATTTTGAACGCAAGGCAGAGGTCAACTCTCTCATATATGGTGATGTGATGTCCGGTGACCTTGTGTACCAATTTACAGACAGATCGGGGAACTCACATGACAACATGTGTAAGATGTAATGCTTATTACTTTATTAGAACGTAATGTTGTCATAACAAGTCGACCCGGAAGCGATTATGTCACACTTGTCTGCCCACATGTGTCACACAGACAGAAATCTCGTTATCTGTCGTATGAGTACGCAAAAACTCAGTGTCTGCCCAAACGAGTTACCAAACGAGTCGTCTTATCAGCGGTTCTATCTAAACACGCCGGCGACTATCTTATCTCAGTTGCTCACCGCAAGCCAAGATGACTGGGTAACAATAGGTGATATCACAGAGAGAACTGTCGAATGATTTGATAAAATCAAATATCTGCTACTTAGCAGAAAAATAACGACGAAAGAAAGAAAGAAAAGTGCGATACTTGAGAGTATATAATAAACATCAGTACCACAAATGTCCCGATACTGCCGGAGAGAAACAACGATCGATAGGGGCCGGCCCTTTTTGTTACAAGATTTCGCAATAGCATGATACATGCAGCAACCTTCAATTTCACCAAATGCAGTGGCATTCCTGATGGGCACTGCTCGTTAAGAAACTCGGTTGGAAAATCAACGGCTTCGTTGGGATCATCGGAAATCATATTATCTGTGCTCCAATAAACTGTTTCATTTCCAACGAGTATCTCCAACACTAAGTCTGCAATACTTTAAACTAAAATTTTGTCTTGAAGAAACAATCAAAAACTTACATTTTAATGTTATTTTTAACAAAATGATGAGTTAAATCTGTTTTCGCAATGTGTCGTGAAATATTCTAATCCACATATATAAATTAAAAGGTAAATATAAAGCCTTACAAATAAATCTAATAAAGAAAAGAGCAATGGTAAAATAACAGTGCTGTCACAAGGAATGTACTCGAAATCCCCTTTGTTTTATGCTTCGTCTGCAAATTGTAACGCTTTCACGTTGATAGTAAAAGCCTACTATATTATTACCCGCTTTCTTCAATGAAACGTGTGCTGTATTTCTTGGAAAAACAGTGAGATACGCAAGCTGAACAATGACCTAATTTTAATATTTCATTCATTCCATTTTATACACGGCGTAACTAAAGACAGATGGACTAAAGGATAGAGAGAAGGGAGAGGCATAAAGCCGAACACGTGCAACACTAAACACGCGTCGCGCGATACACAATTACTACTATCACGCGTGTAAGGCCACATACACTAACTTTTTCGGACGGACGGTGATAAAAACACTATCCTTCCCAGAGTTAGGTTTTAAAACCTGAAAAACGCTTATTGGGGAAACCTGACATTCTACTGTTTTATGTCCGAAATCCTGACATTAGTCTGACAGTACAGCAGGACAGGTGGCGGTTCTCACATACAAAAAAAAAAAAAAAACAACTACACGACTATCCTAGAAATTGCATATTTTGAACGCAGCCACTTAGCTCTTTTAAATTTGTATATTTGGGTTCCTTAGGGCTTGCTGACAAAGAATATGTAAAACGTTACGCAAATAGTCTAGGAATTAACAAGTTATAACCAAAATAAAATAGTGGGGATGCCTGACAGCATGAAATCATTTCTGCTCATAAAATTTTTTTTATAACGTGTTTGAAAAAACCGTGCGTACGGAAATAGCCTACCATGTAAACTCCAAATTGATTGGAGCGCAACAAATATAAGACTAAACACGATTGGTCGGACTATAAATACTATCTTTGGTTGTTAGGGGAGACGTAGGAAGGTAACATTTTTTCAAACACTTGTCGAAACGTGGCTCCATTGGCCAGACTCGCTGATATACTCACTTAGGAGCGTTAGTTCGAGACCACTAGTTCAAATAAGCTTGATAAAGCAACAGTGCGTTGAAGCCAGCTCATATTTTTGCTAAATAAAAGCCTGGAACATAAGCAGATGGGAATTTGTGCCAGTATTTGTGCCAGAATTCATTGCTAATCAACGTATCTGTGTTTGTTTCCATGAATTGTGGTAAGCTTGAAACATTCAGTATCTTTTAATGAAAATTGAATGTGAATTGTTAATTTATGCCTGTATATATGTGTAGTTCAGTAGCAAACATGATGTAAAGCCTATAATGCTCCAGCCTGAACAGAAGGTGTCGGAGGAAAGTAAAACTGCATGGAATGGCCAAACAGTACACTGACACCTAGATTATTGATTAGACAGAAATAATGCTGGAAGTGCAGAGGCGTAGTAACCATTAAGGAGGTTAATACTGGTATAAAGTATTTCAGATGAAGCTGACAGTTGGCCTAACGCTCTGAACTCAATGTTTGTGATGTATTGTGCTCAGTGTAAAAAGAGAGTATAAATTAGTTATGAAGTAGAAGGTACATCCTTCTTGTTTTCAGGGACCGTGGTCTTGATGGTATTGAGCAGCACCTGGTCAGAGCTTTGCTGAATCCAGAGTCGGACAGCATACTCCTTGGTCCATTTAGCTATCAGTGAGGTGTCTCCAGAGCCCAGGGGAGAATCGAGCAGAGGAGTCTTTTCCTGCCGCCATCACGCAAGATAAGCTGATGTGGCCAGCTGAGCTCAAAATTATGTACCCCCATCTTAAAATAACATTGTAACATAAACTTAAGAGGGGAAGTAAATTGTTTTAATATCAGGAACTGAGAACATCTCCAATACTAGTTCCAATAAAGACAAACTATTGAAGTCATGATGACAAATACCAACAGAGCTTGAACAAAACAAAACCAGTATTACCTCATAGTACTACTACACAACTGACACACATAGGATACTGTTAATAATATATGTCACTACAATATTCATATTGATAAATTCTGTACATATAACTTGTAATTAAAATTGATTGTGATTCCTGGTTCCCTTTGTATTTGAATCAGGACACATATACATTCATGACAGAAATGAATACATATTGTTATTTGAAAAGTTATCAGTGACTCCTTTAAGATATCCTTGTAGAGTGTTTTATGTATGTGAGTGTCACAGTGTTGTCAAGTGTGGTGGAATAAATTAAATTGTTTATCTGTCTGTTGTTGTTATGACTTACACTTCATCATACACATACCCTAGACATATAACGTAGTCATCACACTATTCCAGAATAATTCTGACTGAGATATATATATATATATATATGGCAGCAAGTAAGGTTATCTATAATACACTACTCTCATTAGATATAGATACCTTCACAGCTGATCTCAGTCAGTACACTAAGTCCCCCTATAAATATTTATAACATCCCACTTCACCACATATATTGGGGTCTCGCTCTTGGGATTTTGAATCTTTCCCTATTACAAATATTGGGGGTAATTCACTTCAGGGAATATAAGAATTAAAAGGTATCCTTGGGTGGAATTAAATAAGGTTGAGCTCACGGTGCCTGTGTTGTCCATTAGATATATAATTAGAGATTGAATTGTTGGTTAGACATTGTATAAACTTACCTGATAGACAATGGCGGACCTGGCCAAGTTTCGATCTGCTGCTGTTCAGACTGCAAAAGAGTTAGGATTAGATGGGCAAGTTATGGTTGCCTATGTCACTACGGAATGTGACAAATTTATTGAACGCGAAGAAAGAAGGTTTGAAGCCGAAAGAAAGTTAGAGGCTGAAAGGGAAATTAAGAAGTTACAATTTGAGGCTGAGGCTGAGACTAAGAGGTTGCAGGCTGAGGCTGAGACTAAGAGGTTGCAGATTGAGGCTGAGGCTAAGAAATTGGAAGCAGAAAGAGAAGACAAAAGATTAGCTGCAGAAAGAGAAGAGAAGAAATTAGCTGCAGAAAGAGAAGAGAAGAAATTAGCTGCAGAAAGGGAAGCAGAAGATAAAAGATTACAAAGGGAACATGAGTTACGACTAAGGGAGTTTGAGTTTCAGGGCCATGCTCCTGAAAATGGTGCCAGTCCCTTTGCCTCTGATGCCACTGCTAGCCAAGGAGCCTCAACCTCAGCTATGAATTTCCATTTAGATCATTTTGTTGAGAAAGACGATGATATAGAGAGCTACCTAAATAGGTATGAACTATTAGCTACCACTTATGGGTTGGAGAGAGAGAGGTGGAGCTTAAAGTTATCTCAAGGACTTCGTGGGGCAGCTTATGAAGTTTTTGCAAAAATGAGCAGAGGTGATCAGGAAAATTATGACATGCTAAAGCAGGCTCTTTTGTTAAGATATGAAAAGAATGCAGAATTTTATAGGAAAAAATTTAGGAATGCTAAACTACTGTCAGGTGAAACCTATCACCAGTTCTCTGCACGAATAGAGACATACTTGGAGAAATGGACTTCTCTGGGGAAAACCCAAGATCTTAAGGAAATGGTCCTTATAGAGCAGCTAAGAGAGTCCATGGCTCCAGACCTGAGAAAGTTTCTCATGGAACAAGGTGCAGAGAGGCTGGGTGAGTTGCTAAATGTTGCTGAAAGGTATCAAGCAGCTCAAGCAGAGGTAACAGGTAATAAAAAGAAACAGGTGGATAACTTTAGGGCACCACAGAACTTTAATCAATTTGATCCTAGAGATCAAAACAAAAGTAAGCACCAATTTGATAAGCCACGGTATGAAAATAAAAATAAATTCCCACAATTCGATGAAAGGAAATATGATGAAAGAAAATCTTTCAACCAAGGAAAAAGGTGGTGTAAAAATTGTCAGATGGACAATCATGACACTGACCGTTGCAGAAGGAAACCTGTGTATATGGCCACCCTTCAGGTCAGGTCGACCTCAAGACAGGAGGAGGATATTATGTTAGATACCACTCCAGAAGAGATGAGGAAGGCACAGGCTGGGGATAAAACACTCAAGCCTTGTTTCAGGAAATTGTCAACTTGTCATACAACTCCAGGCAAGGGAGATTTTTACATGAAAAACAAGTTGATGTATAGGAAGACTGGAGCTAGATCTAAAGGTCAGGGACAGCTGGTACTTCCTAAAAGATATAGGGCAGACTTAATAAGGAGCCTACATGTGAAACCAGATGGGGACCATGAGAAGATAGGTACCATCATTCAAAAGGTGGCTCACAATTATTATTGGCCCAAAGCAAGATGGGACATTGAAAATTTTGTAGAAAGGTGCAGCATAGCACATGAGGGAACACCCACAAGTGGGAACATGGATCAGGACCTGGACACGCCACGGGGCAAAATTAGGCCTGATAATAAAAAGAAAAATAAATTTGATAAAGTGGACCAAATGGAATGGGAAGCCCCTTTTCACGGACAAGCTTCACTTAACTGTTTTACAATGGCCACTATGCGGAGAGTGCAAAAGGATGTCTTACCCCAGGATAAGCCGACAATCCCTCAATCGGACTTAAACAAACTGGAGGAAGAGGATGTAGAGAGGAAATCTCTCATCAAGAATTTTAAGTGGGGAGAAAGCCCCAAAAGAAAAATTGGTAGCGGTCGTTTTGTGAATGATAATTCTGGGAAGAAAAATCATCACTACAGAGCTTCGAGTGGAAGAGACCATACCGGTGCATGGACAAATAGGTCCACACAATTAAAGGTCCATATGTAGCTTTGTTAAGAACGTGGACTGATGAAAAGGCAGAGGAAAACATTACATCTTCATACCAATATGTGAATGAGCTGACCACTCGTTTAAAAACTGGCTGGAAACTTGCCAATGAAAATTTGAAACAAGCCAGGAAGAAACATGCTGCCTATTATAACAGGAAGACGAAAGACAGAAATTTGGCTGTGGGAGAGAAAGTACTGCTTCTTTTGCCCGGGAGTCAGAATAAGTTACAAATTGGATGGCAGGGTCCATATACAGTTTTAGAGAAGGTATCTAGAACAAATTATAAGATAGATAAGAAGGGGAAAGAAAAAATCTATCATGTGAATCTCCTGAAGAAATATTTGGAAAGAGAACATCAGGAAGAGACACACTTGTTGACCTTGTCCATCGCCATGGAGATGAAAAAGGAACCACTTTCATCATTTTGAATATCCATTACACCCCTGTGAGACAGCAGCACAGGTGAAAATCAGTACACATTTAACGAAAACTCAGAAAGAGAGAGTGCAACAGGTTCTAAATAATCATGCAGAGGTGTTAACAGACCGACCAGGGCATACAAACCTATTTGAATATGATATGAAACTGATAGACCCCACACCTGTCTGTATGAAACCATATTCGATTCCGTTTGCTAAGGAGAAAGCTTTGAAGGAAGAGATAGACTATCTATTGAAGGAGGGAATTATTTCGCACAGTGAATCTTCGTATAGTTCCGGTGTTGTACTCTTAAGGAAACCCTCTGGAGAACATAGACTCTGTATAGATTACAGGAGACTGAATGCTATTACAGAAGGACAGGTGGATCCATTGCCGGATACAAATCAGCTGTTTGCCAGACTAAATAAAGCTAAATATTTCTCAAAAGTGGATCTGAGTAAAGGATATTATCAGATTCCAGTAAAGCCTGAGGTTAGACCATACCTAGCCTTTAGTACCTCAGAAGGACACTATGAGTTTAAAAGATTGCCATTTGGATTGAAGAATGCGCCTAGTGTCTTCTCTAGAATGATGAGAAAATTGTTGGATGTAAACATTTCGGAGGAACGTAATGAATCCCTGAGTTGCCTCTTTGATTGAGGATATTCCGAATGTTTCATACAGGATAATAAGAAGATTATGGGATCCACTACGAAAACTCTGCTATCACCAGGTATATGTTATCTCCTCATAACGTACATTTTGAGCGAAATATAATGTTCTCTGGACATATCATTGCGCAGACTCAGAGAAGAGAAATGGTGAATACGGGTTGCGAAGCAGCATTAAGACAAGCACTCACACTTGCGGCTGTTCAGTAACATAACCGAAATATATTATTGGTTGTAGAAGTCTCAGGCAGATTTCATGAGTAGTGCCTACTCTGAATGGACCCAACTACATAAAACCATGATAGCACCACAGCAGAGGAAAGTCAAGTTGACTTACATTTATCTATGTGTATATAGAATAAAGGACTGACATGGGATGTCTGTTTTAAGAGGGGAGGTGTCGTGAAATATTCTAATCCACATATATAAATTAAAAGGTAAATATAAAGCCTAACAAATAAATCTAATAAAGAAAAGAGCAATGGTAAAATAACAGTGCTGTCACAAGGAATGTACTCGAAATCCCCTTTGTTTTATGCTTCGTCTGCAAATTGTAACGCTTTCACGTTGATAGTAAAAGCCTACTATATTATTACCCGCTTTCTTCAATGAAACGTGTGCTGTATTTCTTGGAAAAACAGTGAGATACGCAAGCTGAACAATGACCTAATTTTAATATTTCATTCATTCCATTTTATACACGGCGTAACTAAAGACAGATGGACTAAAGGATAGAGAGAAGGGAGAGGCATAAAGCCGAACACGTGCAACACTAAACACGCGTCGCGCGATACACAATTACTACTATCACGCGTGTAAGGCCACATACACTAACTTTTTCGGACGGACAGTGATAAAAACACTACCCTTCCCAGAGTTAGGTTTTAAAACCTGAAAAACGCTTATTGGGGAAACCTGACATTCTACTGTTTTATGTCCGAAATCCTGACATTAGTCTGACAGTACAGCAGGACAGGTGGCGGTTCTCACATACAAAAAAAAAAAAAAAAAAACAACTACACGACTATCCTAGAAATTGCATATTTTGAACGCAGCCACTTAGCTCTTTTAAATTTGTATATTTGGGTTCCTTAGGGCTTGCTGACAAAGAATATGTAAAACGTTACGCAAATAGTCTAGGAATTAACAAGTTATAACCAAAATAAAATAGTGGGGATGCCTGACAGCATGAAATCATTTCTGCTCATAAAATTTTTTTTTATAACGTGTTTGAAAAAACCGTGCGTACGGAAATAGCCTACCATGTAAACTCCAAATTGATTGGAGCGCAACAAATATAAGACTAAACACGATTGGTCGGACTATAAATACTATCTTTGGTTGTTAGGGGAGACGTAGGAAGGTAACATTTTTTCAAACACTTGTCGAAACGTGGCTCCATTGGCCAGACTCGCTGATATACTCACTTAGGAGCGTTAGTTCGAGACCACTAGTTCAAATAAGCTTGATAAAGCAACAGTGCGTTGAAGCCAGCTCATATTTTTGCTAAATAAAAGCCTGGAACATAAGCAGATGGGAATTTGTGCCAGTATTTGTGCCAGAATTCATTGCTAATCAACGTATCTGTGTTTGTTTCCATGAATTGTGGTAAGCTTGAAACATTCAGTATCTTTTAATGAAAATTGAATGTGAATTGTTAATTTATGCCTGTATATATGTGTAGTTCAGTAGCAAACATGATGTAAAGCCTATAATGCTCCAGCCTGAACAGAAGGTGTCGGAGGAAAGTAAAACTGCATGGAATGGCCAAACAGTACACTGACACCTAGATTATTGATTAGACAGAAATAATGCTGGAAGTGCAGAGGCGTAGTAACCATTAAGGAGGTTAATACTGGTATAAAGTATTTCAGATGAAGCTGACAGTTGGCCTAACGCTCTGAACTCAATGTTTGTGATGTATTGTGCTCAGTGTAAAAAGAGAGTATAAATTAGTTATGAAGTAGAAGGTACATCCTTCTTGTTTTCAGGGACCGTGGTCTTGATGGTATTGAGCAGCACCTGGTCAGAGCTTTGCTGAATCCAGAGTCGGACAGCATACTCCTTGGTCCATTTAGCTATCAGTGAGGTGTCTCCAGAGCCCAGGGGAGAATCGAGCAGAGGAGTCTTTTCCTGCCGCCATCACGCAAGATAAGCTGATGTGGCCAGCTGAGCTCAAAATTATGTACCCCCATCTTAAAATAACATTGTAACATAAACTTAAGAGGGGAAGTAAATTGTTTTAATATCAGGAACTGAGAACATCTCCAATACTAGTTCCAATAAAGACAAACTATTGAAGTCATGATGACAAATACCAACAGAGCTTGAACAAAACAAAACCAGTATTACCTCATAGTACTACTACACAACTGACACACATAGGATACTGTTAATAATATATGTCACTACAATATTCATATTGATAAATTCTGTACATATAACTTGTAATTAAAATTGATTGTGATTCCTGGTTCCTTTGTATTTGAATCAGGACACATATACATTCATGACAGAAATGAATACATATTGTTATTTGAAAAGTTATCAGTGACTCCTTTAAGATATCCTTGTAGAGTGTTTTATGTATGTGAGTGTCACAGTGTTGTCAAGTGTGGTGGAATAAATTAAATTGTTTATCTGTCTGTTGTTGTTATGACTTACACTTCATCATACACATACCCTAGACATATAACGTAGTCATCACACTATTCCAGAATAATTCTGACTGAGATATATATATATATATGTGGCAGCAAGTAAGGTTATCTATAATACACTACTCTCATTAGATATAGATACCTTCACAGCTGATCTCAGTCAGTACACTAAGTCCCCCTATAAATATTTATAACATCCCACTTCACCACAGAATGAAACTGGGTTCTACAATCAAAAACTTAAATTTTATTTATATATCACTGTCACTCACTTTGTGTTGCACAATTCACCGACTTTTCTTCGTTGAGTGTTACTATTTTTGGGAGAGTACACATAAGGCTGTCAAAAATAATGTTGTTGATAAGGGACATCCCGGTCGTACTCCTGTTTTCACTTCGAAAGTTACATTACTCAATCCAACACTGCACGTAAAGTTAGAATAGAGGCTTTTTATGATGAAAACAATGTGGCTGGGAATTCCATAAGCCCTCAGTATTTTCCATAGCACAACAGAGGGCAGTCCAAGAGGAATTAGATGGACAACATTTTCTACACTGGAAGACCTGGAATATGCAGATGACATTGCACTACTCGCGCACTCACATCAACACATTCAAGAAAAAACCGACAGACTGAATAAGTATGGCCAGCAGGTTGGCCTGAACATCAATCTGAAGAAGACAGAGGTCATGACACTAAATGTGGGCAATTCTGAGCCAATAACAGTAAGGAACCAGAAGTTAGAACAGACAGACACATTTACTTACTGTTAAGGTATGTCCACCCGTTCTTTTACTTCAGTGTATTAAAAGGTTTTGTATGCAATTGATATATGTATATAATCACTCTTCCAAGAATTGACTATAGAAGTGTTAGATCACTGGCATACAAGAAAAGTGTCACGCGAATGTTTTATTCGTGGGTATGCAAAAACCGCACTGTATCGTCCCTGTATTATAAATGCAGTGTTCTCTCACAAGGGATAACGAATTAGTAATAACACAGATAGGCCCCAACAGCTCACAGATAATTAGGTATGAAGCCAATGCTGGTCCGGTAAAATAAACAACAGTATTTATTGAAAACTCATGATCAATGAGACATGATGAGCCGTCATTAGGTAATTTCGTTCCGTCCATTCGTAACATAGTATTCTACCCATTGACGGTAGTACGTTTTTGCTTCTTTCTCATAATACATCTTTATACGTATATCTATAAAATATTTCCGTGCTATTTTCACGTAACTTCTGCTTAATTTCTTTTAAACTTCATTAGCCTGGATTCCTCAAAGTTATTACACACTAGTGACAAGGCAGGATCATTAAGAACTCTGATTTTTACGGTGTATAGACATAACCATCCATAAATGTGTATACATGAACTTATACACTTAAAAAAGTACTCATCCTGTCGTGTATTTCTATTCAATACATGAAAACCCATAATCTCTGCACGGGTTTTTCATATCACCCGCAAAACAATGTTGTTCCCGTCTTGTTTATTTCTTGGGTTCATTTTTTCTCTACGTCATTATTTCAACCCATAAAACTCCTACGTCATCCTTTTTTACTGCATGCATGAATAATGCACCTAAGTGTACTATTCACACATCTTCAAATATTTTCACCAAACTCAACTCAGCGCTCTTTGATGCGCAGCAACAAAATGTTGTAAAAAACCATACGCAACAATTACCCCCTACCACCGTTAAGAAAAAAGACACGCAGTTTCTTTTTTCTTCAGAGATATACCACTTAAGGTAATAATAAAAAATACCAACATAATACTATCCTAAGTCTCAGTAAGTCTAAGTCAGCTAATGTCTCATAACAGTATCAGTCAGTCGTCGACGGGATGAAACGATGATAAACAAGTCATATAATCTACTGCCTTATGAATAAAATCCAAGTAGATAGTAATAATATTACTAAAACAAAACAAATTACTGGAAATCAACGCCACCCTCTATTACCTATAAACTAATCAATAATACTAGAACCAAAACTTACATAATATGGTTACATCTAATAGGATTACCTACCCATAAGAAAATGATTGCAATAATATGTACCTCACCATATATAGAGTACACTGTAAATCCCATACATGTCAATTCCTGACCAAACCCCAAAAGATAGCACGTACATGCATAAATTGATCCCAAATTACCCATTTCAATGCCCCTAGGAACCTCTATATTATACACGCAACAAATTTATCGCTATTGAATATCATTGCCGTACAGTCATATTATAGTACACTGTATGTGCACCTTACACCCTAAACACTAAAGTGTGTTCCGGATAAAACCAATAAAAATTCAATGTCCCAATTACATCACCACTACTGTTGACCATGCACTAACTGTCATTAAAAACATGTGTACTGTCTTCCGGAGGGCACTTCGACAGCACGTCTGCCACCACATTGTCGGACCCTGGAATTGCTTGAATAGTATAATTATACGGCAGCATCAGAATCGAATAACGGGCTGCTCGGGCGCATTATGGTTCCTAGTCTTTAAATACGCCACAGCTTTCTGATCTGACTGTATTACAAAAGGTACACCCAACAGATACTTCTCTAATTCGGTTACTGCCCAGACCACAGCGAGAAGTTCCTTTTCCAACACCGAATAATTCATTTCCGCCTTGTTTAACTTTCTCGAAATGTACGTGATCGGATGAAGATGTCCATCAAATTGTTAAAGCAACACAGCACCAACGCCCTTGGAAGAAGCGTCTGTTCGAAGAGTATAAAGATTATTAAGCCTGGGTAGTTTTAAAATCGGTGGGGATGAAAACAAATCTTTAATTTTAAGAAAAGCAGCATTGCATTATGGAGTCCACCTAATTACATTAGGATCCCCTTTCCTAAGTAGAGTGGACAGATCTGATGTAATTGAAGATAAGTTAGGAATAAATTTACCATAATATTGTACTAGTCCTAACACACTACGGACTTGTTTTTTTTTCCTAGGAATTGAAACATTTAGAATCTTGGAAACATTCTGCTCCAAAGTTTGAAGATTCCCATGACCAATCTTATGACCTAGAAAAGTAATCTCAGAGAATCCAATATACACCTTAGATGGTCTAGCAGATAACCCAGCAGATCTGAGCGTGGACAATAGAGAGTGTAAACCGTGAAAATGTTCTTCCCAAGTGTTGCTAAATAAACAAATATCATCTATGTACGAGCTTATATCTTGTCTATGCGAGAAGAGAATTCTCATCATTCTAGTGAACGTAGCTGGTGCATTCATCAGTCCAAAACACATACAATTGAACTGGAACAAACCTATGGGAGTAGCAAAAGCCGTAAAATGTTTACATCTTTCAGCCAACGGGACCTGCCAATAACCCTTTGACAGATCGAACTTACTGAAATATACCGCTTCTGCCAATTTTGGTAAAAGATCATCCAATAATGGTAACGGTTCGGCGTCAGAAATTGTGACCTGATTTAATTTTCTGAAATCAATGCAGATCCGAATGTTATTATCTTTTTTTCTTATTACAATCATGGGAAAAGCAAAATTACTTTGAGAAGAACTGATTATACCTAATTGAAGCGTGTCATCTATTTCTTTGTTTACTTTGTCTTGAAAGTGTAGTGGTATCGGGTATGGACGCACTCTAATAGCTTTTTCATCATTTAAAATAATATCATGTGTGATGACATTTGTTTTACCTGGTATGTCTGTAAGTACATCATGAAAAGAATGTAATAATTCGGATACATGTGTTTTGTTCCAAGTGTAAGATTCGGACAGATCGTTACGTCCTCCCAAGTTTCGGTAGATTGTACCGGCAGACTAAGAAACGTCATAGATACAGCTGGGAAAGAAGATTCTTCTTCCTGAATAACTGATAACGACGCCCAGCTCGTTGGATGTGAACCTACATTGTCAACAGTGTGAAAGACTGCCTGAAGATATTCAGGTCTTGAGTGAAACCCTTTCAATATGTCAATGTGAAAAATCTTTCTTGTTCCCTTAACATCAAGGACGTAATCGACATCTGAAAAACGTGACAGAATCTTGAATGGACCACACCAAGTTATCAGTAGTCGATTCTGTTTGCTCGATAAAAGCACGAACGCTTCGTCGCCTGGTACAAGAAAACGAAGACGTCTTGAGTGATTCTGCAACATACGACCTTTTTCTTTAGCTCTCTCCGATGCATCTGTTGCCAGCTGGCATGCATCCATGATTTTTTTCCTAAGATTTACAACATACTCATAAGACGATTGAGTTTCTTGCGGCAAGGAAGAATCAATCAACAAGTCTTTGATCAAGGACAACGGACCTCTGGGTTGAGCACCAAATACAAGTTGATATGGACTGAAACCTGTACGCTCATTTGGTTTTTCACGATATGCAAAAAGTACCGCTGGTAAAACTCGGTCCCACTCTTTAGGAAAATCCATTGTAATCTTTCCTCACATCTGTTTCATTGATCGATTTAGACGCTCCACCATCCCGTTCGAGGTGGCGTGATATACGGAACTCAGTGATCTGTCTATATGAAACATTGCCATAACCTCAGTCATTGCACTTGACACAAACTGAGAACCTCTGCCCGACAACAGTTTTCTCGAAATTCCGCCTCTAGTAAAGATATGAAAGAAAGCATCAGCTACATCATTCGTAGTAATGTTCTTGAGTGGTATAGCCTCTGGCCAACGAGTGCACAAATCTATACAGGTTAGTACATATCTATGACCTCGTATCGATGCAATCGGTAGTGGACCAATAATGTCAACTGCCATTTTTTCAAATGGACGAACCGGAATATCGGCTGCTTGAATGGGAGCCAAATGACGTGCCCCTCTAGACTTCACATCCTGACAAGTAACACAAGAACGGCAAAACATCGCAATGTCTTTAGACATTCCCGGCTAGAAAAAAGATGCCAGAATTCTAGATCTAGTACGAAAGTATCCCATATGACCCGCACAACGGGAGTTGTGAGCATGACTAAAGATATAGGATCTCATTAAATAGGCACCATGATCTGAGTAATAATATGAACAGATTTACTATCTCTGAATCTTCGAACTAATATGTCATTTACGATAGTATACCATTGTTTGTGAGAAGTATGACCATTTGTATCATCGCGTTGTACTAAATTTAAAAAATTTCTTTAATGAAACATCACTGTTCTGTAAAGTAGAGAAAACTTCCTTGTTGATGTTGCTGTGTAACATAACATCATTAACTAGGAGTACAACATTATGTTGAAGCTTCTCCTGTGCTCGAGTAACCACAACATTAGCCCCGTGTACGTGTTCTCGTTCCTAATCATTTATTTGCTCAAGTGTACACTCTTTAAAACCGTGAATGCGACCGAGAACCAAATCACAAACTGGATTCGGCAACAAACATACTTTTATTTGTCCCGTAAAAAATGGCGTTGCTATATGAACCACAGCAGTTTGAAATTTTTCAATCCTACCTCCAAATGTTATGCACTTAACCCATGTGCCTGAGCAACAAAAAGGATCAACCAAACATTGTCGCACGCCTACCGTCGTGCAACCTGAATCCTTTAATACAGTTACTGGTATGTGTTGCTGTCATTTTTGACGGTGAGAAAAACACCAACCTAATTTATGTTTGGTTTAATGTGATCAAAGAGAGATAAATGTTTGTTATCTTTCTGTGACAGGTTTGACTGGTGATTATCTTCCCCTGTCTTATGTTGTCCTGTCTCAGGCAATGTCTTGTAGTTGACATGTCTTAAGTCTATTTATAGGACCATATACGGAGTATCTTAACCACCCATTTGGGCGGAAACGCCTGGTCTGGTTTAGCCTCGATGTGGTCTATGCTCTTTGGGCATGCGCAGGTCTTGGTGCAAAGACCGAGAGACCGATGATTCAAGCAGAGTGTATCTGAGGCTTAGAACGGATGTACCGATCCGTAGATTTCTCTCTGTCAAGTTTCGATAGGGATTTGGAAATTCTGGGAATGACTGATTTGTCATTCTTCCTTCCCTGAGTGATTCTTTATGCCAGTATTGGCTGTGTTGTGTTACCTTAGAGTGTAAGGATTCTTTGAGAAGGTAACTGAAAGAAACATTATTCGATCTTTTTCGTCTCGATTAGATCTTAAAGGTACATTTAATGCTGATGGCGACATAGTGAGCGAAGCTCACGAGGAGTTAGTATAATGTATCCCAGTATGGCTTCATATTTGAAAGACTAGGTCTAAGTTGGCCTGTTATACATATAAGCCTAAGAATCAACTTAATGGATCCGCAATACAGGCGGAATATTGTTTGGCAGAAATATATTTATTCTCAGAAGTTTATGTAAACTGAGAGTCACCTGATTATCGAGGCTCGCGACCTGCGGCCTGATTTCGTCGTCATTATATTGGTCCGTGTTTACGGCCAATCTTCTTCACCAGAATGAAGTACCTGGCATGTGAGGCCAGAATGAAGTCTTTTGCTAGTTGTAGGACAATAGCATTGACTTTGTTAAATAACTGATATCGCCCGTACTAGGCAATATATTTGCTAGGGCTTACCTGACGGGGCTCAGTCAGGGATTAGAGCTATTGCATGAACAGTAATTATTGGTCAAGACATTGTTACATGTCTAAGCTGTTCGGGATCTGTGATGCCTGATGTTAACCTTCATAACTACACATATAATGTCCATGATCTTGTACTATTGATTGTTTCGTCTATCATTATATTATCGTACGTCATGAATAAATATTGTAAACGTCAGCAGCATTCCCTACTTCACTGACTTCTACTTGTGGTTGTGTGAGTCTATGTGAAGTCGTCCAAGAGCCTATACGGCCTTCGTGTTGTCAGCACTACTATTCACTCACCTACACGATCAACCACAGTCTTATACAAGTACTACACGTCTGTATCTACACGTATGCTGACACTTTGAGTGTCTCTACTATACCCTGGCGGTACCTCATGCCGGTGACCTAGATTACACCGCATCATTGTGACACGCCCACTCTGCCATCTTTACAACACACGAACACAAACGGGCAGTTATACATCTGGAGCGAATAGAACGTTACATCTCTACATCTCCAGCCTTAAACAGACAGTAAACAGACTTTTACAGTATGCCATTAAGTAAGCCCTTGTGAAACTCTAAAGACCCAGTTCCTTCATGAGCTGACACCGCAGGTAACGCCGGCAATGGGTGTCCACATCTCAGTCTGGATACCACGTCAGGCTGAAATAGATTCTTGCACTCAAAACATTCTTCCGCATTACCAAAGTCAAATGAACAGCAGGCATGTGTTTGACTAACAGCGTTGTTATTATTTGTAATATCATTTTCTGCTCTCTGTACCGAGTTTCCATGATGAGCAGATCGATGGAAACTATTTGGACGAAATGCACTGCCATTATCTTGATTATTGCCATACAAATGTCTTCTGTAATTCTGAGAATATCTAGATCTATTATTAATATTAAAGCGTTGATTATTTAGCTGCCAATTTCCTCTCTCTCTCTCTCTCTCTCTCTCTCTCTCTCTCTCTCTCTCTCTCTCTCTCTCTCTCTCTCTCTCTCTCTCTCTCTCTCTCTCTCCAAAATAATCGCGATGAACATTATCATGTCGTTTATTTCTCCATCTTCGGAACTCTGGTGATTTATTTCTATTTCCAACTGTAAATTCGGAATAATTTCTCAGATGATTGATATTTGGACCTGACCTGGCATTTATAAGTGGAAACTCATTCCTATCACCACTGTTCGATCTAAATCTACCCTGTCTGTTGTTGACAGTGGCATCCCAAGCTGACTGCACAGATTCATGCAACTTATTGCTTCTAACATTCAAACCCGGATGAGCAATTGTAAACTGGCGCCCAAGAATCTCAACCTCTGACAACGATTTAGGGTTCCGCTCCTGCAAAAACGATAAATAATTATCGCTTACTGAGGATAATACTTTATCCCGCAGTATTAGATCAGCCAAATCCTCAAAACTGGGATTAATTGACTCGAGTTTCATCCATTTATTAAACGCCAAACGAATATCCCATATAAACTGACCAAAATCTGTCCCCGTTTCCGGTAATATCTCCTTAAAACGTATCCTATAACCTTCAGCCGTAAGTTGAAATTTTTTTAACAAAGTAGCTCTTGCTTTATCATCGTTTTGTTTACCACTAACTAAAGATGCGACAGCACTTAACGCCTCTTCAGATAAAAAATTCATAAGTTTGCTACATAAGTTTATCAATTTTATATTCTGTGCATAGTAATTAAAATCTTGACAAAAAGAACGCAATATCCTCGACCCCTGGTTTAAACATTGGCAAATGAATTTTAATGTCACCTTTATGACCATCATTGTGCGTGTGTGATTGACAAGTAGCATTTCCATTTTGCAACTTCTGTTTTTCAATTTCTAATTGCATCATTCTCTCTTCATTTTATCTTCTTTTCTCATTCTCTTCCATTTCCAAGAGTTTAATTCTCTCTTCGTCTTGCCTCCTTTTTTCATTATCTTCCATTTCCAACCGTTTCATACGTTCCTGGTTAGCTAATTCTCTATCTTTTAATTCTAACTGACGTTTCTCTCTTTCCTTCGCCTCTTTATATTCTGTTTGAGCAAACTCTTGTGATTTGTCTCCTGATAAACCAAGAGTTTTACCCTGTTTAATAAAGTATTCCGCCGTCGACATTTCAGAATCTGAATTAATATATTTACCTCATCAAATAAACTGTAGTATTCCAATTAATATCTTATATTCGTCACCTGTCGATGCTCATTACTGGAGATTGATCATCTTTTATTTAATAAAAACGCAGCTATAAATCAATCAACTAAGAAATTATAAAAGATAATATTACTACTGAAAACGTAGAATGAGCAATGAAGAGAATCAATTACATAGAAACATACACGTTAGCAATGACAATCACCGCACATAAACAATTAAAGAAGAGATAATAACGCAAAGAACCACGGAGTCAACACAAAAATCTACACCATTCCAGTAGCCCCAAAGAAACTTGCTATAAGCCTTTTGTAACTGTTCATCCACCATTTGTAACTGGTCACTTTGGATCCCTATTGATAAGTATTAGAATAGCGATGGGTGACCGTTATCTGGTTGAGTCTAAAACGCGAATGAATAATAGAAAATCTCCAAGAGTCAATTGAACTTGAATAGTGTCAAGGACGGACACTAGAACTTGTGGTTGAGTAATGATACCATCAACGGTTTATTTGACAATACGTAGACGTGGACAATACGACAGTTCATGCATATACATAGTAGATTAACTTGTGACATATGGTATTCAGCTTCCATCATATACTTAGTGAAGCATCATCAATAGGTATCGATATATTCATACATGTTTATCTTGCTATAAATGACTTGACTTAACGAACTTTCTATACGACTGTTGACCTCTCAAGGGCAGTCCATCATATTACAATCAAGGGTATACAAATCATTACGGAATACTCCTTCTTAGTTAGTTTGAAAATAAAAATCCGACTTCTGATAAAGCATTATAACTTGTGAAGTGTATACAAACTTCTAACTGCTGACGTTTTGTTTCGCCTCTCCATATTAGCCGTTACTCGCATGTCGGCTACTTTAAATATTCAATAACGCAAATCCCGTTCGTTCCATAAACAATGTTCATATATTAACCATCTTCAAAACTTCCAGTGCATTGACGTTACGACTTTTATCCATTCTGGGCCCAACATGTACGGGTACCAGCTAGAGGTCGACTTGACTGAAGAAAGTCAATGACGAAACTATTCTTACAACATTATCAATCAATTATAATATTACCTGACTTGAGTGACCTGAGGACTATGACTTCAATTGCAGTGAGCCAGTCACAAAGTAATTACAATATGTCCGAATGAAGGACTGAAAAAACATCAGACTCTCAGTCTGAAAGGAACTCTGCCTTGCTCCACTACGGAGATACGTCATCTGCCCCTTTGGTAACAACCGCGCTAATTTACCAATATCAAAAATGTGTGTTCTCGTGCGCAACCAACTATATCACTAACATCTGAGTTGGTGTGTACACATATTTAACAGATGCAAGACCTTTGACTGGAATTATCTGTTAATGCCTGTTAAGGACATAAAATGTACGCAACACTTTGAAATTCATCCACCCAAAATCAACCTAGGAAAACACCGCAGCACACCTACGATGAAGAACAAGCATATTACGAGTTAAAGTGACAAAGAAAGGTGCTCACTAATAATAATTAGGATACTGACACCACAATAACAATGTTTACTTTTCTGCGGGAATCCCAATACTCCTCGTAAAGCATTCGATCCAACACGGGTTATGAAATTCTCATCACACGCACGTTCACCTTCCAAGTCGAGATTACAACTTTGACCTAACGATCGTTTGACCTAACGAGCATGCAACAAGTGTCAGTGTTCCAAAATACGTGGCAATCAATTGAGCTCAAAATATCTGAATTTTCTAGAACGGGAAGGTACATTATACTTGCCACCATGTTAAGCTATGTCCGCCCGTTCTTTTACTTCAGTGTATTAAAAGGTTTTGTATGCAATTGATATATGTATATAATCACTCTTCCAAGAATTGACTATAGAAGTGTTAGATCACTGGCATACAAGAAAAGTATCACGCGAATGTTTTATTCGTGGGTATGCAAAAACCGCACTGTATCGTCCCTGTATTATAAATGCAGTGTTCTCTCACAAGGGATAACGAATTAGTAATAACACAGATAGGCCCCAACAGCTCACAGATAATTAGGTATGAAGCCAATGCTGGTCCGGTAAAATAAACAACAGTATTTATTGAAAACTCATGATCAATGAGACATGATGAGCCGTCACTAGGTAATGTCGTTCTGTCCATTCGTAACATAGTATTCTACCCATTGATGGTAGTACGTTTTTGCTTCTTTCTCATAATACGTCTTTATACGTATATGTATAAAATATTTCCGTGCTATTCTCACGTAACTTCTGCTTAAATTCTTTTAAACTTCATTAGCATGGATTCCTCAAAGTTATTACACACTAGCGACAAGGCAGGACCATTAAGAACTCCAATTTTTACGGTGCATAGACCTACCCGTCCATAAATGTGTATACATCAACTTATACACTTAAAACAGTACTCATCCTGTCGTGTATTTCTATTCAATACATGAATACCCATAATCTCTGCACGGGTTTTTCATATCACCCGCAAAATAATGCTGTTCCCGTCTTGTTTATTTCTTGGGTTCATTTTTTTCTCTACCTCATTGTTTCAACACACAAAACTCCTACCTCGTCCTATTTTACTGCGTGCATGAATAATGCACCTAAGTGTATTATTCACACATCTTCAAATATTTTCACCAAACTCAACTCAGTGCTCTTTGATGCGCAACAACAAAATGTTGTAAAAAAAACCATACGCAACACTTACCTCGGATGCATAGTAACACCTGACGGCGGAACAAGCAAGGACATTAACAACAGAATGAATAAAGCGGGAACAGCCTTTGCTAGTCTCAACAACATTTGGAAGTCTTCCCAGTACAGCACAAACACCAAATTAAGACTGTATGAGAGCTAAATGTGAAATGTTATTTGTTGAAGGGTAAAACCCGAAACCTCCCTTGTCTCATGTGAACTGTTGTTTGTAAAACTGATTCAATACCGTTTTATAAGTTTATAAACTTGTATTAGAGCTGTGTACTTTCTGTGCTTCTCTATGGTGCGGAATGTTGGAGAGTAACAGAGAAGGAAATGTCGAAACTGTCCTCCTTCCACACAATCTTCTTCTTCTTTGATCCTTAGCCGCCGACCGTCAAAGCAGTCAGTGGCCATCACGCCTAGTGGCGTCTTGTAGGGCAACAACAAATTGATTCCACTTTGCTCGGTCGGTGGCCATCCTTCGTACAGTGCCCCAACTCTGGTTCATTCTTTGCATCTCAGCCTCCACAGTCCTCCGCCAGGTTGTTTTTGGTCGGCCTCTCTTTCGTTTTCCTTCAGGGGTCCAAAGCATAGCTGTTCTTGTGATGGCATCGGGGTCTCTTCTGAGGACATGACCAATCCAGCTCCAGCGTCTGCCAGCTATGATGGTGTGCATGTCCTCTTGCTTGCTACGAGTAAGCAGATCTTGGTTAGTGATGGTATTTGGCCAAAAGATTCGGTGAATTTTTCTTAGGCATGTTGTATGAAAAGAGGACAATTTCGACATTTCCTTCTCTGTAACTCTCCAGCATTACGCACCATAGAGAAGCACAGAAAGCACACAGCTCTGATATAATCTTAATTTTGTGCTTGTGCGGTATTGGGAGGACTTCCAGATGTTGTTTAGACTAAAGAAGGCTGTTCTTGCCTTATTCATTCTGATGTTGATGTCTTTGCCTGCCCCGCCGTCTGGTGTTACTATGCTTCCTAGTGTCACCGTGGTGGTGAACTCCTAGGACTGGTTGCGGCACCAATTAGTAATATGTCACAGTGCCATGTAGTAATCTTATGTGACTGTGTGCCCTGTATATGAATATTGGCACTAATTGTTAATCAACGAACTAGGTGACTGGGGCAGACCTAGTCGTCGGATTTTCTATTTTGTCAATTTAGTCTATTGACAATCTTCCAAGTAAGAGTATATCTTAATACTCGCCATCACCGCCAGAGCTGACTATTCCTGGATGATATATTTCAAGCTTCCAACCTAACTCGTTCCATCCCTCCTTGTGATGTTACTTAGTGACAACTTCGTATAGTGGTGATTTTCTTTATATCCAGTATCTTGTTTACTTTAGCACTCAACAACCTTTTAGAGACTTAACCCAACTTGAGAAACGTTCCATCAAAACAAACATTTTATTTACATCTCAGAAGTTCATCATAACAGAGGCATGTGGTACAAATTCCAGGTACAAACATTTCCTAACTGTCTCTTGTATGTCCCATTCCTCCTGGGCACATTCATGTACCTATGCATATATATATATATATATATATATATATATATAGCTCTCTACCTGAGAACATTATCAGATATTATTTATACCTATTTTCTTCCCTTAAGGCTATTCTATTTATTCTGGCTTCTCCCAAGCCTTCATCAACTCTTTCTTGAGTTTTTTCTCTCCTCTACTAATCCTGTCAGATTTGACTCATATTAATCAAAATACCATCATCTTAAAATTCATATATGCCAATTAGCACATTGGGTACACCTGTTGCAGTATCCTCATACTTATACCTGCTAGAGAGCGCATGTTTCATCCTGTAAATACAATCACCCTTCAATTTCTTACTCATCTTACTTGTAACAGTCAATATTGCAAAGTTCATTACACAATAGCCCAGCACGGCTATTAAATCCATATTCTTCTGTAAATCTTCCCAGATGCTTACTTAGTCTCATTTTATCCACCTCATAGTCAATTTTGTAGTTTCAGCTTCATTTCTCATTATCCTGCGCTCACTTAGTTGTAAGCGTCGTTAACCTTGTAATACTTTATTTCAGCTTCTGAAATCATTCTATTCAATGTCTATCAAAAGTTATGAGTCAAAAGGCCCAATTACTTTGGTTTCACAGAATCCTCACAACACTCATATTTCTTACTATCACCCCTTATCACTAAGCCTATACTTTAAACACAGCTTTGTCTTTCATATGTGAATAGATTCTACTACTCTAACTAGGTCTATAGGATTCTTCAGAAGTATTCATTCTGTTTCCCACAGAAATTGAACTTGAGCCTGACAGAAAACACATTCCTGCCACTCTACGTCCTTAACCAGGACTGCTCCTCCGAAAAATGCGACTGCTCACCAGCGTGTCCAAGTGTGTTCTCCTCTATAAAATCATTATCAGCTGATCTGTCCTTGTTTACTGTAAATTCATTGGTTCCTCCTATTCTCCACTCAGCTGGAATATGTTCACGCTTATCCGCTGTGTAAACAACTCAGTGAAGTGTCATCCGTTGTCCTGGTAAACTTTTCACGTGCATATTTTTTTTCTCTCAACTCACTTAATCATATAAGGGAGGTAATTAACCGTTGTCTCCCTTTGCATAATTTGACTTAACCTTATATTGTCTTCTCCAAAGCTTGCTATACAATTCTTATATGTACATTTTCTAAACCATAATTACCAACTCACCAAATCTACTTAAGTGTAATTAAGCACTTTCCTCCCCTGACCTTAATATTCAGAGTCTCCTCCCTTTGATCAAAGTATTATTTCACTCATTTTATCTCCCTTTTAGCAAGACAAATAGTCTTTATTCAAATCCATTCTTATTTCTTAAACCATTTTTTTATACTTTCCCCCTTAACCAAAACCAAATCACCGCTTATAATTCCTGCTTGAGCATTTATAATGCTCCTAGCAAACCCAACGGCCTAATATCCGGCTTTTGGCTAGGATTATGTGTCTACACACAGGGACCAGTAGTGACATTTATGTCATGAGGTCCTTTGTGTGAAAACACGGAAGACCACTACAATGACACATGGTGTCATTGGGTCTTCTTGTGTTGGGACATGTGGTCTTGACCAGAGCCGGGTATGGGCAGGGGCCAATGCAACCTCGTGCGAGGAAATTTAAAAAAAAAAAAAAAAAAAAAAAAAAAAAGGTGACACTAGGTATGTGAAGGTATCTGTCTGTACCAATTGCTGATTCCTTACTGATATGGGCTCAGGGTTGCTCACATTGAGCGTCATGACCTCAGACTTCTTTAAATTGATATTCAAGCCCACCTGCTGGCTAAACTTATTAAGTCTATCCAGTTTTTCCTGGATGTGTTGATGTGAATGTGCTAGTAGTGCAATGTCATCTGCATATTCCAGATCTTCCAATGTAGAAAATGTTGTCCATCTTATTCCTCTCGGACTGCCCTCTGTTGTCTGGCGCATCACCCAGTCTATGACTGTTAAAAATAGAGTGGTTGATAAGGGGCATCCCTGTCGTACTCCTGTCTTCACCTCAAAGGTTAGGTTGCTCTGCCCAACACTACACGTAAAGATGGCATAGAGGCTTTTTATGATTGACACGCCAATTTTAGTTCAGCGATCGGCAGCTTCATCCTCCCATGTTGCGGATCCATGTCCAGTGCCCTCATATCTCTCTTGCACACATCTTTGAACCTCAGCTGTGGTCGCCCAACTGTTCTCTTGCCATCTGCTAATTGTCCGTAGAAGATATCTTTTGGGATGCGACCATCTTCCATGCGGCGAACATGGCCAAGCCAGCGAAGTCTGCGCTGTCTAAGAAACGTATACATACTTTGAAGGCCAGCACGTGACAACACCTCGACATTTGTCACTTTATCTTTCCACGAGATGCCGAGGATGCGGCGTAAACACCGCAAATGGAAGGTATTGAGCCTTCTTTCTTGCTTAGCATAGGTCGTCCAGGTCTCGCTGCCATATAGGAGTGTGCTGGTGACGCAGGCATTATATACCGCAGCTTTGGTCTTCATTGTGAGTTTAGAGTTTCCCCAAACACGCGATGTGAGGCGGGCAAAGGTAGCTGCAGCTTTGCCAATGCGGCTGTCGATTTCTGTATCCAGTGAGAGTTTGTCATTGATGGTAGACCCTAGGTATGTGAAGTGGTGCACCACTGCCAATTCATAGTTATCGATAGTGATAACTGGTGCAATTCCATAAGCCCTCAGTATTTTCCATAAACTCTCCCTATGTATGCTGTCGAAAGCCTTTTCAAAATTAACAAAATTAATGTAAAGCTGTCTTTGCCATTCTGAGCACTGCTCTATAATGTTCCTGAGAGTGAATATAAGATCTACACATCTCCTGTTCTTTCTAAATCCTGCTTGTTCTTTCCTCAGTTTGTGGTCTACTGCCTTTGAAATTCTCTGTATAATTATCATGCCTAGTATTTTGCTGGGAACTGAGAGAAGAGTGATTCCTCTCCAATAATTGCAGTCTGCAAGATCTCCCTTCTTGGGCAATTTGACAATTATTCCTTTGTTCCACTCTGATGGTGTTGTCCCCGTTTTCCAGACTTGTGCAAATAGTGGTTCTAATAGTTCTGCTGCTAGCTTAGGGTCTGTCTTAAATAGCTCTGCATTTAAGTTATCATGGCCCGGAGCTTTGCCATTCTTTAACCCTTTGATTGCTGTGATGATTTCTTCTTTGCGTGGAATGTCTGTATTCACATCTAGATCATTTTCAGCTTCAGGAACATTCAATTGTGTCTCTGGTGGTTCCTTGTTCAGAGTTTCTCTGAAGTGCTCTGCCCATCTTGTTTCCTGTCACTCTGCTGTCGTGATGAGATTACAATGCTTATCTCTTACTAATGTAATATTGTCTGCACCTCGTTTTCCGCTGATGAATTTAGTTATTTTGTATACTGTGCTTTCCACACAATCTGCCTAAAGAAAATTATCCGAATCTTTTGGCCAAACACCATCAGCAAGCAAGAACTACTTATTCGGAGTAACCAGGAGGACATGCACACCATCATAACTGCCAGACGCTGGAGCTGGGTTGGCCACGTCCTCAGAAGGGACCCTGATACCATCACAAGAACAGCTATGCTTTGGACCCCCGAGGGAAAGCGAAAGAGAGGCCGTGATACTTTAAATAAACCAAATATTTGGAAAATGTAGGTCTTCGGAAAAAGGACTACAAAAGATATCTTGAACGGTCAGTGAATCAAACGATTTAGCCCTGACAGGAACAAAAGATAAAAAGCCAATTAATCTAGCGCAGACTGATCAAAATTAATGTGAAGGCAACTTCAGCTGTTTAAAACGTCAAGAAATTAAATCTGGAAACCTAATACCATCTGGTAGCTTCAAGTTAAGAATGAGAAAATAAAGAAAGAGAGGGAGGGAGAGACATATATATATATATATATATATATATATATATATATATATATATATATATATATATATATATATATATATATATATATATATATATATATATATATATATATATATATATATATATATATATATATATATATATATATATATATATATATATATATATATATATATATATATATATATATAGAGAGAGAGAGAGAGAGAGAGAGAGAGAGAGAGAGAGAGAGAGAGTATAACGTTAATGAACTCAACATATTAATATCAGTATTTTTTAGCTCCCGGTGGAGCAATTTTGGCAAACGGGAGCGGAATAAGATACCGATATTTAACCAGAAAATAAAGATACATTATTTGATTATCGCAGTCGGTTCTAGGCATATAATCGAAGCTGAAGCAAACTCTATGACCGCAGACTTGCTGGAACATTTTATTTCACTGATTCACGTAGAAAACTGTCCACTAGAGACTGACTAATCTTTGCTGCTTCGAACTAGAAACGCTAGTCCCTAAAGAATGTTATTTAAATTTGGCTGGATGTTCGCCCGGTGGTGTTTCAAAATTGATAATGCATTCGTTTCAAGACGGGAAATCCTAATACATGAGTTTTCGATTGAATGGAAAGACAACGGAAGCAAAACAACCCTGAAGATCCTGTTTATCACACAAACATTTGTGGCATTCAAAAGATAAACGGTAGTCTAAGACATTGTTCTCAATCTGTGATGCGTGAGCCCCAAGGAGCCAAAGAGATATCCTTGAGTTGTACCGAGACCCAGCAGATCCATTGTGTACACAGGGATACACAGTCGTTTGATTGTATTCGTTTATCTCAGTTTGTCTCTGCAAACAAGAATTAGGAATAAAATGTTCTTTCTTGAGTTAATAGGTCCAGACGCGCAGGGAGGTCACTAATTTTGTCTGATAGTGTTTATTCAATCCCATTTCTTTTTTCAAACATTCTGGAAACTTACTGATAGTATTCATCAGTAAGTGTAAATATCGCGGCAACTTACTGATAGTATTCATCAGTAAGTGTAAATATCGCGGCAACTCTTTGATAGTATTCATCAGTAAGTGTAAATATCGCAGCAACTTACAGATAGTATTCATCAGTAAGTGTAAATATCGCGGCAAGAACATGTGATGCTTCGTGCTGGCTTCTTGTAAGAGCAGTCGCTATAGTGGTGGTTCCATACTTCATAAGAAACGAACATGATGATGATGATCATTATGAAGGCAGTGGCGATCTTACGGTCAGTATAAAAGGCAGTCACGTTTTTAAAGCCCACGTAACACCTTCTAACATGCATCAGCAGCAGTCATAGAATTTACCCCCACAGTATAACAGTCGTTCTCTGTTGTGGTCCTTATGGAGCCCGGAGCCACCACTGTAGCTAGTCCTCTTTGCAGGAAGCCTGCATCATACAATCACATGGCCCTGCAGGCGTGATTTCACTTTAGTACTGATGGTACAAAAGGTCATAACTGACCTGTATACTGTGCTATGTAAATGCCAAGCTTTGGGATCGCCTGCGTTAACTTCATCTGTCCCAAGTAGTACTTAGATTGTACCTAGGCATCAAACTAGATGTCAGTTTGTTCCACAGGGGATGTTTTAAGACAAGCGGTATACATGCGTATTTGTGAAAGAATATCTATATATCTAATATATCTAATCTAATTTATCTAATCTATCTAATCTATCTATCTAATCAATATATCTATCTAATCAATCAATCAATTATTCTAATAAATCTAATCAACCAATGTAATGAATCAATCAAATCAAATCAATAAGTCTATCAATCTGATCAATCCATCAATCTAATCAATCAATCCTTCAATCTAATCAATCAATCTAATCAATCAATCTAATCAATCAATCAACCTAATCAAGCAATCTAATCAATCAATCAATTTAATCAATCTAATCAATCTAATCAATCTATCAATCTATCATTCTATAAATCTAATCTAGTGTAATCTATTCTAATCTATTCTATCAACCTATTCTAATCTAATCTATTCTAATCAAATCTATTCTAATATAATCTATTCTAGTATAATCAATCGATTCTAATCTAATCAATCAATCTAATCAATCCATCTACTCAATCAATCAATCTAGTCAATCAATCTAATCAATCAATCTATATCAATTAATCTATATCAATCATCTACTCAATCAATCAATCTAGTCAATCAATCTAATCAATCAATCTATATCAATTAATCTATATCAATCAATCTATATCAATCAATCTATATCAATCAATCTATATCAATCAATCAATACCAACCAATCAATACCAATCAATACCAATCAATATCAATCAATCTATATCAATCAACATCAATCAATCAATATTAAACAATCAAACAATCAACCAAACAACCAACCAATTAATCAATCTATCAATCTATCTATCTATCTATCTATCTATCTATCTATCTATCTATCTATCTATCTATCTATCTATCTATCTGTCTGTCTGTCTATCTATCTATCTATCTATCTATCTATGTATCTATCTATCTATAAATCAATCTATCACTCTATCTATCTATTAATCTATCTATTCGAATCTATTCTATTCTAATCTAAATCTATTCTAATCAATCAATCAATCAGTCAATCAGTGAATCTGTCAATCTGTCCACCTACCTACCTACCTACCTGTCAACCTACCTACCTGTGAACCTACCTACCTTTCAACCTACCTACCTACCTTTCAACCTACCTACCTGTCAACCTACCTACCTACCTACCCTATCCCCACACACCTACCTACCAACATATCTACCTACCAACATATCTACCTACCAACCTATCTACCTACCAACCTATCTATCTATCTATCTATCTATCTATCTATCTATCTATCTATCTATCTATCTATCTATCTATCTATCTATCTATCTATCTATCTATCTATCTATCTATCTATCTATCATTCTGTCTATCTATATATATGTGTGTGTGTGTGTGTGTGTGTGAGTGAGTGTGTGTGTGTGTATGTATGTATGTATGTATGTGTGTGTGTATGTATGTGTGTATGTGTATATATATATATACACACACACATACACACATACATACACACACACATACATACATACATTCATACACACACACATGTATATATATATAGGTGTGTATATGTGTATATGTGTGTATATATGTGTATATATGTGTGTATATATATATTTATATATGTGTATATATGTGTGTATATATGTGTATATATGTGTATATATATGTGTATATATGTGTGTATATATGTGTATATGTGTGTGTATATATGTGTATATATGTGTATATATATGTGTGTATATATGTGTATATATGTATAGTGGATTTGATGTTAAGAAATGTTGTTATGTACTCTTAGTGTACTGTAGTGAATTTCTAATACAATAGCTAAATTAATATATAACAATATAGGGCATAAAGGCAAAATAAGAAAGTATAAAAGAAATTTCGGCTAGAACGCGTGGTTATCGCCTACGCCTTCAGATTATTAATTGCTAACGCATAAGACGAACAAAACGGTACTCAAATTTTCAAATTCGTCCTTGACACCACTTTTCCTAGTTCTAAGAAAACATCTGCTTACAAATGCATTGTAGAACGAGGAGGGGCAAGGAGATGAAAACGCAAATACGTTTCGCATTGATTTTAAACTAAAAGCCAACTATAGCAAGTGGCAAGCCTTGCCTTAGGGGTTCCCCCAAAATACGATGAAAAAGTTAGAACATGTAGACGACACGTGTCACTAAAACGACTTTAGCTCTTATTAGGAATGACGAAATTCTATCGTAAGTACAGAAGACATCCCCTAGTATGGAAGTGAACGGTGGTAACAGCAAATACACGACTATCATAGAAAAATACATATTTCGAACAAAGCCACTTAGCCCCATTAAACTTATATATTCGGGTACCTTAGGACTTGCTGACAAAGAATATGTTATGTGTTTCGCAAATAGTCCATTAATTAACAAATTATAGCCAAAATACTATAGTGGAGTTGACTGGCAGCACAAGATCATGTCTGCTTAATATTTTTTATGGCATGTTTGGAAAACACTGCTTTGGGGGAAATGAGGCCAACAAGTTAGATACGATTTGATTGGCTGTAGTAAAATGTAAGGCGAAACATTATTGGGTGACCTGGAAATACAAATATTGTTGTTAATGGAAACGTATAGGATGGATAGTTTTTTTCAAAGGCTCATGTAAACATGGCCTGATTGGTTAGAACGTTAGATATGGTCAAGTAGAAGCGTCGGTTCACTGCCATTTTTGAAAATAAATTCTGTGAAAATCAAGTACGTTGAGAACAGGCTAAGAATTTTCTAATAAAGGAAAAGCCTGGACAAAGGCAGATCGAAAATGTGCCAGATGCTATTGCCTAGTCATCGTTTTACTTGTGTTTTTTCCTTACATCTGTGGTAAGATTGATTTTCTTAATATTTTATTTAAAATAAAATTTGAATGTGAGATACTGACATACGATTATAAGTAAGTGAGTCTATGGCAGACTCAAAACAGAGTCTAGAAATAGATCCAGCATATGAAAGACTATCAGAGAGGTGTAGACCAACTAAATTATATAGGATTATCATCAGGAGCATAATACCTATCCTATGGTATGGACAACAGATTATTGCTGGAATTGCAGAGGCGTTGTAACTATTAGGGGAGAGGAGTACTGGTATACCTGGTCACATCAAAAGAAACTGGTGAAAGGGATTGTCGTAAAGAGCTGATCTTGCATGTTTGTTTGTAATGTGCCTGTCCTGGTTGTTGAGTATTAGTGTAGGCTGTTGATTACGAAGGAAGCATATCCTTCTGATTTCAGAGGTATTTGGTTGCTGTCAATAACTGGTGCCAGACTTCAGTGGCCCGATATATTCATGCCACAGTCTTGCCTTTTTTGGAGACAACTGTAAACCACCATCATTCTTGAAGAAGTGGGAGCTGAAGGTTGTCGTTCAGCGAAGTGCGGGAAGATTCCTACAGCATATTACCAAGTTAGGTGCATGTTTCGGCACCTGGTCGCTCAACTAACATTATATTAGAAAAGAGACTGGGAATAGTGATATAAACATTCCATCAGTGTCCATAAAAACTTACAAACAACATGCAGAGATGATGATAGTAAACAATCAACCAGTGTATACTAGAAGTCACCTCAGTTAAACAATACAACTACACCCTTATATAATAATATATGTATTATGGACAGAAGATCCATTGTATAAATTGATTGATGTAATTAATTTCTATGATTTCACTTTGATTGTCAGTCCTGATTCCAAATAAATCAGATTCAGGACAATAAATTGAAAAACCTTAACTTTCAACCCCAGACTTACTAAAGATAGTCTTTTAAAGTGTAGTTTGTATGTGATTGTCGTGGCACTGTTGTGTTGTAGTAGATAATAAATAATTTGTGTAATTGTTTATATGTTTAGTTGGTTAATGCAACCTTACACTACATTTCATAACCCTAGACACCAAACGTAGTCGTCTTACAGTCTATCTAGAATAAGTCTGAATGAGATCCTAGTGGTGGTAGTAGAAAGGTGCCCTGGAAATTTACTCTAATATTTATTATATTCAGGGACCTTCACAGCTGACCTCATTCAGTACACTAAGATTTCTTTACAACAAACTATATTAACATCAACCCACCACATATATTGGGGTCTCGCTCCTGGGGATTGAACTTTTCATAACACCAGCTATATTGGGTAGTTTGCCTCTGGGATTTTAAATTCTTAAAATAGTATCAATTATATTAGGAATCTCAGATAGTATAAAACTAAAAGCATTCCTTTCTGGAGAAATTAAATAGTGGTTGAGCTATCAGTGCCTGTGGTTGTTCTTAGTTATAATTAGAAATTGTTAGTTATAATTAGAAATTTGTCTAGTTAGAAATTTTAAAAGGTTTGCCAAGTACAAAATTGCTGACCTGGCAAAGTTTCGATCTACTGCTGTGCAGGCTGCAAAAGAATTGGGAATGGAGGGGCAAATTATGATTGCTTATGTCACAACTGAATGTGACAAATTTATTGAACGCGAAGAAAAAAGATTAGAAAAAGAGGCTGAAAGAAAGTTAGAGGCTGAAAAAGAAATTAAGAGGCTCCAGTTGGAAGAGAAAAAGGCTGAAAGTGAAGCAGAAGAAAAGAGATTAGCTGCAGAAAGAGAAGAAAAGAGATTAGCTGCAGACAGGGAAGCAGAAGAAAGAAGACAGGCTGCAGAAAGGGAAGCAGAAAAGGAAGAGAAGAGATTACAAAGGGAACATGAGTTACGACTAAGGGAGTTTGAGTTTCGAAGCCATGCTCCTGAAAATGGTGCCAGTCCCTTTACCTCAGATGCTACTGTTAGTCAAGGAGCCTCAACCTCAGCTATGAGTTTTCATTTAGACCATTTTGTTGAGAAAGACGATGACATAGAAAGTTACCTAAATAGATATGAACTGTTGGCTACCACGTATGGTTTAGAGAGAGAAAGGTGGAGCCTAAAGTTATCACAAGGGCTTCATGGTACAGCTTATGAAGTTTTTGCCAAGATGAGCAGGGATGATCAGGAAAATTATGACATGCTAAAGCAGGCTCTTTTTTGTTAAGATATGAAAAGAATGGGGAATTTTATAGAAAAAAAATTAGGAATGCCAAACTACTGTCGGGTGAGACTTATCACCAGTTCTCTGCACGGTTAGAGACCTACTTGGAAAAATGGACTGCTCTGGGTAAAACCTAAGATCTTGAGGAAATGATCCTTATTGAGCAACTAAGAGAGTCCATGGCTCCAGACCTGAGAAAGTTTCTCATGGAACAAGGTGCAGAGAGGCTGGGTGAGTTACTCAATGTCGCTGAGAGGTATCAGGCAGCCCAAGCAGAGGTAGTTGGAAATAAAAAGAAACAGGTAGACAATTTTAAGGCACCTCAAAACTTTAATAAGTTTGACCATAGAGACCAGAACAAAGGTAAGCACCAGTTTGATAGGCCACGCAATGACTATAATAATCAAACCTCACAATTCAATGAAAGGAAATATAATGACAGAAAACCTTTTTATAAAGGGAGATCATATTGTAATTGGTGTCGGATGGACAACCATGACACCGAAGTGTGTAAAAAGAGACCTGTGTACATGGCCACGCTTCAGACCAAATCACAGTCTAAACAAGAGGAGGATAATCTGATAAATACCCCTCCAGATGAGATGATGAAAGCGCAGGCTGGGGATAAGACCCTCAAGCCTTGTTTTAAGAAATTGCTCAAATGTCATACACCTCCAGGCAAAGGAGACTTCTACATGAAAAACAAACTGATTTACAGGAAGGCCGGAACTGTATCCACTGGTCACGGACAGTTGGTTCTTCCAAAGGCATATAGGGCAGATGTGATAAGGAGCCTACATGTTGGAAAAGATGGGGACCATGAGAAAATAGGTACCATCATCCAAAAGGTGGCTCAAAATTATTATTGGCCAGATGAAATGTTTGACATTGAGAATTTTGTAGAAAGATGTGGCATATTACATGAGGGAACACCCACAAGTGGGAAAATTGATCAGGACCTAGACATGCCACGGGGCAAACTTAGGCCTGACAATGGAAAGAAAAAAAATTATGATAAAGTGGACAAAGTGGAATGGGAGCCCCCTTTTCACAGACAGTCTTCACTTGAATGTTTTACTATGGCCACTATGCAGCGAGTACAAAGAGATGTCTTACCCCAGAATAAGCCGAAAATCCCTCAGTCGGACTTATGTAAACTGGAGGAAGATAAAAGAGAGAGAAGACCTCTCACAAGGAATTTAAAGTGGGGAGAAAACCCCAAGAGAAAAATTGGTAGCGGTCGATTTGTGAATGATGATTCTAGGAAGAAAAATCATCACTATAAGGCTTCCAAGGGAAAAGACCATACCGGTGCCTGGAAAAACAGGTCAACAAATTTAAAAGTCCATATGTAGCCTTGTTAAGGACCTGGACCGATGAAAAGGCAGAAGAAAATATTACTTCATCATATCAATATGTGAACGAGCTGACCACTCGTCTTAAAACTGGCTGGAAACTTGCCAATGAAAATTTGAGACAAGCCAGGAAAAAGCATGCTGCCTATTACAATAAGAAAGCGAAGGATCGAGAATTATTTGTGGGAGAGAAGGTGCTCCTTCTACTGCCCGGCAGCCAGAATAAATTGCAAATTGGATGGCAAGGTCCATATACAGTTCTAGAGAAGGTGTCTAGAACAAATTATAAGATAGATAAGAAAGGGAAAGAGAAAATCTATCATGTGAATCTCCTGAAGAAATATCTGGACAGAGAAAAAACCAGGAAGAGACACACCTACTGACCTTGTCTGTTGCAATGGAGATGAAAAAGGAACCACTCACTTCTCAGGAATATCCTTTACATCCCTGTGAAACCGCCGCACAGGTAAAAATCAGCACACACTTAACGGAAATTCAGAGGGAGAGGGTTCAACAGGTTCTGAATAATCATACAGATGTGTTGACGGACCGTCCGGGGCATACAAATTTATTGGAGTATGATATGAAACTCATAGACCCAACACCAATCTGTATGAAAGCCTATTCGATTCCGTTCGCTAAGGAAAAAGCTTTAAGGGAGGAGATAGATTATCTGTTGAAAGAAGGGATTATCTCGCACAGTGAATCTCCCTACAGTTCCAGTGTGGTTCTGTTAAGAAAACCCTCTGGAGAACACAGGCTGTGTATAGATTACAGGAAACTGAATGCTGTCACAGAAGGTCAGGTGGATCCATTACCTGATACAAATCAGCTGTTTGCCAGGCTGAATAGAGCTAAATATTTCTCTAAAGTGGATTTGAGCAAAGGCTACTATCAGATTCCAGTAAGGCCGGAGGTAAAACCTTATTTAGCCTTTAGCACCTCGGAAGGACATTATGAATTTAATATGTTGCCATTCGGGCTGAAAAATGCACCGAGTGTGTTTTCGAGGATGATGAGAAAGTTACTGGATCCCCTGAAGAATCCATGCATCACCAACTTCATGGATGATATTCTAATAGCAACAGAAACATTTGAGGAACACATTAACTCTCTGAATATGTTGTTTGATCGACTGAGAGAGACCAATTTGACAGCTAGACCGACGGAATGCTGTGTTGGATGTAAAGAGCTGGAATTCTTGGGCCACACAGTACACCAAGGAAACATGACCCCTGACCCCAAGAACCTGGAGAAGTTGAAAAAAGCAGCAAGACCACAAACAAAAAATGATGTGCGATCTTTTGTCTCATTATGTGGTTTTTACCAAAAGTATATAAAAAACTTTAACTCCATATGTGCTCCATTGACTGATTTAACGCGCAAAGGAAATCCTGATAGAATTATTTGGACAGCGCAATGTGAATTAGCATACCAAGAATTGAAAGAAAAGCTCACAAGCAGGCCTATTTTGAAATTACCTGACTTAAGTCAAGAATTCATTCTGAGAACGGACGCGAGTAATATCGGTTTGGGTGCAGCTCTATTACAACGGTCAAATTCACTTGATGGGGAATTAACCCCAGTAGCCTATGCTAGCCGTAAGTTGAATACAGCAGAACAAAAATATTCAACAAGTGAAAAAGAATGTCTGGCAGTCATCTGGGGTATAAAAAAGTTCCAGATTTACCTCTATGGACAATCATTTAGGATCCAGACAGACCATAAACCACTCGTGTGCCTGTCACAAGCAAGGCATGAAAATGCTAGGTTACTGCGCTGGTCTTTGCTCTTACAGCCATTCCAGTTTTCCATAGAGTACATTCCCGGAAAAACCAACGTCGGTGCTGATTTTTTAAGCAGACATCCATATGACGAACATCAGAGTAGTCACCAGGCATAGATAGTAAATTTATCTATGTGTATTAAGAAATAGGAACTGACATATGATCGTCTGTTCTAAAGGGGGGGACATGTGTAGTGAATTTCTAATACAATAGCTAAATTAATATATAACAATATAGGGCATAAAGGCAAAATAAGAAAGTATAAAAGAAATTTCGGCTAGAACGCGTGGTTATCGCCTACGCCTTCAGATTATTAATTGCTAACGCATAAGACGAACAAAACGGTACTCAAATTTTCAAATTCGTCCTTGACACCACTTTTCCTAGTTCTAAGAAAACATCTGCTTACAAATGCATTGTAGAACGAGGAGGGGCAAGGAGATGAAAATGCAAATACGTTTCGCATTGATTTTAAACTAAAAGCCAACTATAGCAAGTGGCAAGCCTTGCCTTAGGGGTTCCCCCAAAATACGATGAAAAAGTTAGAACATGTAGACGACACGTGTCACTAAAACGACTTTAGCTCTTATTAGGAATGACGAAATTCTATCGTAAGTACAGAAGACATCCCCTAGTATGGAAGTGAACGGTGGTAACAGCAAATACACGACTATCATAGAAAAATACATATTTTGAACGAAGCCACTTAGCCCCATTAAACTTATATATTCGGGTACCTTAGGACTTGCTGACAAAGAATATGTTATGTGTTTCGCAAATAGTCCATTAATTAACAAATTATAGCCAAAATACTATAGTGGAGTTGACTGACAGCACAAGATCATATCTGCTTAATTTTTTTTATGGCATGTTTGGAAAACACTGCTTTGGGGGAAATGAGGCCAACAAGTTAGATACGATTTGATTGGCTGTAGTAAAATGTAAGGCGAAACATTATTGGGTGACCTGGAAATACAAATATTGTTGTTAATGGAAACGTATAGGATGGATAGTTTTTTTTCAAAGGCTCATGTAAACATGGCCTGATTGGTTAGAACGTTAGATATGGTCAAGTAGAAGCGTCGGTTCACTGCCATTTTTGAAAATAAATTCTGTGAAAATCAAGTACGTTGAGAACAGGCTAAGAATTTTCTAATAAAGGAAAAGCCTGGACAAAGGCAGATCGAAAATGTGCCAGATTCTATTGCCTAGTCATCGTTTTACTTGTGTTATTTCCTTACATCTGTGGTAAGATTGATTTTCTTAATATTTTATTTAAAATAAAATTTGAATGTGAGATACTAACATACGATTATAAGTAAGTGAGTCTATGGCAGACTCAAAACAGAGTCTAGAGATAGATCCAGCATATGAAAGACTATCAGAGAGGTGTAGACCAACTAAATTATATAGGATTATCATCAGGAGCATAATACCTATCCTATGGTATGGACAACAGATTATTGCTGGAATTGCAGAGGCGTTGTAACTATTAGGGGAGAGGAGTACTGGTATACCTGGTCACATCAAAAGAAACTGGTGAAAGGGATTGTCGTAAAGAGCTGATCTTGCATGTTTGTTTGTAATGTGCCTGTCCTGGTTGTTGAGTATTAGTGTAGGCTGTTGATTACGAAGGAGGCATATCCTTCTGATTTCAGAGGTATTTGGTTGCTGTCAATAACTGGTGCCAGACTACAGTGGGCCGATATATTCATGCCACAGTCTTGCCTTTTTCGGAGACAACTGTAAACCACCATCATTCTTGAAGAAGTGGGAGCTGAAGGTTGTCGTTCAGCGAAGTGCGGGAAGATTCCTACAGCATATTACCAAGTTAGGTGCATGTTTCGGCACCTGGTCGCTCAACTAACATTATATTAGAAAAGAGACTGGGAATAGTGATATAAACATTCCATCAGTGTCCATAAAAACTTACAAACAACATGCAGAGATGATGATAGTAAACAATCAACCAGTGTATACTAGAAGTCACCTCAGTTAAACAATACAACTACACCCTTATATAATAATATATGTATTATGGACAGAAGATCCATTGTATAAATTGATTGATGTAATTAATTTCTATGATTTCACTTTGATTGTCAGTCCTGATTCCAAATAAATCAGATTCAGGACAATAAATTGAAAAACCTTAACTTTCAACCACAGACTTACTAAAGATAGTCTTTTAAAGTGTAGTTTGTATGTGATTGTCGTGACACTGTTGTGTTGTAGTAGATAATAAAATAATTTGTGTAATTGTTTATATGTTTAGTTGGTTAATGCAACCTTACACTACATTTCATAACCCTAGACACCAAACGTAGTCGTCTTACAGTCTATCTAGAATAAGTCTGAATGGGATCATAGTGGTGGTAGTAGAAAGGTGCCCTGGAAATTTACTCTAATATTTATTATATTCAGGGACCTTCACAGCTGACCTCATTCAGTACACTAAGATTTCTTTACAACAAACTATATTAACATCAACCCACCACATGTACTGAATGAGGTCAGCTGTGGAGGTCCCTGAATATAACAAATATGATGGTAAGTTTACAGGGTACCTTTCTGCTACCACCTCTATGATCTCATTCAGACTTATTCTTTGACTAGAATGTATGATGACTACGTTTGGTGTCTAGGGTTATGAATATGTAGTGTAATGTGCATTAACCAACTAAACATATAAACAACTATTTTATTATCCAACACAACACAACAGTACTACGACAATCACATACAAACTACACTTTAAAAGACTATCGTTAGTAAGTCAGTGGTTGAATTTTGGGTAAAAGTAAAATTTTTTACAATTTATTGTCCTGGTTCTAGTTTGTTTTGAATCAGGACTGACAATCAAAAGTGAAATCAAAAGAATTATTTACATCACTTAAATAACAACATGGATCTTCTGTCCATAATACAAATGTTATTTTATTATAAGTGTGTAGATGTAGTTTTCTAACTTAGGTTAATACTGGTATATAATGGTAGGTTGTTGGTTAACATCACGCACTATTGTTTGTTTTCTTTTCATTTGACACTGGTGGAATTTTTTATTAATATTCACAGTCTTTATTTTAAACTAGAGGTTGAGCTTCCTGGTGCCGAACAGGCACTTATCTTCGAAGGATAACACCGGTAGATCTGTTCATAGGCTCGCTGGACAATCTGTTTCCCTTCTTGAAAGGCAATGGCATCCAGCATGTGCCCGAAATATGCAAACAGTGTCAGGAATCGAACAGTTTCCACGAGCCTGGTACTACGTTAATGTCAGTACCAAAAAACCCTGAAATAAGAAGGTTATGCGTCCTTCTTTATAACAAGTATACAATAATATTCCACAATTAATTACAGGCACAGTACAAACAAACAAATAGGGTCAGCTCTTTATGACAACCTATTTTACCATTATATTTTTAGGTGACAATGTATACCAGTATTCCTCTCCCCTAATGGTTACAACGCCTCTGCAATTCCAGCAGTAATCTTTTTCCATACCATAGGATAGGTGTTATGCTCCTTGATGACAATCATATATAATCTTGTAGTACTACACCTCTCTGATAGTCTATCATATGATGGATCAATCTCTAGGCTCTGCCTAAGTCTGCCATGGACCCACTTACTTACAGTCGTATTGCAGTATCTCACATTCAAACTTTATTTTAAATAAAAGGTTAATAAAATCAATCTTACCACAAATTTCAATGAAATATACACAAGCGAACGATGACTGGCAAACAATTTATGGCACACTTTAGATCTGCCTTGTCCAGACTGCTTTCTATAGGTTTGAAAAGCACCAGCCTGCTCTCATCGCTCCTTGTTCATCAGAAAATTTTTCAAAATGGCAACGAGCAGTCTACGTTTCCGATAATATATAATGTATGGGCCAATGGGACCATGAACTCATTTATTTTGAATCAAACTTTTTAAAAAAACAAACTCTCAAACTACTATGTTTACTACTGCAAATATATTTTTAGTTTTAGGTCAACCAATCCTATCTCGCCTTCCTTTAAACTACTGCCAATCAAATTACAGGTACCTTTTAGTCCTTATTTCCCCAAAAGCTTTTTTCAAAACATGCTATGAAAAAAAATAAGCAGGCATGATTTTTGTTTTCGTCAGTCCGTCTTACAATACATAGTATTTTTGCCAATATCTTGGTTATTTATTGTACTAGTGCTTAACTGACACCATATTATTGCTCAGGAAATCATAAGGCATCCGAATATATAATTTTTATGGCCCTATGTATTATGGTTCATAATTCCATATTTTTTTTCTATGTTAGTCGTTCAAATCTAGAAACTGCCACCTGTTCAATTCTTCTTACAACTATTTTCAAACTAAAAACGAGAATCGTCCGTAGTCCGTTAGAATTACGTCATTTTTTATAAGAGCTAAGGCTGTCTGCGTGACCAAATTGACGAACATTTTTTAGTTTTTGTATCGTAATTTGAAAATCGCCCAAGGCTATGTCGCTCGAGTTGGCTTTTTGAAATCAACGCGAGACGGCGTACCCTAGGTTCTGTCTTTCCATTCCCTCCCCTCCTTTTCTTTTATTCTATCACTCTGTCGTCTGGAACTTGCAAAAGTGTTACATTTAATCTCAAGGACGAATTTGAAAAGACAGTACCCTTCATTCGGCTATTAGGCTTATCAAAACCCGCATACCGGCTGGCGTGGGGAAGAAGACGCTGGACTCAAATTTTATTTTCTATCTTATTTTTGACTTATGCACTATAATATTATTTAATTTAGCTATTGTATTTAGAATATCGTCACACATCTCCCCACTTTAGAACAGACTACCTAATGTCAGTTCATAATTCGAAATACACATAGATAAATTTAAATCATTATGCCTGGTGACTACTCGGATTTTCGTCGTACGGGTGTCTACTTAAAAAATCTGCACCTACGTTTTTCGACCCGGGGATATATTCTATGATGAATTGGTATGGCTGTAAGAGCAAGGACCAACGTAATAATCTAGCATTTTCATGCTTTGATTGCGACAGAAATACGAGGGGTTTATGATCTGTTTGGACCTTGAATGATCTCCCATAGAGATAGATCTGGAACTTTTTTATAGCCCATATCAAAGCCAGACATTCCTTTTCACTAGTTGAATATTTTTGTTCCGCTGTGTTCAACTTACGGCTAGCATAAGCAACTGGGGTTAGTTCCTCTTCAAGTGAATTGGACCTTTGCAATAGGGCTGCCCCTAATCCGATGTTGCTAGCGTCCGTTCTCACAACAAATTCTTGAGTCAAGTCAGGCAATTTCAATATAGGCTTGCTTGTGAGTTTTTCTTTTAACTCTTGATAGGCCGATTCACACTGAGCGGACCAAGTAATTTTATCAGGATTTCCCTTGCGCGTTAAATCCGTCAGTGGTGCACATATCGAGTTAAAATTTTTTATATACTTCTGGTAAAAACCACACAACGAGACAAAAGATCTCACATCTTTTTTTTTCTGTGGCCTCGGAGCTTTCTGCAATTTCTCCAAGTTCTTGGGGTCAGGGGTCATGCTTCCCTGATATACTGTGTGTCCCAAGAATTCCAGCTCTTCACATCCAATACAACATTTGGTCGGTCTAGCCGTCAAGTTTGCCTCCCTGAGTCTATCCAACAACATATTCAGAGAGTTAATGTGTTCCTCAAATGTTTCTGTAGCAATGAGAATATCATCCATGAAATTCGTGATACATGGATTATTCAGGGGATCCAACAATTTTCGCATCATCCTAGAAAACACACTCGGAGCATTTTTCAACCCAAACGGCAGCATGTTGAATTCATAATGCCCTTCCGAGGTGCTAAAGGCTAAATACGGTCGAACCTCAGGTTTTACGGGAATCTGATAATAGCCTTTACTCAGATCCACCTTAGAGAAATATTTGGCTTTGTTCAGCCTAGCAAACAGCTGATTTGTATCAGGTAATGGATCCACCTGACCTTCTGTGACAGCATTCAGTTTCCTGTAATCTATACACAGTCTGTGTTCCCCAGAGGGTTTCCTCAACAGAACCACACTAGAACTATACGAAGATTCACTGTGTGAAATAATTCCTTCTTTCAACAAAAAAATCTATCTCCTCCTTTAAAGCTTTTTCCTTAGCGAAGGGAATAGAATAGGCTCTCATACAGATTGGTGTTGGGTCTATAAGTTTCATATCATATTCCAACAAATTTGTATGCCCCGGTTTGTCCGTTAACACATCTGTATGATCATCCAGAACCTTTTGAACTCTCTCCCTCTGATTTTTCGTTAAGTGTTTACTGATTTTTACCTGTGCGGCTGTCTCACAGGGATGTAGGGGATATTCATGAGAGATGAGTGGTTCGTTTTTCATTCCCGTTGCGATAGACAAGGTTAGTAAGTGTGTCTCGTCCTGATTTTCTCTTTCCAGATATTTCTTCAGGAGATTCACATGATAGATTTTCTCTTTCCCCTTCTTATCTATCTTATAATTTGTTCTAGACACCTTCTCTAGAACTGTATATGGACCTTGCCATCCGATTTGCAACTTGTTACTACTACCGGGTAATAGAAGGAGCACCTTCTCTCCCACGGCTAAGTCTCTATCCTTCGCTTTCTTATTATAATAGGCAGCATGTTTTTTTCTGGCTTGTCTCAAATTATCATTAGCAAGTTTCCAGCCAGTTTTAAGACGAGTGGTCAGCTCGTTCACATATTGATATGATGAGGTAATATTTTCTTCTGCCTTATCATCAGTCCACGTCCTTAACAAGGTTACATATGGACTTTTAATTTTTCTGACATAATTTTCATAATATTGGAAGCCTTGTGTTTAGGACGTTTCTTCCTTTTTTTCATCCCATAAGAATCTTCCACTACCAATTCTTTTCGTGGGGTTTTCTCCCCACTTTAAATTCCTTGTGAGAGATCTTCTCTCTCTTTTATCTTCACACAGTTCACATAATTCTGACCGAGGGATTGTCGGCTTATTCTGGGATACAACCAGTTTTGACCCTCGACACAGAGTTGCCATATTAATGCATTCAAGTGAAGACTGGGTGTGAAAAGGGGGTTCCCATTCCACTTTGTCTACATTTTTAAATTTATTTTTATTTTCAGGCCTGAGTTTGCCCCGTGGCATTTCTAGGTCCTGCACATATTTTCCCTTTGTGGGTGTTCCCTCATGCATTATGCCACATGCTTCTACAAAATTTTCAACGATGACCATTACATCTGGCCAATAATAATTTTGAGCAACTTTTTGGCAGATGGTACCTACTTTCTCGTGGTCCCCATCTTTTCCAACATGTAAGCTCCTTATTACATCTGCCCTATATGCCCTTGGAAGAACCAACTGTCCGTGACCAGTGGATCCAGTTCCGGCCTTCCTATATAACAATTTGTTCTTCATATAGAAGTCTCCCTTGCCTGGAGGTGTATGACATTTGGGCAATTTCTTAAAACAAGGCTTGAGGGTCTTATCCTCAGCCTGCGCCTTCCTCATCTCCTCTGGATGAGTATTTATAGGATTATCCTCCTCCTTTTTGGACTGTGATCTGGTCTGCACTGTTGCCATGATCACAGGTCTCTTGGGATTCCCCAAGAAGACGTATCTACACCCCAATATCAAAGGGTAGATTGGTTCATTTATCACTGCTGCTTTGATGATTCCTTCCACATATCGCGTTTTTACATTTATCCTGGCGATGGGAAGTGTCATGGTCGCTACGTCCTTGGTTGCAGCTTGGATCTCCACTGTTTCTGTGGTGTATTGATCTGCTTGCACCAGGTGAGAACTCACAACTGAATCAAAATCCAATCCAGTATCATACAAGCACCTTATGGTGACTCCATTACATATTACTTCTTTACACACACTGGGGGGTGATAAGGTTCCTGCTGTTTAGTAGGGTTGGCCTTTACTCCCTTTCTCCCCGTTTTCATTGCAGCGAAGGAAGGTTTCCTTTTACACACTTCGGTGTTATGGTTGTCCATCTTACACCATCTACAATATAATCTACCTTTATGAAAAGGTTTTCTTTCCTCATATTTTCTGTCATTGAATTGTGGGTTTTTATTTCTATAATCATTGCGTGGCCTATCAAAATGTTGCTTACCTTTGTTTCCCTGATCTTTGTTGTCAAATCTGTTAGAGTTTTGTGGAGCCTTATAATTGTCTACCTGTTTCTTTTTTGTGCCAGCTACCTCTGCTTGGGCTGCCTGATACCTCTCAGCGACATTGAGTAACTCACCCAGCCTCTCTGCACCTTGTTCCATGAGAAACTTTCTCAAGTCTGGAGCCATGGACTCTCTCAATTGCTCAATAAGGATCATTTCTTTAAGATCTTGGGTTTTCCCCAGAGCAGTCCATTTCTCCAAGTAGGTCTCTAAACGTGCAGAGAACTGGTGATAGGTCTCACCCGACAGTAGCTTGGCATTCCTAAATTTTTTTCTGTAAAATTCTCCATTCTTTTCATACCTTAGCAAAAGAGCCTGCTTTAACATGTCATAATTGTCTTGGTCATCCCTGCTCATTTTGGCAAAAACTTCATAAGCTGTTCCCCTGAGACCCTGGGATAACTTTAGGCTCCACCTTTCTCTCTCTAACCCATACGTGGTAGCCAAAAGTTCAAACCTACCTAGAAAACTTTCTATGTCATCATCTTTCTCAACAAAATGGTCTAAATGAAACCCCATAGCTGAGGTTGAGGCTCCCTGACTAGCAGTGGCATCGGAGGTAAAGGGGCTGGCACCATTTTCAGGAGCATGGCCTTGTAATTCCAACTCCCTTAGTCGTAACTCGTGCTCCCTCTGCAATCTCCTATCTTCTGCTTCCCTTTCAGCCTTTTTTTCTTCTCTTTCTGCAGCTAATCTCTTTTCTTCTCTTTCTGTAGCTAATCTCTTTTCTTCTCTTTCTGTAGCTAATCTTCTTTCCTCTGCTTCTCTTTCGGCCTTTTTTTCTTCTAATTGGAGCCTTTTAATCTCCGCCTCCCTATCCGCCTCCAATGCCCTAGCCTCTTTGTCAGCCTCAATCTGCAACCTCTTAATTTCTTTTTCAGCCTCTAACTTTCTTTCTGCTTCTTTCTCTAATCTTTTATCTTCTCTGGCAATAAATTTATCAACCTCTGAGGTTACATACTGGACCAGCTCTGGCCCATCCATGCCCATTTCTTTAGCAGTCTGCACAGCAGCAGATCGAAACTTTGCCAGATCAGCCATTCTGTACTATGCAAACCTTTAAAATTTCTAACTAGACAAATTTCTAATTATGACTAACAATTTCTAATTATGACTAACAACAACCACAGGCACTGATAGCTCAACCACTATTTAAATTCCACAAAAGAATACTTTTAGTTTTATTTTACAGGTAATTAAAAAATCCCAGGACCTGAGACCCTAATATAACTGATAATATTATAAGAATTTAAAAATCCCGGAAGCGAGCTACCCAATATATATGGTGGGTACCAGGAAAAATTTAAATCCCAGACGAGCGTCCCAATATATGTGGTGGATTTGATGTTAAGAAATGTTGTTATGTACTCTTAGTGTACTGAATGAGGTCAGCTGTGAAGGTCCCTGAATATAACAAATATTATGGTAAGTTTACAGGGTACCTTTCTGCTACCACCTCTATGATCTCATTCAGACTTATTCTTTGACTAGAATGTATGATGACTACGTTTGGTGTCTAGGGTTATGAATATGTAGTGTAATGTTGCATTAACCAACTAAACATATAAACAATTATTTTATTATCCAACACAACACAACAGTACTACGACAATCACATACAAACTACACTTTAAAAGACTATCTTTAGTAAGTCAGTGGTTGAATTTTGGGTAAAAGTTAAATTTTTTACAATTTATTGTCCTGGTTCTAGTTTGTTTTGAATCAGGACTGACAATCAAAAGTGAAATCAAAAGAATTATTTACATCAATTAAATAACACCATGGATCTTCTGTCCATAATACAAATGTTATTATATTATAAGTGTGTAGATGTAGTTTTCTAACTTAGGTTAATACTGGTATATAATGGTAGGTTGTTGGTTAACATCACGCACTATTGTTTGTTTTCTTTTCATTTGACACTGGTGGAATTTTTTTTTATTAATATTCTGTCTTTATTTTAAACTAGAGGTTGAGCTTCCTGGTGCCGAACAGGCACTTATCTTCGAAGGATAACACCGGTAGATCTGTTCATAGGCTCGCTGGACAATCTGTTTCCCTTCTTGAAAGGCAATGGCATCCAGCATGTGCCCGAAATATGCAAACAGTGTCAGGAATCGAACAGTTTCCACGAGCCTGGTACTACGTTAATGTCAGTACCAAAAAACCCTGAAATAAGAAGGTTATGCGTCCTTCTTTATAACAAGTATACAATAATATTCCACAATTAATTACAGGCACAGTACAAACAAACAAATAGGGTCAGCTCTTTATGACAACCTATTTTACCATTATATTTTTAGGTGACAATGTATACCAGTATTCCTCTCCCCTAATGGTTACAACGCCTCTGCAATTCCAGCAGTAATCTTTTTCCATACCATAGGATAGGTGTTATGCTCCTTGATGACAATCATATATAATCTTGTAGTACTACACCTCTCTGATAGTCTATCATATGATGGATCAATCTCTAGGCTCTGCCTAAGTCTGCCATGGACCCACTTACTTACAGTCGTATTGCAGTATCTCACATTCAAACTTTATTTTAAATAAAAGGTTAATAAAATCAATCTTACCACAAATTTCAATGAAATATACACAAGCGAACGATGACTGGCAAACAATTTATGGCACACTTTAGATCTGCCTTGTCCAGACTGCTTTCTATAGGTTTGAAAAGCACCAGCCTGCTCTCATCGCTCCTTGTTCATCAGAAAATTCTTTCAAAATGGCAACGAGCAGTCTTCGTTTCCGATAATACATAATGTATGGGCCAATGGGACCATGAACTCATTTATTTTGAATCAAACTTTAAAAAAAAAAAAAACTCTCAAACTACTATGTTTACTACTGCAAATATATTTTTAGTTTTAGGTCAACCAATCCTATCTCGCCTTCCTTTAAACTACCGCCAATCAAATTACAGGTACCTTTTAGTCCTTATTTCCCCAAAAGCTTTTTTCAAAACATGCTATGAAAAAAAATAAGCAGGCATGATTTTTTGTTTTCGTCAGTCCGTCTTACAATACATAGTATTTTTGCCAATATCTTGGTTATTTATTGTACTAGTGCGTAACTGACACCATATTATTGCTCAGGAAATCATAAGGCATCCGAATATATAATTTTTTATGGCCCTATGTATTATGGTTCATAATTCCATATTTTTTTCTATGTTAGTCGTTCAAATCTAGAAACTGCCACCTGTTCAATTCTTCTTACAACTATTTTCAAACTAAAAACGAGAATCGTCCGTAGTCCGTTAGAATTACGTCATTTTTTATAAGAGCTAAGGCTGTCTGCGTGACCAAATTGACGAACATTTTTTAGTTTTTGTATCGTAATTTGAAAATCGCCCAAGGCTATGTCGCTCGAGTTGGCTTTTTGAAATCAACGCGAGACGGCGTACCCTAGGTTCTGTCTTTCCATTCCCTCCCCTCCTTTTCTTTTATTCTATCACTCTGTCGTCTTGAACTTGCAAAAGTGTTACATTTAATCTCAAGGACGAATTTGAAAAGACAGTACCCTTCATTCGGCTATTAGGCTTATCAAAACCCGCATACCGGCTGGCGTGGGGAAGAAGACGCTGGACTCAAATTTTATTTTCTATCTTATTTTTGACTTATGCACTATAATATTATTTCGTTGGTAATAATTTTAATATCACATATATAAATTAAAAGGTAAATGTAAAGCTTAACCAATAAATTCTAATAAAGAGAAGAGCAATGGTAAAATAACAGTGCTGTCACAAGGATGTACTCGAAATCCCCCTTGTTTTCTGCTTCGTCTGCAAATTGTAACGCTTTCACGTTGATATAAAAGCTTACTGTATTATTACCCGCTCAGGAAACGCATGCAAAATTTGAAACACGCGTTTCGCTATTAATGCCACCCCGGCAAGCGTAACGCGATAAAGGATAGAGAGAAGGGAGGGCAAAATCAAACGCATAAAATTAACACACGCGTTTCGTAAGGCCACATACACTAACTATTTTTCGGACGGACGGACAGTGATAAAAACACTACCCTTCCCAGAGTTAGGTTTTAAAACCTGAAAAACGCTTATTGGGGAAACCTGACATTCTACTGTTTTATGTCCGAAATCCTGACATTAGTCTGACAGTACAGCAGGACAGGTGGCGGTTCTCACATAAAAAAAAAAAAAAAAACAACTACACGACTATCCTAGAAATTGCATATTTTGAACGCAGCCACTTAGCTCTTTTAAATTCGTATATTTGGGTTCCTTAGGGCTTGCTGACAAAGAATATGTAAAACGTTACGCAAATAGTCTAGGAATTAACAAGTTATAACCAAAATAAAATAGTGGGGATGCCTGACAGCATGAAATCATTTCTGCTCATAAAATTTTTTTATAACGTGTTTGAAAAAAACCTTGCGTACGGAAATAGCCTACCATGTAAACTCCAAATTGATTGGAGCGCAACAAATATAAGACTAAACACGATTGGTCGGACTATAAATACTATCTTTGGTTGTTAGGGGAGACGTAGGAAGGTAAAATTTTTTCAAACACTTGTCGAAACGTGGCTCCATTGGCCAGACTCGCTGATATACTCACTTAGGAGCGTTAGTTCGAGACCACTAGTTCAAATAAGCTTGATAAAGCAACAGTGCGTTGAAGCCAGCTCATATTTTTGCTAAATAAAAGCCTGGAACATAAGCAGATGGGAATTTGTGCCAGTATTTGGGCCAGAATTCATTGCTAATCAACGTATCTGTGTTTGTTTCCATGAATTGTGGTAAGCTTGAAACATTCAGTATCTTTTAATGAAAATTGAATGTGAATTGTTAATTTATGCCTGTATATATGTGTAGTTCAGTAGCAAACATGATGTAAAGCCTATAATGCTCCAGCCTGAACAGAAGGTGTCGGAGGAAAGTAAAACTGCATGGAATGGCCAAACAGTACACTGACACCTAGATTATTGATTAGACAGAAATAATGCTGGAAGTGCAGAGGCGTAGTAACCATTAAGGAGGTTAATACTGGTATAAAGTATTTCAGATGAAGCTGACAGTTGGCCTAACGCTCTGAACTCAATGTTTGTGATGTATTGTGCTCAGTGTAAAAAGAGAGTATAAATTAGTTATGAAGTAGAAGGTACATCCTTCTTGTTTTCAGGGACCGTGGTCTTGATGGTATTGAGCAGCACCTGGTCAGAGCTTTGCTGAATCCAGAGTCGGACAGCATACTCCTTGGTCCATTTAGCTATCAGTGAGGTGTCTCCAGAGCACAGGGGAGAAATCGAGCAGAGGAGTCCTTTCCTGCCGCCATCACGCAAGATAAGCTGATGTGGCCAGCTGAGCTCAAAATTATGTACCCCCATCTTAAAATAACATTGTAACATACACTTAAGAGGGGAAGTAAATTGTTTTAATATCAGGAACTGAGAACATCTCCAATACTAGTTCCAATAAAGACAAACTATTGAAGTCATGATGACAAATACCAACAGAGCTTGAACAAAACAAAACCAGTATTACCTCATATTACTACTACACAACTGACACACATAGGATACTTTTAATAATATATGTCACTACAATATTCATATTGATAAATTCTGTACATATAACTTGTAAGTAAAATTGATTGTGATTCCTGGTTCCCTTTGTATTTGAATCAGGACACATATTCATTCATAACAGCAATGAATACATATTGTTATTTGAAAAGTTATCAGTGACTCCTTTAAGATATCCTTTAGAGTGTTATATGTATGTGAGTGTCACAGTGTTGTCAAGTGTAGTGGAATAAATTAAATTGTTTATCTGTCTGTTGTTGTTTTGACTTACACTTCATCACACACATACCCTAGACATATAACGTAGTCATCACACTATTCCAGAATAATTCTGACTGAGATATAAATATATGTGGCAGCAAGTAAGGTTATCTATAATACACTACTCTTATTAGATATAGATACCTTCACAGCTGATCTCAGTCAGTACACTAAGTCCCCTATAAATATTTATAACATCCCACTTCACCACAGTATATATGTGTGTATATATGTGTATATATGTGTGTATATGTGTGTATATTTGTGTGTATATGTGTGTATATATGTGTATATTCGTGTATATATGTGTTTATATGTGGGTATATGTGTGTATATATGTGTGTATATGTGTGTGTATATGTGTGTGTATATGTGTGTATGTGTGTGTATATATGTGTGTATATCAAGCATTTACATGTCCTATTCATTCTGCTATCTCTTCAGAGACCCCAAGGAACTCAACGGGGTCAGTGGCCTCATTCGATGAACTTATTACCTGAAGTTAGTAAAGACGGCATCATGTGACTAAATTTAAATTAAGAAATATCAAGTCAAAAAAAAACCTTATATTTTTATCACTCATAGATGTATGCCAGGTGACTGGTCCAGGCCCAACTAAATAATATATCTATCATAGCTATTGTGTTGTGGCGTACGTCAATGTCACTTGAGGCCAGGCGGAATCAATTCCCTCTTGTTATTGTGCTAGAGAACTAGAATGCGTCCTAATAGCCAATTCCCAGAGCATTCCAACGTAAATGACAAAGCTATGCACAATCAAGTCGACAAATTAATGTTCGTTGAGAATAAAGTGTTGTTTAGAAATTGTTTTATAAGATACCAACGTTTTTCTGTTATTGATTTCTGATTATATTGTTCAACTTGGGACATTTGTCAGCGTTTTGGCAGTTGCAGTGTACTTGTCAAATCTTATGATCTCACCAATATTGAGGTCTTCAAACTTACGTGTGGCATATACTCCACCAAGCTGCCATCAGATCATTATTGCTTGCGTGTGTCATACACTCCACTAAGCTGTTGTTAGATCGTTATATTTGCGTGTGTCATACACTCCACTAAGCTGTTGTTAGAGCGTTATATTTGCGAGTGTCACACACTCAACCAAGCAGTCGTTATGTCGTTTTACTTGCGTGTGTCATACTCTCTACTAAGCTGCTGTTAAATCGTTCTGTTTGTGTGTGTCATACACTCTACTAAGTTGTTGTTAGATCGTTATATATTGCGTGTGTCATACACTCCAACAAAACTGTCGTAAGGTCGTTTTACTTGCGTGTTTCAAATAGTATACCATCCTGTCGTTAGATCTTTACATTTGCATGTTTCAAGTACTTTTCTTACAAACTGTAATTAAGTCGTTATATTTGTGTGTCATATACTCCACCAAGATGTCATTAAGAAGTTATAATTACTTATTTCAAGCACTCTACCAAACTGTTGTTTAGCTCGTTATACTTGCATATTTCAAATATGATATCAGACTGTCCTTAGGTTGTTAATAATCATCATCTCATCTCAACCCATAACCCGTCATGGGTCGTAGGGGTGCCATGGTGGAAGCATCAGCAGACAGGGTCCTCCACTGCTCTCTATTCTCAGCAATGTGTACAAGTGTGGAAAAACCGTGTCCTGCCCATTCTTTGATGTTATCAACCCAGGATTTTCGTTGCCTTCCTCTTCTCCGTTTACCTTCGACTGTTCCTTGGAGGATCGTTTTCGAAAGGGAGTCATGACGAGTTACATGCCCAAACCAGGCAAGCTTTCGACGTTTCACTATTGACAAAAGTGGTTCTTGGTGGCCTGCATAGGTGTTTATCTTCTCTCTAACATAGACATTTGTTTTGTGCTCTTTATAGCAAATGCGCAAAATTCTTCTATAACATTTATGCTCGAAAGCCTGAATCCTTCGCTCCGTATCTGCAGTGAGTGTCCAGCCCTCACACCCATACAAGAGAATAGATAATACAAGTGATTTGTATAATTTGATCTTCACAGGAAAACTGATGTTACTTTTCCAGATCACATTCAACCTTGTCATGGCAGCTGAGGCCATCTCAAGTCTTGTCTTGATTTCTTTACTTGATCTTCCATCACTACATATAGTGGACCCTGTAAAGTCCTGTGTAAAGTGGTCATTCTGTAAAGAAGTGTTGGTGTATTCTCTTTCTTCTGTAAAGCTCCACTATCAATCACTGTAACATGTTGTTTGTGGTGCTACTACTGTATATGTCCATTGTAGTGTACAGAGTTGTTGAGATCAGGCATGCTCCAGTCTACCCAGCTGTAAATGGGTAACTCACCCTAGTCCTGAGTTAGGGAAGGCAAAGGCAGCTGTAAGCAGTAGTTTCCCTCTAAGGCTCCAGGGGAAGCAGGCCCTAAACTTGGTCAATTCAACCGACGCAGGATGGTGTATATATGGAGTAGAAGTGTAGAGTGTGATTAACGCGAATGGTGTACTGTTCGTGTTCTGACCAATCTAATCACTCATACACTTGTGTCTACAAGGCACCAATGCAGACTGCTGGAATCTTTGTTTACACAGTTTATTTAGACGCACACACTGGGACATAACGAGTAAATCATGGGTACAGGTTGACACATCAATTTGCAGGCATACATAGTAGATCCCAAGTCATGACACATTCATAAATAATGGGTAGTACATCAATAGCTTCCAATGTCATGATACATAATGGCCGCATCCCCTATCTGACTAAGCGCGTCAGTGAAGGCGGATCGGTAAGTAACTAAAGTTGCTTTATGTTCACAGTTTATATCATATTATGAAACCATGGAAGGGGTTTCTATCAAAAATTGAGATCTCCTTGCCACTGTCCGAATAGTAAGATACATGCCCGTTCTTTGGACAGTGATTCAAAAATATGATGACAGGAATGTAACATGGCCGCCTTCCTGAGTTGTCGCTCACTCACTCACAGGAGGGTATATCTAATCCAAAGTTAATTTGAAATGTATAAGAATAATTTCTTAAGGTTCCTCCAAACAGTTCTACAGTAATCCAGTTACTTCACGTAGACATAACTGCTATATGGAAGCCCGTCATCTTCGTCGATACAAACGTGACCCTAGCGTTGCGAAGCACAAAATTCCAGCTAGGTCTAACCGACATGAGATCATCAAAAATAGGGTCTGGAATTATCTGGAGTCCGAATCATACATGGTACCGTACATTAGGAGAGTCTCTAACACAAGCTCTAGTAGAGACACAATCTCCTACAGAAGAAAAACCACTTCGTAAATCATTTTTACTGAAGAATCTACCAGCCCTGGAAAATGCGTAACCGCCATTGTAAACGGTACCTCGGAACTCATCACGACTTGTCAAGACAACTCATACTTCCGCTAGAGCGGCATAACAAGAATATAGCCCTGCCTACCCATCAAAAATATACAATATAGGACTGATTCTACTTGTACTAATAATATGTAATACATATGAATTCAGGCCATAAACATAATAAGCAAATTAATATATTTTCTGGCCCTAACAAATAAGTACGGACATGGGTGTCATATCCATGCGCCGAATCAATATCAAGAACGATTACTCCTATGATCAAAAGTGTAAATCAATCATGAGTTATCTAGCTTTACTATAGACAGCATTTTCATACACAAATGAATGAATGTCTATATCTTTTCCATATTAAATAGCCATATCGATTTTTGTAATATGTGCGTCAAAATATGCACGCAACAGACCCGAGATATTTAAAGGTGTTAACTTCTTCTAACGTTTGCCCATTTAACGTAATGTTGGTCGGAACATGTTTCTTATGGCTATTCACCAATATCTTGCTTTTTTCTATATTAATTTCCATCCCATACGTTCTTGTTACTTTCTCCAGTCTAGAGGTAAGGTCTTGAAGTTCTGATTCTGTTCCAGCTATCAGATCAATATCATCAGCAAAACGTAGATTAGACAGAGGTCGGCCTCCAATCGATATGGTTGATTTATAATCGTAGAGAGCCTCCTGCATAATATGTTCTAGATATATATTAAAGAGCACTGGTGACAGGATACATCCCTGGCGAACTCCTACAGTTGTTTTGAAAAATTCTCCAATGTCGTTGCTTGCAAAAACAGCACTGCTTGCGTCCTTGTATAGTGCTTCAATGATATCTATGATGTTGGTATCAAAATTGAATTTTCTCATTATTTGCCATAAGCCTTCACGCCAGACTCGATCGAAGGCTTTTGTGAAATCGATGAAGTTATGGTATAAATCATGTTGATGCTGGAGATGTTTTTCGATCAGTAATCTAATATTGAAGATTTGTTCTGAGGTATTTCTTTTTGGTCTAAAGCCAGCCTGTTCCTCTGACAAGATTTCTTCTGATTTCTGTTTTATTCTGTTCAAAAGTATCCTTAACATCACCTTACTTGGATGACTAATAAGGCTAATGGTTCTGTAGTTCTTGCACATTTTTAGATTTCCTTTCTTTGGAAGCGGTATTACTAATGACTGCGTCCATTCTTTTGGCCATTTTTTTGTACTCCATATCTTCTGGCAAATTGTTGTCATGATTTTTACTATATCTGGTCTTCCATATTTCACGAGCTCTGCTGGGATATTATCCACACCCGGTGACTTCCCTCCTTTCATCGAACATATAGCCTCTTCCACTTCTTCCCGTAGTATTGCTGCATTTCCGAGTTTCCTGTTTTCGCACATAATGTTGTTTATTAATATGCCTAAGTCAGTGTCAAGTTTACAGTTATATAATTCTTTACAATATTCTGTCCACCTTCTCATTACAGCTGTTTTTTCATTGAGCAGAGCCCCATTGCTATCTTCTATGACAGTTACCCTGGGCTGTTGGGGTTTTGATAGTCTTCTTAATGTGTCAAAAGCTGCCTTGCTGTTACCTTTTATTAGCCCCGTATTAATGGACTCACATTGATCAGCTACCAATTTTTTCTTTGGCCTGTTTCATTTTCTTTCTAATATTTTTATTCACCATACTGTATTGCCATGCTGCTTCAGGAACCTCTTTCTTAACCTTTTTCATTTCCCGCCGTGTATCACATAACTTCAGAATGTCATCTGTAACCCATGGTTTGTTTATTTTCTTTCTTTTACCAAGTATTTCTGTTGCTGATTCAATGAGCACGTCTTTCATGTTCTCTGTGATTGAGTTGATATCATCCTCCAAAAAGTTGAGAGCTGCGAATTTTCCTCCAACAGTTGCCTCAAAGATTCCCGCGATTTCTGGATCTTTCAGTTTGTCTAAATTGAATCTTAACTGAGAACATCTGTTTTGATTATAGTTCTTTTTGAGTTTAAGCTTGAGCGTCATCAATACCATGTCGTGATCACTACAAATGTTGGCGCCTGGAAAAGTCCTAGTCTTGGCTTTATTAATGCTGGACTTGAATCTTTTGGATACAAGAATAAAATCAATTTGGCCATGTATCTCAGTTTTTGGGGCATGCCACGTTGTTCTTCTTGATAACTTATGAGGAAATAGTGTATTTGCAAGGGTTAGTTTATAGTTGCTGGCAAATTCTAGTAGCCTTAGTCCTCGATCGTTGGTTTCTCCTGTCCCAAATTTCCCCACTGTGCCAGCCCAGTGACCGTATGCATCTGGCCCTATTTTAGCATTCCAATCACCTAGCACGATGAGAAGATCTTTCTTTGGTATTTTCTTAATTGCTTCATCCAGATTGTCATAAAATGTATCAATTGCCTCATCCCCATAGTCAGTAGTGGGGGCATATACTTGTATGATGGAGATGTTCTTTGGATGTGCTGCAATACGAATGGTGATAAGCCTGCTATTTATTTGGGTGCAGCTGATGACAGAGTTCAATCTATCTTTATGTACGATAAAACCTACTCCATGCTGATGTTTAGACTCATCTCCACTAAACCAAAATTTGTGACCATCATCCGTTATTGATTCACCTAATCCTGTCCATCTGACTTCTGCTAGGCCCAGGATGTCCCACGAGTATCTAACAAGTTCATGTGTTAGTTCTTTGACTTTTCCACTCGCATATAGCGTGCGTACATTCCAAGTTCCAACAACAAAATTTTCTCTTGGAAGTTTCAAAACAGGTGTTTGTACCCCATTCGCTGACTTATCACTCTCAAGGGGCAATGAGAGCGCGGTCGTTGTTAATCCGGGCATCGGCCGATCCGGCAAATTATTACTGAGTTGACTTTCCATCATAACATTTCAGTGGGCAAGAGGTTTGCTTGGCGGTGCCCATCTCCTCTCCAAGTATCCTTTCAGGTACATACAAAAATGTACCTGGAGCAGTAACAATAGCCCTCAATAAATCTGTAATGTTTTGAAACACTGTCCGGTTAACACATCACAAAACCGCCATCTTGGCTACTCGGTACCAACACAAATAGCGAACTGTTAATAATGCATATTTAAATTACCTGAACAAGCTATCTGTTAAAGATAAAAGTAATATATTATATTAGGTTACTACACACAGACACATATCCGTTTATTTGAGGAGATGTGTTCGCCTGTAGGAAAACAACTTTTCGCACGATTATTTAGTAGTATTGAACGGCGGTCACTGATGCCGTAACGCATCACGTGGTTTTGGATTTTTACGGTTAATCATCGGGGCTTTTGCTGTTTGTTCATTCGTCCCAGGTAGACGTAGTTTTTTCGAGCTCCAGGATTGTGGAGTGTGTTATTCATGTACTGCGGCATTATTGAATTTTGAAGACCGCCGCTTAATCAAGAACGTTCAAGATGGTTCCCGAGCTTATTCAGAAGTGTCGCACCATAACTTAACAGAAGTGGTTTGTTTGTGTGGGATATGAGGCAACTAATATGTTTGCCATGATTGATTTTCTACCGCATTACTTGAGTTATCGGGGACTGCCCGAACCTCTAGTACAATGGCCATAATTAATGGAGAGAAGAGGAGTATATTACTATTATAACACTGCCACTTAACCTATAGATGCCTAACGTCTGAAGCTTGTTATTGACGGACGAGAAGATATTGCTATTACACTTATTTCATGCCATGTACTTCGATGTCTTGACGGACGGTGTTCAAAGAGAAGATTGTATATTAAACGTCACTATGTTTTTTGTGATCCTACCACCTACCAGCATTTTCCTGTTTTATATGTCAGTAACTGTCTGTATTGAAGTCCACCATCATTTGCGTTCATAGCATGATCGGCTCTATGTTTCCGGACTGTAACATCTATATATTTTCGAACCACAGAACTTCAGACATTAGGCATCTATAGGTTAAGTGGCATGTTATAATAATAATACTCTCCTCTTCTCTCTATTAATTATGACCGTTGTACTAGAGGGTCGGGCAGTCCCCGATAACCCAAGTAATGCGGTAGAAAATCAATCATGGCAAACATATTAGTTGCCTCATATCCCACACAAAAAAACACTTTTCTTAAGTTATGGTGTGACACTTCTGAATAAGCTGTGAAACCATCTTGAACGTTCTTGATTAAGCGGCGGCCTTCAAAATTCAATAATGCCGCAGTACATGAATAACACACTCCAAAATCCTGGAGCTCGAATAAAAAAATTTTTAAGAAATATTTTAAACACTAAAAATGCACTAAAAAGCCACAAATAATTTTTCAAGGAGTTTATACCTTGCAGTCCAAAAATGTAACATCAAATTGACAAAAAGCATGGGGCGCTTAAGCTCTTATCATATATTTTATCCATAAGTGTGTAATGAAGTAAGAAGCAGAAGTTAATTTCATGTAGAATCAGCGCCCCAGGCTTTTTGTCACTTTGATGTTACATTTTTTTTACTGCAAGCTATAAACTCCTAGAAAAATTATTTGTGGCTTTTTAGTGCATTAAAAGCATGTGTTTAAAATGTTTTTTTTTTTCTTCTTTTTTAGTGTTATTTTTGTTAGTTGTTTTAAAATTTAAGTCAAATGTAATCGATTCGCTAATGACATTATCAGTTTGCGATAAATGAGTCCAGAGCACAGGAGCCGGATTTCATTATTCAGTATATTACACGGAAAGTTTTTTTGTTTTATTTTTTAGTTTAATTTTGATAAGAGTTGTAAATTACATTTTTTTTTAGAAATGGAGTTGTCAGTTGTGTGTATGTCTGAGCACGCGCGTGCGATAGTGTTTATGTGGAAGGGGGAGAGGGAGAAGTTTCAATATTTCTCTCAAGAGAGACAATCTTGTTGGATAGAATACACCTAGATTATTTGCAGTTATCGCCCATTTCACTGATTATACAATAGAAACAAACAAAAATTAATATTAATTTTAATTTTATTATTTGTGCGACTGATTATTGTATTGTCATGGGGACTGCTGAAGGCAGTTTGGTAGCAGATTGCTTTGTGTGGATTTTTAACAATGGTATAAGCGCCGTACCGTTCAGAAAGCAATGGCAAACTACTGCATGAAAAATATTGCCTAGAAAAATAGCTAACAGCCAATAAACGCTGGAGTTGATTGCCACGTCCTGTAAAGGATAAGCAACTAACTAACATGGGGAATACACAACTATGCCAAGTTTCAGAACTATTGCTCATCTGGAAGTGATTGAAAAATTGATTGCAAGATTTGAAGGTGACAAGAGAGTGACATACGTTGCAAGTTAAAGAAAAGCCTGTAAAAAAAACTACATCTACCTCGGACGAATGAACAAACAGCAAAAGCCCCGATGATTAACCGTAAAAATCCAAAACCACGTGATGCGTTACGGCATCAGTGACCGGCGTTCAATACCACTAAATAATCGTGCAAAAAGTTGTTTTCCAAAAGGCGAACACATCTCCTCAAATACATGGATACGTGTCTGCGTGTAGCAACCTAATATAATATATTAATTTTATCTTTAACACGATCGTTAGGTCGTTATAGTTGTATATTTCAAATAGGATATCAGACTGTCCTTAGGTCGTTATACGTGCATTTTTAAATTACTGGTACAGGCTAACGTTAGGTCATTATCATTGTATATTTCAAAAATAGCATTAAACTGTCCGTAGGTCGTTATAGCTACATATTTCAAATATGATATCAAATTGTCCTTAGGCTGTCAAAGCATGCATGCAATGCTTAGGTAGTGTAGACTACGCTGTCTTGGGCTTCCGCATGGAAGATGGTTCCACCCTCAAAGATGTTTTCTACTGACAACTGGCAGATGACGTAAGAACAGTCGGTTGACCACAGCTGAGGTTCAGAGATGTGGGCAAGAGAGACATGAAGGCACTGAACATAAATCCAGCAACCTGGGAGGGTGAAGCTGTCGATCGCAGCAAGTGGAGATGTTCCCTACAGCGCCACTTCAGATTGGGCGAAAAGAAGCTCTCACAACAAGCAGAAGAGAAAAGAACACGACAAAAGAAACACCAGGCAAATAAAAAAAAAAACAACAGCTGAGGGCTATCACCTCGGGGGGCCCATTCCCATAGTTAGTTATTACTGAAGGGGGCCTTTCCAGATTGTCTCCGTGTGTTTCTTCGATGTACCTCTACTCCTGTTACCTTGCGGGTTCCAGAATAAGGACTGCCTTGTAATGCTTTCAGCAGGCTTCATCAATATGTGCCCAACCCATAGCCGTCTTTCTTCTCCCACAAATTGTTCCTCTGACACTTGTCATCATTTCTACATTTGTAACCTTGTCATACCATTTCCATCCTTCTATTCTAGACAAACTCGATTCTCTCCTTGATTTTCCCCAAATATAATTAATTAACCTATAGCTTTAGGCTAGGAATTTTGTTTAACGCTTATCAGGTCTGAGAGAAATTATTTTCTGCAGTTATACAACCCGTCAGTTTCTGTTTCCTTTTTAGTGAAACATATTTTCCTCATATCTAACCACCAGACGTGAAGATTTAAATTTAGACCACATGAAAATAACAGTTCACAGATATGTGAATCTATCCCTCCAGGATATATTTTTGTAATCATTATTTTCAATCATTATTTCGGACGTTGCGTTAAAATTTACTTTGTGAGTATAAAAATACATTGTTTATTTTTTAACAAACGTATCAGAAATCAGACTAACGTCACGTGAAGACCTTCACCCGAAAATAGTAAGTAAATAATGAAGTTGTAAGGTATTTCTCAAATTAATCGGGTTCAATTTTACCAAGAACAATTTAATAAGTACACAAGACAGACTTCAGGGTGAAATTAAGTCCGAAATTGAAATTAAACAGCTTTGGACTAATGAATCAACGCTTTTTCGCCTGGCTCTGACGTCTGCTAAACACGATTAAGCTTTTAAAAAAAAGTTTTAGCACTAAAACCTGAAGTTATATTGTTAAAGGCTAATGTATCCAAGGTTGAAATTAAAACGGGGAATTGTGAAATAAAATAATTTCTTGGGAAGCACAATATCGACAATTCTTCTTCTTCTTTGATCCTTATCCGCCGACCGTCAAAGCAGTCAGTGGCCATCACGCCTGGTGGCGTCGTGTAGGACAACAACAAATTGATTCCACTTTGCTCGGTCGGTGGCCATCCTTCATACAGTGCCCCAACTCTGTTTCATTCTTTGTATCTCAGCCTCCACAGTCCTCCGCCAAGTTGTTTTTGGTCGGCCTCTCTTTCGTTATCCTTCAGGGGTCCATAGCTTAGCTGTTCTTGTGATGACATCGGGGTCTCTTCTGAGGACATGGCCAACCAGCTCCAGCGTCTGCCAGCTATGATGGTGTGCATGTCCTCTTGCTTGCTCCTAGTAAGCAGATCTTGGTTGATGATGGTATTCGGCCAAAAGATTCGGAGAATGTGTCTTAGGTATGTGGTGTGAAAAGAGGATAATTTCGAAATTTCCTTCTCTGTAACTCTCCAGCATTCCGCACCAAAGAGAAGCACAGAAAGCACACAGTTCTGATATAATCTTAATTTTGTGCTTGTGCTGTACTGAGAGGACTTCCAGATGTTGTTTAGACCAAAGAAGGCTGTTCTTGCTTTGTTCATTCTGTTGTTGATGTCTTTGCTTGCTCCGCCGTCTGGCGTTACTTTGCATCCTAGGTATGTGAAGGTGTCTGTCTGTTCCAGTTGCTGATTCCTGTCGCAAAATTGGTTTCAAGTCATGGCAAACGTTTTCAGGTAGATTTATAAACCTGTCAACAATCGATTGACCGCTTTCAAAATGGCGGCGTATCAGCGAAATGTGTATCAGACAGAGGAAATCGCCAACGATAAATAAAAGCAGAAGGGAATCCGTATGAAAAGGATTTTACATTTCAGTACAGGGAGGGATTGTGTATAACTGCATATAAGAAGGAACGGTAGGAAGTTCTCATTTACGGAGATATATGCGTATTTCGGCTGCCCACAGTTACGCTAAAAGCGTGTAACCCACTTCTGTTCTAAATATTAAAATCAACAAGTAACAGTTTGGGAATTTACATGGATAGGAAGATAGAGTTTTATCAGCTGTATAAAACTAGATAAGATGGAACAATATGGATATTATATATGCCAAGAATGAGTAAGGCAGAATTTCAGTCGACGCACAGATCGGCTGAAATCAATGTTCGGTAAGGATTTCTCAGGCCTAGGTTTAAGCTGTGACGTCGGTACCCTCCGATACGTCCGCGCTATAGTATTTAAAGCGTATCGGTAAAACTGGAGCGAGACACAACGAAAGAGGTTTTGAGACAGACTGGAGGCAGAGTTTCGCCACTACCCATGAATTGTGAGCGGATCGCCAGAAACATTTTTAAGTCCAGTATCTGAAGTCTGAGGGTAAGCGAAATTATGATAACTACCGTGTATAATATTTTTTTTTAATATTTCAGGTTCATATAAACTTCACAAAATATGCCTGTATAATAGTCATTGATATAATGTATTGTATTTTTAATATGATCTAAACATGTGCATTGTGGATGATTGTTGCTTGTACAAAAATTAATCACAAATAGCCCCACAGCCTAATGAAGATATACAGTATTTATCATATTGCTGTATCGCTTTCGAAGATAAAGGCAGTCTCATGGCAGAGATTGTCATAGGGAAATGAAGTGTTAGAAACTTCATCATGGGAGATCCCAGTTTACGAGGTTAAGGTGACTAGTCCCCTTCCTCGCTGCCTTTGCCTTCCCTAGTTCGAGCGCACAACTTTGTACCCATTTACAGCTGGTAAACTGGAGTGTTCTACAGCCAGTTTCAGTAGAAAGCAACCTGATCACGTGGTCACTCACTTTCTTTATTTATGTATTAATTTTGTGTAGATGCTAAGAATAGCATCAGTATTTGAATTTGTACTTGATATGATTTGGAAGGATCAAGTTATAGAATATGAAGGGATGTATAGGAGCGGAATAAACCAGATGATGTTTATTACTGATATGTTAATATTAATTCTATATCATTGAATTGATGTTACTTGCTATGACTGTATAACTTGACACCTGATGACTGACTTGTCTGACTTATGTGCTAGTCAGTTACACTTAATTGAAATGTTAATATTAATGCTATATCACTGAAATGATGTCCTTACTTACTATGATTGTATAACGGTGACATCTGATGACTGACTGGTCTGACATCTGTGCTAGTCAGCTACAAGTCTAGCCAGATACTAGCCAAGGCTGATATGTTGCAGGTTCCATGAAATAACTCAAACCAGACTGTCCAGTATCAGAAGCCGGTGTAGTTCATCCGAGGCAATCCCACAAAAGTGCAGGACCCCAAAGAGTGAACTTCAACTGGTCATTGGCATCCCTACTGTTGGGCCTACCAAGTCTGATATCAGCAAAAGACAGTTTCAGCAGTATCAAGTTGGAAAGATAAGTGTCCTGTTTGACACTGACCACCTATACATGTGAAACAGCCAAATAGTTGAAAACAATAAGAAACCATACCGAAACTCAGTCAACTGATGACAGTTATCCTTAAATTCAAAGGACTAATAACAGTGATTTCAGTAACTTTATTATTTAAGATCTTGAAGTCTAAACAGACAATAATAGTAATTGTGTGACTAAATTTTCTATATATATATATATATATTTCAATGCTCTGTTCCAACTAGCAGTAATAGAATATTAGTGTAATTATTAAACTGTTTTAACTGTACCTGTGGATTTATTCACTTCTTCCATTTTGTGGGTTCAGTGAATGTACATTTTACTTATCCCCTAGAATATAAGTAATCATAAGATAGTCACAGGGAGGAGACACCTTAAATCCTGGTACTACTTCTTACCAACTGGGCCAGGGTTTTCACAGTCTGACTATTTTTATGATAACAATACACCAGTGCTTATTTCTAAGACTGGGGTATTACTTGTAAGGTCAGAATTCGTTACTGGCATACTCTTACATAATAAATAATTTTAAATAACCTCCCGCTACAGTGGGGGCTCGTCTGCGGGATATATATTTGATATTCCTGAGCCATCTGTCTATTTCTGCTGTGTAGGAAATTTTGTTTTGTAAAATTTTTTGGAAAGAGTAACATAGTAGGAAATAATTATATTTTTAGGAGTACCATTGAGTACAGATAAAGAAAGCTGTTTTATATATGGTGAAGTCAGTTTAATTAACTTTAATTTTAACTAAGTTAATTATATTGTAGTAAATTAGTTTGAGTAAGATCGCTTGCCCTACTAGACTACAGATACATCATGGCTGACTTGGTCAAATTTAGGTCTGCTACACTGCAGGTGGGAAACGAGCTTGGCATGGATGGTGACGCTCTGATCCGGTATGTCACGACGGAATGTGAAATGTACACCGAGAGAGAAGCAAAGCAATTAGAAGCAGAGAGAGAAACAAAGAAATTAGAAGCAGAGAGAGAAGCCAAGAAATTAGAAGCAGAGAGAGAAGCCAAGAAATTAGAATTAGAAGCAGAGAGAGAAGCCAAGAAATTAGAAGCAGAGAGAGAAGCCAAGAAATTAGAAGCAGAGAGAGAAGCCAAGAAATTAGAAGCGGAGAGAGAAGCCAAGAAATTAGAAGCTGAGAGAGAAGAAAGGAGGTTACAAGCAGAGAGAGTCCATGAGCTGAAAATGAGACAGCTTGAACTTCAGGCTGGGACTATCACCCATGGTAATAGCTCACCTCATTCTGCGAATAGCTCTTTTCAGAACACAGCAAATGGGGCCATGAACTTCCACCTAGATCCATTTGTTGAAAAGGAGGACGCAATTGAGTCGTACCTGGATAGGTATGAAAGGCTAGCCTCTACATATGGACTGGAAAAGGAAAAATGGAGTCTAAAGTTATCCCAGGGATTGAGAGGTATTGCATATGATGTGTTTCTGAAACTCCCCAAAGAAGATCAGGAAAATTATGAAATACTAAAGCAAGCCTTACTGATCCGGTATGAAAAGAACTCTGAGGCATATAGGAAGAAATTTAGAACTTCTAAACCTCTACCTGGAGAAACATATAACCAGTTCTCAGCTAGGCTAGAAACGTATTTGTTGAAATGGAGTAGTTTAGGTAAGTATCAGAAAACCTACGAGGATCTGAAAGAAATGGTTATGTTAGAGCAAGTGAAAGATTCCATGTCTCAAGAAATGAGGAAATTCCTTATGGAACAAGGAGCAGAGAGGCTGGAAGACATTTTGAAATGTGCAGAGAGATACCAAGCAGCTCAAGCTGAATTGGTAGGAACAAAAAGGAAGCAGGTAGAAGGATATAAGCCACCACCGCAGAATACCCAGTTTGACCAGAAGGATCATCCATACAGAAATAAGCCAAGATTTGATAATAAGGACAAGAACCCTCAGACTCAGGAAAAGAAACCCTACAAACAGGGAGATAAGTGGTGCAAATTTTGTAAGATGAGCAACCACAACACTGATGAATGTGGGAGGAAAAAACCCCTTCATCATGCTGCATGTCTACAGGTGAGGACTTCTGTTAGGAAGGAACTGACAGTGAGTCAGAATAGCCTCCATCATCCACCTACACAGGAGATAGTGACTGTGAATGGCAAACAAGTCACAGGAATGTATGACACAGGTTTGTCCTATGATGCAGTCGTGTGTGCATCTCTGGTGTGCCCTGAACAATTCACCGCAGAAACAGTAGATATTCAAGGGCCACTAAAAGGAACATCACCCCTTACTTTACCCATAGCAAAGATTCATGTCAGTTGTCGCTATGTGGAAGGGGAGATAAATGCAGCAGTGATAGATGATCCCTTTTACCCCCTAATGTTGGGGCGTAAATATGTTTTCTTGGGAGACCCTGTAAAACCTATGGTTATGGCAGAAATCCAGACCAGGTCTGACTCCAGGAACATAGAGAGGGACACCAACTTAAAATTTCATTCGACTGAAATGAAACGGGCTCAAGAAGCAGACAGCACATTGAAGCCTTGTTTTGGCAAATTGTCAAAGACACATAACACACCAAGGAAAGGACACTTCTATAGGGAACATGGACTCTTGTACAGGAAAGCTGGCAGAGGGACGAAAAGTCATGGTCAAATTGTTGTACCATCCACCTATAGGAATAAGGTTATAGGCTGGGGACACATATCAACTTTGAGTGAACACCTGGGTAATGGTGCCACAAAACAAAGAATAGCCACCCAGTTCTACTGGCCAGGTATTACGGAAGACATAAATCAGTATGTAAATTCCTGTCCAGAGTGCACCTATGTAGATTCAGAAAGTCGACGGAAGAGCCTTCATCAAAAATCTACAAGCAAACCAGCAATCAGGGGTACTCCCGAGATTTGCACGGGAGGGGAAAGGAAACATCCCACACAGGTTCAATTGCAGTCTGAACCCCATGCGCTGGAAAAAAGGAACAAATCACGTAGCGAAAATCAAACACCTACGGATTTGCGAGGGAAGACCACATCCAACTATCAACGAAAAGAGGGCGGTAAACTTCATGGGAAACCTACCGACCCCGTTTCACCAGCAGTAAGAGCCTGGATGAAAAGCCGAACCGGAAGGAGAGAGATAGTAAAGGATGAATATATTCTGGGAAAACAGAATGTGGGCGCAGATTTTCTAAGTCGCCATCCCACAGAGCTTGAGGAGGATAGAAGGAAGGAAAACTGACTTTGGAATGGTCGATTTGCAATTGTCTTGTACCCAATAGTTAAGCTAGATATCATCCAGCTTAAAATATGGGGGAGCTATGTCGCAAAATTGGTTTCAAGTCATGGCAAACGTTTTCAGGTAGATTTATAAACCTGTCAACGATCGATTGACCGCTTTCAAAATGGCGGCGTATCAGCGAAATGTGTATCAGACAGAGGAAATCGCCAACGATAAATAAAAGCAGAAGGGAATCCGTATGAAAAGGATTTTACATTTCAGTACAGGGAAGGATTGTGTATAACTGCATATAAGAAGGAACGGTAGGAAGTTCTCATTTACGGAGATATATGCGTATTTCGGCTGCCCACAGTTACGCTAAAAGCGTGTAACCCACTTCTGTTCTAAATATTAAAATCAACAAATAACAGTTTGGGAATTTACATGGATAGGAAGATAGAGTTTTATCAGCTGTATAAAACTAGATAAGATGGAACAATATGGATATTATATATGCCAAGAATGAGTAAGGCAGAATTTCAGTCGACGCACAGATCGGCTGAAATCAATGTTCGGGAAGGATTTCTCAGGCCTAGGTTTAAGCTGTGACGTCGGTACCCTCCGATACGTCCGCGCTATAGTATTTAAAGCGTATCGGTAAAACTGGAGCGAGACACAACGAAAGAGGTTTTGAGACAGACTGGTGGCAGAGTTTCGCCACTACCCATGAATTGTGAGCGGATCGCCAGAAACATTTTTAAGTCCAGTATCTGAAGTCTGAGGGTAAGCGAAATTATGATAACTACCGTGTATAATATTTTTTTTTAATATTTCAGGTTCATATAAACTTCACAAAATATGCCTGTATAATAGTCATTGATATAATGTATTGTATTTTTAATATAATCTAAACATGTGCATTGTGGATGATTGTTGCTTGTACAAAAATTAATCACAAATAGCCCCACAGCCTAATGAAGATATACAGTATTTATCATATTGCTGTATCGCTTTCGAAGATAAAGGCAGTCTCATGGCAGAGATTGTCATAGGGAAATGAAGTGTTAGAAACTTCATCATGGGAGATCCCAGTTTACGAGGTTAAGGTGACTAGTCCCCTTCCTCGCTGCCTTTGCCTTCCCTAGTTCGAGCGCACAACTTTGTACCCATTTACAGCTGGTAAACTGGAGTGTTCTACAGCCAGTTTCAGTAGAAAGCAACCTGATCACGTGGTCACTCACTTTCTTTATTTATGTATTAATTTTGTGTAGATGCTAAGAATAGCATCAGTATTTGAATTTGTACTTGATATGATTTGGAAGGATCAAGTTATAGAATATGAAGGGATGTATAGGAGCGGAATAAACCAGATGATGTTTATTACTGATATGTTAATATTAATTCTATATCATTGAATTGATGTTACTTGCTATGACTGTATAACTTGACACCTGATGACTGACTTGTCTGACTTATGTGCTAGTCAGTTACACTTAATTGAAATGTTAATATTAATGCTATATCACTGAAATGATGTCCTTACTTACTATGATTGTATAACGGTGACATCTGATGACTGACTGGTCTGACATCTGTGCTAGTCAGCTACAAGTCTAGCCAGATACTAGCCAAGGCTGATATGTTGCAGGTTCCATGAAATAACTCAAACCAGACTGTCCAGTATCAGAAGCCGGTGTAGTTCATCCGAGGCAATCCCACAAAAGTGCAGGACCCCAAAGAGTGAACTTCAACTGGTCATTGGCATCCCTACTGTTGGGCCTACCAAGTCTGATATCAGCAAAAGACAGTTTCAGCAGTATCAAGTTGGAAAGATAAGTGTCCTGTTTGACACTGACCACCTATACATGTGAAACAGCCAATAGTTGAAAACAATAAGAAACCATACCGAAACTCAGTCAACTGATGACAGTTATCCTTAAATTCAAAGGACTAGTAACAGTGATTTCAGTAACTTTATTATTTAAGATCTTGAAGTCTAAACAGACAATAATAGTAATTGTGTGACTAAATTTTCTATATATATATATATATATTTCAATGCTCTGTTCCAACTAGCAGTAATAGAATATTAGTGTAATTATTAAACTGTTTTAACTGTACCTGAGGATTTATTCACTTCTTCCATTTTGTGGGTTCAGTGAATGTACATTTTACTTATCCCCTAGAATATAAGTAATCATAAGATAGTCACAGGGAGGAGACACCTTAAATCCTGGTACTACTTCTTACCAACTGGGCCAGGGTTTTCACAGTCTGACTATTTTTATGATAACAATACACCAGTGCTTATTTCTAAGACTGGGGTATTACTTGTAAGGTCAGAACTCGTTACTGGCATACTCTTACATAATAAATAATTTTAAATAACCTCCCGCTACAATTCCTTACGGATACGGGCTCAGGGTTGTTCACATTGAACGTCATGACCTCTGTCTTCTTTAGATTGATGTTCAAGCCCACCTACTGGCTATACTTATTAAGTCTATCCGTTTTTTCCTGGATGCGTTGATGTGAATGTGCTAGTAGTGCAATGTCATCTGCATATTCCAGATCTTCCAATGTAGAAAATATAGTCCATCTTATTCGTCTTGAACTGCCCTCTGTTGTCTGGTGCATCACCCAGTCTATGAATGTTAAAAATAGAGTTGTTGATAAGGGGCATCCCTGTCGTACTCCTGTCTTCACCTCAAAGGTTAGGTTGCTCTGCCCAACGCTATACGTAAAGTTGGCATAGAGGCTTTTTATGATTGACACAATGCAGCTTGGAATTCTATAAGCCCTCAGTATTTTCCATAAACTGTCCCTATGTATACTGTCAAAAGCTTATTCAAAATCAACGAAATTAATGTACATCTGTCTTTGCCATTCTGAGCACTGCTCTATAATGTTCCTGAGGGTAAATATTTGATCTACACATCTTCTGTTCTTTCTAAATCCTGCTTGTTCTTTCCTCAGTTTGTGGTTTACTGCTTTTGAAATTCTCTGTATAATTATCCTGCCTAGAATTTTGCTGGGAACTGAGAGAAGAGTGATTCCTCTCCAATTATTGCAGTCTGCAAGATCTCCCTTCTTGGGCAATTTGACAATTATTCCTTTTGTTCCACTCCGTTGGTGTTGTCTCCGTTTTCCAGACTTGCGCAAATAGTGGTTCTAATAGTTCTGCTGCTAGCTCTGGGTCTGTCTTAAATAGCTCTGCATTTAGGTTATCATGGCCAGGAGCTTTTCCATTCTTTAACCTTTTGATCGCTGTGATGATTTCTTCTTTTCGTGGAATGTCTGTATTAACATCTAGATCATTTTCAGCCTCAGGAACATTCAATTGTGTCTCTGGTGGTTCCTTGTTCAGAGTTTCTCTGAAATGCTCTGCCCATCTTGTTACCTGTCCCTCTGCTGTCGTGATGAGATTTCCTTGCTTATCTCTTACTAATGTAATATTGTTTGCACCTCGTTTTCCGCTGATGAATTTAGTTATTTTGTATACTGTGCTTTGTTCATTTCTCCGTGCTGCCTCTTCTGTCTGTCTTGCAAGATCGTCTAGGAAATTCCTTTTGTTGGGTCGGGTTTAGCGTTTACCTTCCTTGTCCAGCTGACTGCACTGTTCGCTATATAGTTGCTTTAACCTGGGGGACTTCGCTTCTGTTTTCTTTCTTTTCATTTCCTTTCTCATCGTTGTGGTGTTTAATGTTTCTGGTGTTATCCAGTCTTACTTCTTTTCCTGGAATCCCAAGCATGATTTGCTGCTTTCCTTTTATATTTTTGAAATGGTGTTGAATTTCTGGTCTATATCATCAGTCAATGTCTTTTTCTGACTTTTGGCAAATTGATATCGCTTCTTTATATCAGACGCAAAAGCTTTTCTGGTAAGGGGGTCCTTCAATTTGCTGATGTCAAACCTTTTCTGTGTAGTTACAGTTGGTCCAGCCGTTCTTAGTTTCACTTTGTTTTGCTACTACTAAATGGTGATCACTTCCCACATCTGCACCTTTCTTACCTTCACATCTTGTAATGCATGTCTCCATCTACCGTTAATCATAATGTTGTCTATCTGGTTTCGTCTCGACCAGTTGGTGATTCCCATGTTAATTTGTGAATTTCTTTGTGTGGGAAAAGTGTTTCTCCAATGACCAGGCTGTTAATGCTACAGAAACTTATTAATTTGTCCCCATTTTTGTTTGCTGATCTTCAGCCGCATTTCCCCATTACTCTTTCATTATATGTAGTGTGTGTTCCAACTTTCGCATTGAGGTCTCCCATTACTACGATAAGATCATATCTAGGTGTGTTTTCCATTTCTTTCTGCAGTTGTTGATAGAATTCATCCTTGACCTCATCATCGCAGTCATTCGTTGGTGCGTAGCATTGTATTATTGTAATGTTGGTGAATCTCCCTCTCAATCTTATTCTTATCAGTCTGTTGTTGATGGGTTTCCAATCCAGTAATGTCCTTTCTATTCTTTTCTGTAGAATAATGGCTACACCTACATTGTGCTGTCCATCCTCTCTTCCAGAGTAAAGTACTGTTTCTCTTGTTGCTGTTTTAACTTTTCCTTCCCTCTCCATCTGCTCTCGCATATCCCTAGAATGTGTAATCTATAGTTTCTCATTTCTGCTGTGACCTGTTTTAGTTTACCCGTCTCGTTCATTGTCATGACACTCCAAAATCCTATTATTGTTTCACGTTTTGCTGTCAGGACGTTCGTTTTTGTGTCAGTGGCTTCCTTTCGCTATTATAGACCGAAAGGGCGGCATCAAAGAAGAGTTGGCCACTTGAAAAGCAGCAGCTGGGAGACTTTTTCAGACCATAAATCGAGGGTTCCTCAGCAAGAGAGATGTTGGTAAGAAAACGAAGATGGTTGTATATCGCTCCACCCATGTCCCAGTCTTGACATATCGATGCGAGTTATGGGCAATGACTACAACCCACAAAAGCCAGATCCAAACCTCAGAAATGAGGTATCTGAGGAAGGTGGTTGAAGTAACAAGAAGAGACATGGTCCGCAACCAGACGATACGTCAAGGCCTAAAATCACACCCCCTGCAGACTTAAGTAGAACAGTCCCAACTAAGATGGTTTGACCATATCTGCAGAATGGGAAAAAATCGGCTACCACGACAAGCATGGGAAACAAAGAGCCAGGGATCCAGACCCCCAGGACGACCCAGAGTCCGCTGGGAGGACAACGTAAGACAATCTTTGAAGGACCGAGGACTAGAATGGAACCAGGCCAGGATGAAGACAGCCGATAGGATAGTCTGGCGCTCTCTCTCCCAAACCTCTACACCTCACGGTAGGAGGGGAACGACTAAGTAAGTAAGTAAGTAAGGCCTCCTTTCTGCTTTCATCACTGACAGTCATACAAGCCTCAGACTCCGGATGTCCGTCCCGCAGCAAAGTTTGTTCATTTGTTGTCGTTTCCGTAACTTTATTTCTTTTTACATAGACAGGGGTGTCAGCCCTATGCTAAAATCCCCATTCTGGAGGACCAGGGTGTCTGCTTTAGTCTGACCCTTGCCCGCGCAAACCTGTTCAGCTTGGTAGAACCTTCCAGGAGTAAAACTCCAGCTCGCATAGCTCTGTGGGTAATCAGGGTACGCAAGTCGCCATGCCTTGACAAGGTATTGACACCGGTGATGGCAGAGTTGTACATAAGTGTGATTAAAAAACGAATGCCTCGTGTCATCGAGGCCACTATTCTTAATGGCAGTGGCAAGAGAGAAGATGTCTTTGTACTACGTATATCCCTCATACCATTTGATATACCCTTTTGTTTTAAGAGACTACAGTTTCCTATTCGGTTTTGCTATGTCGATTAACAAATCTTAAGGACACACATTAACCGTTGCTGGCTTACAACTGGAGGAGTCTTGCTTTTCCCATGGACAACTATAAGTAGAATGTTCAAGAGCTAGAAGTCCATATATAGCTTTTGTTTATGCCTGTTGCGTGATAAATTCTCGCAACATCGTTTATTACAATATCTATTTTATAACGCAAGGGCAACAACTGCTTGAAATTTATAGTTACTTTTCTCGGTAAGCATTTGTCTTCTCGCGTTGGTATTGAATGCAGTTGAGTCTTTGAGCTGTGGTCATTTTTCGCGCCGGACTGCGCATGACTGGTCTTGCTTTTTGGTCGATCGGTTTCCGCCCACCACTAGTGGAGTGAGCGATTTGAATGGCGAAAGAGATGCCTCGTTGAAGAGGGGATCTCCGCTATTTTTTGTTCTGTCAGGAATGTGAGAGTCCTCTTATGGATATTTCGTTTATTCGAGATAATACCTCTAGTGTATTTGCACATGCCGGGAGGCATAATATTTCTGTGTATTTCCGGAAGGCAAGGTAAATTAACATTTTCATTAACTCTATCGATTTTTGGTCGTGAACGATTTCTGGTTCATAGCCTGTCTTCGAAAGTCGTCGTCACGAGATGTTTTCCTAGCTCACATGTCGCTGTATTGTGCTGCATCGGTTGATGCAGGTCCCAAGGACTATTACTTGCTACTTGGTTACCTGAACTAGGTTTGAAAAACCTTTGTTATCTAGAGGATATTTTTGAGGACATTATTTATACTTCGGCAGACGTGTCTGTCTTGCTGAAGTCAGACTAAGGAGAGTGAACTGATCTCATATATCTGGTTATCTCCTGGCTGTTATAGAAAAGGATGGAGTTTTTCACCTGACTACATTTACAGCACTATGAAATATAACATGCATCTGACTCATCATTGTAATGCTGTCTACCGTCTTTTGCTGTATTGAATGTTGCTGTGATAATGACTGTTTGATGTGCCTACATATTCGCGTAACCATTTTGTCACTGTGGCGTCCACAATAAATAATGAAGAAAAACGTCAACGGCTGTTTCAAGAATCATTGACTTTATACGTCGTGAGTTTACTGACGTCCTATGTGGATTGCCCTGTTATTTTTGTATGAACATTGTTTGACTGAACACATCTGCACACTACACAAAACCAGACATGCGGATACCATCCATCATCATATGGCATCACGCATCATTTGGTGGCCATAAGCTGGTTTGATTCTGGTACCAGCAAACACGGGGTCCCTTACCCACTTCATTTTCAACAAGAATTCATCAACATCCTTCAAGAAATTAACATTCTTCAATACAGTCAACATCTTCACCATTTTCAAAGTACTCGGCGTTGCCCGGTAAAAGTCAAAATTTCAATTTTTTGACGGAAACAAGAATTTGACAGTACCCGGCGTTGTTACATGTTGCCGGATAACTCGGACTGCTGTTATCTTTTACGCAAGTCAAGAAGTTGCTGCTGTCAAGGTTCCAGTGCTGTCGTTTGTTGAGAAGGTCAAGTGCCGGTTGAAACGGGTTGTTTTCTGAAGAAGGCCAAGTACCGATTTCCATCAACTTACTTTTGGATTAGAAGGTCAAGTGCCGAAACAACTCAACACACAGTATTTCAGAAGCTCAAGTACCATCGTGTTAGCAGTGGAAGCAGTTCAGATGTGCCATCATCGTTGGAGCTTCGCTCTTTAGGACGTTGATTGACATCCGTTTTTCTGCTGTTCGACGATTGGAAGCCTATAAGTTAAGTGGCCTGTTTGTATGTAAACTGTGCCCTTATACTTCTGCTGAGTCTTCTGTGTATCATCTCATTCTATATGTTATATGTCTATATGTTATTTGTATATTTATATGTTTATATTTCAGCGGGTTCTCGGTTGGGTGGTGTCTCCGTTAGATTATGCCACGTCATAGAGGTCTTCTATTGTGAGCGTTTTCTGTAGGGTTTGCAAATTTCCGATACTGGAATTTGCTAAGCGACTTCTGTTGCTATTTATGTTAGCTGTGATGACATGTTTTAATATTGTTTTCGTTATTATTTCGCATTCTTTAGTTTTGTTTTGATTTGTTTGTATTTGTTAGCCTACTCTTGTCTATAATTTAGTTTCATACAACATTTTTGTTTATATACTGTGGTGTCATGTATTTTGTTTAATTCTATCGTAGATATCGTCACATTTTTTGTGATATTTCATTAATTTCTGCTTTATTTTTAGTTGATGTCTGCGAACGTTTTTGTATTGTTGCTGATCTTTGTTATTGTTTACATTGTTATTGTTTACATTGTTTGCATTGTTTACATTTTCAATGTTTACATTCTGCATGTGTTTACATAGTCATTGTTTACAGTTATAGTAATTAGTTAATGGGCTATGCTAATGCACTGTTACTACTACACTGATGATAAATGAATGATGAATAGTGTTGTGCACTATTGAATGAGAAGTGCACTTATGATCAAGAACTGATTGGTGATATTTCATATACAAGTTCTTTGATTGGAGACTTGTTTCCCACAGAGACTGGGATAATATAATGTGATGTGAATATACAAGTGCTTAATTAAGACTTGTTACACTTAGGTTTGAAATAAATTAGTTAATTATTTCAGGTTTTGGACTCATATGTTAGACAACATGTCTACATTTGAGCACTTTATTGAGCAGGGTAAATTGCTTGGGAAGACTGGTGATAAGTTAGAAGAATTTGCAACTGCTCGATATGATAAAGCAATGGAAGCTGAACAAAAGAAACTGCATATGGAAGCTGAACAAAAGAAACTGCAGATGCAGGTGGATGAAAAAAGATTCCAAATGGAAATGGAAAAACAAAAAAGGGAATCAGAAGCTGAGGAAAGAAAACTCCAGCTAGAAGCTGAGAATAAAAGACTTGAAATAGAAGCTGAGAATAAAAGACTTGAAAAAGAAGCTGAGAATAAAAGACTTGAAAAAGAGGCTGAGAATAATTTGACAGCAAAACCTTCTAAAGCTTTTGTTGGTTTTGGTGAAATCTCTTTCCTGGGTCATCGTGTTGGTCATGGTCTCTTGAAGACAGAAGACCACAATACTTCCAAAATACTGAACATCTCTGTTCCTAAAACGAAGAAACAAGTTAGGAGTCTCTTAGGTTTAATTCAATTTTATGGGAGATTTATTCCAAATTTATCTTCGATCATGGCACCTCTCTCAACATTGTTGAAGAAAGGTTCGCCTAATCTGGTCCGTTGGTCTGGAGAATGCCAATCTTCACTAGACCAAATCAAGAATATATTTTCTTCTCCTCCCATCCTAAGATTACCTACTCTTGATAGGACTTTTGTTCTTCGAAGTGATGCTTCATCCACTGGGATTGGAGCAGCACTGATGCAAGAATATGCAAATACTCTGCATCCTGTTATGTACATTTCTAGAAAACTAAATGCGGCAGAGAGGAACTACTCGGTTTTAGACCGTGAGTTGTTAGCGACGGTTTGGTCAATTCTAAAGCTACAAAGATTCCTCCTGGGCGCACATTTCATTCTAGAGACTGATCAGAAAGCTCTTACAGCTATTCAGACTAAGAATTTGAAGAGTTCGAGATCCACTCGATATGCTATAGCTCTTCAACCTTTTCACTTCACGGTACGAGCTATCCGTGGTGCGGATAATGTGATGGCTGACATTTTGTCTAGATGCCCACATGACTCTAACTAATACTTCTCTCCTATATTCCTATATATTACAGAGTCATAACACACCTATATTACTACAATAGATTAGCACATCTGTACTCACTTTATATGTACACACTATCGTGCTTTGTTGTCATCTTCTTCTGTTCGTTTTTACGATGATAGAGGAGGACTGAGTAGTTAATATAAGGGCCGTTAGTTTACTAAACAGCCACAATTATTAATAATGTATTGTACCTTATGAAGCATATTAGTTATTAATTAGCATTATATTGCTTGTACTTTCTCAGAATGTCATTGTTGAGCTGAGGACTTACCTTACTAGTATCAAGCATGACGAGTTCTAGATTGTGTACTTACCCTCGGAATACCAGAGCATATGTCCTGGATCGTCATGTAGTTTAACTTTACTATGTACTTATGTCATTACATGTCAAATAATGTACTATTTAAATTTTCCTATCAGATTTGTACATCCATTTTTAAAGACAATATTAGAGTATGCTGTTTAATGATGATTATGGTAACTTGCATACGTATATTGTGTTTACATGCTAACGTGATGTGTGTTGGTGACACCTCCCCGATGTGAATATTTTTTGAGACATATTTATTTTTCTGTTGAGGTATATCCTCACCAGACACTCTATAATTAGCCTCATGTTAGGCAATTTAATTAATTATCAGCGCATAATTCGTGCGTTTTGAGCCGCTTATCGCATGCTCTTTGATATTTAAAAAAAAAATATGTTCCACATTTTTTTTTTTTATCGGGAGGAGGTGGTGATATGTTGCGTGATAAATTCTCGCAACATCGTTTATTACAATATCTATTTTATAACGCAAGGGCAACAACTGCTTGAAATTTATAGTTACTTTTCTCGGTAAGCATTTGTCTTCTCGCGTTGGTATTGAATGCAGTTGAGTCTTTGAGCTGTGGTCATTTTTCGCGCCGGACTGCGCATGACTGGTCTTGCTTTTTGGTCGATCGGTTTCCGCCCACCACTAGTGGAGTGAGCGATTTGAATGGCGAAAGAGATGCCTCGTTGAAGAGGGGATCTCCGCTATTTTTTGTTCTGTCAGGAATGTGAGAGTCCTCTTATGGATATTTCGTTTATTCGAGATAATACCTCTAGTGTATTTGCACATGCCGGGAGGCATAATATTTCTGTGTATTTCCGGAAGGCAAGGTAAATTAACATTTTCATTAACTCTATCGATTTTTGGTCGTGAACGATTTCTGGTTCATAGCCTGTCTTCGAAAGTCGTCGTCACGAGATGTTTTCCTAGCTCACATGTCGCTGTATTGTGCTGCATCGGTTGATGCAGGTCCCAAGGACTATTACTTGCTACTTGGTTACCTGAACTAGGTTTGAAAAACCTTTGTTATCTAGAGGATATTTTTGAGGACATTATTTATACTTCGGCAGACGTGTCTGTCTTGCTGAAGTCAGACTAAGGAGAGTGAACTGATCTCATATATCTGGTTATCTCCTGGCTGTTATAGAAAAGGATGGAGTTTTTCACCTGACTACATTTACAGCACTATGAAATATAACATGCATCTGACTCATCATTGTAATGCTGTCTACCGTCTATTGCTGTATTGAATGTTGCTGTGATAATGACTGTTTGATGTGCCTACACATTTGCGTAACCATTTTGTCACTGTGGCGTCCACAATAAATAATGAAGAAAAACGTCAACGGCTGTTTCAAGAATCATTGACTTTATACGTCGTGAGTTTACTGACGTCCTATGTGGATTGCCCTGTTATTTTTGTATGAACATTGTTTGACTGAACACATCTGCACACTACACAAAACCAGACATGCGGATACCATCCATCATCATATGGCATCACGCATCAATGCCCCTACTGGAAAGACGTGCAACGCTGTGTATACTGAGGTGTTCAGTAACAATACTATTAATTAATTACGTATATGTATCTTTGAATAAAAAAAATATACAGAACTAATTAATCAAGTCGTATATATTTTTTTAACCAACAATAAACGCTATTAAAAGTTCAGTTAATTCTTTTTAAATCGAGCAACGCTGGGTATATCTGCTAGTATCCAATACTAATTGCCAATGCTCTTATGAGTAGAGGATGAATTGTTTCTGTAGAGCTTTTTTATTTTGGCCAACTTTTCAGACCACTGTTTTTGTCTGGTTCCCCCTCCACACAAAGAATATCAGCTCTAATGCAAGTCAGAAGTGTACATAGAAGAAACGCTTGTTTTTCCTTTATTTTGTCATTTCCGACTTGATTTTCTTTTAAACCTTATCAAAGTAGGCCTAAATGACGTATCACAAATTTCTACTCTACAATCTGCTAATGAAATATGGTATGTGCAAGAGTGAACACAGTCCCACTGCGCACTGCCCATCAGAGCTACTCGATCACTCCCCACCACTACTAATGGTAATATAGCCCGCCGCACAGAGTTAAACAGAACAACGTTTATTTATTTATTTTTTTCAATCATGATCTCTCACGTAACCCATAGCGACCTCTCTCGGAACCCCTAAGGTCTCGTGGAACTCCAGTTGAGAAACTCTAATCTAGACTGAGGTTGTCGCATGGAAAGTTTTAAAGTGATCGCAAAGCAATGTCTTTGCTTCCGGGAATAAGAAAGAATACACTGATGTTCGTGGTGCGTGTGAGATAGAAGCATGAAGATAATCAAACAAGCATCTGCCCCACGACAGAGATGCGCATAGCGTATAGGTCTGGTAGAATTCCTAATAAAAAACATAAAAGCAAAAACTTAATAAAAACAAAAAAATTAACACCCACACGACTGAATCCCAGGATTGGGTGACTTGGGAGATTTTGGTTTCCTGTCTCACAGGGGGTCGGAGTGGCTAAAAGGTATGGTTTCCACCTCGAGTTCTAGAGGTACCGGGTTCAGTTGAGGGAATATAATTTATGAGAAACACATTTTCAGAACCAGTGGTCCTAATGATGTCATACTTCCCCCCTGGTCTCCTGGGTAGTAAGATCGGATGTCTAGCCTTCTCGGATAAGGGCGAAAAAATAGGAGGTCCCATGTGCAAGTTGCGCACGTTAAAAATCCCACGGCAGTTAGAAATCGTAAAGAGTAGGCTGTAAGGCCGCTGCCCTGGCAAAATTTTAAAAAATTAGAAACATACCCACCGCAAAAGTATTTATAGAATGTGTGATTCCTATATATTCACTCATTGGGATTCTCGTGGGTGCTACGTAGTTCGTGCACTGTGCTCATATCTCCCGTGTGTGATCTAAAGGAGGAAAACGCAGCACTGATGACGTAGTCCATGTGCAATGCAGATCGTCCTTAAAACTAAAACCAAACCAAACCAAATCTTGTCTCACACACCTTAGTCATTTACAGGTGTAGTGATGGAATTACGTGTGTGTGTGTGAGTGTGTGTGAGATGTATATATAGGTGTGGGTTATCATCAACGTTTACTGTTTACAAGAAAAGTGGTTCCGCACGGATAAGTGCATCTATTCATGCCGCCATTGTTTAATTTTCAGATCACGTGACAGTTCACGGAAATTTCAGTTGCAAATGTTGCATAGCAACAGCACGCCGTCTCAAGATAACATCAAACTGAACGTTGTTATGACTGTTTTTAGTGTGAACTCCGAAACACAGCGTGTTTTATATTACTGTTAACTCAGTTACAAGTTGTAATAATAATTTTCACGAAATGTTTTGAGAGTACAGATTGAGAATATGTGCTATGTATGTAGATGCGTTAGGTTATTTGAATTATTATAAAATGTGAGTATGCGTTGAGCTTAAACCAGGGAAGGGATCTACCACTACCAGTAGATCCCAGCAGATAATTTGGTAAATTTTTAGGCGACTGCTGGGGAAAAAAGAAAAAACTTTTTAAACGAGGAAAATTTCGGACTAGACCTTGCCCGTCGGCATTTAAAATGGCTGTGTCCCCGGGATCTAACGTGATTTTCCCGTATCCTCAATGAAAACTCTCGAGCTGGCTATTAAATATTTTTTTCTTTTTAAGGTCCATTAGACCCCTGCTAAACATTACACATACATGCGCGCGCGCACGCACACACACACACGCGCGCACACACATACACACACACACATATATATATATATTTTTTTTTTTTTTTTTTTTTTTTTTTTTTTTAACCAGCGGCACTTGGGCTTTCAGCCCTTCGGCCCAATGACATGTCATTGCGAGGCTGGGGAACCTGAGGACTTTCCTTCCAACCCGGTCAGGAGCTTCGCTCCTTCCCATCCACAGAGGGTTTATCACAGGAGCCGTTCAGGCTATTCAGTCAAATTTCCGGCCGTAAACATTTCTTCAAACGCCGACGCCCGGGTTTGAACCATGAACACCTGGTCGCCAGTACAACGCCGAAGCCATTACACCAGCGCGGCTCCCACATATATATATATATATATATATATATATATATATATATATATATATATATATATATATATATATATATATATATATATATATATATATATATATATATATATAGGGCCTATATATTTAGCTCCCCGAGGAGTATAGGCCTTCAACAAACACATGCCAAGTCTTCCTGTCCTGTGCCCGTGCCATCCGTTCAAGTTCTTTCCATGTTTTCCTCATCATTTTCACCTCTGTATCCAGCTCTCTTCTCCATGTGTTTTTTGTCTACCTCTGCCTCTCTTTCCCTGTGGATTCCAGAACAAGGACTGCCTTGTAATGCTATCAACAGGTTTCCTCCACGTGTGTCCTATCCATCGCCAGCGTCTTCTTCTCAACTCTTGTTCCACTGGCAGTTGTCTGGTTCTTGTCATCAATTCCACATTTGTGACTTTGTCATACCATTTCAGTCCTTCTATTCTACGCAAGCACCCGTTTATAAAAGTCTGTAGTTTTTTGGTTGTTGTTTTTGTTGTTCTCCATGTCTCAGAGCCATACAATAGGACTGACTTCACATTTGAGTTGAAGATTCTTATTTTTGTGTTGGACTTGATTTCTCTTGTTCTCCGTGTGTTTCCCAATGCAATGAAAGCTCCTCTTGCTTTTTGTATTCTTATTTTGATATCATAGTCTGTCCCTCCAACCTTGTGTATATTACTTCCAAGATATGTGTTCGATTCTACATCCTTTAGTGGTGTTTCTTCAAGTTCAAGCTTGTTATTATTTATTGCATTTATTCTCATAATCTTTGTTTTTTTACCTATGTAGATTCAAAATATAGTAGATAAAAATCTATCAAGAATGCCAGCTGCATACAGCGGTCAGCTAGCTCTAAACCAGTAGTTCTCAACGTGGGCCATGCCATATTTGTAGGGGGCCACAGTAAGTTGGTAAAGTACCTTTTTTCCAGCTAACAGTGACTATGAGGAGGGGGGGGGGGCACAGACATAAAAGAGAATCAGAAAGAGGGTGGGGGGTGCATGAACCAAAATTAAGGTAGAGAACCCCTGCTCTACACAATGAGAAGAACATTTGGACTTTGAGAGAAAGTGTCTTCATAGGCAACCCCCCTCCCCCACCAAAAACAAAAACCAAATAAGCAATCCAAAAATTGTTAATATTGATTACTCTCAAGACAGTGACAATAATCGTAGAGGTTGTAAAAGTGGATAATAGCAGGTGTAAAGTACTAGATAGAGGCTTCCTCTTTAAAATTAGTTTCAACTATAGGAGTGTCGCTTGTGCTAACTTTTGAAAGCACAAGTTTCGATTTGTAACTAATGAATAAATAACGAAAAACAGGTTAAAGATAAGCGCTCGTGGGAAGGAAAGAAAGACATAAAGAAAGAAACAAAGTAAGATAGACTGGAAGAAATAAAGGAAGGAAGAAAGAAAGGAAGAAAGGAAGAAAGACATGAAGAAAGGAAGAACGAAAGAAAGAAAGAAAGAAAGAAAGAAAGAAAGAAAGAAAGAAAGAAAGAAAGAAAGAAAGAAAGAAAGAAAGAAAGAAAGAAAGAAAGAAAGAAAGAAAGAAAGAAAGAAAGAAAGAAAGAAAGAAAGAAAGAAAGGAAGGAACGAATGCAGGCAGGCAGGCAGGGAGGGAGGGAGGGAGGGAGGGAGGAAGGAAGGAAGGAAGGAAGGAAGGAAGGAAGGAAGGAAGGAAGGAAGGAAGGAAGGAAGGAAGGAAGGAAGGAAGGAAGGAAGGAAGGAAGGAAGGAAGGAAGGAAAGAAGGAAGGAAGGAAGGCAGGCAGGCAGGCAGGCAGGCAGACAGGCAGGCAGGCAAACAAAATGAAGGATAGAAAGAAAAAAAAGAAAGAATTAAAGTAAGAAAGAAAGAAAGAAACAATAGACTAGTAGCAGAATTTACTCAAAGAATTCAGACAGGCAGGCAAGAAAGAAGGAAGGAAGTAATAAAGGAAGGAATGAAGTGCGGACGGACGGATGAACAGACAGACAGACATCAGAAAAGTAACAGAAGTGATAGCCACTTCAGGGAATCGAACCAGAGACCAACTAACGCCATGTACCCTGAGCTTTGTATTTCGTAAAAAGACATAAATAGCTGAGTCCAGTATTTCCGTAGTGATGTCACTTGGGACTTTCTATAGGGTGATAGTAAATCATTTAGCCATTCTAGTCCGTCTGCCCCACGTGTCTCTTGAGAATTGTCATACCAGTAAGATCATTTGGTAGTCACCCTAGCGTCCCTGTTTATTTTTCATGACCAAACATGTAAGACAGAGCCCGTAGTTTGCACTTAAAGACACTTAGATTAGGTGCACGGGGATGGCAAACTCGTTCTGTAAAAAGAATTGCTAAAGACACTGCTGATGTCCTGAAAGAAATGTCATCATGTTAGAAGGAATTGATTCACTTTCTTTAGGCAAGGTATCGGAAGCATAAAGCTGGAGTACATCGTCACAGCCGGAGTGTTTGAAGGAAGAAGAGATAGAGGACCACAAAAAGGGACGATACCGGAAAGTTTGACATCGTGGCATGGAAAGAAGTCAACAACAGAATTCATTAATAGTACCGGAGACCGGAAGTTGTGGAGAGACATGAACCCCTAACGTCACCAGGCGTGGAACTTAAAGAAGAACTATTCACAATCTGACGTCCGCTTTTTCAAATATAAACCCCAAAAATATATGTTTGTATTTTATTATTTCCCTTACTTTAAAGGTCCTTAATTTTATGAAGTTATCTCAACCTTATTCATTGTTTTAATTATTGTACAAAATTGACTGGATCAATGTCATTCAAAACATAGTAGATTAAAATGTACCAAGGAAGGGGGCTGCATATTACGGTCAGATAGCTCTACACTAGTAGTTCTCAACGTGGGCCATGCCATATTTGTAGGGGGCCACAGTAAGATGATAAAGTACCTATTACAGAGGTAAATAAGACTAAGAAAAAGGGGGGGGGGGGGGCATGAGCAAAAGAAGGTAGAGAACCCCTGCTTTACACGATGAGAAGAACATATTGACTTTGAGAGTAAGAAAAAAGCAAACAACCAATCGAAACCAAAGAAATGTGGTTATTACTGATTACTCTCAAACTCTCAAAACAGTGACAATATTTATAACGGTTGTTAAAGTGGAGGAACAAACAGACTTAGTAGCAGGATTTCCTTTCTTATGACGCACTCTTCCTTCGGCGGCGTGCTAGGTCTTAGCTGCGTTTAGGGAAGTACCCAGGTTTCATTTTTACGTTTATTTAGATTCTTATGTGTCCTATCTAGCCCTCACTTTCTTTCCTCTCCCGGACGAATGCCTTGTGGCCGCAACGTTGGCTATTTTCCTTGTCTTTTGTCCTCGTAAGACGGAATCACCTTTTTTCGATGTTTTTTTGTTCATACCCATTCATTGTACTCCACGTCTTACCGCAGGTCCCCTCATCTTCCTCGACTAAAGGCGGACAGTAGCAGGTGTCAAGTACAAGATTGAGGCTTCCTCTTCCTCTTCATAATTAGCTTCAACAATAGGAGTCGCTTGTGCTAACTTGTGGAGACACGGGTTTTAATTTGTAACTAATGAATAATTAACGAAAAATAGGTTAATGATAAGCACTCGTACGAAAGAAAAAAAGAAAGAAAGAAGCAAGAAAGACAAATAGACAGGCAGACATGAGACATATAAACAGATCAGCCGACGGACCGACCGACGGAAAGAAGAAAAAAAAGAAAGACTGACAGGTAAGCAGGGAGAGAGATAAGACAGACCAGGCGACCGACCGGAAGGAAGAAAAAAAGAAAGACAGACAGACAGGTGAACAGACAAACAGACAGACCAGCCAACCGACCGGAAGAAGAAAGAAAGACAGACAGACAAACAGACAGACAGGTAAGCAGGCAGACATATAGACAGATCAGACGACCGGCTGACCGACCGCAAAGAAGAAAGACAGATCAGCCTATCGACCGACCGACCAAAACACAGACAGACAGACAGAAGGACAGACAGAAGTAGAGAACAGAAAAGTAGTATAAGTGACTCAAAGAAGTCAGCCATTAAGAAAGGAAGGAAGGAAGGAAGAAAGGAATGAAAGAATAAAGGAAGGAAGGAAGGAACCGCGGACGAACGGACGGATGAACAGACAGACAGACATCAGAAAAGTAACAGAAGTGATAGCCACTTCAGGGAATCGAACCAAGGACCAACTAACGCCATGTACCTGAGCTTTGTATCTCGTAAAAAGAACTTAAAAAGCTGAGTGTGACGTACGTCTAGTTTGTCAAGTGAATTTTCCCTGATTTGATGGATGATTAAAGGGACTTTAGCTTTTCATAACATTAGAACCCCTGAACATTTGTTGTAACTTTCCATCAGTCTGAAACGAAGCCGCGCTGGAGATCTGAGACACTGGAGGCTCTCAGAAGTAGACGGAGCAGCGTTTCACAAGAATTTCATATCTTCCTGCGAACCGTTAAACCGCTCGCAAGATGGACACGAACAGCGTATCGGGAAAGCGGTCCCATCAAAGGAAGATTGGTCTTCAGAATCCAACATTAAAGCGATACGATCTGAGGAATCAGGGAACTCAAAGCGAGTGAGGCTAGTTTCTCGTAGAGATTTCACATCCTCATGCAAGCAGCCTGAGACGAACGGAGATCGGAAGCCAAGGGGGGCATCGCGGTTCGCACAACGGCGAAGAACCCCGACTTTACCTGGGATCTGAAGAGGCGCGAAATTTTCACACGACCCATTCAATTGTCATTCCTAATAGTATATATGCAGAACTCCGAAAACTGCATTTCATAAGATACTTAGACACGATAGGAAAGAAGGTAGAGGAGGTGGTGTCGCAGTCTTAGTTAGCGAAAAATGTAAAATCATAGACTGGGAAGTATTTAATACAACCAATATAGAAGGTATCCAGGTTACTATAGCAGCTGAACCAAACAATCTAACAATTCTAAATGTATATGCTAAAGATGGCACAATTAAAGATGAAGAAATACTAGCCATAAGCACCAGACTAGGCCCCAAAACAATCATAGTAGGCGATTTTAATTCCCATCATTGTGCTTGGGGTGGACAACATGCAGATAATGCAGGAAAATGCCTACTTGACTTCATAGAAAACAATGAACTACTAATACTAAATGATGGATCTGCAACTAGAATTAATCCACAAGCTAATAGGGCAGACTCAGCAATAGACATAAGCATAGCAACTAACAACCTAGCGAATGTAAATTGGGAAGTGTTACAAGACACAAACTCAGATCATCTGCCCATTATAATAACCATGCATGAAAATGTCATTCCAAACCCAGAACCAGAGAAACCTACCTTCAACTATAAAAAAGCAAACTGGGAAGCTTTCCAATCAGAGCTGGAGGTAATGGAATATAAAGACATGGAATCAGATGATACTGACTTGTGGGCAGAAACACTGCCCAATGAAATTCTGAAAATAGCAATAAAATATATACCAAATAAAAATATGCCACAGCACCTTAGACCAATAAATAACATTAATAAGAAAAGAGAAACTCAATGGAATAAAGAACCAGTTGCCTGGTGGAATAAAAGCTGTACAGAAATTCATGAGAGAAGAAAAAGGGCCTTACAAAAATATAGAAATAACAGAACAGAAGAAAACTATGATGAGTATAAACTTATTAGGAATGAATCTAACAGAATAATATTTAAAGCCAAAGAAACTAACTGGAAGGAGTTTTGTCAGTCACTTAAACCTAGCACTCAAATTAGAGAAGTATGGAAAAAGCTTAAGGCAATCAAAGGGAACAATAAGAAAACAATAATGCCAACAATCAAACTACCAAAGAGAGCAGAAACAGATAAAGAAAAAGCTAATGCCCTTGCCGAGTATTTCTATAAAGTCAGTGCAAAAAGTAGTCTTGGACAGGAAGAAAATGAGAGAAGAGAAAGACTTAGGATACAGTTTTCAAAAGAACTACCAGACCAGATAGATGAAACAAACTATTTAGATGCTGATATAACAGAGGAAGAGGTAACTAATGAAATAAAAGATAAATCTTATACTGCCTCAAGGCAAGACATACTTAGCTATGAAATCCTTAATAAAGTACCCAAAAGAACTATAAACAGAATAACTTCCCTTTATAACAAAATCTGGAGCTTAGGAAAGATACAAAAAGCATGGAAAATAGCGATGATAGTACCCATCCTAAAACCCAATAAGGAAGCCCATGATGTAAGTTCATATAGGCCTATCTCCTTAACATCACAACTAGGTAAAATACTGGAAACTGTTGTGAATAAAAGAGTTAAATTCTACCTAGAAAAGAACCAGTTATATAGCCCAAACCAGTCAGGGTTTAGAGCAGACAGAAGTACAGTAGACCAACTTGTAAGATTAGAACATGATGTAAAGCTAGGGTTCAAGAGAAAAGAGAAAATAGTAGCAGTCTTTCTAGATGTAGCTAGGGCATATGATGAATGCTGGCGCGATGGAGCTCTTTACAAAATGAAAAAGATTGGCATTACTGGTAAAACATATAGGTATCTAGAAAACGTTTTACAGGACAGGTATTTTGCTGTACAGATGAATAATGATAGGTCAGAAATATATGAACAACAGAATGGGATTCCTCAAGGATCAGTGATTTCTCCTTCAATTTTCACTATAGCTGTAAATGATTTAGCAGATGAATTTAATGACATAAAGAATGCAGTATCACAATTTGCAGATGACTGTGCCATTTGGCGATCTGGAAAAAACTTGGACCATGTTTACAAAAAACTTCAAAATCAAATAGACAAAGTTTCAGAGTGGATGAAAAGTTGGGGCTTCCAAATTAATGTAAACAAAACAGTAGGTATGATTTTCAGCAAAGGAAATTTAAAAAAAAAAAATAACAAAATCAATATAACCATTAAGGGACAGAAAATATGTACCTCCTCAACAACAAGATTTCTGGGCATAACTTTAGATAAACAACTAAATTATAATAAACATATAGACAAATTGGTAGAAAGCTGTAGGGGACCCCTAAATATACTAAGGATTGTAAAAGGTAATGGATGGGGGGCCAGCAATAAAATAATGCTTATGTTCTACAAGTCTTTCATCAGGGGGAAACTGGATTATGCCAGCATAGTCTATGACTCAGCTGCAGCTTCTAACAAAGCAAAACTGGACAGGATTCAAAATGCAGCCATGAGAACCATTACAGGTGCATTTATATCAACACCAGTAGAAGCTCTAGAAGTAGCTCTCGGCATACCTCCCCTTGGTCTAAGACGGAAAGAACTAAGATTAAATTATTGGAGTAAAGTAGCACAAGACGTGACCCACCCAGCACATAAAGCATTTGTCAAAAACCAACCAACCCTTAAATAAAGATAGATATCCAACAGGGTGGAGAACTATAGAAGACCTAACGCAGTTCAAAGAACTATCAAACACAATTGAAAATAGTAATAAATACAGAAGCAAAATACCACCCTGGGAACTAAAAACACCAATCATAGACTACTCACTCACTGAAAAGATCAAACAAAACATAGAAGATAAGGAAGCCAAAATGATAAGTAGAAAGTTCATAGATCAACTAACTAAACAAAGTCTGGCCGTCTACACTGATGGATCCAAGGGTGATAGTGGGCAACTAGGTGCTGGAGTTGTAATACCACAATGGGGAATAAAAAAAGAGCTACAGTGTAACGGAAGGAGCATCGATTTTTACCGCAGAGATGGTAGCAATTCTTAAAAGTCTAGAAATAATCGAAGATAACCCACCAGAAGCTGTTACGATATTTACAGACTCACTATCATCACTACAAGCACTAGAACACCCAGGTAAATGTAGCCGGCCAGACATAAAGGAAGAAATTCTAGCAATTAATACATCACTAGGGAACAGAGGATGTAGTGTGAGGCTAGTGTGGGTTCCAGCACACATAGGTATTGCTGGCAACGAGTTGGCAGACCAGAACGCCAAGAATGGAAGAACAAGTAAAAACAATATAAAAGCAGGACTGGGAAGGTCGGAGATCAAGAGCCAAGTGAAGGAAACTATAAAAGAAGAATGGAAGACAACATGGAAGGAAAGTAGAAAAGGCAGACACGCGTTCAAACTGCTGAATGAACCAACGAGGACGTGCCAGGTCAGAGAAGAATTAAAGATACCTTCGAACAAAAAACTGTGGCGTCTCCGTCTCGGTGCAGCATACTTTATGATAGAAGAACCACACTGCCAAGAATGCCAGGAAGAGAATGACATAGACCACTACCTGATCCACTGTAAAAAGTATGACCAACAAAGACTTGAATTAAAAACTTACTATAGAAATCACAATATAGACTTAACAGGTGATAAGGTTTTAAGTATAGATGCCCCAAGAGATGCCCAATCAATACTTAAAAGATATATACATAAAACAAAGGAAAACATATAAGGTTAGTACTTTTCAGGAAAAACATCCAACTAAATAAAAATTAAACAGCAAGAACTAACAAAGCATTAACAAAAAACTAACTACTCATAGGACAAGGAAAGACAACGAGGTATAGACAAAAATATGGCAACAATTCAAAAAGAACAAATGCCAATACAAATTAAAACCAAGTGTAAAGGACAATAGTTATCTATAAACAACAGAAAAGAGAAAATAAAATGGACAAATACTAATATAAATAAAAATCAGCAACCCCAAAAGACAATAGATATTTAAATTGAATACAAAATTAGAAAATAAAATGACACTAAATACCCGAATTCTAACCAACTTTCAGGTTGAACAGGGTAGACCAAGATGGAATGAGAAGAGGCAAGAATGGAAAGATGATAAGAGCCCGCTCTCCACCCATCAACGCATCAAAACAACAACAACAAACAACAACTGCATTTCATCATTCGTTCTGACAGAATTCTAAGATTTACTAGCATATAGTTAAATTCCTGGCTATTGGAGTGAATTCTTTTTCTGTGCAGACGAATTGATCTTTCGACCTTGCATCCCAGCAATTAATTAATTATACACTGAGCCCTGCCAACTCAGTTTGATAACTCCAGTGACTTATGAACATATTTAAAATTTAATCTTTGTGACGATCCTGTTGGGATTCCGCTATCTGAAGTACAGAAATAAAGCAAACCCAAAGACTGTTTTAAAATCCCACTTCATAAAGTCGTTTTAAAGTTAAAACCATGAAGAAAAAACTTCTGCCAGCAGCAATATTTTATTCACTGCTCTATTTGTGGAGAAGAACATAGATTTACCTGACACTGTCTGTCAAGCATATTCATTGGATTTTACCACCCCTGAAGAAAATATACCTCAGTGCCTAGCCTGTGACAGTGCGACTAAGTTTTACCACCAGCGGCGAATCTAAGTGACCCCACTAGTATCACCACCTGTGCCTACGACTGTGCCTTTCCTTGGAAACCCTCTATAACCTTGTTCACCCGCTAAATCTGGGGCTGTACACCGGAGACAAACATTTTACCTAGGTCAGATGTTTAGTGCTGTTTCTGTATAATTTCCACGGAGTGCCTGATTACGAAATCGGTAAGTGTGTGTGAGTACCTGTAACTGGTGGCCATCCGAGCGTGCATGAATGAAAGGAGATTTATTCTGCACCCATTTTATTAGTTACCTGGAAACCTCCTTTTTTTCTGTATTCCTTGAATTAATTCGTTAAGTGGGATTTTCTTAATTTGTTCAGTGTCCCCTCCTAAACATCTGTTTGGTTTTTTTGTAAAAGGAAACATTTGAAAACCCTAGCTTTTCCTCTACCCCCTTATTACTGTAACCCCCTTGTCTCAGAGTATTAAATTTACCGTTGGGTTAAATTGCCTATCTCTGATCATCACCCCACCCCCCTCCTGTCTTTGGGACCGGGTCTTTTCTGTTAGTAAATACAAGCGGGAAAGGTGTATTGGATACTTCTCCTCAAAAAACCCTTCCTCCCCTTGTCATTTGTGTATTTTGTAACCTTTGATTTCTTCATGCAAATTGATAATTATTTGTGACTTGATTTTGTGATAATAAAAGTATTAAAACCTTTGTTAGCATTTTGTGTCGGCTGGCCCAAATCAAACATTCCTCATATTTGTTATCGTAGTTGTGATTCATGTACGTTGAGCGTCAGAATCACCAAATCGGTGTGTGCGCCTGAGTGACTGGAACTGACAAACAATTGTTTGTTCAGAAGGGTGGTAGGAGTAATTTTGAGAGACAAATATTGTCGTACATGAGACTGTCCTTACTCTTCCCAGCACTTGTGGATCTACTACATCACTTTCCTAAATCCTTATTCTCACAGAGCCTTCACTATCATTCTACACTCTAAAGGGACTAAATTCCATCAGAACTCTCTCAGAAAATTTACGACACTGAGTCCAGTATTTCCTTAGCAATGTCACTTAGGACTTTCTATAGGGTGATAGTAAATCATTCAGCCATTCTAGTCCGTTTGTCCCATGTGTCTCTTGAGAATTGTCGTACCAGTAAGGTCATTTGGTAGTCATCCTAGCGTCCCTGTTTATTTAGCATGACTAAACACGTAAGATAGAGCTCGTAGTTTGCACTTAATCTCACTTTAGATTAGGTGCACGGGGCTGGTAATCTCATCCTGTACAACGAATTGCTACAGTAACCATTGATGTAAGAGTTTGTGATTTGGTTGGGGTTCCCTCGAGAGGGTCATCAGCAGTTGTGACTAAATTCTCAAAAAGGTGTGATAAGGAGATGAAGCTGGTGATGACTTTGGATAGGGAACTAACGCAGTTCCATATCATCTGAGGCTGTTGTCGATGAGTGAAGTGTTAGATACTTTACTCCTGGCAAAAGGGGCGACCGACCCCAACCAGGCGCGTCCACAGGTGGCGGATAGTGAAACGACCTCCAGATATGGTGTGTCAGCTGCGAATTAAGTCAGTATTGCTGGACGAATCAGCAGCCGCGGACCAAACGGCGATGTCCTCCAAGCAGGACGGGGAGGGGTAACAGGTGGCACCGATATCCCCCATATGTCCTATGACGGGTGCATCAAACGAGTAAGAGCCGCTATAAGCTCTAGCCACAGGGAAGGTAAACCTCGGTAAACAAACAAACCTGATGCCTTGCAGCTGCCACCGGGAGATGGAATGGCTATGGGAGACAACCCTGAACAAGAAACACAACCCACGGCTGTTTGTGCCCTATACACGGCTGTTTGTGCCCTATACCAGAGCGCTCTTTTAGTTTCGGTGACACGAATTCTGACACCGGGTATAAAATTTTGTGTGCACCGTAAAAGACTTTTAGTTTTTGGCGGGGAAAATCAGCTGATGTGTGAGTAAAATCAGTAAAATATAAATCATTACACACTCGTTCTGGATAAACACAGCGCTAAAATTCTTTTGTGTACTATAACTTTGTTCTGTGTTCTATTTTTGATTGCATTTTTATTTGTTTGAAATTAGTTTTGAAGGAGTTACAGACTTTTGAAAACAGCGTCATCATTTAAGGAAATTCATAAAATAAGTAATCTTTTTATTAATTTAATATCTAAAAATTGGCCCATTCGTTTGAGTTTATAATTATAAAGACTTCTCGAAGGGAAGCTAAAGATTATTTCCACATACTTTTTTTTTTTGGTTTCATATCTTGAGAATGTGTGGTAGTCAGTTTTGTGAGTGTGGCATTACAAGAACAAGCATATTGTCACCAGATTTTATAGCATTTAAATCCCTTTAAACGCATTCCTGATACACACAAATCTTAAATAAGGTAGTAAAAAAAATAACTTTTTGTAAAGCACCATCTGTTTTTGCATTTTCATTCATTTATAATGATATTTAGCTACGTATATAAGCGTCAGAAAACATGTAAAGCTATAGATAGATTACTTCCACATAATTTGATCTATCTTTCAAGTCTTGTTAATCTTCTATTTATAATATGAATTTTTTTAAAATTGTGTGTGAGATAAGGACTGTTCCATTGGTGTTCTTTGGTAGACAATCCTGTGCACACGACGGCTGCCAGCGAATTCTAAGTAACTGTTTGTATATCTTCTTTCATTCAAAGTTACAATGCAGGTAGTAAATTTAGAGAAACCAAATTCTAAATCTAATACCATCCTTTTATCAATGGCTAGAGTCAGAGATACATATGATAATTTAGAAATATTTATGAATGGCATGAAAGCTCAGATAGAGTCACTAAAATATTCAGAGTGGGATGGTAAACGAGTTGTTGTTTTCTTATTCGGGGATTATTTCCTTGTTTTGCTGGAGACACCACAGACATGGGTATATTCCTTGAGCTCCAGACAAACCAAACATTTTCATCAAAGACATTCAGAGAGCATACAACTTGCAAACCAAGAAGTTTGGCCATGTTGATAAGAGATTACAATAGATATATGAAATATGGGAAAGGGAATAAAAGGCAAGTGGCACATTACCATAATTGTTTACACAAACCAATGTTAGAGATTGAAATTGAAAATGTAGCTCCTCCTTACCTTCATATTTTATTAGGCATTGTTTTGAAACACCACAGACTTCTAGAACAGGTAGCTGATACAATAGACGCAAAGATATTTGAGAATTCGCAAGAGATACATGCAAACATTAGTACTTTTAAGAACTTGAAGAGATTTAGTAGGAACTGGAAATAGGCAGAAGAATTAGGAGCTAAAATTGAATTTTTCAGGTAGGTATTGAACTTTGTGAGGATAAGGAGGAGACAGATAATTTTAAAGTTAGACTTGAAAATGCACAAGATGCGCTGGCCAAACTTCAGTTTCAAGATCTGTGTACTAGGTCTGGTCCAGTTTGCTCACACATGGACAAGGTACTAGCCAAACACAAAATCATACAACAGGCTTATAATAGCAGAGCATTTATAGGGAATCACTGCCACAGATATCTCACACAAAAAGTTTATAAAGATCTTACAAGAGCAATCATTACACAAACACTGAAAATGTCTTTGTTCAGAAAGCTATTCCCTAGTAAGACAATTCATAAACAGCACATATTAGAAAAACATTGCGCAGACTGGATCAGAACTCATGATGTATGATTGAGATAATTGTTAGCTCTCGTGTTCTGGGGACAACTGGGTGTGTTATTTTAAGGTTATAAATGTGGACATGCAATTTAAACTTTCAATAATTAATGTTTGACGCATGAAACCAAAACAAAACTTTGATATCCATTTTCTGCAGGTTTTCTACTTTTGATTTCTGTAATTTGTTATGCATGTTGATTGTGACCGTTTTAGTGTAAATTGAATTAGAAACAAACCATAACAAAATGTAAAAAAAAAAAACCCTAAATTTTACACTATTTCAGACTATTATATCTTCTGTTCTAATTGTGATAAAATGTTTGTTCTTGTTCTAAAATTTACTCTAACATTTCTAGTCTAGCTTTACGCAAAATTAAAGCCGGTATTTATAATAATAAAGTAGCATAAAAGCAATTCAAACATGTTTTGGGGACAATTGGGTGTGTTATTTTAAGGTAATAAATGTGGACTTGCAATTTAAACTTTCAATAATTAATGTTTGACGCATGAAACCAAAACAAATCTTTGATATCCATTTTCTGCAGGTTTTCTACTTTTGATTTCTGTAATTCGTTATGCATGTTGATTGTGACCGATTTAGTGAAAATTGCATTATAAACAAACCATAACAAAATATTAAAAAAACGTAAATTTTACACTATTTCAGACTATTATATCTTCTGTTCTAATTGTGATAAAATGTTTGTTCTTGTTCTAAAATTTACTCTAACATTTCTAGTCTAGCTTTACGCAAAATTAAAGCCGGTATTTATAATAAAAAAGTAGCCTAAAAGCATTAATTAAGCCCTATCAAAAGTAAACATCGCCACATGTTTTTCCCATTAGGAAGCTGACCACGTGACCTATGTCAAGTGGGCTATAAATAGCGCGGTCGGGGAAAAAGGGGAAATAACTAAAAGATCGCTCGCAAACAGCCGTGCTATACCAGAGCGCTTTTTTAGTTTCGGTGACCGGAATTCTGATACCGGGTATAAAATTTTGTGTGCACCGTAAAAGACTATTTAAGTTTTTGGCGGGGAAAATCAGCTGATGTGTGAGTAAAATCAGTAAAATATAAATCATTACACACTCGTTCTGGATAAACACAGCGCTAAAATTCTTTTGTGTACTATAACTTTGTTCTGTTTTCTATTTTTGATTGCATTTTTATTTGTTTGAAATTAGTTTTGACGGAGTTACAGACTTTTGAAAACAGCGTCATCATTTAAGGAAATTCATAAAATAAGTAATCTTTTTATTAATTTAATATCTAAAAATCGGCCCATTCGTTTGAGTTTATAATTATAAAGACTTCTCGAAGGGAAGCTAAAGATTATTTCCACATACTTTTTTTTTTGGTTTCATATCTTGAGAATGTGTGGTAGTCAGTTTTGTGAGTGTGGCATTACAAGAACAAGCATATTGTCACCAGATTTTATAGCATTTAAATCCCTGTAAACGCATTCCTGATACTCACAAATCTTAAATAAGGTAGTAAAAAAATAACTTTTTGTAAACATCATCTGTTTTTGCATTTTCATTCATTTATAATGATATTTAGCTACGTATATAAGCGTCAGAAAACATGTAAAGCTATAGATAGATTACTTCCATAGAATTTGATCTATCTTTCAAGTCTTGTTAATCTTCTATTTATAATATGAATTTTTTTTTTTAATTGTGTGTGAGATAAGGACTGTTCCATTGGTGTTCTTTGGTAGACAATCCTGTGCACACGACGGCTGCCAAAGAATTCTAAGTAACTGTTTGTATATCTTCTTTCATTCAAAGTTACAATGCAGGTAGTAAATTTAGAGAAACCAAATTCTAAATCTAATACCATCCTTTTATCAATGGCTAGAGTCAGAGATACATATAATAATTTAGAAATATTTATGAATGGCATGAAAGCTCAGATAGAGTCACTAAAATATTTAGAGTGGGATGGTAAACAAGTTGTTGTTTTCTTATTCGGCGATTATTTCCTTGTTTTGCTGGAGACACCACAGACATGGGTATATTCCTTGAGCTCCAGACAAACCAAACATTTTCATCAAAGACATCCAGATTGCATACAACTTGCAAACCAAGAAGTTTGGCCATGTTGATAAGAGATTACAATAGATATATGAAATATGGGAAAGGGAATAAAAGGCAAGTGGCACATTATCATAATTGTTTACACAAACCAATGTTAGAGATTGAAATTGAAAATGTAGCTCCTCCTTACCTTCATATTTTATTAGGCATTGTTTTGAAACACCACAGACTTCTAGAACTTGTAGCTGATACAATAGACGCAAAGATATTTGAGAATTCGCAAGAGATACATGCAAACATTAGTACTTTTAAGAACTTGAAGAGATTTAGTAGGAACTGGAAATAGGCAGAAGAATTAGGAGCTAAAATTGAATTTTTCAGGTAGGTATTGAACTTTGTGAGGATAATGAGGAGACAGATAATTTTAAAGTTAGACTTGAAAATGCACAAGATGCGCTGGCCAAACTTCAGTTTCAAGATCTATGTACTAGGTCTGGTCCAGTTTGCTCACACTTGGACAAGGTACTAGCCAAACACAAAATCATACAACAGGCTTATAATAGCAGAGCATTTATAGGGAATCACTGTCACAGATATCTCACACAAAAAGTTTATAAAGATCTTACAAGAGCAATCATTACACAAACACTGAAAATGTCTTTGTTTAGAAAGCTATTCCCTAGTAAGACAATTCATAAACAGCACATATTAGAAAAACATTGCGCAGACTGGATCAGAACTCATGATGTATGATTGAGATAATTGTTAGCTCTCGTGTTCTGGGGACAACTGGGTGTGTTATTTTAAGGTTATAAATGTGGACATGCAATTTAAACTTTCAATAATTAATGTTTGACGCATGAAACCAAAACAAAACTTTGATATCCATTTTCTGCAGGTTTTCTACTTTTGATTTCTGTAATTTGTTATGCATGTTGATTGTGACCGTTTTAGTGTAAATTGAATTAGAAACAAACCATAACAAAATGTAAAAAAAAAAAACCCTAAATTTTACACTATTTCAGACTATTATATCTTCTGTTCTAATTGTGATAAAATGTTTGTTCTTGTTCTAAAATTTACTCTAACATTTCTAGTCTAGCTTTACGCAAAATTAAAGCCGGTATTTATAATAATAAAGTAGCATAAAAGCAATTCAAACATTTTTTGGGGACAATTGGGTGTGTTATTTTAAGGTAATAAATGTGGACTTGCAATTTAAACTTTCAATAATTAATGTTTGACGCATGAAACCAAAACAAATCTTTGATATCCATTTTCTGCAGGTTTTCTACTTTTGATTTCTGTAATTCGTTATGCATGTTGATTGTGACCGATTTAGTGAAAATTGCATTATAAACAAACCATAACAAAATATTAAAAAAAAACGTAAATTTTACACTATTTCAGACTATTATATCTTCTGTTCTAATTGTGATAAAATGTTTGTTCTTGTTCTAAAATTTACTCTAACATTTCTAGTCTAGCTTTACGCAAAATTAAAGCCGGTATTTATAATAAAAAAGTAGCCTAAAAGCATTAATTAAGCCCTATCAAAAGTAAACATCGCCACATGTTTTTCCCATTAGGAAGCTGACCACGTGACCTATGTCAAGTGGGCTATAAATAGCGCGGTCGGGGAAAAAGGGGAAATAACTAAAAGATCGCTCGCAAACAGCCGTGCTATACCAGAGCGCTTTTTTAGTTTCGGTGACCGGAATTCTGATACCGGGTATAAAATTTTGTGTGCACCGTAAAAGACTATTTAAGTTTTTGGCGGGGAAAATCAGCTGATGTGTGAGTAAAATCAGTAAAATATAAATCATTACACACTCGTTCTGGATAAACACAGCGCTAAAATTCTTTTGTGTACTATAACTTTGTTCTGTTTTCTATTTTTGATTGCATTTTTATTTGTTTGAAATTAGTTTTGACGGAGTTACAGACTTTTGAAAACAGCGTCATCATTTAAGGAAATTCATAAAATAAGTAATCTTTTTATTAATTTAATATCTAAAAATCGGCCCATTCGTTTGAGTTTATAATTATAAAGACTTCTCGAAGGGAAGCTAAAGATTATTTCCACATACTTTTTTTTTTTTGGGTTTCATATCTTGAGAATGTGTGGTAGTCAGTTTTGTGAGTGTGGCATTACAAGAACAAGCATATTGTCACCAGATTTTATAGCATTTAAATCCCTGTAAACGCATTCCTGATACTCACAAATCTTAAATAAGGTAGTAAAAAAATAACTTTTTGTAAACATCATCTGTTTTTGCATTTTCATTCATTTATAATGATATTTAGCTACGTATATAAGCGTCAGAAAACATGTAAAGCTATAGATAGATTACTTCCACAGAATTTGATCTATCTTTCAAGTCTTGTTAATCTTCTATTTATAATATGAATTTTTTTTTTTTAATTGTGTGTGAGATAAGGACTGTTCCATTGGTGTTCTTTGGTAGACAATCCTGTGCACACGACGGCTGCCAAAGAATTCTAAGTAACTGTTTGTATATCTTCTTTCATTCAAAGTTACAATGCAGGTAGTAAATTTAGAGAAACCAAATTCTAAATCTAATACCATCCTTTTATCAATGGCTAGAGTCAGAGATACATATAATAATTTAGAAATATTTATGAATGGCATGAAAGCTCAGATAGAGTCACTAAAATATTTAGAGTGGGATGGTAAACAAGTTGTTGTTTTCTTATTCGGCGATTATTTCCTTGTTTTGCTGGAGACACCACAGACATGGGTATATTCCTTGAGCTCCAGACAAACCAAACATTTTCATCAAAGACATCCAGATTGCATACAACTTGCAAACCAAGAAGTTTGGCCATGTTGATAAGAGATTACAATAGATATATGAAATATGGGAAAGGGAATAAAAGGCAAGTGGCACATTATCATAATTGTTTACACAAACCAATGTTAGAGATTGAAATTGAAAATGTAGCTCCTCCTTACCTTCATATTTTATTAGGCATTGTTTTGAAACACCACAGACTTCTAGAACTTGTAGCTGATACAATAGACGCAAAGATATTTGAGAATTCGCAAGAGATACATGCAAACATTAGTACTTTTAAGAACTTGAAGAGATTTAGTAGGAACTGGAAATAGGCAGAAGAATTAGGAGCTAAAATTGAATTTTTCAGGTAGGTATTGAACTTTGTGAGGATAATGAGGAGACAGATAATTTTAAAGTTAGACTTGAAAATGCACAAGATGCGCTGGCCAAACTTCAGTTTCAAGATCTATGTACTAGGTCTGGTCCAGTTTGCTCACACTTGGACAAGGTACTAGCCAAACACAAAATCATACAACAGGCTTATAATAGCAGAGCATTTATAGGGAATCACTGTCACAGATATCTCACACAAAAAGTTTATAAAGATCTTACAAGAGCAATCATTACACAAACACTGAAAATTGCAGACAAACAAGATATAACTAACATAGCTTTTATTGCCCAAGAACAATTCAACTCACTGAAAGAAGCATTTGAGAAAGTACACAACAAAATATCACACAGTAAACCAATTAGTAAAGAATCAATAACAGCATCGATAGAGACTTATATGTCTTTGTTCAGAAAGCTATTCCCCAGTAAGACAATTCATAAACAGCACATATTAGAAAAACATTGCGCAGACTGGATCAGAACTCATGATGTATGATTGAGATAATTGTTAGCTCTCATGTTTTGGGGACAATTGGGTGTGTTATTTTAAGGTTATAAATGTGGACATGCAATTTAAACTTTCAATAATTAATGTTTGACGCATGAAACCAAAACAGAACTTTGATATCCATTTTCTGCAGGTTTTCTACTTTTGATTTCTGTAATTTGTTATGCATGTTGATTGTGACCGTTTTAGTGTAAATTGAATTAGAAACAAACCATAACAAAATGTAAAAAAAAAACGTAAATTTTACACTATTTCAGACTATTATATCTTCTGTTCTAATTGTGATAAAGTGTTTTTTCTTGTTCTAAAATTTACTCTAACATTTTTAGTCTAGCATTTCGCAAAATTAAAGCCGGTATTTATAATAATAAAGTAGCATAAAAGCAATTCAAACATGTTTTGGGGACAATTGGGTGTGTTATTTTAAGGTAATAAATGTGGACTTGCAATTTAAACTTTCAATAATTAATGTTTGACGCATGAAACCAAAACAAAACTTTGATATCCATTTTCTGCAGGTTTTCTACTTTTGATTTCTGTAATTCGTTATGCATGTTGATTGTGACCGTTTTAGTGTAAATTGAATTAGAAACAAACCATAACAAAATGTAAAAAAAAAACCTAAATTTTACACTATTTCAGACTATTATATCTTCTGTTCTAATTGTGATAAAATGTTTGTTCTTGTTCTAAAATTTACTCTAACATTTCTAGTCTAGCTTTACGCAAAATTAAAGCCGGTATTTATAATAATAAAGTAGCATAAAAGCAATTCAAACATGTTTTGGGGACAATTGGGTGTGTTATTTTAAGGTAATAAATGTGGACTTGCAATTTAAACTTTCAATAATTAATGTTTGACGCATGAAACCAAAACAAATCTTTGATATCCATTTTCTGCAGGTTTTCTACTTTTGATTTCTGTAATTTGTTATGCATGTTGATTGTGACCGATTTAGTGAAAATTATATATAAACAAACCATAACAAAATATAAAAAAAAACGTAAATTTTACACTATTTCAGACTATTATATCTTCTGTTCTAATTGTGATAAAATGTTTGTTCTTGTTCTAAAATTTACTCTAACATTTCTAGTCTAGCTTTACGCAAAATTAAAGCCGGTATTTATAATAATAAAGTAGCCTAAAAGCATTAATTAAGCCCTATCAAAAGTAAACATCGCCACATGTTTTTCCCATTAGGAAGCTGACCACGTGACCTCTGTCAAGTGGGCTATAAATAGCGCGGTCGGGGAAAAAGGGGAAATAACTAAAAGATCGCTGGCAAACAGCCGTGAACCCGGCCTGCCGAAGACGGAGTGGGTCAGCTACGGCGCAGACACCGGGAAAAATTAGAGCACACACGCTTTTGCAGTATGGAGTCATGCGACAATCTCGACTTACGTCATGGCGTCGCTCCTATCAGCTACAACCGGGGAGGAGCGGAGCCGGGCCCCCTAGCCACGAAAGGGCCCACCCAAGCAACTGGTGCCTTTGCCAACCAAATGGTCGGGGGAAGGCAAAGTAGAGCAACTGACCAAGGAACAAACTATCTTACAGTGGCTCAATGGAATGCAGAAGGAGTGAAAAACAAGAAACCGTAGTTACAAGAATTCCTCAGGGACAATAACATTGATATAATCTGCATCCAAGAAACTCATCTAAAAGATACCCAACGCTTCTTCATACGTGGATACGAATTCTTCCGCCAAGACATGGAAAAAAAACTAAAGGAGGAATCCTCACACTGGTTAAAACCTCAATCCCAGCAGTAGAGATACACAGATCTGGTGAGGACGAACTTGAATACATAACAGTCCAACTACTGCTGCTCAGTGGAGACTTGATGATCACAAACTGCTACAGCCCGCCAACCACAACTCTGGAGCTACACAAAGAGAAACTTGCAGAATTGAGACACCTCATTATGGGTGACTTCAATAGCCACTCACCCAGCTGGGGCTATGAAACAACAGATCCGAGAGGAGAAGAGGTGAAAGATTGAATGGTAGAGAATAAACTAATTCTAATAAACCAACCAGGTGATAAGCCCACCTTCTATTCCAGAGTATGGAAAACAACGAGCACACCAGATCTTGCTATGGCTACAGATGACATACATCGACCGACCACTAGAACAGTAAATAGCCAACTGGTGAGAAAGTGACCATGTACCAGTCACGTTACAGATATCTGAGGAAAGAAGTGCAGGACAAATTAATATGTCTCCTAGCTGGAATTTCAAAAAAGCAAACTGGGGATTTTTTAAAGAACAGGTCGATAACGTCTGTCAGAACATTACCCACTCAAACAACATCAATAAAAACATTTCCAACATCAGTGAGGCAATCATCCAAGCAGCAAAAAAATCAATTCCACGAGGTAAACGACGAGACTACAAACCACACTGGAGTGACAACCTGGGAAAACTCCATAGTGACTTAAATACAGCACGCCAAACTGTGGAGCAAAATCCCACAGTAGAGAACACACAGAGGCACAACAGCATGAAACATGCTTTTAATGAACAAAAGAAAGCTGAAATCTAAAGGAGCTGGCACCAGAAGACCAGCAGTCTCAATATGGAGAAAGACTCGTGCAAGCTTTTGAATCTGACAAGAGTACTAAATGAAGAAACAACAACCAGCCACTGCAAGACTTATCAAGAAAAATGAAAAATGCCACACAGGAATGATGGCAGCAAACATTCCTGGCAGATTTCTACAAGGAAGAAAGCACCACATCACTTTCACATGCACGTATCCAAGAAGACCAACGGGCTGATCACCCGTTTGCCAGTCACTTCGATTACGGAAACAACAGCAGATGGATTGATTTGCCGTTGCCCTAAAGACGCCAATAGGCGTGATGGGAAACAATGGCAAAGAAAGCCTATCTGCTGTTGCCCTAAGACGCCACTAGGCGTAATGGCCACTGACTGCTTCGACGGTCGGTGGCTAAGGACGGAAGAAGAAGAAGAAGTATCCAAGAAGTACATAGGGAAGTAAAAGAAAAACTGAAGCACCAAAACCCAGATACCTGCATGAAGTCATCAATTACTATGAGAGAACTAAGTGCTGCCATATCAAAACTAAAGAACATGAAAGCTCCAGGAACAGAAGGTATCACAAATGATATGATCAAGAACCTTGGACCTGTAGCCAGGCACAAGCTCCTCCTAATCTTCAATCAATCATGGAGTATCGGAACATTTCCAGATCGATGGCGAGAAGCAATCATTGTTCTCGTCAGAAAGAAACAAAAGGAGAAAACAAGCAAGTCCAGCTACCGACCAGTTAGCCTACTGGGTTGTCTGGGTAAGGTAATGGAAAGAATGATGAACTCAAGATTACTGAAACATCTGGAAAAAAACAATCTGCTTGATAACACAGTCAGCATTCAGGAAAAACCGCAGCACCGAAGACCAGCTGCCCAGGAAGCAGAAAATGCCTTTCAGGAGAAAAAAAAGTAATGGCTGTTTTTGTGGACTTGACAAAAGCCTTTGATAAGGTATGGAAAGAAGGACTCCTCCTTAAGATGCTCAACAACAAAATTGAAGGGAGAATGTTCAGCTGGATACGGGACTTTCTCCGATACCGCACAGCAAGAGTAAAACTTGACGGGACACTGAGCCATCGCGTCACTCTTCAACAGGGCTTGCCACAAGGAGGAGTTATCTCCCTGTCACGTTGACTGATAATTTGTCTTTCCATCTCGTCCCAATTTTATTACTCTTTTAATGTTCTGGTTTCCTCTACATTTTGTATTTTCTTTTCTTTCGGATTCTACCTGCGTGACCATTACCCCCCTTCTTAGACCCCAACCCGCGGTTTGTTTACGTTCTGGTCTTCAGTGTAAATTTCCCACTGGCCAGAAGCGGTCAGCTAACGATAAGGTTACCTAAACGCACCTGGTGTGTCTGACCAGAGGAATATCTCGAGCGAGAGGGTTTCTGTGAAGAAACGGTCCGCTAGCGGGAGGTAACCTTTTGATGTCTCGCTGGTAACATGTTTGATCTTCGATTCAGGGGAGATAAAACCCGCGGTTGGTCTCTGTGGTTTTGCCCCTTAGACGAGTTAGAAATCATAATATTATGCATTTGTCTATCGGGGAATCTTTCTCGTGGGTGTCGCTTCTGATGTATGCCTCTAGAATAACCTTTGTCTTACTCTTGATTACGCCAGGCCAGGTGTCCGGGTAGCGTTATTTGTAAACTATAAGAGTAGATGGTTTTAATCAGGCAGACACACTCGTAAAATATTTCCTGCCCGGGATGACCATAATGAGACTCGGGCAAACGTTAACACAGAACTAAACGTTATTTGCCTATGTTCTCGGCATTTCTCGGAGTGAGTAGACATCTATTATAATATGTATATTCATGTTAGTTTTTATACATATCTGATAGGAATGTGACTTGAATTCATTTTTGAGGATTTCTCCCCGGTAATTTAATTCAGTGATAATGTAGAGCCGTCTACAGCCTTAGTTAAACGAGTGACGAAACAGTCAGGTGTCAGTGTTATTTTTTACCATGGGTTAAAGGTAAACTTACGATAACAGATACTCACTAGGCATAGAATCATTAAGTACAGATTCTTGCCATGGGTTAAGAGCAGGCTAAATTAACTGTCATTACCGTAAGGAAATGTCAGAGGTGTGGATTATTCACTTAAAACTGGATAGTGAGATGCAGGTGCTGTAACTCTGAATTATGGGAGATGGTCCCTTAATCCTTTTTGATAGAAACTTCTAGTGGCTGGGTGGAATCATGATATGCCAATTTGTGTAGCTAGACACTAGTTATACCTTCACAGAAAGCAGCCACCAGATGGAGATATAATTATATCTTATGATTCAGTCACAACTGCATTATTATAGCTAGAACATTGCATTTTTTATGTATTCATATGTAGGATGTTAATATTTTTTCCCCAAAGGGAATACGATTTATTTTTGTAATGTCAAATGCTGTAATCTGTTTATGTAAATTCACTTAATGTTGTAAGATGAATAGCATATCTAGTCAGCTGTAACTACAGGGTTAGGTTTTTTGTATGTTGAATTGGGAGAAGAGGAGCAGATTTTGCTGTCAGAACATTTTCTGACAGGTACATGTGTGTACAAAATGTATTAGACTATGCGGGCGCATGCTGATAATTGATAGAGGGGAAGGAACAGGAGGGAGACTTATATGAATAAAGACAGCCCTAAACTATCATAGCAAGGATTACAATAAATTTAAATCCCATCGTGGAGCATAACTGTATGGATAACGTTAGTGTAATTTTATTGTTTGCTTGATGTAAAGGTCGTCTTTTTTTTTGGGTCTCAGTTTTCAGGGATACCGAATTGCTAGAACAAGAATCCAGTCAGGCGAAGAACGTCACATTCTCTTCGATCTAGAGGGTTTCTGAAAAAACACCTAGCATCACGAGGCGTCACCCCCAATACCTGAAACAAAACCCTTTTTTGTCAACGCCATTCTCTCTAACGGGAAAATAAGCTCACGCATTGTGTAACGAGCCATAGCAACTCTGGGAAAATCATCTGTTGCAGTAGTAGTTTCCTACTCGCCTATTGATCGCCAGTCAGAGCATTGCGGCTTCCAGTATAACTATCAGCTCAGCGTCTATAGCAGAATTTAATATCACCAGACTTTGTGTGCTTAAACGGAGCACTCAGTCAAATCACAGTCAAGCCAGCCCAAACCGGATTAAATACCAAGCACGAAAGCAAAATTCACAGCGCCGGATAAGAGCGCAAGGGACCTTTTGTCCTCAAGTAACGTCGTCTTGTGTGTGTTTCTGGATATTTAAAACCTCGCACTTATGAGCGGTCAGCCGGAGATAGACGGAGTCTTCCAGTCCCCCTCGCGCAATTAGGGGTCACCAACGATTATCACCTACAGGAAAGTTATGTATGTTATTCCATCACCTTGAAGGATATTTACATGTAAGACACTTTCTGGAGCTAGCGCATTTGGTCCAACGAAAGCGGACAGACTGACACTCTATTTATTTATCTCTCTGTGTTCTACAGGTTTTATGTTGGTGGTCTGTGTGTTCGTTGGTGTATTTGCATATTTGTGATTATTGATGAAAATTTATGTTGTTTGTGTTGATATGCATTATTTTCATACATTTCTTCTTTAATAAATTTTACTCATTTATTAATGCTCTGTTCACGACCCTTTCATCCATAATTTACATGTTTTAGCTCTTTACTATAGTCTCTATTTTTGATAAGAGAAAAGAGAGAGAGCGGGAGGTGCTTAGACTATATAAGTGTGTTGAGGCTTGGAGAGAGAGATAATTTTTTTAATAAATCTTCTTCCAGGTTTGTCTCAAGTCCATCTCCTATTTACACCTTATCTATGTGTAATCTATAACTCTGCCAGTCCACTATCATTGTCGATTTCACTACTATTGTCCAACTCGACAAAATACTCTTACACTTTTACTCAACTACGACACTCCCCTACACTTTTTATCATCTATATAAATGATATTGCAGAGAAACTGTCCGGGCATATCTCCAGGGCTCTGCATGCTGACGATTTTGCTGTTTGGTGTGCCGCTGAACATTTCCCTACTGCAAAGTTCAGGATGCAAGCAGCACTAAATACCATCGGTAAATGGGCATCATACTGGGGAGTACAGATTAACCTCTCCAAGACAGTAGCAACCTGCTTCTCACTGTCAAATCTCCGAGAAACGATCAAACTGCAACTAAATGGAAGTGAGCTTCCAATCGAGGAAAACCCAACATACCTGGGAGTCAAGTTGGATAAGAGACGCACCTGGAAGCCGCACATAAAAGCAGTAGAACAGAGAACAATAAGAAAGCTCTCTATTATGAAGAAACTGGCTGGCACGAGTTGGGGGGCAAATACCAGCACACTTAAAAAAGTATATGCAGGCACAGTCAGGCCTGTACTTGAATATGGCATGTCAGCCTGGGACACGTCAGCTAAAACAAACACAGAACGTCTAGGAAAAGTGCAAAATTCAGGCCTTAGATTAATCACTGGAGGGATGAAGACTTCTCCAATCCAGGCAATGGAGAGATACACCAACATCCGATCTCTTGATGATAGACGTGAGGAAAAGGTATTCATTCACAGTGAGAAGCTTCTACGAATGCCAAGTCATCCTTACTTACTTACTTAGTCGTTCCCCTTCTACCGTGAGGTGTAGAGGTTTGGAAGAGAGAGCGCCAGACTATCCTATCGGCTGTCTTCCTCCTGGCCTGGTTCCATTCTAGTCCTCGGTCCTTCAAAGATTGTCTAATGTTGTCCTCCCAGCGTACTTTGGGTCGTCCTGGGGGTCTGGATCCCTGGCTCTTTGTTTTCCATGCTTGTCGTGGTAGCCGATCTTCTCCCATTCTGCAGACATGGCCAAACCATCTTAGTTGGGACTGTTCTACTTGGGTCTGTAGGGGGTGGCATTTTAGGCCCATGACGTATCGACACTCTCACACCTTCTACGCGGCCTCAACCAACACGAAGAGAGAGCACATTGCAGCACTCGTACAACACACCCCACCCACACCAACCACACCCTTGGCATGTGTTCCCCCCACCCATATGTGCTCATGTAGAGAGATGCGTGGGTGTACGGATCATTGTGAGGGTGTCGAGGTTTGGTCGCTTTTTGAAGCTCCGGTAGTGAACACAACATCTACTCCGGGGCACCTATGAGTGAGACTCTGTGGGTCTCTTACTCCACCAGACCTTCCATCCCCACTGTGTGATATCCCCGGATTCGGTCACTCCCTTGATGCCCTTTCTTATTTATGGCTTTCACATCTACTCTCATCCGGTCACACACATCTCTGGTCACTGCGTGTTGCGATTCTATTGTTTATGCTCGGTTATACCCACGATACTAGGTCTGAGAGCTTTTGGGTTAGTTCCGTTTTCCTTCTTCCTACGGGTGGGGGGGGGGTGATCTTAGCGAGCTCTATCATCTTTGCTGGTTCTACAGAACCCTACTCCCCACTGGGGGGTCAGCGCCGAGGGTTGTGTGTCAGCACTTGTAATATAAGCGCCTATAATTGAAGTTGTGTATTTTCTTGTGTCATAGATGCACGATAAACACACACCCTGGGTTTCGTTGTGCTACAACAGTATTCAGTTCTCTGGTGGATCTCTCTAGGCGGCCAGGGGCGGGTTCATGATGATGGGACGCGTGGGGCAGGGCGGACGTGAGGTGGTCGCGGGCACCAAAAACCGGGCCCGTCCTTACACACCAAGAATTACTCGCCAGTAACACAAGTCGACTATGAGGCCGACACACACAAACACCATACCATATTTGAGAGACACACACACGAATACTCACACATATATCGATATACGAGCCAACACACAGATCGCTCTCCACTATACTACACCGAAAACACAAGAGAATACTGGCGTTTTACATGAATCTACAGCGTCGACTCCACTACCACCAAGACAAAAACACTTGACACATCTCTACTACAGAGTCTCTTTAGCACAAAGAAATAGCTTCATGGCAATCAGTGTCAACCACAACCAGAAGTTGACACAGGGCGACTAGTAAAAAATTCCAGCGTGCGTGCGTCCTGTATAAATGATAGCCTTAAGGTGACTGGAGTCAGGTTTGTGAGATGGTATGATTCAAGAAGTCAAGTCCAAACTTTTGATCTAAGGTTACTAATACAGCCGTGCTGAAGTCGAGTGCTCTTATGTTCGATCCATACAGTATATCGCAGCATCCACTGGTGGTAAATCATTGTTTGGAACGCAACCATCGTCAGATGGGATGAAGGGTTGGGATTTTGAGTAGAATGAATTTTACTGGAATCACGTATAGGGGTTCATATGGTAGTGGGGAAAGTTACCATCCTAGGGAAGTGGGATAGACATAGGGGGACTGATAAGTAAGAGGATCTCACTTATAGAGTTACAATAGAGTCTGCTCGTTTAGGTACGGACCTGTGTATTTAGTTTATAATCTGTATGCGGGTAACTGTTTTTGGTCCTGATTACATGGGTGTTGTTGTAATTGAAAGTTGGTACGAATTTATTTGTTTATTTTTTTAAATTTGCGATAGGGGTAATTGGTCTTAGATTGAATGGGGGGGTGTTGTTTTGGGGGGGTTTGGAAGGAGGGTCAATGGTAATAGCTGACTGCTGATAGCGAGATGAGAAACATAATTAGAGAATTATTAGAGAGAGAGTGTATAGACATAACACGCAGTAAAGAGATTTCAGTTGGTGTGTTGAGAATATGATGTTGTTAAAGCAATAATGATGCGCAGTATAGAATATATGGTGTTACGAGTTGCGAGATAATGTCAGAGGATAGGTTAAATAGTATGACTTTCTGCGTTGTGCAGTGTCTTTTGGTAATGTAAATTAAGGGTCTGGATATGAAATGTGTTTAGTGAGTTTGTAAGGATGGTAAATGAGTATAATATTTTTATGGTGAGAGTATGATGTTCGTACAGGGTTTTGTGTAGGTAATACTTTACTGAGTGTATGAGTGGATTTTTTGTAGAGGATTGTGTGGTCAAACATTATCGTGTTGGAATTCTGAACAAGTGGGTGAGAAAGATTTGATTTGGAACGGAATATGGGGTGAAGAACGTACGGTAGGAGGTGTTGCTAGTTATGGTTTAATGTGTTTGGGTTTATGTGGGGCTTGAGTGAGTTAGGAATTAGTATGATGTGGCATGGGTTTGTTTTATTGTGATAGTAGGTTAAATGGATAGGTGGGATTTGGTGTAAAAGGTGATGAGGTTGTTTAGAGTTTGTATTATTTCTAGATAGGGGATAGTTAAAGTTTATTTGGCGTAGAACTGTGGGATTAATGATATGTGTAATTGGGTGTGTTGTTATCTGGAATAGTGGAATACATTTGATAGGAATAAGGTTGCTTACGCTGGTAAAATTTTATTGGAAAGTCGCTATAGAGAGTGTGGGTATCATCCGAATTTTGATTGAGGGTTTACTTGATGGTACCAATGGTGTGATCTTACTTTTTTTTTTGGTTAATGAGGGTGTAATGTGGGTTTCTGGGGGGGTGACGGCGGAGGCAGATTAGTAGATTGCATGGTGATTATCCTGGTGGGTTTAAGTAATGTTAATGAGTATCATGGGTTACGGGCTGGTCGTAGACACATTTCAGGGTGAATGCACTGGATAAGGGTACAGACCGTGTTATTTTAGGTTTCAGTTGGTATTTGGGATGATTGTATATAGTCTAGAGGGTAAGTTGATGAGAATTTTATAGGGGTGTAGTTAAATTTTGGTTTAGCGGAGGAAAGGTTTTATGAGAAAGGGGGAGTTTCTACACAAGAGTTATCTGAATTCAAAGGATTATGTATTGAATCGGTCAAATGGGTATGGTTTAGGTTTAGAGGAACTTTGTAGGTTATATATTGAGGTTTTTTGGTGGTTGGAATGATTTAGATTGCATTGTATGGTGGATAGATTTTTTATAGTTAGTACTCGAACTGATAAGTGGTGGCATACCCTTGGTTAATAAACTCTATATGTGATACCTAACTGTTATATAGTTGATATTTATTTTTTTGTATATATGGCCTGGAGAAAAATATACGATTGAGTCAGTACAATAATTCCGCTAGCGAGATATAGACATGGTAGCAATCGACTTGACCGTTACAGATCACACCCTCCCCCCCGAGTATTGATACTTCTGAATAATGAGAGTCCCATTGTCCACAGGATTAAAGTGTGAATATGCGGTGTTTTGCTGTAGATTTACAGAAATGCATGCGTTCTAGCGGGAAGGGATAGACTGAAGTATTGATAGTTCAAATGTGACAGGTTATAGTTCTATTTTGGTATCAAGTATATTAAAGCAGGACTAGGAGGTTAAAATAAGGAAGTATAGTGATGGATCGAAGTGGCATTCTTTATGTCAGACGATAGAATGGATGGAGGGACATTTGTATAACACATGTCTGTGGTAGGAGTGAGTTTAGACAACAAGGTATGGAATCGGGAGAGTTTATAAATGAGGCGAATATTTTTCGTTATGGGCATGTAACGATCTAAAGATGTAGCGATAAAAGGTCACAACAGTGAGTGGACAATTTTATGGATGGATGGAAGCAAGGTCTGTTATGAAGGGCATTTAATTATCCCTATTCAGCATTTCAGATAATCGATGTCGTAATTCAAATAGTTATGAAACTGAGTCTCATGGAGATACAGCAAATAAAGCTAAACTTTAATCATGGTGTTTTTATATGTAGGTACTATACACTAGGGACGAATTCAATTTAGTTTGAACTTCAGGAACAGTACTATAGATTAGGATAGTGAAAGATCCTGTCTTGCTACTATCCATGTTGAGACATTGAAGTCGATACTCTTACGAATTTTGGTGGGATTGTCATTTGAGAACCGTAGACTCATCCCATTACCGCCCCCTAATCATTGGAATTTTTACTGAGTACACAATTGTCCGAAAGTGATATTTATGATGTGATGAGCCTAAACATGGATTGGGTTGACTTAAAGGGATGACAGATTGCAACTCATTGAATGGTTCGTCTCTATAGCAATCGAAGTGATTTCATCCCGCATTATATCTCGCTCTAAGGCTGTATACGGGGTAATTACACTAACGTGATCATCTTAGAAGATATGGTTAATATTTAATGTGTTATTGTGTAGTGATTGGGCTATAGGATAAAAAGTATTTGGGTATCTCTGCAGAGGCATAAGCTTGTGAAGTCACAATTTTTGGAGATATGGATTTCGATTGTTTCATACTTTGATGTGTCATTGGGGTCTATGTATATAAACGACAATAGATGTACTTGTTGAGAGGAAAAATAGATAAGTTGACTCTCATAGGGTAAAATGACTAACAGTTGTATATTGGGTTTGTTGTGTACTTACGTGAAAGTATGACTCATTGTTGATGTGTTAGGGGGTGAGATTTGGGATGAAAGGCGAGATATAGACTTCGTGTAATGTGGATCAACTGAATTAAAGTTAAGGATATTTTGGATGTAAATCAGGTTCTGGAGTTAGACCTCTAAATTAAGGTAGTGATGAAGTTTTATAAATAGAATTTGGTATTAGTAATCTGTAGTTTGGAAGAATAATATTTGATTAAGAAAGAAGTCATGGTGTCTGTACTTTGGTTTGATATTGTACAGTTGTTTTATAGCTGTATCTGTATGTTTGTGAGAGTGGTGTTATGGAGGGATTGACTTTAGGTGGATGATGATGGGTGGGGATATAATGTTCGTTGGTGAGGTTATATGGGGTGGTATAGGTTTGAATGTAGTAATGAGAAGAAAGATTTGATGAATATGGTGACATATTGTACCGTATGTAAGATGTGAGAAGTGGTTAAAGTTTTTGGGACAATCTAGGAGGTTGTGTAGTAATGCTGGGTAAAAGTGGTAAGTTACACAGTTTATTGCAGCATGGAAGCCTTGGCAGATAATTGAAATAGATGTAGGATGATTAAATGATGGTTATTGAAGGTACAGGTTTTAAGAGTGGGTCCATTGGGGAATGTTAGGTAGGAACAGGTTGTAAGTATGAATTTATCGGTAGTAGGGGAGCATGACCTTAGGGTGGGTCCCCCCCGGTATGGTTGTGAATCACGAAAAACCTAGTCAAAAAGAAATATAGTTGTGTAGTGATTATGTGTATGGACACATGTGTACTCGGCGAATTAGGGATTGTATAAAAAAAATTTAAAAAGCACACTAGAGGTGAGCGTAGTACAGTGGTGTTTATGGGGAGATTTGTTGTGTGGGGTGTGGTGTTGAGTCACTTGAGTGGTTCCGTTCTGGTGGAACAAGGAGGTACTGCTAAGAGGGGGGAGTGTAGGTCATGTCACGGCTGTATGATGGGGATGGTTTATTAGGAACGTTTTGAAGTGGAGATGGGTAGGCACCTCAGGGTGTCCGTTGGACAATTTTAGGTAAGTGGTATTGGACATAATGGTCGTGTGTGTGACAGTGTATGGTCAACACATTCACTGCGTGTGTTGTGGTAGATACTATTGTCGGGCGGTGAGTATGATCATGTGGCAAACGTATTGCAAGCGAGTGTTTGTTCTGATCTAGACTTAAGTCTTCTTCCATTCACTTGTTTGGGGTAGATTCTCATACTGGATTTGTATCGAGTTATTTGAGTGGTTCCTTGGATTTCATCAGGGTTGGATGGGGTGTGGGGTGGGGGGGGGGGGTGACATCAATGTGATTAGTATTGAGGTTTGGTGTTTGTGTGTAGGAAGTTTGCCCCAATGCAATTTGTTTTGAAGTAGTACTGGGTTTTGGATGTAAGTTGTTTGGTAGGTTGGTTTTTGATGTGTTGGTGTGTGGGGGGGTGAAGGGGTTGTGTTGGGGTGTTGTAAAGTTTAAGGCCCCCCCTGGGGAAGTGGTAGTCGTGTGATGTTGTGAAAGTGTGGGGTGGGTTGGGGTGGATTGGGGGAAGTGTGTTAGGTGTTTGGGTGGAGGTTACTGTGGGGTAGGGGGTAAAAAATTTTTAAATTAAAAAATGTTATTTTTTGGTGGTGAATTGGGTGGGGGATTTTAGTGGATTTTAAGAGTGTGTAGATTGGAGTTTGGGGGGGGGGGTTGGGTGTGGGGGGAAGTGGGGGTTTTGGGGGGTTGTGGTGTGGGTGGATAGGTTTTATGGTGGGGGGATGGGGGGGGGGGGGGGGTGTGGTTGTGGTTTGATGGGAGGGATTAGTTGTGGTTTATGTTATGGGGTTGTGTGGTATGGTGGGGGGGATTTTTGTTATTGGTAGTTGGGATGTGGGATGGTGTTTTTGTTGGGGGGGGGGTTATTGGGGGGTTTGGTTGTAATTAGGGATTGTGGGGACCAGGTTGGGTGGGGGGAATGGTGGTTTTTGGGGGGTGGTATGGGGGGGGGGGGGAGGGGAAATACATTTGGGGGGGGGGTGGGGGGGGGTTTTGGGTTTTGGGATTGGGGGGGGGGATAGGGTAGGTAGGGGGGGTGGGGGGTTTGATTAGAATGGGGGGGGTTAGTGGTGTCAGGGGTAAGGAGTTGTTTTGTCATGTGTGGGTTAGGGGGTGGTGTGGGGGGGTATAGGGTTTTGTTGGGGTATTTGGGGGGGTGGGTTGTGGGGATATGGTATCGTCTTGGTGGGGTTGTGGGGGTGGGGGGGGTGGGGGGGTGTGGGTTTGGTTTGGGTGGGGGGAGGGTTTGGTGTTTTTTTTGATGTGGGTGGAGGTATTTTGGGGTTATGTGGGGGGGGGGGGTTGGTGGGGTTGGGGTGGTGGGGGGTGTTGGGGGTGGGGTTGGGGGGTGTGTGGGTGGGGGTGGGGGGGGTTGGGTGATGGGTGGTTTTTAGGGGTGGTACATGGGGGTGTAATTTGTGGTTGGGGTTTAAAAGGGGGTGTTTTGGGTGAGTGTGGTTTGTGGATGGGTGGGAATGTTGTTTCGTTGTGTTGGGGGTGGGGGTATGGTGGGGTGGGGGTTTTTGGGGGGGGGGTGTGGTGTTGGGTGGATGGGGTATGAATGTGTGGAATGGGGTAGGGGTGGGTTTGGGGGGTGGGTGGGGTTGTTTATGTGGGGGTGGGGGTGGGGTGTTATGGGGGTTGTTGTTGCGTGGTGTATGGGAATTTTGTTGTGAGTTGGTGGTGTTTAGAAGGTTGGATGTTGGGGTTATGAAAGGTCGGGGGGGGAAGGGGTTGTTATATGTTTGGGGTCTTGATGTTTGTGTGTATGGGGGGGGGTGGGTTTTGGTTCGGGTGGACATTTACTCCACCCTGTTACCATCCCACCCGACTATGTGGAGGTGTGGTTGGTTTGATGAATGAATGATGGAGAATCATGTGGGGGGGGTGTAGTGGGGGAACTTGATACTTTTGACTGAAGTCCTTATGATTTTAGCAGGCCTTTACAAAGATACTGGGAGTGGGTATATGTGGTATATTTAAGATGTGTAATTGTTGAATGAGGGGGGGGGGGGTGGGATTTTTATGGGCAATTGTGTTGTTAGGTTAGTTTATTTGTTTTGGTGTTATTTGGGGATGTTTTGACCATGGGTTGTTACATAATGTTGTGTTATTGTGTATTTTTATATTTAAAACTTGTTTGGGTTATGTGTATGTTTGTGCTTGTGGGTATTGAATTTTTGTTTGTTGTAACATTTTGGTCTTTCGTTTCAATGTTTTTGGTGGTTTGTTGGTTTAAAGTTGGTGTGGGGTAAGGGTGGTTTGATTATTTGTTTTCTGGGGATATTAATGTTTTATACAAATGAAGGTTTTTTGGGTGGTTTGTATTTTATTGGCCAATTGCTGATTGATTGGTCCCTGGTTTGGGGGTGTGAGATATTTTTTGGGTTGGTGGCATTGGTATAAGATGGTTTGGTGGGTGTGACGACGATTGGTGTTGGGACATGCTGGTGTTGGTGTTTAGGTGGGCTGGGTGGTTTTTTTTTTGCTTATGGGTGGGTGTTTGTTTTGGGGGGTTGGGTATGGGGTGATTTATTTAATTTTAGTTGGTTTATTGAATTGTAAATTTGGGGTTTGGTTGATTTTGTTTAAATGTTGGTTTTTGTTACATTTATTTTGTGGGGGAACATGGGTTGCACCGTTCTAGAGTATTTGGTATAATGGGGAGAGATATGGACAAGCACATTTGGGGTGGTTAGGATTGGTGTTGTGTTATTTGTGTGGGGACATTGATGGTGTTTAATGTTTAGAATGTGGTTTGTGGTGGTGTGGGTGGGTATGTGGATTGGTTGGGGTGTGAGGAGTAGATTATTTACGATTCAAAGTTGTGAGTAGTAAGCTTGCTTTAAGTGATTGTGGTTTAGGTTTGAATGAAGGTTCCATGTCTTTTTTTTTTTTGTGTTATGTTTGGTGGTTTGTGGGGTTTTCGGTGTATGGGGTATGAGGGTAGTGTCATTTATGGTTGTTGTTCACGTTGGGGACCTCATCACATGGTTTGTGGTTTTTATAATAATACGGGAAGCATTTAACAAATTGGGTTTGGTTTGGACATGTGCACTTGGTTAATGGTGTATGTGAGGGATTACGATAATTTGGTTGTTGAATAAGTTGTTTTGTTGATCGTGGATGGTTTTGATTGCAAGTTAGAATGGATTAAAGTTTAATTTTATTTAAGATTGATTATTTAGCCCCCGATAGAAGGTGATGCTTCTTGTTTGGATTTTGTATGAATTTTTTCGGGGCTTAGTTTTTTTCACTATCTGGTTTTACGTCAGAATGTATAAAATGAGTGGTATGACTGCTTTTATTGTTTTTGTTTAAATATTTTTTTAGTTTATTTTTTGGTTTGGATCGGTTGATTTTTATTGGTTATTTTCAGGGGAAAGATCAATGTTTTGTGTTTAAGTGATTCATTATTTTTTTTGATTTTGTATTTTTTTTTTAATTTTAATAAATTGAAAAGTGTTTTGTTGAAAGAATTTAAACGATTTTTGTTTATTATGTTGGTTGGTTTTTGGATTTAATGTATTTGTAATTTTTCTGGTGTCATATTTTAATTATTTTGATTCTTATTAAATTGTTTTTTTAATTTTTATTTACTTTATTTTTTTTTTTCTTCAGAAGAATACTGTTATATTATTGAGATCAATTTTTCTTTGGTAACTGAACGGTTGCTAAAAATAACGATATTAATAATAGTTAATACATCATATTTATTAAAATGTTTTTATTGTTTGGGGGGAGGTATTTATGGGGGGATTTTTCAAATGTAATAGGTGAAAAATGTGTATTTTTATTAAACTAATTTTTGTTTAAGATTTTTTACTTTTTTTTTTTTTTTTAATCAAATGTTATTTTTTATTTTTGGACCATACTTTGATTTTAGTTTTGAATTTTTTGATTTGTGTTTTTTTAATATTTTTTTTTTTAAAACTTCTATAAATAAAAATAAGTAAAATAAATGTCTTTTATATATTTTTTATTTTATTTCCTTTAATTATATAATTTTTTTCTTTGTTAAATTTTTTTTAGGATTTTTTTTAATAAAAATTTTTACAATTTATAAATAAATAATTTTATTAAATCTCAAGTTTTTATCAAAGATTTTTTTATTTTTAATAAGTTTATTTTTGTTTTTGTTTTTTTTATTTTATCTTCTTTAATTTTTCGTTACTTTTTTTTTTTTTTTTATTTTTTTTATTTATTAAGTTTGTTAGTGTTTTGATAATGTTTGTATGAGATTTGTCTTTTGTTCGTTAGAAAACAATTAAAACAGGTTAAAAATAACAACGGTTTTTTTTTTATAGAAGAATTATTTTAACTTTCCTAGGATAACTTTTTTTAGCATTCGAAATTCTTGTTTTTAACAATGAAAACAGAAATAGAATAATTTTTTTAAAATTTTTTAATTGTATTTAATTTTTTTTTTAGCGTTTTTTTTAATAATTAACAAGAGTGTCGAGGATGCGATATTATATTTACAAAATTATATAGTTTACCCCAATAAAGATTTAGCAGATCAATATCTTTAAATATATGGAATTTCATTTATAATTTATTTTTTTTTTTACTATATCCATTTTTTTTAGCCGCGACATTTGAGTAGATTTTAATTTTTTTACCCGATTTTTGAGTTTTTTTATTATTAGACGGTCTATTTTTCACCTTTACGAGACTCCTATATTATTCATATTGCCTTAAAGTTTCTATGTCTTTTTACTTTTTTTATTATTAGAAAATATTTTTTTCATTCCCCTCTATAGCGCGATAGTTTAACAACACAATTACTTTGAATATTATTACTTTTACTTTAATGAATATTTTTACTCTGCAATATGAGTATGTATAGGAGGTGGGATTCTGTGATATTTTAAGACGCCTATACTTCTATTTATGGACTGAGCCCATTACTTTCTTATCTCGTATCATTTTTTCGACCAGAGTCTTCAGCTACCTGGACAAAATCGAACACATCAGGGTACAACGTTAGATTGATCTTTGTACATGGAAAAGGATTTAGCACCATATTCGTTTCATTAACTAAATTAAGCTTGACAGTCGAATGATGCATGCCTATTTAAAAAAACGAACGATCCTTGCCTATAATCTCGAACGATGCTTGCCTATAATCTCGAACCATCGTTGCTTATAATCTCGAACAATCATTGTCTGTAACCTTTAACGATCCTTGCATTTAATGTCGAACGATCCTTGGATTTAATATCGAACGATCCTCGCTTATAATCTCGAAAAATCAATGTCTGTAATCTCGAACGATTATTGTCTATAATTTTAAACGATCCTTCCCTTTAACCTCGAACGATCATTGCCTATAATCTCGAACGATCATTGCCTACAATCTCGAACGATGATTGTCCAAAATCTCGAACGATCATTGCCTATAATCTCGAAAGATCATTGCCTATAATCTCGAACGATCATTGCCTATTATCTCGAACGATCATTGCCTATAATCTCGAACGATCCTTGCCTATAATCTACAATGATCCTTGGCTATAATCTCGCCCAGCTGTTACCTGTATTACCTCTGAAGTTTTAAGTCGATTTCAGTGACGTTTATTGGATCTGAAGGCAGCTGGAGAAGACAAATAAAACTACCACGTAGCGGTTGTTATAAACAAATTCATATTTTTCAATATATAACAAATGTCCACAGACACCTGCGTTGTACGAGAAAAAATAAATGATCGTTAACTTAATTCGAAAGTCTGGTGTCATTATGTGGTGTTAAAACGAGTGAGCTTTTCGTTTAATGTAAACAATGTCAAATGTGGCATCAAGATATGCTTTAGTGGGGAGTTGATGGGCTACAGTAAAATACTGTTTTCATAACATTAAGGGGCTCCACTACAATGAAAACTGGATTTTACGTACAAAATCCTGAGCCGACCCAGCTCTAATGGGTACCTCCGAAATCGGCGAGTATCTGCCTGAATGGCGAGGGACACCTGTCTCTGTACAAGAAAAAAAGGGATACAAAAAAAAAAAAAAAAAAAAAAAAAAAAAAAAAAAAAAACGTACTAAATATCGATTTTTTACTTTTGAGCTTATTTTATTAAATAATCATCGAGGAATCGATTGAGCAAGGTTTTATAACATAAAAAATGCATTTGATGTATCAAAAAGCATATTGTCGGCACTACCCCCATGCTATGATTTTCAAATTTGTGCCGAAAATGCACGATTTCTCTCTAAAACTATCTAACAGAGGAGTCTCAAATTTGGCATGCATGTAGCTAAGTTACGTCTATATCTTACAGAAAGTGCTTTGACCCGAAAAAATTAAACTGCATATGCATACATTTTTTTCAATAAATTTTGGTAACTTTTTTTTTATAAATTTTAAAAAAATATATTTTTAAAAAAAAATATTTTTTCACACAAATATATATATATTTTTAAAAATATTAAAAATAGAATTTTAAACTTATCAAAATAATCATGAGTAAGTACACATTTATATCTTTAAAGTAACACATCTGCATTTTTGAACTATTTTGATAATTTTGGTAATTTTTTTTATAAATTTTTTTAAAAAATATTACCATTTAAAAATATATTTTTTCATACAAATATAGTTTTTTTTTTTTTTAAAATCATTAAAAATAGAATTTTAAACTTGTCAAAATAATCATGAGTAAAATTGTTTTAAATTGTCAGTCACAACATGTGGGTGCAATTTGATAAAGTTTGGTCAATGGTTCTGAAACAAGATTTTTGCTCTTGAAAATTGGTGAAAAAAACCCCCAATATATGAGCGGTTGTTTTTTTTTGGTTACCCATGGTAGAAGGACAGAAGAAAAATTAGGCAAAGACAAAGGTGAGAGGAGGAGCATTGCAGGAAGCTGAAGGAGGTGCAGCATAAAGTGCTGGACAAATTTAAAACACATTTCATGCCCCACCAGAATGGAGTATATTGGACAAACAAGAGTTTTCACTCAGTGACTAAAATGCATTTTTCTCATAAACTAAAGTTTATTAAGCAAAGGGGCAGACTATAAGTTCATGCTTCGTCTGATTCTTCATTCAACTTGTCTTCTAATAGAACAATGACTGACCCCCCCCAAGTTGGCATTCGTCATGTAGGACACATATTATTACCTTTAAATTGACAAGGGCTTTTTGTATATTTTGGTAATTTGCTTTGATATATTTTTTTAAATATTTTTTTTTCATTGTTTTTTTTCATACAAATATAGTTGTGTATTTAAAAAAAAAAAAAAATCATTAAAAATAGAATTTTTAAACTTATCAAAAAAAAAGCGCCTATGTACAAAATTGTTTTAATTGTCGTCACAGCATGTGTGTGCAATTTGATAAAGTTTGGTCAATGGTAAAACATAAGATTTTTTGCTGCTACTTGAAAAATTGAAATTGGTGAAAAAAAAAAAAACCCCTACATTACACAATATGGCGGTTGTTTTTTTTTTGGTTACCATTGTAGAAAGGAAAAAGAATAAAAATTGACAGAGATAACGGCAAGAGGAGGAGCTGCAGGACAACGCTTTTGCCTCCCAGGAGGTGTTCATGCCTGGCATAATCAAAACTCGATCAAATGCTATGGACAATTTTAAACACTTTCAGACTCCCAGAATCCAGTAAATTGGACAAGACAAGTCATTCGGTGACTAAAATGCATTTTTTTTCACAAAACTATGACATTTTATTTACACCAACAAATGTTATTTCTTTACAACCCTATCAAACTAGATCAGTCTAAAATTTGGCATGCATGGTAGCGAGCAACACGCATTACCTTTTGCGAAATTTGACGCAGGGGCTTTTTGAAATGTTTGGACTATAGTTAACCGTTCCCACAGTATACATTTTACATGCAATTCCGTGGACATAAAATGACACCAGTCAGTAACATGCGACCCATCACATTACAACATACATAATCAGCGTTCTTTTACCTGCGTTACCAAGCATTAACAATAGATCGTCAAACAAAACTTAGGTCAAAAACAAATCCCGCTACTAGTGGTTGTTTTAATTCGTCAACTGACACTAACATGTTTGTGCATATTTGAAGTAAAGATTTGGTCAATGGGAGTGGTTGGGGCAGCCTATAAGAATTGTTACTATCTCGAAGTCAGCTGGCAGAGCGAAGCGGCCAAACATGAAACATCCTTGGCACATGATTAAAAACAGAAACGTTCTTATGTTATAAAGCCATACGGGGGCCAGAAACCAAGTAAACTTTGATGATACATGAGTAAAAAGTTTAGTAGAATTTGGTTCATAGCGTTGAATACCCAACTGGAATCTATTGAGCACCCATGAAAAAGTAGTGCTCCACAAATTTGATTATACTTAAAGTTCAAACAACGACTGTTGTGCAGTCTCCAACTGCGTGAGATCCTCTCAATTGTGATTACCATCACTGGACATTCAACCGGCAGTAATATGCCGGCTCATTATAATGACAAACCACTTTACGATGGTGCGCAGGGGAGTTTGTTTTAGGGGTTCCGTAACCTTTAGGGGTGGTGCGGATAAGGTTCCTCGTCAATACTCCGCTGCAAGACCTTTTTCTAGGAATCAGTATACCAGAAACAAGCACACACTGTTGACAACGGATGCCCTCCCAATCTTATAATACCTCTCAACTCCTTGACCATTATCGCCCATAGAGTCAACGAAATGCGTACACTTTTAACCCCTCCGCACCATCTATGCCGCCTGACCATCTTAGTCAAATTTCTCACAGTCTCAACCGCTCATTGGCCACATGTCCCTAACGCATTACTCCACACAAGAGAGCTGAAACTGGCGCGCCCGATCACCAGTGTCACCTGGCAATCGCACATACTGGTCCCCTGCTGAAGTTCACCACGTGCTTTGTATCAACCGTCTACATTCCAGCCCCAATTTGCTGAAGGTACAGAGAAACCCAAACATCCATCGGGCCGAAACCGACTCTCGTGTGGATAAACCCTCCTGAGCACTCCCACTCCACCCACCCATACTCTAGAAACCAACAAACCTGCCTACTGCTGCAGTCTCTTGAACAAACATTCATTCCACGACGCTGAAGATATTGACGTATGCAGATCTCAGCGTCACCGAAGACAGCGATGACCCAATGACTATCTCCAGTGCCTCATATTAACCTGGAATATTGTGGTCATTATGCGAAGCTCATGCGTACTGCTAACTACGAATACCTAACAGCCCAATGATCGCACATTATCATACAGCTAGCATGCGATATTGACTCTAGATTCACCTGAACGCCCAGAGTCATCTATATCCACCTGCGTTAACAAAACATCGCAATCATTGTGAATCGATCCGGTGATAAACACAGGTCTCATCGACAGCTCCCTGCAACACTTTACTCACATAGTCGCGCAACCCACACGCAGTGAAGGCCTCCAATGAGCTCATAAAATGCAGAAGCATTAAATCCCAGAAAACACCCAATATACCTTTCTTGCAACAATGCGGAAAATGCATGGAAATATTATATCATAAATGCAATATAGGTGTAACACATATATATGTTTACTATACTTAGTTTTAGTTTTATTAAAATGTTCTAGTAGTCATCTACTTGGGAGGATAGTTAATGTTTGTGCTGTTGGGGTGGCCTCATCACACCTGTCTATATTGACTACACAGTGTCCAGAAAAATGGTGGGGAATTTTTATGGGGTTGGTAATTATTAGTAACTAAAAAGCGTTGGTGGAAAGGCGTTGGTGAATGTCCAGCAGAGGCCAGCAGACCAGAGGCTCACTCATCTTGTAGTTGTGGTAGCTCTGGTGCTGAAAATCAGGTGGTCCCACCCACTCTTCCGTGCTGGCGGGCAAAATAATGGTGGTGGTCTCTGTCACAAAGTTACCTGCACAGATATTACACTCGAGTAAAAAAAGTCACCAAACTGAATAGACACATGCTGCTTTGTTTGTGACAACAGAAACTACTCACAGCTCTGCAATACTCAAAGTATGGGGCCATGTGTCAAAAATCTAACACAACAAACAACCACATCATACAGACAGGTCAGATCTCTCTGACCAAACAGCACATTTACCATGGTGGTTTTACATCAGATAGATCCTCCCAGACTATAGATTCTGAAAAAATATTTATTAGTTTTCTGCCCTAAAAGAGGATAGGTAATATGTTTCATTATTCTCAACACTTGATCTGTCTTGCATAATCCTTGCTGGAGTTTATGTACATTGTTGGTCCCTAGACCCTGACTAGGGCGGGGGGTCTATAGCAAATCCCTACTTGTTTGTAAGGCTAGATTTCGATATGGCAGTATCAAATCACTCGAACATGAAACAATATTCCAAATATACAAAGAAATAATTTCAATCTTACCAGATTATGAATAAATAACACAGAATTGCTAGCAAAACTCAGCTGAGCTGCTGGCTATAGTATGGCGTCCCTAAAAACTTATTTTCACTTTCTTTCATTTCATATGATGAAATCACCACACTTTAAAATCTGTGTCTATCACTGAACAACTATTGAAGAAATGGCCCCACTTCCGCGCGTCTGAGCGCTAATAATGATATGATTGTCTGTGGCCAATCACTGCCTAGGTTTATTTAAATTCAAATTTCCTACCCTAAAGTCATTTCAGTCATGCTTCAGTCAAGTATGGATGGTTATCTGTTAGTCTGTCCGTCTCTACTTGTGTTTCTACAAAAATGTACTTGATTTTTGAACCAACCTTTCTCTCCCCCTCCAAAATTTTGTCGTTAAAAAATGTTATTTTTAGACACACAGCCACCACAAATATCCCTCTCTTCCATACTAAGTAGATTTGAACACCTGCGTCTCGAGGTCGTGTTTTTTTTGTGCAATTAGCGACACTTTTTATTCCATACAGTCTGTCGCTGATGTGCACAACACTGTCTTTTGTCATTATCTTCAATATTATCTATCCGTCTGTAAAATTAAGAACATATTAGTTCACTGCTCAGAATAGGCCATCCGGCCAGCTAATTTTTATATTCCTAACATTAATATTAAGAAAAAAGTACTTTTTAAATTTTTTTAATATTCCTAACATCTGCGTTTAGCCGCTAAATTCAAATCAAGGGCTTGGTATCGCAAAAGCGTCCAATAAATGACTGTGGCGTATTATATCTAAGGTCCCTTCTGTCGAGTTGCTTACTTTTTATGTCAACTTGGGAAACGTGACTTTTCTCCGTTTCCCCCCCAATTGCGTCTCCTTAGCCTTTCTAGTCTCACGCAATCTTTCCAGTCCTATTTTTTTTTCCTTTTTGATCCGCCGTTCCCCTCCTGTCTAGCAAGTCAATTATTATGGAGGATGATGACCCGCGGTCTAGGCGATCATGTACATCAGCAGCCTACGCATTATGTTTTTATCCTTAAATGTTATCTTTTGAGTATTTTACCGTTGTAGCTCTGTCAATTTCACTACACATCTCCCCACTTGAAAACATGCCTATGGCAAGTTCCAAAACCAGCGATACACATAGGTAAAATTACTCCTCACGTCTGCCACTACTCTAATTTTGATCACAGGGGTGCCGACTGAGGAAATCTGCACCGACATTCAATTTGCCTGGGATATATTGGATACTAAACTGATAAGGTTGAAGCAACAAAGACCACCTCAGCAATCTTGCGTTTTCATGCTTAGCCTGAGACAAGAACACGAGAGGCTGATGGTCCGTCTCCACCACAAAAGTCCTACCATACAGATAGATTTGAAACTTCTTTATTGCCCAGATTAATGCTAAACAGTCCTTTTCGCTTGTGGAGTATCCTTGTTCCGCCTTATTCAATTTGCGGCTTGCATAAGCGACTGGTTTCAGTTCCCCATCAGGTGAAGATGATCTTTGCAACAAAGCCCCTCCGAGTCCTACATTACTTGCATCGGTTCTTAAGACAAAGTCCTGTGTCAAATCAGGCAGTTTGAGAATAGGCTTGCTAGTGAGTTTTTCCTTTAACTCTTGGAACGCTAGTTCACATTGTGCAGTCCAAATAATTTTATCTGGAAGTCCCTTGCGAGTCAGATCAGTCAGAGGAGCACAAATAGCGTTAAAATTTTTGATGGTATTTCTGATAAAATCCGCATAACGACACGAATGATCGCACGTCCTTTTTTTTGTTTGTGGCCTAGGTGCTCTCTCTGCAGTTTTTTATCTCCAAGTTCTTAGGATCAGGGGTCATATTACCCTGATATAACAGTGTGTCCCCTGCTGATAGGAAGAATTCCAACTCTTTTTTTATCCAATACTTTGCCATTTTGTTTTAGGCCTAAGCAAATACAACAATTCCGCCCTCCCGAAGTCCCCTAAGACCAAGGCAGTTTAACATCTCCAAGCTTCATATGTGTTCGAATGGGAATGTCTCTCTCAAATGAAACCGTACGAGAATCTCTCAGAGCTTTGGGGGGAATTGAAGTTTGATTCGTGAGCGATCACAATGGGTTATCAGTGGGGGGATTGACCAACAATTTGCGCATCATCCTTGAAAATATACTCGCGGGAAGCATATTTTCAGTCCTGGGTTATTTATTCAAGCATATTTAAAATTCATTTTCCATTTCTGCATATATATGAAAATTTGATGGTTTCCACTGTCATTGGGGGTTTTTTACTGGGATATGGTAAGGCCCATATTGACAACCCATAATACCCCCCCACCATTCCACCGAGAAGTGGTTTTGAAAAGTAACCAATTTCCTGTGTTTCAGGGGGGTGTCAGGGGTCATTTAGACACTGTGGAATGGGAGCTGGATTAAGTTTAATGTGGGATTGTGCTGTTGACTCAAATAGGAGTGTCTCACATTTGTTCAACTGGTATATTCGCCCACGCCTTTTACTAAACAGGATACCCACTTTTGAAAAATGATATAGTGGTTTATTTGTTGCCTTGTTCTATGTAGTCTTGGCAAAATAATACTTCAGTTTTATGTTCTGGTAATGGATCCTGGATCATGCTTAGTCACTTCCTGTGACAAGCATTCAGTTTACCTGTAATCTATGCACACATCTTGAAAATGATCCCCCAGAACGGTTTATTCACCTCAACAAAAAACGACACTCACAGAGAACTCAAAAGATGATTCATGATGTTGCGAAAATAATCCCCTCCCCTTCAATACAGATGAAGCAAATACCCTATTTCTTACTTACCTTCAAAATGCCTTTTTCTCCTTCCGACGGAAGCAAGTTGGAATAGGACCTCGCTCGATCAGATATAGATGGGTATTCGGATAGGGGATTAGAATAAGGGAATAGTGTATTTAATCTTCTCAGGTTGATAACCCGAGTACTCGTGGGACAAGGGTAGGGTGGGTTCTAGCTTATGTGAGGCGTTGCATATGTTGGTTCCTTCATTGTAGAGAAGGTAGACAAATTTTGTATGGGGTGGCATGGTTTTTTCTGTTAATACTTTATTGTACTTATGGCGCGTTCCAGAAGATATGAGCCTTGAACATCCTCTTCTCCCCTCTGGTTTTTTAGTCAGGTGTGCTTTACTGACTTTTACCTGTGCTATGCTGTTTTTTTTCACAAGGATTTGTAAATTGGGTATTCATGTGAGGTTTGAGAGGTTCCTTTTGGATTTTTTTGCAATCTGGGTTTTGCAATATAGCCAAAGGATTCACATATAGTGGGGTGCTTGGGTAGATTGGATGGGGGGGGCTTGGCACCTGGAAACTGTCCCAGATTTACTTCTTTTTGTACAAAAACATATGTGTTTACTATCATGATAAAACTTTTTGAGGTTTTAACTTCCCTTAGCAGTCTGAGTCTATTGAACTATTCATTCTGAGGTCTGAGGATGTAGAAAGTTCAGTGAGGTCTTCTTCTATCAGTGAACTATCAGAAATGATGAGGGTAGGCGTATAGATTAGGGTACCTTGCCAGTGAGACCAAATTTTATTGTGAAGTAAATATTAAATTTTTCTGGCTTATCCCTCAGGGGTAGTAGATTTGTAGAAAGGGATAGCCTTCCTACTTCCTTCGCTTTCCGACTGCCACATTTCCCCTGAATGATCAGTACCTCCATTTTTGACTGTGGCTTTGTTCCTATTTAACTAGACAATATTTGCTTGCCATGTTTGGATTTCCTGGGCTTGTTTCAAATTTATCCATTTTTGCCAGTTTCCATCCATGAGTACAGCTTCATCAAACGAGTGCGATAAGCATGTGGATGTTGCAGTTGTTTCGCCGTTCCACATAAAGGTTTGATGACGTAAAATGGAGTACATGAAGTTAAACAGGGTAAGCATTATCTGTGCCTTCCCTCTATCCTTCTGTCATCGTGTGACCTTCTCTTATATCAAATATCAGTGTACCATTCTCATCAGGCTAGTATAATGGCTTCAACTTAATGGAACCTGATTTGATTGGGGGTCACTACAAATCAGGTACTATTGATGGAAAAGTATAGCGTTTTGCTTCTGGTAGTAGCCCATGATCGGTCTGATTCCCTATTGAGAAGCTCCAATAAATAGAACTGAGTTGGTGCCGCTGCCGGAGAACGGTCCCGGATCATGGTGGCATTCTCAGGGCTAGATCGACAACATTCGACAGGCTAATCTTGACCACACAATGCGTGTTAGGTGAATTGGGAATCTTATTGATGTATTAGAGTGTTATAGTTATACAATCCTCTTACTCTGTGGGATTGCGTCAGCTCTCTATGAAGCGACACTGTCAGAGTTGTTATGAACCCTGCTCCAAAGGTGACCTGGGCACTATTCCCAACTAGTTAGTGCTTGTAGGAATGTTTTTTACGAGTGAAACTATCTACAATGGGAACCACACCCCCACCTTAGAAATATCTGGCATAGGGACATTCGTTCTTGATAGTTTATCCGTATTGTGATACCAGGGTATGAAAAAATATAGCTTCTGTGTCGTATAAGGTTCCTTTCGTTAGGGAATCGTGATTTAGAGACTGCCATCATTTCCTCATTAAGGAGCAGGTAACGATAACTGACATATTGTAAATACATTCATTAGTGGTACCCCCCCCCCCCCCCTGGAGATAGTACATGTAAGTAGTGAGGGGTGTTTTGCTAATGTTTCATGAGCTTCAAATGGTTGGGCAGTGGGCTACCAGTGAGGGAGTTCCCCATAGGTTAGAAACAAAGTGTCCATGTGGAGTAGAGGTGGGCGATGTTACATCTGTTCCTCTGGGGGGGGTTGAGAGGTACGATATAAGAGTGAGTTAGGGTAGCTCACTAGTATACTATGAAACCGTGACAACACCTCTTCTGAGGGGTGTTCACCTCGCCCCACTATGGGCCTATTTCCCCTAGAAGTTGGGAGCAGTGAGTGAGAGGGTGCTTTGGATGAGCTACCCTCTTTGAACAATTTTCTCGGGCAGGATTTGTACATATACAGAAGTTTTATCTAGATAATCCCTCCGAGTTTATCCCCTGGGCCAAGTAGAAGTAAATTATGAGCAAAGCTATACGGCAGTGATGTACCCCTCGATGCGGGGGTCACTGTTGCGGCCCCTTTGTTCTTCATGAAATATTTCCCCCTTGCTCGGAGAGTGTGTTGGCATTTGGGCAATTTTTTAAAACATGGCTTGAGTGTCCTATCCTCAGCCTGCGCCTTCCTCATCTCCTCTGGATGAGCATTTATAGGTTCACCTTCTTCCTCCTTCTTCTGTGACCTGGTCTGCACTGTCGCCATGATCACAGGTCTCTCGGGATTCCCCAAGAAGACGTATCTACACCCCAATATCAGAGGGTAGATTGGTTCATCTATCACTGCTGCTCTGATTTCTCCTTCCACATAGCGAGTTTTCACCGTTATCCTTGCGATGGGAAGTGTCATGAGTGGTATGTCCTTAGTCGCCCCTTGTATTTCCACTGTTTCTGTGGTATACTGACTTGGGTCCACTAGGCTAGACTTCACAACTGAATCATAATCCAAACCTGTATCATAAAGGCACCTTATGGTGACCCCATTACAAATAACATCCTCACAAACTGGGGGGTGATAAGGTTCCTGTTGTCCCTTAGGATTAACCTTTAATCTTTGCGTCCCCGACTTCATTGCAGCAATGTTTGAAGGTTTCCTTCTACAAAATTCGGTGTTATGGTTATCCTTCTTGCACCATTTACACCATCTTTTTCCTTGGTTCAACGGTTTTCTTTCATTGAACTTTTGGTCATTGAACTGTGAGTTTCTGTCGCGATAGTCATTTCTTGACCGCTCAAAGTTTGTCCTACCTTTATTTCCCTGCTCTCTATTATCAAATTTATTAAATTGCTGTGGAGCTTTAAAATTGTCTATGTGCTTCTTTTTAGCACCACTTACCTCTGCCTGGGCTGCCTGATACCTCTCAGCAACATTTAAAATTTCCCCCAACTTCTCTGCACCTTGTTCCATGAGAAATTTTCTCATGTCTGGAGCCATGGACTCTCTCAATTGCTCAATCATGATCATTTCTTTAAGATCTTGGGTCTTCCCCAGAGCCGTCCATTTCTCCAAATAGGTTTCTAGTCTAGCAGAGAATTGGTGGTATGTCTCCCCAGACAACAGTTTGGCATTTCTAAATTTCTTACGATAAATTTCACCATTCTTCTCGTACCTTAATAACAAAGCCTGCTTTAACATGTCATAATTGTCTTGGTCTTCCCTGTTCATTTTGGCAAATACTTCATAAGAAGTACCTCTCAATCCCTGTGATAGCTTTAAGCTCCACCTCTCTCTCTCTCTCTAACCCATATGTAGTAGCTAATAACTCAAAACGTCCTAGGTACCCCTCTATGTCATCGTCTTTTTTTCAACAAAATGGTCTAAATGAAACCCCATAGCTGAGTTTGAGGCTCCCAGACTGGGCGTAGCATCTGAGGCAAAAGGGCTGGCACCATTTTCAGGAGCCTGGCCTTGTAATTCCAGCTCCCTTAGTCGTAATTCGTGCTCCCTTTGCAACCTTCTATCTTCGCCTCCCTTTGCAACCTTCTATCTTCTGCCTCCCTTTCGGCAGTCAACCTTTTTTCTTCTGCCTCCCTTTTCTGTCGTTTTTCTTCTGCCTCCCTTTGCTGTCGTTTTTCTTCTGCCTCAATCTGCAGCCGCTTGGTTGTAGCCTCTTACTTCTTCTCTTCAACCAACCTGTCAGACTCCAATTTTCTTTCAGCCTCTTTTTCTAATCTCCTTTCTTCCCGTTCAATATATTTATCACATTCAGCCGTTACGTATTGAATTAAAATTTGACCATCCATTCCCATCTCCTTCGCGGTGAGCACAGCAGCTGATCTAAATTTTGCCAGCTCCGCCATACTTTTTTGACAATATAATAATATACAAGATAAATCTCTAACCAGTAAATACACTAAGTACTTCTTATGACTATAGTCTAACCAATTCTAACTAACCAGTTAACTAATTAATTATTACTGGCTGTGAAGATTCACCAACTTTTATCTGCAGGGACACTTTTAATTTTAAAGGGAATTTTACAATTTATTTCCCTACTTTTATTTCTCCCACCAGGAGATCCTAATATTACTGTTGGGCTAATTATCCCTGGACAAGACCCCAATTTATGTAGTGGTGTTTGATGGTATTGTATGATGGTGATATTACTAAATGTAATTGTATGAGGCCAGCTGTGAAGGCTCCTGAGATAAAATGTAGTTGAGAATTGTCAGAAGGCCTTTCTTGCTACCACTACGACCTCACACTTAATTTTTTTTTTTTAATGAATGTGGCTACGTAAAGTGTCTAGGGTTATGATATGTAGTGTGGTGTAATAGGTTATAGATATACCCACAGATATTAAACAAGACTAATAATATTAATAAATGTTAAAATACACTGAACTAACTCACGTGTGTAAAATTTTTTGATAAAATTATATTACATTTATTTTGTTCTGGATCAATTTTTTAGGTTGACCAGAACTTAAAAGGATTTAGAGATTATGAAAGAAATGCATGGAATATTATATCATAAATGCAATAGTGTACATATATATGTACTATACTAGTTAGTTTTATTAAAATGTTCTAGTAGTCATCTACTTGGGAGGATAGTTAATGTTTGTGCTGTTGGGGTGGCCTCATCACACCTGTCTATATTGACTACACAGTGTCCAGAAAATGGTGGGAATTTTTATGGGGATATTAGTAACTACAAAGCGTTGGTGAATGTCCAGCAGACCAGAGGCTCACTCATCTTGTAGTTGTAGCTCTGGTGCTGAAATCAGGTGGTCCCACCTCTCCGTGCTGGCGGGCAATAATGGTGGTCTCTGTCACAAGTACTGCACAGATACACTCGAGTAAAGTCACCAACTGAATAGACACTGCTTTGTTGACAACAGAAACTCACAGCTCTGCAATCAAAGTATGGGCCATGTGTCAAAATCTATTCTCTACCCACGTCTGGACACAACACTGACACAACAACCACATCATACAGACAGGTCAGATCTCTCTGACCAAACAGCACATTTACCATGGTGGTTTTACATCAGATAGATCCTCCCAGACTATAGATTCTGAAAAATATTTATTAGTTTTCTGCCCTAAAAGAGGATAGGTAATATGTTTCATTATTCTCAACACTTGATCTGTCTTGCCTAACCCTTGCTGGAGTTTATGTATATTGTTGGTCCCTAGACCCTGACTTGGGCGGGGGGTCTAGAGCAAATCCCTACTTGTTTGTAAGGCTAGATTTCGATATGGCAGTATCAAATCACTCGAACATGAAACAATATTCAAAATATATAAAGAAATAATTTCAATCTTACCAGATTATGAATAAATAACACAGAATTGCTAGCAAAACTCAGCTGAGCTGCTGGCTATAGTATGGCGTCCCTAAACTTCTTTCACTTTCTTTCATATGGAAATCACCACACTTTAAAATCTGTGTCTATCACTGAACAACTATTGAGAAATGACCCCAAATCCGCGTCTAAGCGCCGACAATATGCTTGTCTGTGGCCAATCACTGCCTAGGTTTTTTTTGAATTTCAAATTTCCTACACTAAAGTCATTTCAGTCATGCTTCAGTCAAGTATGGATGGTTATCTGTTAGTCTGTCCGTCTCTACTTGTTTTTCTACAAAAATGTACTTGATTTTTGAACCAACCTTTCTCTCCCCTCCAAAATTTTGTCGTTAAAAGTTATTTTTAGACACAGCCACCACAAATATCCCTTCTCTTCCATACTAAGTAGATTTGAACACCTGCGTCTCGAGGTCGTGTTTTTTTTTTGCAATTAGCGACACTTTTAGATTCAATACAGTCTGTCGATGATGTGAACAACACTGTCTTTTGTCATTATCTTCAATATTATCTATCCGTCTGTAAAATTAAGAACATATTAGTTCACTGCTCAGAATGGGCCATCCGGCCAGCTAATTTTTATATTCCTAACATTAATATTAAGAAAAAAAATACTTTTTAAATTTTGTAATATTCCAAACATCTGCGTTTTAGCCGCTGAATTCAAATCAAGGGCTTGGTATTGCAAAAGCGTCCAATAAATGACTGTGGCGTAACATATCTATGGTCCCTTCTGTCGAGTTGCTTACTTTTTTATGTCAACTTGGGAAACGTGACTTTTCTCCGTTTCCCCCCCAATTGCGTCTCCTTAGCCTTTCCAGTCTCACGCAATCTTTCCAGTCATATTTTTTTCCTTTTTATCCGCCGTTCCCCTCCTGTCTAGCGAGTCAATTTTTATGGAGGGTGATGACCCGCGGTCTAGGCGATCATGTACTATTCGCAGCCTACGCATTATGTTTTTATCCTTAAATTTTATCTTTGGAGGTATTTTACCGTTGTATCTCTGTCAATTTCACTACACATCTCCCCACTTGAAAACATGCCTATGGCAAGTTCCAAAACCAGCGATACACATAGGTAAAATTGCTCCTCACGTCTGCCACTACTCTAATTTTGATCACAGGGGTGCCGACTGAGGAAATCTGCACCGACATTCAATTTGCCTGGGATATATTGGATACTAAACTGATAAGGTTGAAGCAACAAAGACCACCTCAGCAATCTTGCGTTTTCATGCTTAGCCTGAGACAAGAACACGAGAGGCTGATGGTCCGTCTCCACCACAAAAGTCCTACCATACAGATAGATTTGAAACTTCTTTATTGCCCAGATTAACGCTAAACATTCTTTTTCGCTTGTGGAGTATCCTTGTTCCGCCTTATTCAATTTGCGGCTCGCATAAGCGACTGGTTTCAGTTCCCCATCAGGTGAAGATGATCTTTGCAACAAAGCCCCTCCGAGTCCTACATTACTTGCATCGGTTCTTAAGACAAAGTCCTGTGTCAAATCAGGCAGTTTGAGAATAGGCTTGCTAGTGAGTTTTTCCTTTAACTCTTGGAACGCTAGTTCACATTGTGCAGTCCAAATAATTTTATCTGGAAGTCCCTTGCGAGTCAGATCAGTCAGAGGAGCACATATAGCGTTAAAATTTTTTGATGTATTTCTGATAAAATCCGCATAACGACACGAATGATCGCACGTCCTTTTTTGTTTGTGGCCTAGGTGCTCTCTGCAGTTTTTCCAAGTTCTTAGGATCAGGGGTCATATTACCCTGATATACAGTGTGTCCCAAGAATTCCAACTCTTTGCATCCAATACAACATTTTGTTGGCCTAGCAGTTAAGTTCGCCTCCCGAAGTCTATCAAACAACATCTCCAGAGCTTCAATGTGTTCTTCAAATGTCTCGGTGGCGACGAGAATATCATCCATGAAATTCGTGATACATGGGTTATTCAGGGGATCCAACAATTTGCGCATCATCCTTGAAAACACACTCGGAGCATTTTTCAGTCCGAATGGTAGCATATTGAATTCATAATGTCCATCCGAAGTGCTAAAAGCCAAATAAGGTCTCACTTCAGGCTTCAATGGGATCTGGTAATAGCCTTTACTAAGATCCACCTTTGAAAAGTATTTTGCCTTGTTCAGTCTGGCAAATAACTGTTTTGTGTCTGGTAATGGATCCACTTGTCCTTCTGTGACAGCATTCAATTTCCTGTAATCTATGCACAGTCTGTGTTCCCCAGACGGTTTTCTCAACAAAACGACACTAGAACTAAAAGATGATTCACTGTGCGAAATAATCCCCTCCTTCAACAAATACTCTATTTCTTCCTTCAATGCCTTCTCCTTCGCGAACGGAATAGAATAGGCTCTCATACAGATTGGGTTTGAGTCTACCAGTTTCATGTCATACTGTAGCAAATTTGTATGGCCTGGTTTATCTGTTAATACATCTGTATGTTCCTCCAGAACTTGTTGAACTCTCTCCCTCTGGTTTTTAGTCAGGTGCTTACTGACTTTTACCTGTGCTGCGGTTTCACAAGGATGTAATGGGTATTCATGTGAGGTGAGTGGTTCTTTTTGCATCTGGGTTGCAATAGCCAAGGTCAATAAGGGGGTGCTTTCCTGGAGTGGTCTGTCCAGATACTTCTTTAACAGGTTTACATGATAAACTTTTTCCTTCCCCCTTTTTGTCAATTTTATAGTTTGTTCTAGACACCTTCTCTAGAACCGTATATGGACCTTGCCAACCAATTTGTAATTTATTCTGGCTTCCGGGTAGTAGAAGCAGCACCTTCTCTCCGACTGCCAGTTCCCTGTCCTTTGCCTTCCTATTAAAATATGCTGCATGTTTCTTCCTGGCTTGCTTCAAATTATCATTTGCCAGTTTCCATCCAGCTTTCAAACGAGTGGTCAGTTCGTTCACGTATTGATACGATGAGGTAACAGTCTCTTCCGCCTTCTCATCTGTCCAGGTCCTTAATAGGGCTTCTAATGGACCTTTTATTGGCCTCCCAAATAGCAGAGTTGCGGGAGCCATCCCGGTTGAACTATGTGGTACCTCCCGGTAAGCAAACAATGCGGCGGGCAGGAATTGATCCCACAGATCCGGTTTTTTTCGTGTGCCAGCTTTCTCAGGATAGAAATGAGAGTCCCGTTGAACCTCTCTACCTGGCCGTTCCCTTGTGGATGGTACGGACTACAATGAAAGTGTCCTGGCTTGAAATAGTTTAAAAACTTCTTCCGTTAGTTTCCCCTTGAACTGAGAACCATTATCCGTCAAGATTTGATGCGGGAATCCTAATCGGGTAAATATTGTAAGTAGTGCCTCTGCTACATGTTTTGAATCAATTGATGGCAGGGCTACCGCCTCTCCCCACATAGAACAAGTGTCCACCAGAGTAAGGATGTAACTGTTCCTCCTCTTGGTCCGAGTGAGAGGTCCTACAATATCCACTGCAACCCTCTCAAAAGGTGTTCCCACTATGGGCATTTCCCCTAGAGTTGCAGGAGCAGTCCAGTGCTTTGGAGCTACCCTTTGACATTCTGGGCAGGATTTGACATATCTTTTTATATCCTCCGTTATCCCTGGCCAGAAGTAATGACAAGCTATACGCTGTCCTGTGGCGCTGATCCCCATGTGACCACTGAAGGGAATCGCATGCCCGAGTTCCATCACTTTATCTCTATATGAAGTGGGAAGAACCAGCTGGTTATGACCATTTGTTCCAGTTCCGGCCTTCCTGTATAAGAGTTTGTTCTTCATGAAATATTCCCCCTTGCTCGGAGGTGTGTGGCATTTGGGCAATTTTTTAAAACATGGCTTGAGTGTCCTATCCTCAGCCTGCGCCTTCCTCATCTCCTCTGGATGAGCATTTATAGGTTCACCTTCTTCCTCCTTCTTCTGTGACCTGGTCTGCACTGTCGCCATGATCACAGGTTTCTCGGGGTTCCCCAAGAAGACGTATCTACACCCCAATATCAGAGGGTAGATTGGTTCATCTATCACTGCTGCTCTGATTTCTCCTTCCACATAGCGAGTTTTCACCGTTATCCTTGCGATGGGAAGTGTCATGAGTGGTATGTCCTTAGTCGCCCCTTGTATTTCCACTGTTTCTGTGGTATACTGACTTGGGTCCACTAGGCTAGACTTCACAACTGAATCATAATCCAAACCTGTATCATAAAGGCACCTTATGGTGACCCCATTACAAATAACATCCTCACAAACTGGGGGGTGATAAGGTTCCTGTTGTCCCTTAGGATTAACCTTTAATCTTTGCGTCCCCGACTTCATTGCAGCAATGTTTGAAGGTTTCCTTCTACAAAATTCGGTGTTATGGTTATCCTTCTTGCACCATTTACACCATCTTTTTCCTTGGTTCAACGGTTTTCTTTCATTGAACTTTTGGTCATTGAACTGTGAGTTTCTGTCGCGATAGTCATTTCTTGGCCGCTCAAAGTTTGTCCTACCTTTATTTCCCTGCTCTCTATTATCAAATTTATTAAATTGCTGTGGAGCTTTAAAATTGTCTATGTGCTTCTTTTTAGCACCACTTACCTCTGCCTGGGCTGCCTGATACCTCTCAGCAACATTTAAAATTTCCCCCAACTTCTCTGCACCTTGTTCCATGAGAAATTTTCTCATGTCTGGAGCCATGGACTCTCTCAATTGCTCAATCATGATCATTTCTTTAAGATCTTGGGTCTTCCCCAGAGCCGTCCATTTCTCCAAATAGGTTTCTAGTCTAGCAGAGAATTGGTGGTATGTCTCCCCAGACAACAGTTTGGCATTTCTAAATTTCTTACGATAAAATTCACCATTCTTCTCGTACCTTAATAACAAAGCCTGCTTTAACATGTCATAATTGTCTTGGTCTTCCCTGTTCATTTTGGCAAATACTTCATAAGAAGTACCTCTCAATCCTTGTGATAGCTTTAAGCTCCACCTCTCTCTCTCTAACCCATATGTAGTAGCTAATAACTCAAAACGTCCTAGGTACCCCTCTATGTCATCGTCTTTTTCAACAAAATGGTCTAAATGAAACCCCATAGCTGAGTTTGAGGCTCCCAGACTGGGCGTAGCATCTGAGGCAAAAGGGCTGGCACCATTTTCAGGAGCCTGGCCTTGTAATTCCAGCTCCCTTAGTCGTAATTCGTGCTCCCTTTGCAACCTTCTATCTTCTGCCTCCCTTTCGGCAGTCAACCTTTTTTCTTCTGCCTCCCTTTGCTGTCGTTTTTCTTTTGCCTCCCTTTGCTGTCGTTTTTCTTCTGCCTCAATCTGCAGCCTCTTAGTCTCAGCCTCTAACTTCTTCTCTTCAACCAACCTGTCAGACTCCAATTTTCTTTCAGCCTCTTTTTCTAATCTCCTTTCTTCCCGTTCAATATATTTATCACATTCAGCCGTTACGTATTGAATTAAAATTTGACCATCCATTCCCATCTCCTTCGCGGTGAGCACAGCAGCTGATCTAAATTTTGCCAGCTCCGCCATACTTTTTTGACAATATAATAATATACAAGATAAATCTCTAACCAGTAAATACACTAAGTACTTCTTATGACTATAGTCTAACCAATTCTAACTAACCAGTTAACTAATTAATTATTACTGGCTGTGAAGATTCACCAACTTTTATCTGCAGGGACACTTTTAATTTTAAAGGGAATTTTACAATTTATTTCCCTACTTTTATTTCTCCCACCAGGAGATCCTAATATTACTGTTGGGCTAATTATCCCTGGACAAGACCCCAATTTATGTAGTGGTGTTGATGGTATTGTATGATGGTGATATTACTAAATGTAATTGTATGAGGCCAGCTGTGAAGGCTCCTGAGATAAAATGTAGTTGAGAATTGTCAGAAGGCCTTTCTTGCTACCACTACGACCTCACACTTAATTTTTTTTTAATGAATGTGGCTACGTAAAGTGTCTAGGGTTATGATATGTAGTGTGGTGTAATAGGTTATAGATATACCCACAGATATTTAACAAGACTAATAATATTAATAAATGTTAAAATACACTGAACTAACTCACGTGTGTAAAATTTTTTGATAAAATTATATTACATTTATTTTGTTCTGGATCAATTTTTTAGGTTGACCAGAACTTAAAAGGATTTAGAGATTATGAAAGAAATGCATGGAATATTATATCATAAATGCAATAGTGTACATATATATGTACTATACTAGTTAGTTTTATTAAAATGTTCTAGTAGTCATCTACTTGGGAGGATAGTTAATGTTTGTGCTGTTGGGGTGGCCTCATCACACCTGTCTATATTGACTACACAGTGTCCAGAAAATGGTGGGAATTTTTATGGGGATATTAGTAACTACAAAGCGTTGGTGAATGTCCAGCAGACCAGAGGCTCACTCATCTTGTAGTTGTAGCTCTGGTGCTGAAATCAGGTGGTCCCACCTCTCCGTGCTGGCGGGCAATAATGGTGGTCTCTGTCACAAGTACTGCACAGATACACTCGAGTAAAGTCACCAACTGAATAGACACTGCTTTGTGACAACAGAAACTCACAGCTCTGCAATCAAAGTATGGGCCATGTGTCAAAATCTATTCTCTACCCACGTCTGGACACAACACTGACACAACAACCACATCATACAGACAGGTCAGATCTCTCTGACCAAACAGCACATTTACCATGGTGGTTTTACATCAGATAGATCCTCCCAGACTATAGATTCTGAAAAATATTTATTAGTTTTCTGCCCTAAAAGAGGATAGGTAATATGTTTCATTATTCTCAACACTTGATCTGTCTTGCCTAACCCTTGCTGGAGTTTATGTATATTGTTGGTCCCTAGACCCTGACTTGGGCGGGGGGTCTAGAGCAAATCCCTACTTGTTTGTAAGGCTAGATTTCGATATGGCAGTATCAAATCACTCAAACATGAAACAATATTCAAAATATATAAAGAAATAATTTCAATCTTACCAGATTATGAATAAATAACACAGAATTGCTAGCAAAACTCAGCTGAGCTGCTGGCTATAGTATGGCGTCCCTAAACTTCTTTCACTTTCTTTCATATGGAAATCACCACACTTTAAAATCTGTGTCTATCACTGAACAACTATTGAGAAATGACCCCAAATCCGCGTCTAAGCGCCGACAATATGCTTGTCTGTGGCCAATCACTGCCTAGGTTTTTTTGAATTTCAAATTTCCTACACTAAAGTCATTTCAGTCATGCTTCAGTCAAGTATGGATGGTTATCTGTTAGTCTGTCCGTCTCTACTTGCGTTTCTACAAAAATGTACTTGATTTTTGAACCAACCTTTCTCTCCCCTCCAAATTTTTTGTCGTTAAAAGTTATTTTTAGACACAGCCACCACAAATATCCCTTCTCTTACATATTAAGTAGATTTGAACACCTGCGTCTCGAGGTTGTGTTTTTTTGTGCAATTAGCGACACTTTTAGATTCAATACAGTCTGTCGATGATGTGAACAACACTGTCTTTTGTCATTATCTTCAATATTATCTATCCGTCTGTAAAATTAAGAACATATTAGTTCACTGCTCAGAATGGGCCATCCGGCCAGCTAATTTTTATATTCCTAACATTAATATTAAGAAAAAAAGTACTTTTTAAATTTTGTAATATTCCAAACATCTGCGTTTTAGCCGCTGAATTCAAATCAAGGGCTTGGTATTGCAAAAGCGTCCAATAAATGACTGTGGCGTAACATATCTATGGTCCCTTCTGTCGAGTTGCTTACTTTTTATGTCAACTTGGGAAACGTGACTTTTCTCCGTTTCCCCCCCAATTGCGTCTCCTTAGCCTTTCCAGTCTCACGCAATCTTTCCAGTCATATTTTTTTCCTTTTTATCCGCCGTTCCCCTCCTGTCTAGCGAGTCAATTTTTATGGAGGGTGATGACCCGCGGTCTAGGCGATCATGTACTATTCGCAGCCTACGCATTATGTTTTTATCCTTAAATGTTATCTTTGGAGGTATTTTACCGTTGTATCTCTGTCAATTTCACTACACGACTATCATAGGTCCAAAGTGAGATCTTCCTGCATGCAGGCAACCAGGTAAAAGCCAGAGTTAGGTCTAGGGCTCAAGTGACTCCTCCAAGCTTAGTGTGCAATGCTGGGTTCTCAACATGTCTCATCACAGGGGGAATCCCTGCAAGTTTGTGGATGATGTCAAGAGTCAATGAGGGGGTAACTAGCCTCATAGACAGAGGTCCACTTCCACATCTGTATACTATAGCGTTGTGCATAGCTGATGGTCATATAAAGATGACTCAAAATATGCCTCCATGCATATTTGATGATATAAACGGCGGCCGTGTTGGATTTTAAAAGCTTTATGAGCACCAAATCTGAAATGGAAGCTCATCATTGTATTTTAAAACTGTAGTCAGATTAGATTTTAGATAACTTAAGCATATCCTGAGATACTCGCAGTAAGATGGGAATTAACCCTACTCTGCAGCTAGCCAAGCATTAAACTTACTCAGCAGCAATGTACGCAGTAACCTTACCCGGCAGCGATGTACGCCTTAACCTTAGCCGGCAGCGATGTACGCATTAACCTTACCCGGCAGCGATGTACGCATTAACCTTACCCGGCAGCGATGTACGCATTAACCTTACCCGGCAGCGATGTACGCATTAACCTTACCCGGCAGCGATGTACGCATTAACCTTACCCGGCAGCGATGTACGCATTAACCGTACCCGGCAGCGATGTACGCATTAACCTTACCCGGCAGCGATGTACGTATTAACCTTATCCGGCAGCGATGTACGCATTAACCTTACCCGGCAGCGATGGACGCCTTAGCCATGAAGGGTAAAGCTAGTCCCATAGCTGATACTGCCGTAGGGGTTGAAGTGTTAGAGACTTCACTACACTAGGTTCACTAGGATTCCTTCCCCGCTACACTTTTATTTATAAGTTATAGTGTTGGGACTGAATGAATGACTCAGAATTATTCCTAAAAACGAACGCTACCAGTTCATGTTTAAAAACGATTAATAATAAACAACCTAGGGGGACTAGAAAAGCGAAACACTCCTATTACGGTTTGATCACCTACTAAGTCAAATCTGATACACATAAGATTCTCTACACAACAACCGTCCGATACATCAATGAAATAAAAACACTCAATCTTTCAATCATAATATCCTCAAACGAACTGCAGAGACGGTCCAACATTTTTAATGGACATAAAAGATTGACATAAAATGAAACCCATTATTGATTCAGGCAATCGAACGATAAACTCCGATAATCAGCAAAAGCTTCCTTCCGTCATGTACATAAGATGGACATGTGCATGATATTTTTATCTGAATAATAAGTATTCCATATCAAATACGCTGGCAACACTTACTCCACCTCTTCTCGAATATCATGAAGGCTTTACGCAATGCCTAGACACACATAAGACCACTGATTACAGTGGTCAAGAATACACACCCAGTCGCCTCACAAGCCGACAGAAAAAAAACCATAAAAAAACTGGTCAAGCATACACATCCAGTCGCTTCGAAGGCTGATCCCAAAAAGATTGTTGTAACCATGCATACTTCACGCTTGGCAACTTGCTCCTGTTATAATTCTTACCAAGTGACGTCACGCAAACATGCTTTCAGTAGGAGTGCTCAAAGCAATTCCCAACAAAAAGGATGCAACTACGCATTGGATGATCCCTGCGGAATATTTCGAAATGTTTCAGGAATATAATAAGATTTAACTTTCCTAATGTTGATTGTTTATGGATCTCCTATGTAAGTTGCGATTGATTATATAAATACGCATAGTTTGCTTCTTATCAGTCCGAAATTTACTTACTTACTTAGTCGTTCCCCTTCTACTGTGAGGTGTAGAGGTTTGGAAGAGAGAGCGCCAGACTATCCTACCGGCTGTCTTCCTCCCGGCCTGGTTCCATTCTAGTCCCCGGTCCTTCAAAGATTGTCTAATGTTGTCCTCCCAGCGGACTCTGGGTCGTCGTGGGGGTCTGGACCCCTAGCTCTTTGTTTCCCATGCTTGTCGTGGTAGCCGATCTTCTCCCATTCTGCAGACATGGCCAAACCATCTAAGTTAGGGACTGTTCTACCTGGGTCTGCAGGGGGTGGGACCTTAGGCCTTGACGTATCGTCTGGTTGCGGACCATATCTCTTCTTGTTACTTCAACCACCTTCCTCAGATACCTCATTTCTGAGGTTTGGATCTGGCTTTTATGGATTGTAGTCATTGCCCATGACTCGCATCCATATGTCAAGACTGGGACATAGGTGGAGCGGTATACAGCCATCTTCGTTTTCTTACCAACCTCTCTCTTGCTGAGGAATCCTCGATTTATGGCCTGAAAAAGTCTCCCAGCTGCTGCTTTTCGAGTGGCCAACTCTTCTTTGATGCTTCCCTTTCGGTCTATAATAGCTCCGAGATATTTAAAGTGGTCGACCTGCTCCAGGACCTGTTCTCCCAGCTTAATCTGATGTCTTCTTTCTTCTCGTGATATCACCATGGATTTTGTTTTTGAGCTACTTATGACCATCCCTCTCTTCTCCAGCTCTTCTTTCCAGACTTGCAGGTTGGATTGGAGATGTGGCTCTGATTTAGCAATCAGGGCAACATCATCAGCAAATGCCAGCTCTGAAATACATACCTGTCTCATCTTCCAGTACCCCACTGAATACTTTCTTGTTCTCTCCTTACATTACTTGATAACATCGTCCATGAGGAGTATGAAAAGATAAGGTGACAGGATATCACCTTGGCTTACACCAGTGGTGGTCCTGAACTCTTCTGACTTATGGTTTTCTGTCCTCACATAATTTCTGCAAGACTTGTAGAAGCTCTGTATAGCATGAATCAGAGGTGCTGGAATGTTCTTCCTTGCCAAACAGTCCCAAAGTTTGCTCCAGGGGACCCTGTCAAACGCCTTTTCCAGATCTATGAAACAAAGATGGATCTCACTCTTATACTCAAGGGCCTTTTCACTAAGCTGTCTGAGTGTGAAGATTGGGTCTTGAGTACTTCGGTTTGCTTGGAATCCGCACTGGACCTCATCCAATTGTGGCTCAGATAGGCGTCGGAGTCTCTGCTCTAGGATTCTAGAGTAGATTTTACCAGGGACACTGAGAAGGGATATGCCTCTATGGTTTCCACATTGTCGATTGTCACCCTTTTTGAAAATTGGTGTTATGATGGCAATCTCCCAGTCCTTTGGTATGGTCTTGTTGCACCACGCTGCCTGTAGGACCCTTAAGAGTTATAGGTCGCCTGATGCTCCTATGTACTTAACCATTTATATTATGTCCACGGTTGAATTATACGCTTTATCTGTGTGATACTTTGCGTGAAGCAATATCATCAAATAAAAGATTTGGTAATTAAAACAGTGGAGTTGTTGCTGTTACAAGATTGTTGGCTTCTTTGGTGAGCCGGTTGAAGTCACTGAATATACCCTAGATACAAAAGCAACAATTAGCACTAACCAAGATCCTGGCCAACCGTTACAATTCTGCCCTTCGCACTTATGATTTTGTTATATTTCCCAGTGCTCAATTGGGGGCTGGCGTTTATCCTTTCGGAATCTTTTACACTTTTGAAAACTGCGAACATAGCTCACCATTTGGATATCTGGACAAATCTTCCTACAGAGGATCATCTAATTTGCCGAGAAATATGATTTCAGGTTATTTCGCTGAACAAGACAAACTAAATATAAGAATATTCTGATAACAATAATAGTGTTTTTGCTTTCTTTAGGATGTAGATTTTGCTGATGACATGGTCCTTCTGTCCTATAAACGTAATCAAATGCAAGACAAAATTCAAATGCTTGATGAGATGTCACAGCAACTGCGTCTGATAAACAACACAGCAGAAAGATGAAGATTATAAAAGTAAATGCGAGAAACCATAAGAAGATTTCACTTGACAACACCCCTACAGGAAGTGGAGTCACACAAACATAAAAAAAGCCAAGTTGATTTTTAATTGCGTTGGGAAATATAAAAAAATCATAAGACATCAAGCCCTATGCTTAAATAGGACTTTTCAACTCAAATGCCAAGTCAGTTCTATTGTTGTCGTGAGAAATTCTAATCCACATATATAAATTAAAACGTAAATATAAAGCCTAACAAATAAATTTAATAAAAGGAAAGAAGAATGGTAAAGAACAGTGCTGTCACAATGACTGTACGCGAAATCCCCCTTGTTTTCTACTTCGTCTGCAAATTGTAACGTTTCACGTTGATAGTAAAAGCCTACTGCTTCAATACCCGCTTTCTACGATAAAACGTGTACTGCCTTTCTAAGAAAAACCTTGAGATACGCAAGATGACCTAGATTTAAAATTCCATTCATGTCATTTTATACACTACGTTACCACAAAAACGAAAGACAGATGGACTAAAGATAGAAAGAAAGGGAGAGACTGAAAGCCGGAACGCAGGCAATACTACCACAGTCGCGCGATACACAATTGCTGCCATCACGCGTGTAAGGCCACATGCACTAGTTTTTTTCAAATCGACAATGATAATACCAGAGTTAGGTTTTAAAATCCTGAAAAACGCTTATTAGGAAATATGACATTTGTCGTAAATTTATTTTGAGAGAAAAGAGTCGTAGAAATAGTGGTCCGGTTTACAGTGGAAAATGATGATGGAAAGCTCAGTGATAGAAAATGTAGAGATTTAATAGTTACTTCACAGCGTGCTGGAGGAGAGTAAAGACAGACTTATTTACGACAAATCGTGTCTCTCAATCTTCTCTTTCACTCTCCTGGTCAAACAATTATTTGCCAGTTTTCCAGACTCGCATCTGCGCGCTCACCGATTTGGTGTTTTCAAACACACACACGACGTTGATACAAACTATATTAAACGAATAGGGGAAATGTTGGGCTTTGGGTATATCCAACACACAGAACTAAATGAGTTTAGGTGATTTTATTCACTTTAAACATCAATCACTAAAAATATCAGATATTACATAAATTATCATAAGTACACAAATGCAAATAACAAGTTTGGGAGGGGGTGAAGAAGATTGGTATCGACTAAGCCCTTCCCGCTCATTAGACAAAGACAAACCCAGTCCAGAGATAGATAATATCAGGAACACGGGTACGTTAACCTAACAGTAAAGTTAATTACTCTGAAAGAGGTGTTACCAAGTTAGGTATAAGTGATAGAAAAAAAAACCTGTTCTTCCCAGCTGTTCTTCCCTTTACTAAGCAAATGGAAAGGAGGTGGTTTTAAACAGAGTTAACAAATTATCAACTATCCCACTTAAAGGAACAATGTAGGGTATACAGAAAGGATATATGTTACCAGGTAAGCAAGTTAACAAAATGGTCACACAAAAGAATTAATTTCCTGTCATTCATACACGCGCTAGCAAAGGCCTTCACTCATCTTGCTCTCACTTACCGATTGTGAAAAAATCTTGCACTCCATAGAATAACACAACAGCAGTTACACCTCAACTAAATGTATGAGTGTTTGTTCAAGTTCTAGCCCCAGATTATCGGGTAGGCGGTCAGCACATAAAAGGATCCCGTAATCGCTGGAAAATGAATCTGTAGTTGTGTCTCTTTTCTTAATAACAGTTTCTATGGGAGGGCACGGTCTCTGATACCGGGGTGAGGATGGTGTGGTCTATTTGACTATGCCGCTGATAATAAAATTCTTACGCGTGCTGGTACACTTTATCCGTGAGGTATGGTTTAAGTCCAGTGAGAAAACTAGTCACATCACTGTTCAGGAAATTATGAATTATCTCTCTGTGTCAGTAAACTAACAAAGCTCGGGCCAGTGTTCTTCTTCCCGTTACGACTTAAGTTGTTTGATGGTGCGTTAAATTTGTCTTTGGGTGTGCTTTCTTTGCTATAAGTTAGATAGCGGAATTCCAAACATAGAATCGCCTCAAAGATTAAAAATTTACACAGTCTCAACAAGTTCTGCGTCAGGGGAACTCTACACACTGTTTATGCTTTGCTTTGCTTAGATTGATTTCTTTATTGCTTTCTTAATGCTGGGATCGCACAGGTTACGATCACTCTGTATGAAAGAAAAAAAAAGACATGTAATATACCGAAAACAAATAACCTTCTAAAGCGCGATGAATTTCCCGTTAAGCCTATAATACACTCGAGTATTTAATTATGTATTTAATAAACACTGCGCGAATTCTAGTGGTTAAAAACCCACATCTATAAAACTAGGACTTAACTGAATTTATTAATTATAAATTCCTTCGCGACTTTAAAAGTTAATTTAAGCATCTATTATCTTTTGAAATAATATAATAGATAGATCATTATATTTAAAACTGGAACTCTTGAGATGGTTTAATTAAATAGATTTAAATTAACACAAAATCCCTTGAAATAGAATGACTGAACTAGACCACTGATCACTTTACACAATATATATTTTACCGCTTTGCACAGAATTAGAAATCACTGCAAATATATATAAAATCCAGGGGAAAATCTATAACAAGATTTCAATAAAGCTAGTGCTTCTGTAAAGGTCTGGCCAGCGAGTGATAACGTGTCTAGTTCTTCATGGTCTATTTAGCTAAAAATGGAATGTAAGTTGAGTGGGACATGATAAACTTGACAACTTATTTGATCTCACGAACTTTTGGGGATCTGACCGCCAAATCAAGAGAAGAAGCCGCCCCCTGGTCTTCGTATCCGCTCGCTGCTGCCCGTTTCGCTTTCCCCCGTTCGCTCGGTTCCTCGATTGACACCGAGACGCGAAATTAGCGGCAAGCAACTGCGTCTCGTATCAGGGAAAACTACTGTCTTTGATAGCGCCGATAGTCTCCCCTAAACTCCCTCGGTCTGTCTCTTTGATCTCGTGCCGCCTACTAAATGAGTCCCGGTGGAATGAGTTCTGGCAAACGAAAAGTTACAACAAATGTTCAGGGGTTCTAATGTTATGAAAAGCTAAAGGTCCCTTTAAATCATCCATCATATCAGGGAAAATTCACTAGTCAAACTAGACGTACGTCACAATCGTCCCCACTTTTAGACATGAAACCATTTTTCATGTTTCATTTTTGACAATGGAGGTGACCTGATTGGTGATTTTAGGATGAGTGGTATCTTCAGTTTGCTCTTCTTCCTCTGTAGACCAGTTTCTACTCAGAAAATCAGCCCCGACATTCTGTCTTCCCGGAATATATTCCACTTTGAAAGAATAAACGCTTAAAAGGAGGGCCCAACGCATGATCCTAGCGTTAAATTCTTTATTGGCACCAAGAAATGCTAACGGAGCGTGGTCTGTTTGCACCGTGAACGATGTACCATAAAGAAACTCATGATGGCGTCTGATACCGTCAATCAGAGCAAGACATTCCCTTTCAACTACGCTGTAGTTCCGTTCCGCTTTATTTAATTTCCGACTGCCATAGGCAACTGGAAATAGCATGTTCAGGTCACTGTCATCGGCTTGAAGCAGTGTTGACCCGATGCCCTGACCTGACGCGTCGACTCTCAGTACAAAAGGTTTCTTGAGGTCAGGCAACCTCAAAATGGGGTATGCAGACAACTGTCCTTTCAAAGTGCTATACGCGTGTTCGCACTTTTGATCCCATATGACCTTATCAGGACAACCTTTCTTTGTGAGGTCAGTCAGAGGTGCCGTCAGTCCGTTGAAGTTCTGGATGTACTTCTGATAGTATGCACATAGCGATATGAAGGAACGTACGTCTTTCTTCGTTCGGGGTCTTTTTGCTGCCACTATTTTCTCCACGTTCTTCTTAATAGGCCAACTGCATCCGTGAGAAATAGTGTGCCCCAGGAAGTCTAACTGTTCAAACCCGATGAGACATTTGCTAGGTCTGGCTGTGAGACCCGTTTCCTGTAGTCTCCTGAGGAGCATAGCAACCGTAGCAATATGTTCTTCATAGGTTTCCGATGCAATTAAGATGTCATCCATGAAATTATGGATATGGGGACTTTGCAAAGGTTCTAGAAGCTTCCTCATCATCCTGGTGAACACTCCTGGTGCATTATGCAAACCGAACGGCATCACGTTAAATGTGTAATGTCCTTCACTAGTGCTGAAAGCTAACAAAGGTTTAATTTCCTCCTTGACTGGTATTTGATAATAACCTTTGCTGAGGTCAATCTTGGAGAAGATCTTTGCTTTGCTGAGCTTGGTGAACAACTCAGAAACAGTTTGGAGAGGTTCGGGCTGGAATTCCGTTACAGCGTTTAGCAACCTGTAATCAATGCACAGCCGAACTTCCTTATTGGGCTTCTGCAACAGCACTACGCTCGAGCTGTAAGGAGATGTAGACTCACTGATAATTCCTGCCTGACGCAGCTTGTCTATTTCTCCGCGAAGTGCATCAGCTTTAGCGTACGGGATGGGGTAAACTCTGGTTTGAACAGGGGTCTCGTTTGTTAATTTCATATCAAATTCAATGAGATTTGTTCGACCAGGTACATCCGTTAAAACTGCACTGTACTGTTTTAGTAGAGCCCTAGTTTCTGTTTGTTGTTCTGGTGAGAGATTGTCGCCGAACTTGACATCTTTAAAGGATTCTGTGGGTTGCAGTGGATACTCCATGCAACCATCATCATCTTCCTCGTCTTCCGTTGCTATGGCGACAGCCAGGAGATGCTCGGAGGATGGCACCGGTCTTTCCAAATATTTCTTTAGCAGATTTATGTGGAAGACCTTCTCCTTTCCTTTGATGGAGATCTTGTAGTTGGTACGTGAGATCTTTTTAAGGACGGTAAACGGTCCTTGCCATCCGATGCGAAGTTTATTGCTTCCGGTTGGAAGTAGCAATAGGACTTTCTCCCCTGGTTGTAGTTCTCTCTCTTTTGCAGCTTTGTTGTATCTTTTAGTAATTTTAGCGCGGGCTTTCTTAAGGTTGGTAGTAGCTAGATCCCATCCTAGCTTTAGCCTTTCCTTAAGCTCAGATACATACTTGCTTGCAGAGACGACTGTCTCGTCAGCCTTCTGGTCTGTCAGGGACCGAAGTAAGGCTTCTAGTGGCCCCTTAATAGGTCTGCCAAATAAAAGTGTAGCTGGCGCAAAACCCGTAGACGCTTGGGGTACCTCTCGGTAGGCGAATAAGGCAGCCGATATATATTGGTCCCAGTCTTCCGGTTTCTCCTGACCCAGCTTACGTAACATCATGGTGAGGGTACCGTTAAAACGTTCCACGAGCCCATTTCCGGCCGGATGGTAGGGACTTGTGTGGATATGTTTGGCCCTCAAGATCTTAAAGATCTCCTCCATTAACAGGCTACGGAATTGGGATCCATTGTCCGTCAAAACTTGTTGAGGGAATCCCAACCGTGTAAAAATTTTCACAAGGGCTTCTGCGACATGCTTGGAATTAGTGCATGGTAGCGGTACGGCTTCGGCCCACATAGTGCAAGTGTCAACTAAGGTCAGGATGAACCTGTTCCTTCTTTTGGTCTTTTCCAGAGGACCAATAATGTCGACAGCAACCCGTTCAAATGGAGTCCCTACTATTGGCATTTGCCCCATAGGTACTGGGGGTGTCAAGTGCTTGGGTGCTACCCGTTGGCACTGGGCGCAGGATTTCACGTACCTGACAATGTCAGAGTTCATTCCTGGCCACCAATAGTGGTTTTTTATTCGCTGAATAGTGGCGTTTTGTCCCATGTGTCCGCTAAAGGGAAGAGAGTGCCCCATTTCTAAGATCTGGTTTCTGTACTGCGTCGGTACTAGGAGCTGGTTATTCCCCGTGTCCGGGTTGCCCGTTCTACGATACAATACACCATCCTTAGAAAAGATGTCTCCGTTGTGTCTGGGGTCCTTAGCCATGGGCAGTTTTTTAAAGCAGGGCGCCAGAGTAGGGTCCTTTTGTTGCGCCTCCTTCAGTTCATTCGGCAACAAGTTTGGCGCAGGCTCCCTCTCCTTCTTGGCTTGCCCTCTTGTGGTTACCGCTGCCACAATCGGCTCCTTAGGTCTCCCAATGAACACATATCTACATCCCAGGATAACTGGGTAGATCGGATCATCCATTATGGCCGCTTTAATAACTCCTCTGACAAAGTCAGAGTGTATTTCTACCAGTGCGATAGGAAGCGTCCTGGGTGCATCACTCCTGAAAACTCCACTAAGTTTGACGGTTTCCTCTGTCTCCTGACCGGGTTTGACTAGGTGCCTAGCGACAATACAATCAAAACTTAATCCAGTGTCAAAAAGACAAGTAGTGGAGGTACCGTTCAAAATTACAGTTCCTCGAGTTGAGGGTCGGTCCCCCTCAGGTTGAGAATCACTGACATTGACTCTACCTTTCGAGGCTGTATGCAAACATCCAATGCGGTTTGCACCGGTTTGTTTGCCCTGATCAGACGTTCCTGGTGTAGGGGTCTTCCCTTTTCCTTGACCTTGGTGGCCGCGCTGCCACGTAGGCTTGTTGGGTTGATCAGAATTGTTGTTGGGGGGGGGGGGGGGGGGGGGGGATCGGGTTTTGTAGAATTTCGATTTTTCCTGGGGAGGTTTCTGGGTATTGTTATCTCGTTGGTTATAATGTTGAGAGGAAGTGGAAGAATAGGATGCCTGCTCTAGATTCTGTTTTCGAGATGGCTCATCGGTGGGTTTACGTTTAGTGCTGGGAAGTTCGGCCATTGCATTGCTATAGCGTTCGGCTTTATTGAGTATGTCTTCAAGCCTGACTGCCCCCTGTTCAGCCAAAAATCTACGTGTTTCATTCGACAAAGTGGATTTTATCTGCTCCACAAGAACAAGTTCGAGGAGTCCCTCATATGAAAGAGGTAGGTCAGATAATTCAATGCACTTTGTCAGATAACCCGTGAGACGTGAAGAGAACTGTGGAAATGTTTCCGTGCTCTCTTTTCGGCTGTTTCTGAACAACTGCAGAAACTTTCGGGCAGTCATCTCAAACTGCTGTAGTAAGGCCTTTTTCAACATGTCGTAATCATGTTGATTCGGTCCCAGCTTTGTGTACACGTCATAAGCATTGCCTTTCAGTGACGTTGAAAGTTTGAGCGCCCAGCGGGTACTCTCTAACCCATAAAGATTCGCGAGTCTCTCGAATTTTTTCTAGGTAGCTGTCAATTTTTTCGTTAGGGCTAGGAAAAGATTCTAAAGAAAACGACATAGCAGTTAATTGGGCAGATTGAGTACTGGAGAGGTCCATTGATTGAGACTGGGGCGAAGACGGCTCTCCGTTAGTCGAAGTAGAGGCGCCCCGACTCTCTAGAGCCTTAAGCGCCAGTTGATGCTGTCTTTCCTTGTCTCTCTCTCTCTCTCTCTGCGAGTTTCCATCTCTGCTTCAATTTTCTTTTCTGTTCCAAAAGACGTTCTTCCGCTTCTTTCTTATCTGCCCTCTCCTGGGCTTCTCTCCTCTCTGTTCTTTCTTTCTCTTCCTTCCTCTCAGCTTCTGCTCTCTGTTGCTCCGCCTTCCTCTCAGCTTCGGCTCTCTGTTGCTCCGCGTCATATATTTCCAATTCCTGGTTAATAAACGCGTTTGCAGCTTCTGCATCTAATCCTGCCTCTTTCGCTTCCAGCCTCAAGATGGACCTCATCTTTATCCTCTCTGCCATTGTTAAAGAATAAGATGAAGTATGCTTAGAGAATAGTAAGAAGAAACGCGAAAGGGAGGAACTCTGAACCGCTACGAGAAAAAAACACAAGTACAAATTTACCTGTGTTACCTCCTACCTGTACTGTGCAAACTTATCGCTGCTATTATCTGGCAATTAAGGCTCTAAACGCAAGCGACTATGCCACTAAATGGTAAGTTACACTGGAAAAGAATCTACTTTTACTAACAGTAGAGAAAAATAAAACAGTTGCAAAAAAGATTACATCATTCGAAATGAAATTCTACAGAAGGATGTTGAGAATACCCTGGACAGAAAAAAAGACCAACAGAGAAGTACTGCACTCACTAAACGTACAGGAACATTGGCTCCTAAATACCATCGCAATAAGGAAGCTGAAATTTTTCGGTCATATAAAAAGACATAATAGTCTGGAAAAAACAGTGATGGAAGGCATGGTCCCTGGAAAAAAGGGGAAGGGGTCGACCTAGACGACGGTGGACCCAGGACATCACAGAGAGTCTGAACTTGTCTTTGGCTGATGCAGGTCACTCGAAGAAAATTGATGCGTTCAGAGCAGCTGTAATGGAGACAACGTTCTGGAAAAATATGTCACATGATATGATGAGAAAAAAAATTTATATTAAAAAAAATTTAAAAGGAAAAAAATATTTTCCCCTAAATTTTAAATCTCTGACAACAAACTCCGTCCCTAAAGTCAATTATTGAGATGAGACGTTGTTAACTTAATTTTTAAAAATCAGAACAATCCGTCTTTAGCTAAGCTCAACTCTTCTTAACTTCAAAAACCTTAGTGACTGTAAAACAATCACGCAATCCCAGCAACTTTTATAAAGAAAGAAATATAATTATCTCCGCCAGAGGATAATAAAATAGCAAATATTTGTTTATCTGTACTTTCTACTGCTGTGGAGAGAAAACAACCTGTAAATATGCTGTGTGGACAACCCAAATACTTAAAGAACGTTTGTCTAGGGGTGTAATTATTTATTTATTTCCCTAATTCACAAAGACAAATCATTCACACACTCTACCTAGTTAGACCCAAACTAAATCAGACTCAAAATATCTTTAACCCGGCTATGCGATTGCCTCAAATGTAGCTCAAGATCCCAGAACCAGCCCACAAATATGTGTGCATCAAATGTATCTCAAAATTATCCCAGACGAGCCGGCCAAATATTGTCGTAAATTTATTTTGAGAGAAAAGAGTCGTAGAAATAGTGGTCCGGTTTAGAGTGGAAAATGATGATGATGGAAAGCTCAGTGATAGAAAATGTAGAGATTTAATAGTTACTTCACAGCGTGCTGGAGGAGAGTAAAGACAGACTTATTTACGACAAATCGTGTCTCTCAATCTTCTCTTTCACTCTCCTGGTCAAACAATTATTTGCCAGTTTTCCAGACTCGCATCTGCGCGCTCACCGATTTGGTGTTTTCAAACACACACACGACGTTGATACAAACTATATTAAACGAATAGGGGAAATGTTTGGCTTTGGGTATATCCAACACACAGAACTAAATGAGTTTAGGTGATTTTATTCACTTTAAACATCAATCACTAAAAATATCAGATATTACATAAATTATCATAAGTACACAAATGCAAATAACAAGTTTGGGAGGGGGTGAAGAAGATTGGTATCGACTAAGCCCTTCCCGCTCATTAGACAAAGACAAACCCAGTCCAGAGATAGATAATATCAGGAACACGGGTACGTTAACCTAACAGTAAAGTTAATTACTCTGAAAGAGGTGTTACCAAGTTAGGTATAAGTGATTAAAAAAAAAAACCTGTTCTTCCCAGCTGTTCTTCCCTTTACTAAGCAAATGGAAAGGAGGTGGTTTTAAACAGAGTTAACAAATTATCAACTATCCCACTTAAAGGAACAATGTAGGGTATACAGAAAAGATATATGTTACCAGGTAAGCAAGTTAACAAAATGGTCACACAAAAGAATTAATTTCCTGTCATTCATACACGCGCTAGCAAAGGCCTTCACTCATCTTGCTCTCACTTACCGATTGTGAAAAAATCTTGCACTCCATAGAATAACACAACAGCAGTTACACCTCAACTAAATGTATGAGTGTTTGTTCAAGTTCTAGCCCCAGATTATCGGGTAGGCGGTCAGCACATAAAAGGATCCCGTAATCGCTGAAAAATGAATCTGTAGTTGTGTCTCTTTTCTTAATAACAGTTTCTATGGGAGGGCACGGTCTCTGATACCGGGGTGAGGATGGTGTGGTCTATTTGACTATGCCGCTGATAACAAAATTCTTACGCGTGCTGGTACACTTTATCCGTGAGGTATGGTTTAAGTCCAGTGAGAAAACTAGTCACATCACTGTTCAGGAAATTATGAATTATCTCTCTGTGTCAGTAAACTAACAAAGCTCGGGCCAGTGTTCTTCTTCCCGTTACGACTTAAGTTGTTTGATGGTGCGTTAAATTTGTCTTTGGGTGTGCTTTCTTTGCTATAAGTTAGATAGCGGAATTCCAAACGTAGAATCGCCTCAAAGATTAAAAATTTACACAGTCTCAACAAGTTCTGCGTCAGGGGAACTCTACACACTGTTTATGCTTTGCTTTGCTTAGATTGATTTCTTTATTGCTTTCTTAATGCTGGGATCGCACAGGTTACGATCACTCTGTATGAAAAGAAAAAAAAGACATGTAATATACCGAAAACAAATAACCTTCTAAAGCGCGATGAATTTCCCGTTAAGCCTATAATACACTCGAGTATTTATTTATGTATTTAATAAACACTGCGCGAATTCTAGTGGTTAAAAACCCACATCTATAAAACTAGGACTTAACTGAATTTATTAATTATAAATTCCTTCGCGACTTTAAAAGTTAATTTAAGCATCTATTATCTTTTGAAATAATATAATAGATAGATCATTATATTTAAAACTGGAACTCTTGAGATGGTTTAATTAAATAGATTTAAATTAACACAAAATCCATTGAAATAGAATGACTGAACTAGACCACTGATCACTTTACGCAATATATATTTTACCGCTTTGCACAGAATTAGAAATCACTGCAAATATATATAAAATCCAGGGGAAAATCTATAACAAGATTTCAATAAAGCTAGTGCTTCTGTAAAGGTCTGGCCAGCGAGTGATAACGTGTCTAGTTCTTCATGGTCTATTTAGCTAAAATGGAATGTAAGTTGAGTGGGACATGATAAACTTGACAACTTATTTGATCTCATGAACTATTGGGGATCTGACCGCCAAATCAAGAGATGAAGCCGCCCCCTGGTCTTCGTATCCGCTCGCTGCTGCCCGTTTCGCTTTCCCCCGTTCGCTCGGTTCCTCGATTGACACCGAGACGCGAAATTAGCGGCAAGCAACTGCGTCTCGTATCAGGGAAAACTACTGTCTTTGATAGCGCCGATAGTCTCCCCTAAGATCCCTCGGTCTGTCTCTTAGATCTCGTGCCGCCTACTAAATGAGTCCCGGTGGAATGAGTTCTGGCAAACGAAAAGTTACAACAAATGTTCAGGGGTTCTAATGTTATGAAAAGCTAAAGGTCCCTTTAAATCATCCATCATATCAGGGAAAATTCACTAGTCAAACTAGACGTACGTCACAACATTATACTGGTTTACGTTTGAAAACATGACAGTACCCAGACATCCTAAAGTTTGGAAGTGAAGAGGTGGTAACAGCACGACTATCCTAGAAGAAAATGCATATTGGCTCCATTAAATATATATATTTGGGTTCCTTAGGACTTGCTGACAAATAATATGTTAAACGTTACGCAAATAGTCTAGGAATTACCAAATTATAGCCAAAAGAAATAGTGAGGGATGTCAGACAACACCCAAATCAGAATCGCTCAGTGGCAGATTTTCACCCCACCATTGTACGGGAAATGGGTCTCCATGTTAAATCCGATTTGATTGGAGCGCAAGAAATGTAAGGCTAAACACGATTAGTCGGGCTATAAATACTATCTTCTGTTGTCAGGGGAAACGTGAGTAGGAGTACTTTTTTTTGAAAAGCTGTGTAAACATGGCATGATTGGTTAGACCTGCCAATATAGTCAATTAGAGGCGTCAGGTCACCACCACATTTGCAAATAAACTTACTACAGAACCAGTGCGTTGAGCACCAGTGCATATTTTTCTAAATAAAAGCCTGGGACATCGGCAGATCGAAATTGTGTTATATTCAGTGCCAGTCAACGTAATTCTGTATTATTTCCATGAATTGTGGTAAGCTTGAAATATTTGATATCTTTTTAATGAAAATTGAATGTAAATTGATAATTTATGTCTGTATATATGTGTGGTTCAGTAGCGAATATGAGGTAAAGCCTCTATAGTGCTCCAGCCTGAACAGAAGGTGTCGGAGGAAAGTGAAACTAAATGGAAGTGCCAAACAGTACACTGACACCTATATTATTGACTAGAAAGAAATAATGCTGGAATTGCAGAGGCGTAATAACCATTAGGGAGGAATATACTGGTGTAAATTATTTCAGATGAAGCTGACAGTTGGCCTACCGCTCTGAACTCAGTGTTTGTTATGTATTGTGCTCAGTGTAGAAATAGAGTATAAATTAGTTCTGAAGTAGGAGGTACAACCTTCTTGTTTCAGGGACTGTGGTCCTAAAGTTATTGAGCAGCACCTGGTCAGAGCTTTGCTGAATCCAGAGGCGGACAGCATACTCCTTGGTCCATATAGCAAACAGTGAGGTGTCTCCAGAACACAGGGGAGCAATCGAGCAGAGGAGTCTTTTCCTGCCGCCATCACGAAAGATAAGCCTATGTGGCCAGCGGAGCTCAACATTATGTAACCCCATCTTAAACTTACATTGTATAAAAATAAGAGGGGAAATTAATTGTTTTAATGAACGGAACTGAGAACATCTCCAATACTAGTTCCAACAGAAACAAACACTTGAAGTCATGATGACAAATAACAACATAGCTTGAAAAAACAAAACCAGTATTACCTCATATTACTACTACACAACTGACACACATAGGATAAGATTAATAAAATATGTCACTACAAGATTCATATTGATAAATTCTGTACATATAACTTGTAATTAAAATTGATTGTGATTCCTGGTTCACTTTGTATTGGAATCAGGACACATATATATTAATGAAAAGTACTTAATACATATTGATATTTGAAAATTTACCAGTGACTCATTTAAGATAGTCTTATAGAATGGTACATGTGTGTGAGTGTCACAGTGTTGTCACGTGTGGTGGAATAAATTAAATTGTTTATCTGTCTGTTGTTGTTGTGACTTACACTTCATCATATACATACCCTAGACATTCAACGTAGTCATCACAATATTCCAGAATAATTCTGACTGAGGTATAAATATGTGGTAGCAAGTAAGGCCATCTGTAATACACTACCCTTATTAGATACAGATACCTTCACAGCTGATCTCAGTCAGTACACTAAGTCCCCTATAAATATTTATAACATCCCACTTTACCACAATTGTATGGCTGTGGAACATGGAGAACAAAAAACTAAACAATTAAGTCGTTACATACTTTTATAAATGGGTTCTTGTGTGGAATAGACGGTCTGAAATTGTACGATAAGATTACCAACTGATAACAAGATCCAGACAATTGCCAGTGGAACAAGAGATAAGAAGAAGGCGCTGGCGATGGATATGACACATATTCAGGAAACTTATTGACAGTTTTACAAAACAGTACGAGTACTTACTTAGTCGTTCCTCTTCTACCGTGAGGTGTAGAGGTGTGGAAGAGAGCGCCATACTATCCAATCGGTTCCTCCCCCCCTCCCCCCTCCCCCACGGCCTGGCTCCACTCCAGCCCTCGGCCCCCTAGAGACTGTCTAATGTTATCCTTCCAGCGGACTCTGGGTCGTCCTGGAGGTCTGGATCCCTGGCTCTTAGCCGCCCATATCTTCCGTGGCAGCCGATCTTCTTCCATTCTGCAGACATGGCCAAACCATCTTAGTTGAGACTGTTCTACTTGGATTGCCAGGGGCTGGGTTTTTAGGCCTTGACGTATCGTCTGGTTGCGTACCATGTCTCCTCATGCTACCTCAACAACCTTTCTCAGATACCTCACCCCTGAGGTTCGGATCTGATTTTTGTGGGCCGCAGTCACCGCCCATTACTCGCATCCATACGTCAAGACCGAGACACAGGAGGAACGGCACATAGCCATCCTCGTCCTCCTTCCAACCTCTCCTTTGTTGAGGAATCCTCGACTTATGACCTGAAAAAGTCTCTCAGCTGCAACTCTTCGGGTACCCAAATCTTCTTTCATGCCTCCCTTCCAGTCTATGACAGATCCGAGGTATTTAAAGTGGTAGACCTGCTCCAGGACCTGTTCTCCCAGCTTAATCTGATGCCTTCTTTTCTCTCGTGAGGACAGAAGGTAAAGTAGTACATTGATGCGTGATGCCATATGATGATGGATGGTATCCGCATGTCTGGTTTTGTGTAGTGTGTAGATGTGTTCAGTCAAAACAATGTTCATACAACAATAACAGGGCAATCCACATAGGACGTCAGTAAACTCACGACGTATAAAGTCAATGAGTCTTGAAACAGCCGTTGACGTTTTTCTTCATTATTTATTGTGGACGCCACAGTGACAAAATGGTTACGCAAATGTGTAGGCACATCAAACAGTCATTATCACAGCAACATTCAATACAGCAATAGACGGTAGACAGCATTACAATGATGAGTCAGATGCATGTTATATTTCATAGTGCTGTAAATGTAGTCAGGTGGAAAACTCCATCCTTTTCTATAACAGCCAGGAGATAACCAGATGTATGAGATCAGTTCACTCTCCTTAATCTGACTTCAGCAAGACAGACACGTCTGCCGAAGTATAAATAATGTCCACAAAAATATCCTCTAGATAATAAAGGTTTTCCAAACCTAATTCATTTAACAAAGTAGCAAGTAATGGTCCTTGGTACATGCATCAACCGATGCAGTACAATGCAGCGACATGTGAGCTGGGAAAAAACATCTCGTGGCGACGACTTTCGGAGACAGGCTATGAATCGAAATCGCTCACGACCCAAAATCGATAGAGTTAATGAAAAAGTCAATTTACCTTGCTTTCATGAAATACACAGAAATATCACGCCTCCCGACATGTGGGAAAACACTAGAGGTATTATCTCGAATAAACGAAATATCCATTAAGAGGACTACACATCCCTGACAGAACAAAAAATAGCGGAGATCCCCTCTTCAACGAGGCATCTCTTTCGCCATTCCAAATCGCTCACTCCACTAGTCGTGGGCGGAAACCGATCGACCAAACAACAAGACAAGTCATGCGCAGTCCAGCGCAAAAATGACCACAGCTCAAACTTAACTGCATTCGATACCAACGCGAGAAGACAAATGCTTACCGAGAAAAGTGACTATAAATTCCAAGCAGTTGTTGCCCTTGCGTTATAAAACAGACATTGAAACAAAACGATGTTGCGAGAATTTATCACGCAACATATCACCACCTCCTCCCGATAAAAAAAAAATGTGGAACATATTTTTTTTCAATATCAAAGAGCAAGCGATAAGCGGCTCAAAACGCACGAATTATGCGCTGATAATTAATTAAATTGCCAAACAATAGGCTAATTATAGAGTGTCTGGTGAGGATATACCTCTCGAATTTATCACGCAACATACATGTTGTGAAATCCTTACAGTAAAATAGGTAAAGGTAATCTGAAAAAAAAAACACATGGAAACGAGAACTGGAGCCATAAAATGAAAGGAATAGGAATACATGAAAAGACGCAAGCTGATGCCTTGGGACAGGAAGACTTGTTGGAGTTTATTCGAAAGCCTAACCTCCTTGGAGAATTAGACGGTGATGAATGAATCGGGAAACCGTGCCCAGCAGCATTATTGTTTGATGACCTTGATATTATTATCAGTGGCGTAACTAGAGGGAAGAAGATGGGGCACGGGCGCCATTTACATGGTTAAAAAATGCAAAAAATTCCATTGCTCGTTTATCACAATTCCATTTATCCCACTTCATATCATTTAAATTATTTTTAAATATCTGGTAAAATAAACAGCCAATTCTTTTGTTGTTTTCCTTTTTTTTTTTTTTTCAAAATACCAGTAACTATTTTTTATGTATGCAATGGTCATTTCTGCAATTTTTAAAATTAAATGGCATTGATAAAGTAAGAAATAAGTACGTGGTTACAGTTATAAAAAATATATTAGCAACAATATAAGTTTTCATTTTTTAACAATAAAGATATAGTTTTTACTATTTTATATCTAGTATTATAAAGTGTAAACGGTTTCAGTGCTAATATAAGAACTCAAGAGTTTTTAAAAACCGTTTTCAAGGGGTGTCATTTTTTTTTTATTTGAACTGTACGCGTAACACTAGTTACGCCACTGATTATTGTACACTCGTTGTACAAGGTCATCAGGACAAAATTTATCACATGAATTTAAAAGAGTGTCCGTAGCAAATAGCTACCAGCATCTCCCCACTCTTGTCCTCAAGATAACTGCGACCTTCCTCACCTTGTCATCTCCTCCACATACACTCCCACTTTTGGTTTCCTTTGTAAGCATTCCCGGTTTCATTCTGTTCTAAGAGACCTCACTTCAATTTATAGTTAACTCAAGGGCTCTGCCTGTCTGGGAATATATTTTCCGGGCAAATTTATGTTCTTAATTGCATTTGTTAGCGTGTTCGGCACTAAAGGGTTAATAATTTGACGTAGATCTAATGATCAGCCAATTGCGACAAATGTTGAGGGTGACGAACATCTGAGCCACCAAATTAGTTCAGTGAAGGGAATTAGTTCAAGCTACCGGTACGTGTGAGTGGAGGAAGAGGCGGAATACAGCGGAAACGGAATGAGTGTAAATAGAATGTGCTGGAATACTACATTCAAGCTTGATGTGAAAACGATAGAGGCAAATACAGACAATTTTAAGACAGTGTAAAAGTGTCATATACAGACATTTATAAGATGGCAGTGTAAGGGCTTCACATACAGACATTTATAAGAAGACATTGTTAGAGTGTCACATACAGACATTTATAAGAAGACTATGTAAAAGTGTCAAATACAGATATTTATAAGAAGACATTGTAAGAGTATCACATATAGACATTTATAAGAAGACAGTGTAAGGGCTTCACATACAGACATTCATAAGAAGGCAATGTAAGGGCTTCACATACAGACAATTATAAGAAGACAATGTAAAAGTGTCACACAGACATTTATAAGAAGACAATGTAAAAGTGTCACATACAGACATTTATAAGAAGACAATGTAAAAGTGTCACATACAGACATTTATAAGAACACAATGTAAAAGTGTCACATACATACATTTATAAGAAGACAATGTAAAAGTGTCACATACAGACATTTATAAGAAGACAATGTAAAAGTGTCACATACAGACATTTATAAGAAGACAATGTAAAAGTGTCACATACAGACATTTATAAGAAGACAATGTAAAAGTGTCACATACAGACATTTATAAGAAGGCAATGTAAGAGTGTCATATACCAATATTTATAAGATAGTGTAACAGTGTAAAAAACAGACATTTATAAGAAGACAATATAAGAGTGTCATTTACAGATATTAATAAGAAAGTGTAATAATGTCACATACAGTCATTTATAAGAAGACAATGAAAGAGTGTCATATACAAATATTTAAAAGACAGTGTAATAGTGTCATATAGAGACATTTATAACAAGACAGTGTAATAGTGTCATATACAGACATTTATAAGACCTTCTCTACTTCTCGTCCTTATCTCGAATAGGTACCTACGTTTCTTAACGAGCCAATGTCTGGACACCTTCTTGATAATATTCCATAGGCTATCCCCATCAAACCCCTATCGTACTTCAGCCGTGTGTCGGTTGGACAATTGGTGTCTCGCCCGGTATAACAGAGCGGCAGAGCTCCACTGACCAACAATGATAATAAAACAATATAAGAGTTTCACAGACAGATATTTTGAAACAAACACCTTTATAAGATGACAGGGATGGAATATCACACGCACACTGAGACTTATGTAATTAGACAACATAATAGTACTATACATACAGGTACGTAGATAAAGACAGGTAGTACCACATTTACATGTGTTTTTAGAGAAAAAAAATGTATAGTAGGGGTCGGCAACCAGGGTATCCCGACTACTGGAAGATGCCAGTGGATGATTTGGTAGACTACGAGGAGAAAAATAATACACACTTTTGAAAGGAGAAAAATAAGACAGATTTTTGAAAGGAGAAAAATAAGACAGACTTTTGAAAGGAGAAAAATAAGACAGACTTTTGAAAGGAGAAAAATAAGACAGACTTTTGAAAGGAGAAAAATAAGACAGACTTTTGACAGGAGAAAATAAGACAGACTTTTGAAAGGAGAAAAATAAGACAGAATTTTGAAAGGAGAAAAATAAGACAGAATTTTGAAAGGAGAAAAATAAGACAGAATTTTGAAAGGAGAGAAATTTCGAACTAGATCTCTCCCGCCGGCATTTGAAATTGCGGTGTCCCCGGGATCACAGCCACTTCTTCCCCATTCCCAATGAAAACTCTAGAGCTGGTTACTTAGATAGTGTGATTCGCTTGCATAGCTAGGCGGGGTTGTCGCACGGAAGGTCATGGGTTCGAGTCCTGGGTAAGCCACTCACGTCTGTTGTTTTTCTGTTGTCTAGTTTTCTACTTTTTTATTTCTTACCAGTGCCTGAAAACATACCTTTATGTTTGTCTAATATTTATCTACTTAAATATATACGTGAACTGCATGAGATAGGAACGACATTTTATTTTTGGTACAGTTCCTCATTCCTACCCCTCTCCCCTCCCCCCCCCCACCCCGGCTTAAAATTACACACAAAAAACACACACACACATAATCTTCTTCTTGGATCCTTAGCCCCTAACTAACAAAGCAGTCAGTGGCCATCCCGCCTAGTGGCGTTTTGAGGGCAGCAATAAACTGTCCCCATTCTGCTCGGTCGGTGCCCATATTTCGTGCCGTACCCCAAACTCTGGTTCATGTTTTGCATCTCAGTTTTTACTGTTCTCCGTCAGGTTGTCTTTGGTCTATCAAAGCAATTCTTATATATATATATATACATATGTTAGAGAGCTCAGTAGATTGTAAAAGCTTATGGGTTGCCGACCCTGATGTATGGGTTCCAAACCCAGAAAAACGATAAGTACACAGTTCCGCCCATAGACGAGCTGAATGTGTAAAATAAAGAGGAAAACCCGAGTTGTGTCAGTAGTCAATAAATGTGTGTGTTGCAGGCACTCGCAAGAAATAAAGAATTAGAAAACGAGACTACATAAAAGAAGCAGAAGTGAGAGGCTTCCCGGTGAATCGAACCCTGGACATTCCAGACCGCACCACAGACTCGCTACGGGAGTCAATCGTGACTAATCACACTACCAGTAAGCGTCACAAAAAAGTGCTTCGTGGACAGTGGTCATTAGCACAACCACTCCACTTAACTATAGACTATTGAACGGAGGAACGACCTAGACTAATTATAAGCGTAATTACTTATATAGACTTTCTATTCACAAGTTTAGGCGAGATAACACGACACAAAAACTCAGTTTTCTGTGTCAAGTAAATTATTTCTTACGAGTACATGCAACTGCATTCGTGAGTATAATTTATTTCTGAAAACGTAAAAACTGGTTTCTTCGTCTTCTCTTTCTTCTCCTCTTTCATACATCTACGGATGAAACTATGCTACATCTACAGATAAAACTACAATACATCTATATATGAAATATAATATTTCTACAGATGAAACTGTAATACATCTACGGATAAAACTATAATACATCTACAGGTAAAACTATAATATCAGTATCTGGTATGTCCACCGTGTGCTTGCAAACAATCTTGGCAGCGGCTCCGCATGGAACGCACAAGTCTCTGAAGGAAATTCCAGGGAATCAAGTCCCATTCACGTGTAAGAGCAGCTTCGAGCTGTTGCAGATTAGCTGGAGAACATTGCCTGTAGAATCTGCGTCCAAGCTCGTCCCACAGATGTTCTATAGGGGACATGTCTGGTGATAGGGCAGGCCAATCAATCGTCACAATGTTCTGCTGCTGTAGATATTGCTGCGTAATGCATGCGGTGTGCGCACGTGCGTTATCCTGCTGGAGAAGCTGCAAGTCTGGATAATTTGTGAACGCAGGAGCAACCAATGCATCCAGAACCTCATCTCGATATGTCACAGCATTAACATTTCCACGGAAGACGTGAAGAGGCAAGCGATGGTGAAAACTGAATCCTCCCCAAATGTGAATACTGCCACCTCCAAATCGGTTGTGCTGACGAACACAGCAATCAGTTTTATCTGAAGATGTATTATAGATTTATTTGTAGATGTATTATAGTTTTATATGTTGATGAACGTTACGGAACCACTGGCAGTGCCCGGGATAGACTTCGGAGTGGCCAACCACGAGTTACTACCCCTGCGCAAGATCGTCATATTGTGCTGAGTCACCTAAGGAATCGTTCTCTCCCGGCAAGTCAAACAGCAAGAGCAATAGTGGGTAGACGTGGGCAAGTCTCTCGAATGACAGTCATACGACGACTCAGAGATACAGGCCTTACTGCAAGACGACCTTATGTTGGGCCAAACTTGACTCACAGACATCGTCAGCAGCGCCTGCAATGGGCAGAGCAACATGTCAGATGGACTAGACTGCAGTGGAATGCTGTCCTATTCACAGACGAGAGCAGATTCAACATATCCTTTGCTGATGGACGTGTGCGGATTTCGTGACGGTGTGAAGAGTGCTTTGCAGATTGCTGTGTTCGTCAGCGCAACCGATTTGGAGGTGGCAGTATTCACATTTGGAGAGGATTCAGTTTTCACCATCGCTTGCCTCTTCACGTCTTCCGTGGAAATGTTAATGCTGTGACATATCGAGATGAGGTTCTGGATGCATTGGTTGCTCCTGCGTTCACAAATTATCCAGACTTATAGCTTCTCCAGCAGGATAACGCACGTGCACACACCGCATGCATTACGCAGCAATATCTACAGCAGCAGAACATTGTGACGATTGATTGGCCTGCCCTATCACCAGACATGTCCCCTATAGAACATCTGTGGGACGAGCTTAGACGCAGAGTCTACAGGCAAGGTTCTCCAGCTAATCTGCAACAGCTCGAAGCTGCTCTTACACGTGAATCGGACTTGATTCCCTGGAATTTTCTTCAGAGACTTGTGCGTTCCATGCGGAGCCACTGCTAAGCTTGTTTGCAAGCACACGGTGGACATACCAGATACTGATTATAGTGTGAATACATTTTTTTATTGGTTTCACTTTTGGTTTTCTCCCTTGCCTGCACAGAATGCAATGCATTTCATACCAATCAAATGTACAAATTAATGACCAGCATGCATTCATAAGAAAATGTATAAAGATTCCAAATATGTAAACTTGTAAACACTTATATTTACATTTCACACTCTGTTCCTGGATTATACAGGTGGTGCGTTTTTAATGTGCTTCAGTATATAATACATCTACAGGTGAAACTATAATACTTCTACAGATGAAACTATAATACATCTACATATGATACTATAATGTATCTACAGATGATACTATAATACATTTACAGATGATATTATAATACATCAACAGATTAAACTAAAATACATCTACAGATTAAACTAAAATACACCTACAGATTAAACTACAATACATGTACAGATTAAGCTAAAAACTAAAATACATAAAACAGATTAAACTAAAAACTAAAATACTCATAGATTAAACTAAATACTAAAATACACATAGATTAAACTAAAAACTAAAATGCACCTACCGATTAAACTAAAAATAAATATATTTAAACAGATTAAACTAAAAACTAAAATACACCTACAGATTAAACTAAAAACTAAAATTCATCTACAGATTAAGCTAAAAACATACAGTCAAAACAGATTTGAAAATACGGAAAAGAAAATAGCGGGAATCAGACAACTGTAGAAATGAGAGAAACGAACCCTCAGGCTGACACGTCTGAACACTCTACTGTGAATCAATACCCGCTATCACTATAAAATGTCTCTATTTATCACAGTCGGAAATTATTGGGTATTTTATTACTCAGTGGGAATTGTAGTCGGTATTATTTACATTGAGAAAGTGGGAAGAACACTGTGTTTTATAACGTTATGGGATTCCGTGACAAAGTGAAAGAGGATGGTAAAGTGGAGAGACATATATAGAAAGATAGATAGATAGATAGATAGATAGATAGATAGATAGATAGATAGATAGATAGATAGATAGATAGATAGATAGATAGATAGATAGATAGATAGATAGATAGATAGATAGATAGATAGATAGATAGATAGATAGATAGAATGAAAGCCCGCAAAAAGAAAGTGATCATGAACCTTCAGCGCTCCCCCCCCCCCCCCACCCTACCCAAGAAGCTTAGACCTTCAATTAACGTACCCCAAGTGTTCCTGTCCCGTGGCATCAGCTCAAGATTTGGTTTGGTTTGGTTTGGTTTGGTTTTAAGGACTATCTTCATTGCACACGGACAACGCCATCAGTGCCCCGATCTCCTCTCTTTGATCACACAAGGAGGATCTCTGCACAGTACACGAACTCCGTAGCACCGGCGAGAATCCCAATGCGTGTAAACAGGAATTACACATTCTATAAACATTATTGTGGTGGGTAGGTCTCTAATTTGTTTTAAATTATGCCAGGGCAGCGGCCTTAAAGCCTACACTTTACAATTTCCAACTGCCGTTGGATTTGTAACGTGCGCAACTTGCACACGGGACCCTCCGTTTTCTTCGCCCTTAACCGAGAAGACTACTCATCCGACCTCACTACACAGGAGACCGGAAAGGGGGGAGAGGGGGGGATGACATCATTAGGACCACTGATTCTGAGAAACATTTCCATAAATTATATTCCCTCAATTGGAATTCGAACCCGGGACCTCTAGACTTCGAGGCGGACGCCATACCTCTGAGCCACTCCGACTCTCCAAGCTCAAGATCTATCCATGTCATCCTCATTCCCTTCGTGTCTATCTCCAGCTCTCTTTCCCAAGTGTTGTTCGGTCTTCCTGTTCCTCTCTCACTCCCGGGGACTGCAGGGTAAGGACCGCCGTATAATACTATCATTAGGTTTCCTCAGTGCACGAGCTATCAATCGTGGGCGTCTACTTCTCATCTCTTGTTCCACTGGCGCTCGTCTGGTTCGTGTCATCAGTTCCACATTAGTAAACTTGTCATAACATCGCAATCCTTCCAGTCTGCACAAACATTCATTTATGAACGTTTCTTTAATTTCTCTTCTTGCTGACTATAGACTGGGTTATAAATACATCGACTTTAGCCGGTGGGAATAGAGTTCAGTGGGTTCTGACTGGACCGCTCGAGGGTCTGGGATTTGCCAATAGTCTAGCTCTTCTGCCCCATGACCGCAGTCAGGATCCAAGACGAAATGGGGATACTTGATGGGAAGCCACTGCAGGTGGGTCTGAGATACACGGAGATTAGACAAAGACTGTGAGCATACATGCAAGGAACGATGACAATATTACACTTGAGGAGACACCCCTATAGGATATAGAATCATACATTTAATTGGCGGTAAGACAAACAGAGTTGGAGGGACAGATATTGATACTGAAATGGTAATGCATGGGCCAAAAGAAAAAAAAAAAGGGGGGGGGGGGAAGGGATTTTCATTGCATTTGGAAATATATGTCGCTCGAGAGAAATCATTTCCAAATTGGAATCGTTGGCTCAAGTATCGGGTCGGTCCTACTGTGTGGCTATCAGGCATGGAAAACAACCAAAATAGCAGCCAAGAGGCTGTAAACTTTCAAAAAAGTGACTGAATTAGCAAATTAGTGGATGAATTTTATGTTAATTAGTGGATGAATTTTATGTTAATTAGTGGATGAATTTTATGTTAAAGGTACGTGAAATGAGAAAGTAAAGGGTTACATAATATTTTAATTAATAATTAAGGTACTTGAGTGAGTAAATACTTGTGTATGGATATGTGAGTGAATGAGTGTGTCGATACATTTGATGATGTGGAGTTGAGTAAGCGAATACGTGGGTAATTTCTGGCAAGTTTGTGTATGAATAAATGTGTGGGTATAGGAATATGTCTAGAAAATGAGAGTGCGGATGAGTCAATAAATAAGTGAGTAAATTAGGGAAGTTTAGTAAGTGAGTGGATAGGCATGTGAGGCCCATATGGCCCGAGAGCTTCTTTAGTTGCACACTAACATGTATACGTTACTCATGTTTCTAAGACTGAATACGTGTTGTAGAATGTAACTGTTTATTTAAACTTGAAAATCGTCTACTTGCTTATGAAATTGTCTATATTTTGCCCAGTGTACATTAATATTTGTTTTATTATAAAATGATCACTAAGACATGTATTAAGGGTCATATATTGACCGTTGGGCCATAAGAGGTAAAGTGAATAAGCGTGTGAATCATCGTATGAAGGAGTGAGTGAAAGTGTCAAAGCCAGTGCGAGTAAACGAAAGAGTATTAAACGCTTATTTGAATGAGTGTATGTCAATAAATGAGACTTGGTGGGAGGGGGCTTCAATAAGAGAAGATAGTAATTCGCACCCAATAGAGCACGGAGCCACCATACATATGAGACTATGTGAAAGTGAGACATCTTTATCAAGTGAACCAATATGAGATTATGTAAAAGTTACTTAACCAATTGAATAAATATGATGGTGTCGGAACGTGAATCATTTTGATCAAGTGAACAAATGTGATACTATGGGACAGTAGGCGATCTTGATCAAGTGAATAAATATGGGACTATGAGAAAGTAACTCAACATAATCAAGTGAATAAATGTGAAACCAAATAAAAGTGAGCCATCTTGATCACGTGCACAGATGTTAGACTGCATGAAAGTAAGTCACCTTGATTACGTCAATAAACCGCAGTGTGCATAAAGGATTGATCCAAGATTACAGTAATCTCATAAAGTCTTAAATATCTCTGGGGTCAGGCTTTCCTAGAACCCTGTAAAGATAATGATACTCCTTGAGCTCCCCGCCGAGTTTAGACATTTAACAACTACTCTTTAAGCCCTCCTGTCCCTTGTCATCCTCTCAAGGTCATTTCATGTTGCCTTTATCCCTTTTAATTTCGTCTTCAGCTCTCTGCTCCATGTTTATTTAGCACCAATTTTTTTGTCCTGTAGATTACATAACGAGGGCTAGTGTTGTCATTGTATCAACAGATTTCCTCTGTGTGTACAATCTATCGCCAGCCTCTTTTTCTGCAATGACACTTGTCTGATTCTTTGTCATCAGTTCTACAATGACACTTGTCTGATTCTTGTCATTAGTTCTACAATGACACTTGTCTGATTCTTGTCATCAGTTCTACAATGACACTTGTCTGATTCTTGTCATCAGTTCTACAATGACACTTGTCTGATTCTTGTCATCAGTTCTACAATGACACTTGTCTGATTCTTGTCATCAGTTCTACAATGACACTTGTCTGATTCTTGTCATCAGTTCTACAATGACACTTGTCTGATTCTTGTCATCAGTTCTACAATGACACTTGTCTGATTCTTGTCATCAGTTCTACAATGACACTTGTCTGATTCTTGTCATCAGTTCTACAATGACACTTGTCTGATTCTTGTCATCAGTTCTACAATGACACTTGTCTGATTCTTTCATCAGTTCTACATCACGGACTTTTACATACGACTTCATTTCTTTTTATTCTATGCAATCACTTGTCATAAAATTAACAGTGATACAACGTAAAAATATCTCCAAAGGATAAAATGTAGGGATAAAAAGAATGCGTAAGTTACTAGAAGGCATGATCGCCCACGCCGCGGGTCATCACCCGCCATGGAAATTAAATTGCTAGAACGTTTACCCTTGGAACGGAATGAGAACGAAGATCAAAAGGAAAAATCTGACTGAACATGTGCTTGAAACTAGCAAGGCTAAAAAGATGCAATTGGGGGGAAACGGAGGAAAAGTCACGTCCCCAAGTTGACACAAGGTAAAGAAATCGACAAAAGGGACCATAGTTCTTATACGCAACAGTCATTTCTTGGACGCTTTTGCGATATTTTGTCCTTTATTTGAATGCAGCGGCAAACGCAGTACAGAAGATTCTAGAAAATATTTCGAAAAAAAAACCAACTAACCTTGAAAAGTAACTTTTTCTTAATAATGATGTTAGGAATATAAAACCTAGCTGGCCGGATGGCCCATCTTGAGCAGTGAAATAATATGCTTTCATTTATACAGTCGGATAGATAATAAGAAAGATATTGACAAAAGACTGTGTTGTTCATATCAACGAACGACTGCATTGAAACAATAATGTCACTAATTTTCAAAAAAATTGTGGCCTTGAAGACGCAAGTGCTAAAATCTAGTTAGAATGAAAGAGAGAGGGTGTTAAGGAGAATTGTGGCTAAAAATAACTTTACAGGCAAAATTGTGTAGGGGAGGGCAGAGTTGGTTCAAAAAAAACAAGTGTGTTTTTTGTGAAACGCAAGTAGAGACGGACGGACCAACAGACAAATATGCATACTTGACTGAGGTATGACTGAATTGACTTTTTGGTAGGATGTTTGAATTTGAAAAAAGAAAAGGCGGTGATTGGCCATAGATGAATATATTATCGGCGCTCAGACGCGCATTTTTGCCATTCGTCATAAGTTGTCCTAGTAGACACAGTAAAATATTAAGTGGTGATTTCCCAGAAGCAAATTGAAGTAGTTAGAGGGACGCCATCCTAAAGCCAGCAGCTCAGCTGAGTTTTGCTAGCATATACTGTGTTCTATGTTCATAATTCTGGTAAGACTGAAATTATTTCTTTGTACATTTTAATATTTGTTTAAGGTTTCGAGTGATTTGATACTGCCATATCAAAATCTATCCCTTACAACAAGTAAGGATTCGCTCTAGACCCCCCGCCCTAGTTCAGGGTCTAGAGACAAATAAAATACATAAACTCCAGCAAGGATTATGAAGGACAGATCAAGTGTTGAGATCAGTGGAACATATCACCTATCCTATTCTATGGCAGGAAGCTAATAAACATATTTCGGAATATGTAGTCTGGGAGAACTTATCCTATGTGAAACCAACTTGGTAAGATGTGCTGTATGGTCAGAGAGATCTGACCCGTCTATATGGTGTTGTTGTTGTGTAGTGTTGTGTCCAGAAATGGTTTAGAGGATGGAATTCTGACACATGACTAATACTTTGATTGCAGAACTGTGAGTTTTTATTTGGCACCAATGTGGTGTCAAATGAGGTGTTGAATATTACAAGAGGGACCCGTGCAGTAACATTTTGTCAGAGCAGCCTGTTATAGCCCCCAAGCACGGAGAGGTGGGGCCACCAGACTTCTGATATAGCCCCCAAGCACGGAGAGGTGGGGCCACCAGACTTCTGATATTGCCCCCAAGCACGGAGAGGTGGGGCCACCTGATTCAGCACCAGACTTACTCCTTCAAGTTACGTGAGAGTCTGGCCTGCTGAATACTCACCAACTTGATTTCTAACACACCAATTATAATACCCTCAATAAATGGGCAATGTGTAGTCGCTATAGATCGGGAGTGATGAGGCCACCCCAACAGCACATCCATAAATAGTTCTTCCCCATAAAGTACAACTATAAACAGTAGTAATATTAACTAGTCTTGTAACATACCTATGTACACACTTTTCATTTATTATGCCATATATTCATGCATATCATTAATACTTTCAAAACCTTTCATATGTTCTGACCAAAATAAAACCTTGGTTCAGAACAAATAAATTTAAAGAAAATTTACTATCAAAATTTTACACAGCTTGAGTTAGTTCAGTGTGTTTTAAATTTTATTAATATTATTAGACTTATTAAATATCTGTGTGTGTGTGTTTGTATATATTAATACAACACCTTACATTCAGTACCCTAGATTTTTTAACGTAGCCACATTCATTAGTAAAAAAAAAAAAAAAGATAGGTGTGAGGTCGTAGTGGTAGCAAGAAGGGCCTTCTGAAAATTCACAGCTATTTTTATCTCAGGAGCCTTCACAGCTGACCTCATGCATCACACTAAGTAATATCACCATCATACAATACCATCAAATCCACTACATATATTGGGTAGCTCGGTCTCGGGATTTAAATTAATCACATATATTAGGGTCTCTTGTCCCGGGGATATTAGCCTATCAATAATATTAGGATCTCCTGGGGGGAGAAATAAATTAGGGGAACACATTATAAAAATTAAAAGTGTCCCTGAAAATAAAAGTTGGTGAATCTTCACAGCCAGTGGTAGTTAATTGATTAATTAATTAATTAGAATTATTTTTAGACTAGAGTAATTAGAATTACTTTAGTGGTTGGAAATTTTACTTTGCTCATTGCTAGAATTGTTAAAAAGTATGGCGGAGCTAGCCAAATTCAGATCAGCTGCTGTGCTAACGGCAAAGGATATGGGAATGGATGGTCAGATTTTAATTCAATATGTAACGGCTGAATGTGATAAGTATATTGAACGGGAAGAAAGAAGATTAGAAAAAGAGGCTGAAAGAAAATTAGAGTCTGAAAGGTTGGCTGAAGAGAAGAGGTTACAAATTGAGGCTGAGACTAAGAGGTTGCAGATTGAGGCTGACAAAGAGGCTAAAGCATTGGAGGCAGAAGAAAAACGACAGCAAAGGGAGGCAGAAGAAAAAAGATTGACTGCCGAAAGGGAGGCAGAAGATAAAAAGGCCGAAAGGGAGGCAGAAGATAGAAGGTTGCAAAGGGAGCACGAATTACGACTAAGGGAGCTGGAATTACAAGGCCAGGCTCCTGAAAATGGTGCCAGCCCTTTTGCCTCAGATGCTACGCCCAGTCTGGGAGCCTCAACATCAGCTATGGGGTTTCATTTAGACCATTTTGTTGAAAAAGACGATGACATAGAGGGGGTACCTAGGACGTTTTGAGTTATTAGCTACTACATATGGGTTAGAGAGAGAGAGAGGTGGAGTTTAAAGCTATCACAGGGACTGAGAGGTACTTCTTATGAAGTCTTCGCAAAAATGAACAGAGAAGACCAAGACAATTATGATATGTTAAAGCAGGCTTTGTTATTGAGGTACGAAAAAAATGGTGAATTTTATCGTAAGAAATTTAGAAATGCCAAACTGTTGTCTGGGGAGACATACCACCAATTCTCTGCCAGACTGGAAACCTATTTGGAGAAATGGACTGCTCTGGGGAAGACCCAAGATCTTAAAGAAATGATCATGATTGAGCAATTGAGAGAGTCCATGGCTCCAGACATGAGAAAATTCCTCATGGAACAAGGTGCAGAGAAGTTGGGGGAGGTTTTAAATGTCGCTGAGAGGTATCAGGCAGCCCAGGCAGAGGTAAGTGGTGCTAAAAAGAAGCACATAGACAATTTTAAAGCTCCACAGCAATTTAATAAATTTGATAATAGAGAGCAGGGAAATAAAGGTAGGACAAACTTTGAACGGCAAAGAAATGACTACCGAGACAGAAACTCACAGTTCAATGACCAAAAATTCAATGAAAGAAAACCGTTGAACCAAGGAAAAAGATGGTGTAAATGGTGCAAGAAAGATAACCATAACACCGAATTTTGTAGAAGGAAACCTTCAAACATTGCTGCAATGAAGTCGGGGACGCAAAGATTAAAGGTTAATCCTAATGGACAGCAGGAACCTTATCACCCCCCAGTTTGTGAGGATGTTATTTGTAATGGGGTCACCATAAGGTGCCTTTATGATACAGGTTTGGATTATGATTCAGTTGTGAAGTCTAGCCTAGTGGACCCAAGTCAGTATACCACAGAAACAGTGGAAATACAAGGGGCAACTAAGGATATACCACTCATGACACTTCCCATCGCAAGGATAACGGTGAAAACTCGCTATGTGGAAGGAGAAATCAGAGCAGCAGTGATAGATGAACCAATCTACCCTCTGATATTGGGGTGTAGATACGTCTTCTTGGGGAATCCCGAGAGGCCTGTGATCATGGCGACAGTGCAGACCAGGTCACAGAAGAAGGAGGAAGAAGGTGAACCTATAAATGCTCATCCAGAGGAGATGAGGAAGGCGCAGGCTGAGGATAGGACACTCAAGCCATGTTTTAAAAAATTGCCCAAATGCCACACACCTCCGAGCAAGGGGGAATATTTTATATGAAGAACAAACTATTATACAGGAAGGCCGGAACTGGAACAAATGGTCACAACCAGCTGGTTCTTCCCACTTCATATAGAGATAAAGTGATGGAACTCGGGCATGCGATTCCCTTCAGTGGTCACATGGGGATCAGCGCCACAGGACAGCGTATAGCTTGTCATTACTTCTGGCCAGGGATAACGGAGGATATAAAAAGATATGTCAAATCCTGCCCAGAATGTCAAAGGGTAGCTCCAAAGCATTGGACTGCTCCTGCAACTCTAGGGGAAATGCCCATAGTGGGAACACCTTTTGAGAGGGTTGCAGTGGATATTGTGGGACCTCTCACTCGGACCAAGAGGAGGAACAGTTACATCCTTACTCTGGTGGACACTTGTTCTATGTGGGGAGAGGCGGTAGCCCTGCCATCAATTGATTCAAAACATGTAGCAGAGGCACTACTTACAATATTTACCCGATTAGGATTCCCGCATCAAATCTTGACGGATAATGGTTCTCAGTTCAAGGGGAAACTAACGGAAGAAGTTTTTAAGCTATTTCAAGCCAGACACTTTCATTGTAGTCCGTACCATCCGCAAGGGAACGGCCAGGTAGAGAGGTTCAACGGGACTCTCATTTCTATCCTGAGAAAGCTGGCACACGAAAAACCGGATCTGTGGGATCAATTCCTGCCCGCCGCATTGTTTGCGTATCGGGAGGTACCACATAGTTCAACCGGGATGGCTCCCGCAACTCTGCTATTTGGGAGGCCAATAAAAGGTCCATTAGAAGCCTTATTAAGGACCTGGACAGATGAGAAGGCGGAAGAGACTGTTACCTCATCTTATCAATACGTGAACGAACTGACCACTCGTTTGAAAGCTGGATGGAAACTGGCAAATGATAATTTGAAACAAGCCAGGAAGAAACATGCAGCATATTTTAATAGGAAGGCAAAGGACAGAGAACTAGCTGTGGGAGAGAAGGTGCTGCTTCTACTACCCGGCAGCCAGAATAAATTACAAATTGGATGGCAAGGTCCATATACGGTTCTAGAGAAGGTGTCTAGAACAAACTATAAAATTGACAAAAAGGGGAAGGAGAAAGTTTATCACGTAAACCTGTTAAAGAAGTATCTGGACAGACCACTCCAGGAAAGCACCCCCTTACTGACCTTAGCTATCGCAACTCAAATGCAAAAGGAACCACTCACCTCACATGAATACCCATTACATCCTTGTGAAACAGCAGCACAGGTAAAAGTCAGTAAGCACCTGACTAAAAACCAGAGGGAGAGAGTTCAACAGGTTCTGGAGGAACATACAGATGTATTAACAGATAAACCAGGCCATACAAATTTGCTACAGTATGACATGAAACTGGTAGACTCAAACCCAATCTGTATGAGAGCCTATTCTATTCCGTTCGCGAAGGAGAAGGCATTGAAGGAAGAAATAGATTATTTGTTGAAGGAGGGGATTATTTCACACAGTGAATCATCTTTTAGCTCTAGTGTCGTTTTGTTGAGAAAACCGTCTGGGGAACACAGACTGTGCATAGATTACAGGAAACTGAATGCTGTCACAGAAGGACAAGTGGATCCATTACCAGACACAAAACAGTTATTTGCCAGACTGAACAAGGCAAAATACTTTTCAAAGGTGGATCTTAGTAAAGGCTATTACCAGATTCCAGTGAAGCCTGAAGTGAGACCTTATTTGGCTTTTAGCACTTCGGATGGACATTATGAATTCAACATGCTACCATTCGGACTGAAAAATGCTCCGAGTGTATTTTCAAGGATGATGCGCAAATTGTTGGATCCCCTGAATAACCCATGTATCACGAATTTCATGGATGATATTCTCGTCGCCACAGAGACATTTGAAGAACACATTGAAGCTCTAGAAATGTTATTTAATAGGCTTAGGGAGGCGAACTTAACTGCTAGGCCAACAAAATGTTGTATTGGATGCAAAGAGTTGGAATTCTTGGGACACACTGTATATCAGGGTAACATGACCCCTGACCCCAAGAACTTGGAAAAACTGCAGAGAGCACCTAGACCACAAACAAAAAAGGACGTGCGATCATTCGTGTCGTTATGCGGATTTTATCAAAAATATATCAAAGATTTTAACTCTATTTGTGCTCCTCTGACTGATCTGACTCGCAAGGGACTTCCAGATAAAATTATTTGGACTGCGCTAATTAGCGTTCCAGGACTTAAAGGAAAAACTCACTAGCAAGCCTATTCTCAAACTGTTAGAGAAATTGCAGGCGTGAGGAGAGATTTTATCTATGTGTATCACTGGTTTTAGAACTTGCCGTAGGCATGTTTTCAAGTGGGGAGATGTGTCATAAAATTAACAGTGATACAACGTAAAAATATCTCCAAAGGATAAAATTTAGGGATAAAAAGAATGCGTAAGTTACTAGAAGGCATGATCGCCCACGCCGCGGGTCATCACCCGCTATGGAAATTAAATTGCTAGAACGTTTACCCTTGGAACGGAATGAGAACGAAGATCAAAAGGAAAAATCTGACTGAACATGTGCTTGAAACTAGCAAGGCTAAAAAGATGCAATTGGGGGGGGAGAGAACGCAGGAAAAGTCACGTCCCCAAGTTGACACAAGGTAAAGAAATCGACAAAAGGGACCATAGTTCTTATACGCAACAGTCATTTCTTGGACGCTTTTGCGATATTTTGTCCTTTATTTGAATGCAGCGGCAAACGCAGTACAGAAGATTCTAGAAAATATTTCGAAAAAAAAACCAACTAACCTTGAAAAGTAACTTTTTCTTAATAATGATGTTAGGAATATAAAACCTAGCTGGCCGGATAGCCCATCTTAAGCAGTGAAATAATATGCTTTCATTTATACAGTCGGATAGATAATAAGAAAGATATTGACAAAAGACTGTGTTGTTCATATCAACGAACGACTGCATTGAAACAATAATGTCACTAATTTTCAAAAAAATTATGGCCTTGAAGACGCAAGTGCTAAAATCTAGTTAGAATGAAAGAGAGAGGGTGTTAAGGAGAATTGTGGCTAAAAATAACTTTACAGGCAAAATTGTGTAGGGGAGGGCAGAGTTGGTTCAAAAAAACAAGTGTGTTTTTTGTGAAACGCAAGTAGAGACGGACGGACCAACAGACAAATATGCATACTTGACTGAGGTATGACTGAATTGACTTTTTGGTAGGATGTTTGAATTTGAAAAAAGAAAGGCGGTGATTGGCCATAGATGAATATATTATCGGCGCTCAGACGCGCATTTTGCCATTCGTCATAAGTTGTCCTAGTAGACACAGTAAAATATTAAGTGGTGATTTCCCAGAAGCAAATTGAAGTAGTTAGAGGGACGCCATCCTAAAGCCAGCAGCTCAGCTGTGTTTTGCTAGCATATACTGTGTTCTATGTTCATAATTCTGGTAAGACTGAAATTATTTCTTTGTACATTTTAATATTTGTTTAAGGTTTCGAGTGATTTGATACTGCCATATCAAAATCTATCCCTTACAACAAGTAAGGATTCGCTCTAGACCCCCCCGCCCTAGTTCAGGGTCTAGAGACAAATAAAATACATAAACTCCAGCAAGGATTATGAAGGACAGATCAAGTGTTGAGATCAGTGGAACATATCACCTATCCTATTCTATGGCAGGAAGCTAATAAACATATTTCGGAATATGTAGTCTGGGAGAACTTATCCTGTGTGAAACCAACTTGGTAAGATGTGCTGTATGGTCAGAGAGATCTGACCCGTCTATATGGTGTTGTTGTTGTGTAGTGTTGTGTCCAGAAATGGTTTAGAGGATGGAATTCTGACACATGACTAATACTTTGATTGCAGAACTGTGAGTTTTTATTTGGCACCAATGTGGTGTCAAATGAGGTGTTGAATATTACAAGAGGGACCCGTGCAGTAACATTTTGTCAGAGCAGCCTGTTATAGCCCCCAAGCACGGAGAGGTGGGGCCACCAGACTTCTGTTATAGCCCCCAAGCACGGAGAGGTAGGGCCACCAGCCTTCTGTTATAGCCCCCAAGCACGGAGAGGTGGGGCCACCAGCCTTCTGATATTGCCCCCAAGCACGGAGAGGTGCGGCCACCTGATTCCAGCACCAGACTTACTCCTTCAAGTTACGTGAGAGTCTGGCCTGCTGAAAACTCACCAACTTGATTTCTAACACACCAATTATAATACCCTCAATAAATGGGCAATGTGTAGTCGCTATAGATCGGGAGTGATGAGGCCACCCCAACAGCACATCCATAAATAGTTCTTCCCCATAAAGTACAACTATAAACAGTAGTAATATTAACTAGTCTTGTAACATACCTATGTACACGCTTTTCATTTATTATGCCATATATTCATGCATACCATTAATACTTTCAAAACCTTTCATATGTTCTGTCCAAAATAAAACCTTGGTTCAGAACAAATCAATTTAAAGAACATTTACTATCAAAATTTTACACAGCTTGAGTTAGTTCAGTGTGTTTTAAATTTTATTAATATTATTAGACTTATTAAATATCTGTGTGTGTGTGTTTGTATATATTAATACAACACCTTACATTCAGTACCCTAGATTTTTTTAACGTAGCCACATTCATTAGTAAAAAAAGATAGGTGTGAGGTCGTAGTGGTAGCAAGAAGGGCCTTCTGAAAATTCACAGCTATTTTATATCAGGAGCCTTCACAGCTGACCTCATGCATCACACTAAGTAATATCACCATCATACATACCATCAAATCCACTACAGAGACATGAAGGCACTTGATATAAATCCAGCAACCTGGGAAGATGAAGCTGTCGATCGCACCAACTGGCGATGCTCCCTACTTCAGATTGGACGATAAGAAGCACTTACAACAAGCAGAATAGAAAGGAACACACCTAAAGGAATCCTATGTAAAACTATCACCTCAGGGGCGTATTCCCATCTATCACCTCGGGGGGGGGGGGGGGGGGGGCGCGCATTCCCATAGTCAGTCATGACTGGAGGGGGATACAATAGAAAATTAGCAACCTGAAAGTTTATAATTACGCAGTGGAAGTAGACCAAATCTACACTTCACAAAATTTTTCATTAGGGCAGCACCAAATAAGTGGTTTTTACTATTCGGCCGAACGCGAATAGAGGCCTTTTAACTATTCGGTCGAATACGAATACGAATAGTGAGTGAATGTTGGGCATAAACAAGTTGTGTTCAATAGATCTACTGACATTTTTATTAATTTTACAGCGTTACAAAAAAATATGGCAAATATCTTGGAACTATTTACTGCTACGAACTAGCCATTAAACAGTTGTTTTTTTTTTTTTTTTTTTTTTTTTAATTGCTGCACGAAACATGCATTAACTTTAAAAAGAAACCAGTCTCTCAACATTCTCTGCCATAAGACAACATCTGTTATCTGAAAACATTGCTAACAGAAATTTATACTATCCGTCTTTGATGGCAGCGTAGTATTCGACCGAATACGAATACAGTTGACATTCAAAAATCCGGCCATCGATATCCGGTTCCTTCAGATTTCCGGCATGGATTTCGGAGCGCATTTTTAAATTTACCGCGTTGGCGCGCCACTGTTTTCTGGAGCAGTTTATGTTTTGATGCAGCTGTTGGGTCTTGCTTGCACGTGTTAACAGGCATTCCTGCTCATTCCTTCTCATTTTATCATTTATTTGCTGCTGTATATTATAGCCCCATTATGGATTCAGCAAATAAAAGAAGTGGTGTAAAACGTAAACATCGTGCATTGTCGATCGCAGATAAAGTGTACAGTTAGTCATTTTCTGTTAAATATATACAGAACCATAAAAAATCCGGCATTTTCAAAAATCCGGCACTCCTCAGGTCCGGAGGTTGCCGGATTTTTGAATGTCTACTGTACTCTTCGGCACCGAATCGACTACGAATCGAATATTCGGTGCTGCCCTATTTTTATTATTAATATATAATTTTTAAAGAAATCGGTCACACTTTTAATGTATAAGTGTTTGGATTTCTTTATATTTTAAAGAGTTTAAAATAACGCTACCTATCTTCTTCAGCGATGGTTCTGACGTCATCTTCTTCTGCCGTTTTACGCCTAAAAGGAGCAAAGAAAATAGCCAACGTTGCGTCCACAAGGCCTTCGTCAGGGAAAGGACAGAAAGTGAGAGCTAAATAGGACACAGTGCAGCTAGTCCCCTTATCATAAACTACATTAAAGCCCTCGTGTGCTCTTACAGCGATGGTTTATGTAGCAATGTTTTACATGATGAGGTTGCCAGCCTCATCCACAACCTCATATTAGTCGAGCCCTCAGCGTTGTAGAATCCGCAGCTGTGTGGGTTATGGCAGTGTAGTGGATTTGATGGTACTGTATGGTGGTGATATTACCTAGTGTGATGCATGAGGTCAGCTGTGAAGGCTCCTGAGATAAATGTAGCTGTGAATTTACAGAAGGCCCTTCTTGCTACCACTTACGACCTCACACATATCTTTTTTACTAATGAATGTGGCTACGTTAAAAATCTAGGGTACTGATATGGAATGTGTGGTGGTAGATTACATACACACACAGACAGATATTTAATAAGTCTAATAATATTAATAAAATTTATAACACACTGAACTAACTCAAGCTGTGTAAAATTTTGATAGTAAATTTTCTTTAAGTTTATTTGTTCTGAACCCAGGTTGTATTTTGGTCAGAACATATGAAAGGTTTTGAAATTATGAAAGTTAGTTTTCTTCTTTCCACTCTGTAAAGTTGCTTTCACACACACACTGGATGCTCTGTAAGGAAGGGTGGTGTGTTGTTGGGATCAGGCATGCTCCAGTCTACCCAGCTGTAAATGGGTAACTCACCCTAGTCCTAAGTTAGGGAAGGCAAAGGCTCCAGGGGAAGCAGGCCCTAAACTTGGTCACTTCAACCGACGCAGGATGGTGTATGTATGCAGTAGAAGTGTAGAGTGTGATTACCGCGAATGGTGTACTGTTCGTGTGCTGACCAATATAATCACTCATACACTTGTGTCTACAAGGCACCAATGCAGACTGCTGGAATCTTTGTTTACTCAATTTATTCAGACGTACACACTGGGACATACGAGTACATCATGGTATGTTGACATATCAATTTGTAGGTATACATAGCAGATCTGAAGTCATGACACATTCAGAAATAATGGGCAGTACGTCAAAAGTTCAATGTCATGATACATTATGGCCACATCCCCCTATCTGACTAAACGCGTCAGTGAAGGCGGATCGATAAATAACTAAAGTTACTTGACGTCCATAGTTTGTAGCATATATTATGAAACCACGAAGGGGGTTTCTAGCAAGATTGAGATCTCCCTGTCACTGTCCGATAATAGGATAAATAATCTGTTCTCTTGGCAGTGATCAAAACAGATGATGACCGAAATCCAACATGGCTGCCTCCCTGAGTTGTCGTTCACTCATTCATAGGAAGGAGGATATAAGCCAGAGTTAATTTATAATGGGTATATAAAGGATTTCATAAATGTTTCCATACAGCTCTACGGTGATCAGGTTAATTCACGTAGCCATAACCGCTGCAGGAAAATCTGTCATCTTCGTCGATACAAAACACGACACTAGCATAGCGAAGCCCAAAAAGTCAAGCTAGGCCTAACCGACGAGAGATCATCAAAATAGGAGCTGGGATTACCTGGAGTCCGAATCATCTATATACTGACATAAGGAGAGTCTCTAACACAAACTATCGTAGAGACACCATCTCCTTCAGTAGAAAAACCACTTCGTAAGACATCTTTTTCTGACGAAAGGACCAGCTCTAGAAAAACGTACCCCGCCATTTGTAAGCAGTACATCGGAACTCATCACGACTTGTCAAAACAACTCATACTTCCGCTAGACCGGAATACAAGAATCTAGTCCCTCCTACCAATCCAAAATATACAATATAGGACTGATTCTACTTGTACTAATAATATGTAATACATATGAATTCAGGCCATAAACACAATAAGCAAATTAATATATTTTCTGGCCCTAAAAAATAAGTACAAACGCAAGCGCAATATCCTTGCGCCGGATCAATATCCAGAACGATTACTCCTATAATCAAAAGTGTGAATCAAACATGGATTATCTCGCTTTTACCATAGACAGCATTTTCATACACAAATGAATGAATGTCTATATTTTTCCCATATTAAATAGCCATATCGATTTTTGTAAAATGTGCGTCAAAATATGCACGCAACAGATTACCACACCCCCTCGGGAAAAAAAAATGGTACATTTTTTTTTTTTTGAAATACATCTAGGAGCAACATACAATAGGCTCACAACGCACCAATAACAATGCGCAGATGATAAGCATAAGTTTTATGACCTTAGAGAAAGTACTTCTCTAAGTATAAATATTTCCAGAGAGGTGTCACCAACGCATACTACAATATTAGCAATGACACAATTTTCACATTAGTTTATACATAAATTTCATCTAAGATATCTTAACATCATGATCATCAAAGACAAAAAACATTGAAAGATCAGCGGTGAATAAATATGAATGAACCGCTAAGTAGTGTTACAATCAATATATGATATATTACATATGTGTACACATTTCAACATAGAAACAACTGTATCAAAGTTGTATAACAGTTATGAATCGTGTGGGCATCTAGACAAAATATCTGCCATCACATTTTCTGACCCACGGATAGCTCGCACCGAAAAATGAAATGGCTGTAGAGCAATCGCGTATCGCGTTGATCTCGCGCTCTTCAGATTTTTACTCTGAATAGCCGTAAGAGCTTTCTGGTCAGTTTCCACAATGAAATGCGCGCCCAGAAGAAATCTTTGCAGTTTAAGGATTGACCAAACCATAGCCAATAATTCACGGTCTAGGACCGAGTAATTCTTCTCTGCGGCATTTAATTTCCGAGAAATATACATCACAGGATGCAGAGTTCCAGAGTACTCTTGCATTAGTGCAGCTCCAATCCCGGTGGATGAAGCGTCACTACGAAGAATAAATGTCTTATCCTTAGAAGGCAATACTAGGATAGGTGAAGTAGAAAACATAGTTTTAACCTTATCCAAAGAGGATTGACATTCTTGAGTCCAATGGACTACATTAGGAGACCCTTTCTTTAGCAAGGAAGAAAGAGGTGACATAATGGAGGACAGATTCGGGATGAATCGTCCATAAAATTGTATTAGACCTAAGAGACTTCGTACTTGCTTTTTAGTCTTAGGAATAGAAATGTTAAGTATCTTACTTGTATTATGGTCTTCTGTTTTTAGGAACCCATGACCAACACGGTGTCCCAAGAAAGATATTTCGCTAAAACCAATACATGCTTTCGATGGTTTCGCTGTCAGGTTATGCTCGCGTAAGATAGACAATAGTTCATTTATACCATTATAGTGATCGTTCCAAGTATCACTGAAAAGACAGATGTCATCAAGATACGCAATGACATCTGAGCGATGAGATAGGATTCGACGCATCATGCGTACAAATGTAGCAGGGGCGTTCATAAGACCGAAAGGCATGAAATTCCATTGGAATAGACCCCTAGGCGTAGAAAAAAGCAGTAAACGGTTTGGCGTGTTCGGATAGTGGAACTTGCCAATATCCCTTTGACAAATCGAGTTTAGTAAAGAAGTGAGAATTCGATAGTCTCGTAAGTAGCTCTTCTAGTAAAGGCATAGGTTCAGCATCGAATTTAGTCACTTGATTCAATTTGCGATAATCCACGCAAAGACGTATGTTATTGTCTTTTTTCCGTACTATAACCATCGGCGAAGAATATGCTGATGTGGATGGTTCAATAATTTTTAACTCTATCATCTCATCTAACTCTTTCTCTACCTGTGCTTGAAAATGTATCGGGATAGGATACGGTCTGACTCTTATAGGACTATGGTCAGTAAGAATAATGTCATGTTGAATGACATCAGTTTGACCAGGAATGTCAGTAAGGACATCCTGAAATTGTTCTAACATAGTAGAAACTTGTTTCTGCCCTCCTGGAGATAATTCTGGAGAAATTGCAACATCTTTCCATGATTCATTAGAGTGAAGAGGAATCAGTGGAAAAGGTAAATTTACATCCGAGAAACTCGTTTCCTCATCCTGTATTACTGACAGAGATGAGTACTGTCCATGTTGGACTGGAAAATCGTCCGTTGCCTGGAAAACAGGTTGTAAATAATCAGGACGTTCATGGAATTCCGTGAGCATGTTGATGTGGAAGGTTTTACGCTTCCCGTCAATATCGACGATATAGTCAACATCGGAAACTTTTGATATTATATCGTACGGACCTTTCCAAGAAATGAGAAGTCTATTTTCCCTACAAGGTAGCAAGACAAATGCTTTGTCACCTGGACAAAGTTGACGCAAACATCTCTTTTTATTGGCAAATTCCCTTGCCTTCTGTTTCGCAAATTGAGAAGAAGCAGTTGCCAATTTGCATGCTTCAATAATCTTGTGTCTAAGTGCGATGACATATTCATAAGAGGATTTTGTGTCATCGACAATATTATCAGCAGTTATAAGATCATGAAGTAAGGACATAGGACCTCGCGGTTTCGCGCCAAAGACAAGTTCAAAGGGAGAAAATCCTGTATGTTCGTTGGCGACCTCTCTATATGCAAAGAGAGCCGCGGGTAAAACCCTATCCCAATCCTGAGGATGATCTTCTGTTATCTTACCTAGTAGGTTTTTCAGAGTTCTATTCAAACGTTCCACCATCCCATTGGACATAGGATGATAAATACTACTCAGCGATCTCTCTATCTTCAGAGTCGACATTACTTGAGACATGGTATCCGATATGAGTTGGGTACCATGGTCGGATAATATTTCTGCTGGAAACCCCAGACGAGAAAATATTAACCAAAGAGCATCTGCGACATCAGCAGTAGTTATGCTCTTTAGAGGAACAGCCTCCGGCCAACGTGTGCACATATCAACACACGTCAAAATAAATTGGTGTCCTCTAGCAGACTTTATCTTAAATGGACCAATGATGTCTATCGCCATTTTTTGAAATGGCCGAATGGGAATGTCTGCAGACTGAATAGGTGCATCATGGCGTGGACCTCTGGATTTAATCTCTTGACATACTTTACAAGATCGACAATAGATTCGTATGTCCTTATTCACAGCAGGCCAAAAGAAAGATTGAAGAACTCTAGCTTTAGTACGGGAAAAACCCATATGTCCAGCACACTGCGAATCATGAGCGTGCTGTAAGATTTTAACTCTCATATTTTTAGGCACAAGGATTTGAGAATGAATGGACTTAGCGGAGTCTTGTACCATACGTACAAGTACGCCATTCTTCATCGTAATCCAAGATTTACGATTTGTATCCTTATTCGGATCACCTTTTGTTGCCAGAGTAAAGAATTTCTTTAGAGTAGGATCATCTTCCTGCTGTTTGATAAAGGAATCGTGGGAAATCTCCAAGGGATCATCTTGGATCTGCGCATCATTATCTTCAGAATGTGAAGATTGTGGCATATTAAGAGCTTGAGCCCTAGTGATTACTGCATTAGCAGATTGCATATTAACATTTTCCCAATTAGAAATTTGCTGTGGAGTGCATTCTTTCACTCCATGAATGCGACCGATGATAAGATCAGCGATCGGATTCGGCAAGAGACATGCTTGCACCTCTCCTGTAAAGAAAGGCGTAGCAATATTGATAATGGCAGTGGAGTACTTCTCCAATGTGCCACCAAATGTTACACATTTGACTATATTGCCTGTAGCTCGAGAAGGATTTACGAGTGATTGCCTCACTCCAATGGTAGTGCACCCCGAGTCGAAAAGAATTGATACCGGAGTACCATCTATTAGGCCCCTATTAAAGACAAGAGCACCCCTTCCATTATGCGCAATTGACGCATGAAGAGCGGGAAGTGGGTGACCGCAGCTTAAAGTAGACACTGTGGTTGGATCGAATAATGTTTTGCATTGCGAACACTCAGATGCTCTAGCAAAATCGAAAGCGGAATTTGCTACACTATTGGAGTCTTTTTTATCATTATTCTGATTATCGGTGTCGTGGAACTCCTGTTGTGCAGAGTTAGCCTGGTAATAAGATTTACCATGTCTTTTGTGTTGTGATCTACCTCGGTTATAATTGTCTCTATAATTATTATTGCCTCTGTTATAACCCCTATTTGGGTTTGAATCATAATATTCATGATCATAATCATCATGCTCATTATATTGAGTATCCCTGTAATATTGTTTCTTTTGTCTCCATGAAGCACTTGGGTAGTTCCTATAGCTACTCCCTTTCCGAGAATTTCTAACATTATGGGAACCCCTCGCGTGTCGAGGACTATCAGACCGATTCCAGTTCTTCAAAGAAGAACTCTGATTTGAGCGGTTATCTTGGTTTTGATACTTATCCCAATTAACCTTTTTATCAAATTTATTTTTAGCTCCTTGGAATTTGTGTGAGTAATTCTGATTATATTCTGTTGCCGAAGCAACTGGCATACTCTCTTTAATGTTAGAGTTACCAAGAATCATGTCAGGGTGTGCCGTGGCATACTGGTCACAATATTCTTCCATTTGCTTTATTATACTAGGTTTACGCTCATGTAAGAACTCTAGGAATGATTTATTTACAGAAGACATGACCTTGTCTCTTAGCAATAAATCCGTAAGACCATCAAATGTTTTCTCTGTTTTGGATAATTCAATCCATCGTGAAAGTGTAATTCGTGCTTTTGAGATGAAATCTGAGAATTCTACACCTACCTCAGGTCTCATTGTTTTAAACAAAAGACGATAACCTTCTTCAGACAGCTGATATCTCTTTATCAAAGCTGCCCTAACAGCATCATAATTATCTTTGTCGGCCTCTTCAACAAAATATAACTTACTCAGAGACTCCCCTTTTAGATTTTCAGACAACTGATTCACATACTGTGATTTGTCAACATTATGAGATCGACAAGCCCGTTCAAATCTAGAAAGCCAAAATGTTATGTCATCACTGGTAGGGTTAAACGCTGGTACCTTGACCTTATATACAAAGGGTTTACCATTACCACCAGATGCCTGATTAACATTACTCATACATGTCAATTTTAATTTCTCTAATTCAAACTCATGTTCTCTTATTGCTTTTCTCTCTTCAGCTTCTCTATCTAATTTTTTTTGTTCTGCAGCAGCTTCTAATTTTTTCTGTTCTGCAGCAGCTTCTAATTTTTTCTGTTCTGCAGCAGCAGCAACTTCTAATTTTTTTCTGCTCTGCATCAGCTTCTAATTTCTTCTGTTCTGCCTCAAATCTCCTTTCCTCCACTTGCATCTGCAATTTCTTAAGTTCAGCAGCAGTATCAGCTTCTTTTTCTAATCTTTTTTCTTCAGCTAAGGCTTTCCTTTCTTCTGCAGCAGCTTTTTTTTTCTTCTATTTGAAGTTTTCTCTCCTCAGCCGCAGCTTTTTTTTCCTCAGCAGCAGCCTTTCTTTCTTCAACAGCAGCAGCAATTTTTTTCTCTTCTGCAGCTAATGCTTTGTCATATTGAGCAACAGCCCATTGTTCTAAGTCTTTTCCAGTCTTATCAAGAGATTTTCCTTGTGCAATGAAATAATCTAATGTAGACATATTGTCTTCTTAAATCAGAAACCTGAAAAAGTAAATAAATTACCCTCTTTCACGTTAATGAGAGACAAGTCTATACCATAGACTTAGTCTTAGTCCAAACTTGTATGGTTTATAATACCCAATGATAACTTGAGTACCTATGGACACAATAACTGTATCTCAAATACTGTGGGAGACAAGCCTTACAAAGGTCTTGTATATCTCAATGTAATCAAAGATCACTTGGGTACCTGTGGAAAAAATATTTCCCTTTACCAATCACTTTGGGAGACAAGCCTTACAAAGGTCTTGTACATTTTGTTTTATAACAATAACAATCATAAAGTACTGATCTGTACTATACTATCAGTGTATACCACTATACGTCATATGTCAACTAAAGACATTACAAAGGACAAACAAGAAAAGACAATATGAACACATTTGCAGAGATCAAATTAAATTAAATAGGAGAAATGAAAAAAAATGATCACAGAAACCGTGATGATAACTGCAATAATAAAATGACAAGACAAATAACGCCACAGTGTATAAACATAAGGGTGTAAAAAACTGAAATGAAAGGAAAGATGAGACCTACAATTATACAAACAAATCAAACAAAACTAAGGAACACCAAAATTATTAACAAAAACAACGAAGAAAAGAACACCTCATCACAACTAACAGAAATAGCAGCAAATTGTTGCTAACAAATTTCCAATTAAGAAAATGTGTACCTATCGAATACTAGTACCAGACCAATGTAACTCGGCATACCTTGTACTAGTCACACAGAACATAAATTAATTTAATACATAACAAATAACATGTAAGCATAAATAGCATATAGCATACAATATAATTTATGTCATGAATGGAATGTGTTGCAGGTATGGTGTTGTAAAGCAGGCACAGTTTATTTTAATTCTAATAACTTGCCACTTTATTGAGTAATAGATTTAATTCTAAACTATTACACTGTCAATTTTTTCTCTTTTGAGCATATGAAGATCCCACGATGAACTATGCACTTTATGTTCAACAACACTGTGATTCTTCTGTACGTTGAGAAATGTCAACAATACTGCTCCAGATATTTTCTACACTTGATACCACTGTCCTGTGTAATACTGTCTGTACAGCGAAAAACTGTCAACAAGCGCTGACCTAGATACAGCATCCTATCGGTAATACAGGTCAAGCTGACATCGCCAGTGTAGCTGTCCTACTGGTGTTGATGTGTTCAAACAAATGTTCTTTCAGCTGTAAACTGTGATTCTCAACACAAAACTGCGTAAGCTGGACCCAGGAATCTGGCTCGCCACTGTAAAGTTTGTTTTCTTCTTTCCACTCTGTAAAGTTGCTTTCACACACACACTGGATGCTCTGTAAGGAAGGGTGGTGTGTTGTTGGGATCAGGCATGCTCCAGTCTACCCAGCTGTAAATGGGTAACTCACCCTAGTCCTAAGTTAGGGAAGGCAAAGGCTCCAGGGGAAGCAGGCCCTAAACTTGGTCACTTCAACCGACGCAGGATGGTGTATGTATGCAGTAGAAGTGTAGAGTGTGATTACCGCGAATGGTGTACTGTTCGTGTGCTGACCAATATAATCACTCATACACTTGTGTCTACAAGGCACCAATGCAGACTGCTGGAATCTTTGTTTACTCAATTTATTCAGACGTACACACTGGGACATACGAGTACATCATGGTATGTTGACATATCAATTTGTAGGTATACATAGCAGATCTGAAGTCATGACACATTCAGAAATAATGGGCAGTACGTCAAAAGTTCAATGTCATGATACATTATGGCCACATCCCCCTATCTGACTAAACGCGTCAGTGAAGGCGGATCGATAAATAACTAAAGTTACTTGACGTCCATAGTTTGTAGCATATATTATGAAACCACGAAGGGGGTTTCTAGCAAGATTGAGATCTCCCTGTCACTGTCCGATAATAGGATAAATAATCTGTTCTCTTGGCAGTGATCAAAACAGATGATGACCGAAATCCAACATGGCTGCCTCCCTGAGTTGTCGTTCACTCATTCATAGGAAGGAGAATATAAGCCAGAGTTAATTTATAATGGGTATATAAAGGATTTCATAAATGTTTCCATACAGCTCTACGGTGATCAGGTTAATTCACGTAGCCATAACCGCTGCAGGAAAATCTGTCATCTTCGTCGATACAAAACACGACACTAGCATAGCGAAGCCCAAAAAGTCAAGCTAGGCCTAACCGACGAGAGATCATCAAAATAGGAGCTGGGATTACCTGGAGTCCGAATCATCTATATACTGACATAAGGAGAGTCTCTAACACAAACTATCGTAGAGACACCATCTCCTTCAGTAGAAAAACCACTTCGTAAGACATCTTTTTCTGACGAAAGGACCAGCTCTAGAAAAACGTACCCCGCCATTTGTAAGCAGTACATCGGAACTCATCACGACTTGTCAAAACAACTCATACTTCCGCTAGACCGGAATACAAGAATCTAGTCCCTCCTACCAATCCAAAATATACAATATAGGACTGATTCTACTTGTACTAATAATATGTAATACATATGAATTCAGGCCATAAACACAATAAGCAAATTAATATATTTTCTGGCCCTAAAAAATAAGTACAAACGCAAGCGCAATATCCTTGCGCCGGATCAATATCCAGAACGATTACTCCTATAATCAAAAGTGTGAATCAAACATGGATTATCTCGCTTTTACCATAGACAGCATTTTCATACACAAATGAATGAATGTCTATATTTTTTCCCATATTAAATAGCCATATCGATTTTTGTAAAATGTGCGTCAAAATATGCACGCAACAGTGTGTTAGTTAGAAAATAAGTTGGTGAATGTCCAGCAGGCCAGACGCTCACGTATCTTGACTGAGTAGTTCTGGTGCTGGAATCTGGTGGCCCCACCTCTCCGTGCTTGGGGGCAATTAAAGGCTGCTCTGCCAAAATATTAGATGCACGGGTCCACACTTGTATTTTTCAACACAGCATTTGACACCACTTTGGTGCCAAATAAAAACTCACAGTTCTGAAATAAAAGTATTGGGTCATGTGTCAGAACTCTACCTGCTGAGCCACTTCTACACACAACACCACACAACAACACCACATAGACGGGGTCAGATCTCTCTGACCATACAGCACATCTTACCAAGTTGGTTTTACATAGTATAAGTTCCCCAAGACTACATATTCTGAAATATGTTCATTAGCTTCCTGCCATTGAATAGGATAGGTGATATGTTCCACTGATCTCAACACTTGATCCGCCCTTCATAATCCTTGCTGGCGTTTATGTATTTTGTTTGTCTCTAGACCCTGAACTGGGGCTGGGGATCTAGAGCGAATCCTTACTTGTTGTAAGGGATAGATTTTGATATGGCAGTATCAAATCACTCGAAACATTAAACAATATTAAAATATACAAAGAAATACTTTCAGTCTTACCAGAATTATGAATAGAGAACACAGTTATATGCTAGCAAAACTCAGCTGAGCTGCTGGCTCTCGTATGGCGTCCCTCTAAATATTGCAATTAGCTTTTGGGAAATACACCACTGAAGAATTTTTGTGTCTACTACTGGACAATTTATGTTGAATGGCAAAAATGCGCGTCTCAGCGCCGATAATATGATTATCGGTGGCCAATCCCCGCCTTCCCCCCTTTTCAAATTCAAACCTCCTACCAAAAGTCAATTCAGTCATACCTCAGTCAAGTATGTATTATTGTCTGTTGGTCCGTCTGTCTCTACTTGCGTTTTTTACAAAAACACACTTGTTTATGCATGCATTTCCTACACGAATCTGCCTCTAGAGTTATTTTTAGCCACAACTTTCCACTAATTCCCCCTCTCTTTCATTCATCTAGATTTTAGCACTTGAGTCTCAAGGCAGCAATTTTTTGAAAATTAGTGACATTTTTTGTTTCAATGCAGTCGCTCGCTGATATGAACAACACAGTCTTTTGTCAATATCTTCATTATTATCTATCCGTCTGTATAAATGAAAGCATATTATTTCTCTGCTCAAGATGGGCCATCAGGCCAGCTAGGTTTTATATTCCTAACATTATTATTAAGAAAAAGTTACTTTTCAAGGTTAGTTGGTTTTTTTAAATATGTTCGAGCATCTTCTGTAATGCGTTTGCCGCTGAATTCAAATAAAGGACTAAGTATCGCAAAAGCGTCCAAGAAATGACTGTTGCGTATAATAGCTAAGGTCCCTTTTGTCCATTTTTTTACCTTGTGTCAACTTGGGGACGTGAATTTTTTTCCTTTCCCCACCAATTGCGTCTTTTTAGCCTTGCTAGTTTCAAGCACGTGTTCAGTCATATTTTTCTTTTTGATCTCCGTTCTCATCCCGTCTACAAGGGTAAACGTTTTGCCTTCACGTCTAACAAGTTAGTTTCCATGGCGGGTAATGACCCGCGGCATGGGCGATCATGTCTTCTAGTAGCTTACGCATTATTTTTATCCCTACATTTTATCTTTGGAGATATTTTAACGTTGTATCACGGTTAATTTTATCACACATCTCCCCACTTGAAAACATGCCTACGGCAAGTTCCAAAACCAGTGATACACATAGATAAAATTACTCCTCACGCCTGCCACTACTCTAATTTTGATCACAGGGGTGCCGACTGAGGAAATCTGCACCGACATTCAATGACCCTGTGTCAACTCAGGCAGTTTGAGAATAGGCTTGCTAGTGAGTTTTTCCTTTAACTCTTGGAACGCTAATTCACAGTGCGTCGTCCAAACTATTTTATCTGGATGTCCCTTGCGAGTCAAATCAGTCAGAGGAGCACATATTGAGTTAAAATTGTTGATGTACTTTTGCTAAAATCCGCATAACGACACGAATGATCGCACGTCCTTTTTTGTTTGTGGTCTAGGTGCTCTCTGCAGTTTTTCCAAGTTCTTGGGATCAGGGGTCATGTTACCCTGATATACAGTGTGTCCCAAGAATTCCAACTCTTTGCATCCAATACAACATTTTGTTGGCCTAGCAGTTAAGTTCGCCTCCCTAAGCCTATTAAATAACATTTTTAGAGCGTCAATGTGTTCTTCAAATGTCTCTGTGGCGACGAGAATATCATCCATGAAATTCGTGATACATGGGTTATTCAGGGGATCTAACAATTTGCGCATCATCCTTGAAAATACACTCGGAGCATTTTTCAGTCCGAATGGTAGCATGTTGAATTCATAATGTCCATCCGATGTGCTAAATGCTAAATAAGGTCTCACTTCAGGCCTCGCTGGAATCTGGTAATAGCCTTTACTAAGATCCACCTTTGAAAAGTATTTTGCCTTATTTAATCTGGCAAATAACTGTTTTGTGTCTGGTAATGGATCCACTTGTCCTTCTGTGACAGCATTCAGTTTCCTGTAATCTATGCACAGTCGGTGTTCCCCAGACGGTTTTCTCAACAAAACGACACTGGAGCTAAAAGATGATTCACTGTGTGAAATAATCCCCTCCTTCAACAAATAATCTATTTCTTCCTTCAATGCCTTCTCCTTCGCGAACGGAATATAATAGGCTCTCATACAGATTGGGTTTGAGTCTACCAGTTTCATGTCATACTGTAGCAAATTTGTATGTCCTGGTTTATCTGTTAATACATCTGTATGTTCCTCCAGAACCTGTTGAACTCTCTCCCTCTGATTTTTAGTCAGGTGCTTACTGACTTTTACCTGTGCTGCTGTTTCACAAGGATGTAATGGGTATTCATGTGAGGTGAGTGGTTCCTTTTGCATTTGAGTTGCGATAGCCAAGGTCAGTAAGGGGGTGCTTTCCTGGAGTGGTCTGTCCAGATACTTCTTTAACAGGTTTACATGATAAACTTTCTCCTTCCCCTTTTTGTCAATTTTATAGTTTGTTCTAGACACCTTCTCTAGAACCGTATATGGACCTTGCCATCCAATTTGTAATTTATTCTGGCTGCCGGGTAGTAGAAGAAGCACCTTCTCTCCCACAGCTAGTTCTCTGTCCTTTGCCTTCCTATTAAAATATGCTGCATGTTTCTTCCTGGCTTGTTTCAAATTATCATTTGCCAGTTTCCATCCAGCTTTCAGACGAGTTGTCAGTTCGTTCACGTATTGATTAGATGAGGTAACAGTCTCTTCCGCCTTCTCATCTGTCCAGGTCCTTAATAGTGCTACATCTGGACCTTTAATTTTCCATATTTATTTTTCATGGCACCCATCGGGTCCCGTCCATTAGAAGCATTAAAGTCAGGACTTTTCTTCCTAGAATCATCACTCACAAATCGACCACTACCAATTTTTTTCTTGGGTTTGTCTCCCCACTTTAGATTGCTTATGAGAGATCTTCGCTCTCTTTTCTGTTCTTCCAGTTTATATAAGTCTGACCGAGGGATTGTCATCTTATCCTGGGTAAAATTTACTCTTTGTAGTCGTCGCATAGTGGCCATGTTAATCCATTCAAGTGAAGACTGGGTATGAAAAGGGGGCTCCCATTCCACTTTGTCTACCTGAGTATAATTAGTTTTCCTTCCAGGCCTAAATTTGCCCTGTGGCGTTTCTAGGTCCTGCACATTTTGTCCCTTTGTGGGTGTTCCCTCATGAAATATGCCACATGCTTCTACAAAGTTCTCAATATCGACATTTACGTCGGGCCAATAGTATTTTCGAGCAATCTTTTGGCAGATGGTACTACTTTCTCATGGTCACCATCTTTTCCAACATGTAAGCTCCTTATCAAATTTGCCCTACATATCTTGGGAAGAACCAACTGTCCGTGACCAGTGGATCTAGTTCCTGTCTTCCTGTATAATAATTTGTTCTTCACAAAGTACTCTCCCTTGCTTGGAGGTGTGTGGCATTTGGGCAATTTTTTGAAACATGGCTTAAGGGTCTTATCCTCAGCCTGCGCCTTCCTCATCTCCTCTGGATGAGCATTTATAGGTTCACCTTCTTCCTCCTTTTTCTGTGACCTGGTCTGCACTGTCGCCATGATCACATGTCTCTCGGGATTCCCCAAGAAGACGTATCTACACCCCAATATCAGAAGGTAGATTGGTTCATCTATCACTGCTGCTCTGATTTCTCCTTCCACATAGCGAGTTTTCACCGTTATCCTTGCGATGGGAAGTGTCATGAGTGGTATGTCCTTAGTCGCCCCTTGTATTTCCACTGTTTCTGTGGTATACTGACTTGGGTCCACTAGGCTAGACTTCACAACTGAATCATAATCCAAACCTGTATCATAAAGGCACCTTATGGTGACCCCATTACAAATACCATTCTCACAAACTGGGGGGTGATAAGGTTCCTGCTGTCCATTAGGATTAACCTTTAATCTTTGAGTCCCCGACTTCATTGCAGCAATGTTTGAAGGTTTCCTTCTACAAAATTCGGTGTTATGGTTATCTTTCTTGCACCATTTACACCATCTTTTTCCTTGGTTAAACGGTTTTTTTTCATTGGATTTTTGGTCATTGAACTGTGAGTTTCTGTCTCGATAGTCATTTCTTGGCCGTTCAAAGTTTGTCCTACCTTTATTACCCTGTTCTCTATTTTCAAATTTATTAAATGGCTGTGGAGCTTTAAAAGTTTCTATGTGCTTCTTTTTAGAGCCACTTACCTCTGCCTGGGCTGCCTGATACCTCTCAGCGACATTTAAAACCTCCCCCAACTTCTCTGCACCTTGTTCCATGAGAAATTTTCTCATGTCTGGAGCCATGGACTCTCTCAATTGCTCTATCATGATCATCTCCTTAAGATCTTGGGTCTTCCTCTCAGTCCCTGTGATAACTTTAAACTCCACCTCTCTCTCTCTAACCCATATGTAGTAGCTAATAACTCAAAACGTCCTAGGTACCCCTCGATGTCATCGTCTTTTTCAACAAAATGGTCTAAATGAAACCCCATAGCTGATGTTGAGGCTCCCAGGCTGGGCGTAGCATCTGAGGCAAAAGGGCTGGCACCATTTTCAGGAGCCTGGCCTTGTAACTCCAGCTCCCTTAGTCGTAATTCGTGCTCCCTTTGCAACCTTCTATCTTCTGCCTCCATTTCGGCAGTCAATCTTTTATCTTCTGCCTCCCTTTCGGCCTTTTTATCTGCTGCCTCCCTTTCGACAGTCAATCTTTTTTCTTCTGCTTCCCTTTGCTGTCGTTTTTCTTCTGCCTCAATCTGCAGCCTCTTAGTCTCAGCCTCTAACCTCTTCTCTTCAGCCAACCTTTCAGACTCTAATTTTCTTTCAGCCTCTTTTTCTAATCTTCTTTCTTCCCGTTCAATATACTTATAACATTCAGCCGTTACATATTGAATTAAACCCTGACCATCCATTCCCATATCCTTTGCCGTTAGCACAGCAGCTGATCTGAACTTTGCCAGCTCCGCCATACTTTTTAGACAATTTAGCAATGAGCAAGATAAATCTCTAACCACTAAAGTAATTCTAATTACTATAGTCTAAAATAATTCTAATTAGCCAGTTAACTAATTAATTACCACTGGCTGTGAAGATTCACCAACTTTTAATTTCACTTTTAATTTTAAGGGACACTTTTAATTTTTACAATGTGTTCCCCTAATTTAATTCTCCCACCAGGAGATCCTAATATTACTGTTAAGCTAATTATCCCGGACGAGCTCCCAATATATGTAGTGGATTTGATGGTACTGTATGGTGGTGATATTACCTAGTGTGATGCATGAGGTCAGCTGTGAAGGCTCCTGAGATAAATGTAGCTGTGAATTTACAGAAGGCCCTTCTTGCTACCACTTACGACCTCACACATATCTTTTTTACTAATGAATGTGGCTACGTTAAAAATCTAGGGTACTTATATGGAATGTGTGGTGGTAGATTACATACACACACGCACAGATATTTAATAAGTCTAATAATATTAATAAAATTTATAACACACTGAACTAACTCAAGCTGTGTAAAATTTTGATAGTAAATTTTCTTTAAGTTTATTTGTTCTGAACCCAGGTTGTATTTTGGTCAGAACATATGAAAGGTTTTGAAATTATGAATGAAATGCATGAATATATGGCATAATAAATGAAAGGTGTGTACATATGTATTTTACAAGACTAGTTAATATTACTACTGTTTATATTTGTAATCTATCTGGGAGAACGATTAATGGATGTGCTGTTGGGGTGACTTCATCACTCCCAGTCTATGGCTACCAAACATTGTCCATTTACTGATGGGAGGAATACAAGTTTATTTCCCAACATGGTATGTTCTAGTTGATGGAAATATAGTTGGTGTGTTAGTTAGAAAATAAGTTGGTGAATGTCCAGCAGGCCAGACGCTCACGTATCTTGACTGAGTAGGTCTGGTGCTGGAATCTGGTGGCCCCACCTCTCCGTGCTTGGGGGCAATTAAAGGCTGCTCTGCCAAAATATTAGACTGCACGGGTCCACACTTGTATTTTTCAACACAGCATTTGACACCACTTTGGTGCCAAATAAAAACTCACAGTTCTGAAATAAAAGTATTGGGTCATGTGTCAGAACTCTACCTGCTGAGCCACTTCTACACACAACACCACACAACAACACCACATAGACGGGGTCAGATCTCTCTGACCATACAGCACATCTTACCAAGTTGGTTTTACATAGTATAAGTTCCCCAAGACTACATATTCTGAAATATGTTCATTAGCTTCCTGCCATTGAATAGGATAGGTGATATGTTCCACTGATCTCAACACTTGATCCGCCCTTCATAATCCTTGCTGGCGTTTATGTATTTTGTTTGTCTCTAGACCCTGAACTGGGGCTGGGGATCTAGAGCGAATCCTTACTTGTTGTAAGGGATAGATTTTGATATGGCAGTATCAAATCACTCGAAACATTAAACAATATTAAAATATACAAAGAAATACTTTCAGTCTTACCAGAATTATGAATAGAGAACACAGTTATATGCTAGCAAAACTCAGCTGAGCTGCTGGCTCTCGTATGGCGTCCCTCTAAATATTGCAATTAGCTTTTGGGAAATACACCACTGAAGAATTTCTGTGTCTACTACTGGACAATTTATGTTGAATGGCAAAAATGCGCGTCTGAGCGCCGATAATATGATTATCGGTGGCCAATCCCCGCCTTTCCCCCTTTTCAAATTCAAACCTCCTACCAAAAGTCAATTCAGTCATACCTCAGTCAAGTATGTATTATTGTCTGTTGGTCCGTCTGTCTCTACTTGCGTTTTTTACAAAAACACACTTGTTTATACATGCATTTCCTACACGAATCTGCCTCTAGAGTTATTTTTAGCCACAACTTTCCACTAATTCCCCCTCTCTTTCATTCATCTAGATTTTAGCACTTGAGTCTCAAGGCCGCAATTTTTTGAAAATTAGTGACATTTTTTGTTTCAATGCAGTCGCTCGCTGATATGAACAACACAGTCTTTTGTCAATATCTTCATTATTATCTATCCGTCTGTATAAATGAAAGCATATTATTTCTCTGCTCAAGATGGGCCATCAGGCCAGCTAGGTTTTATATTCCTAACATTATTATTAAGAAAAAGTTACTTTTCAAGGTTAGTTGTTTTTTTTGAAATATGTTCGAGCATCTTCTGTAATGCGTTTGCCGCTGAATTCAAATAAAGGACTACGTATCGCAAAAGCGTCCAAGAAATGACTGTTGCGTATAATAGCTAAGGTCCCTTGTGTCCATTTCTTTACCTTGTGTCAACTTGGGGACGTGAATTTTTTTCCTTTCCCCACCAATTGCGTCTTTTTAGCCTTGCTAGTTTCATATTTTTCTTTTTGATCTCCGTTCTCATCCCGTCTACAAGGGTAAACGTTTTGCCTTCACGTCTAACAAGTTAGTTTCCATGGCGGGTAATGACCCGCGGCATGGGCGATCATGTCTTCTAGTAGCTTACGCATTATTTTTATCCCTACATCCAAAATAGTGGAGCATACAGATATAGGGTGATCGTTAAAGTATTAAACTGGATCTGACTACGCATTTAGTTAGTGACATAATATCATCAGCTATTTGTTTCTGGATTGGTGTGGGTTCATGTCAAGTATTTACATCCTGCCCCCCTGATTATGTGCTTCGTGTAATTACCTTCAGTCGAGGAAGGTGAGAGGAACTGCGGTAAGACGATGGATGGGTATGACCAAAAAAAAAAAAATCGAAAAATGTCTTTTGTCCTCGGAGGAAAAATCACCAACAAAATAGCCAATGTTGCGGCCACGGGGCCTTCGTCAGGGAAAGGAAAGAAAGTGAGAGCTAGATAGGACACACAAGAATATAAATAAAAATAAATATAAAAACTGGGTACTTCCCTAAAAGCGGCTAAAGCCTAGCACGCCTGCCGAAAGGAGAACGTGCCACAAGCAAATGAAATGGCTGCCACTTCCGGATGTCAGAACAACTTGCAATTTCTGCACGTACGAAAAGGCGCCGAGCCCCTAAACATTAGCTCTTGCTGACCCCAGCCAGAATGTTTGACTAACAGACCAACCAGATCAGTAACACATTGAAAACCAATATTGAGCAGCCAATCTTTTCTTTTAATTCGACATATACTGATGGAGACTGAGCACCTATGGGTTTGCCCGGAGTGCAATGATGTCAATTCTGTATAACAATAACAATAACAATTCGGCCGTAGCGATGATTGTGCTAGATCATCAACAGAAACTGCCTACAAGAGTTCCGTAAACGCTGGCTGGAGCTCATTAAGGTAAATGTGTGTACTGCTATGTGCAGAGCTCTCTAAAGATGATCAGTCCGATTAGTTTAATGTGTTCATTATCACGTGAAATTTGCTTTTATGGGCAGGTTTATGTAACTTCTGGACATAATTTTGTATCTTCTACTTTTTCAACTGCAGTTTTTATTTCATCACTCGTATGTTTGTCTCTACCCTGGTGTGCAGCCTGCACATGCAAGTCAGGAGCAAGAATTCATGTGTGAACTTGCGTGGGCGATGTGTCTAAAAACATTTGCATGAGCAGAGGAAACTGCGGCTAAATGAAATATAAAGGACATGAATAGCATTTAAAAGAAACGAACGGGAAAGTATAAACAATTAAAATGCGTTATCGGCTGTATACCGCTCCACCTGTGTGTCCCAGTATTGACATATGGTTGCGAGTCATGGACAATGACTATAACCCACAAAAGTCAGATCCAAACCTCAGAAATGAGGGATCTGAGAAAGATGGCTGAGGTAACAAGAGACTTGGTTCGCAACCAGACGATACGTGAAGGCCTAAAAACCCAACCCCTGCAGACCCAAGTAGAGCAGTCCCAATTAAGATGGTTTCGCCATGTCGGCAGAATGGGAGAAGATCGACTGCCACGGCAGGTATGGGAGGCTAAGAGCCAGAGATCCAGACATCCAGGACGACCCAGAGTCCGCTGGGAGGATAACATTAGACAGTCTCTGAAGGACCGAGGACTAGAATGGAACTAGGCCAGGAGGAAGGCAGCCGATCGGATAGTATGGCGCTCGCTCTTCCAAATGTCTAAACCTCACGGTAGAAGAGGAACGACTAAGTAAGTAAAATGCCCTATCAAGGACAAGAATAGAACATAAACAAGCAAATGAAAAGATCGACGGAACATTTCTAGGAACGTCTAAATGTGCAAATTCCACGTGATTCTACAGACAACCATTCAACAAAAAACGGAATTACAAGTTACGTATGGCAAACCAAACGAGGAAGAAAAAAGAAAGCCGTAAACCTTCTAAGAGATGGTGAAGCTGCGGGCTCAGTTGGCAATTCAGCGGAGGCCATAAGAGCAGACATTGGTGCTTCAGCAGAGATATTAGAAAATTAATTGGAAATGTCTGGTAGAAAAGAAAAATAAGTGATCTGTTCCGTCGAAAACGGGCTTGTCCTTGTGTCAAGTATCTGCCTATGGCCTCTGTTAACCTCTTGAAGATCATCCTAGTTACTACTTTTCATGGCATATACAGTAATTATTTCTCTGCAAGTTATAGCCCGTAGAAAGCATTACCAATCAGTCCTTGCTCTTGACTCCCCAGGGGCAACAAAGGTAAAGGAAGAATAAAGAACACACGGAGAAAAGAACTGGAAATAGACATGAACTGGACGAAGACGCTATGGAAAGACCTTGACCATGAGACAAGAAGACTTAGCATAAGTTTGTTGAAGGCCTATGCTCCTTGTGCAGCTGAAGAGTGATGAATGAATGAAGCAATGAAAGTATGGACTTCTCCAAATCTTCTGTCTTTGGCAATATAACCAAATGTCTCTCCTTCCCTTCTGCTTAATTTAATGTAATGTGTAATTAATGAAGTTGTTTATACCTGCTTTGAGGGCTTGTGGTGGAATGTATCCTTCCCATCTCTTACAAGCTTTCATTTCTTCCTTATTTGTGGTTTTACATTTAACGTTTAGCTCCTTGTCTGATGGCGGGAGATCTGTAGGATCTTCTGGCTTTGGTCTACTAATTCATCAAATTGTTCAGTCTGTCTCTTTATTTACTCGTTTGTATTGCTAGGCAGTTGTTCATTCTGCTCCTTGATACGGACAGTTGATTGCTTATATTAGCTTCTTTGTAATGTTGTACAGGTTCTTCACATTTCATTTGGATGCAGCTTTCTCTGCTTCCCTTGTCACCTATTATTTATAGAATGTGTGATTTCTGTATACACGAAATGGGAGCCTCGCCGGTGCCACGGAGTTCGTACACTGTGCTGAGATCCTCCTAGTGTGATCTAAGGAATAAGATCTGACTACTGAACTGAGTTTGTCCGTGTACAAAGAAGATGGTCCTTAAACCCAAAACAGAAAAGCAAAAAAACAAACCCTTGCCATCTCAACAAGGTATATGTCTTTTCGATCTCCTGATACTTGTTCTCACGGCTTCAACGGGATGACATTATCATCAAACCTGCCGATAAAGGTGGTGCTGTGGTAGTTTGGTGAAAGGACTTGTATATTCAAGAAGGAGTCTCAAAGCTCGGCAACTCCACCTTCTACTCACCTAGTTCTGGTGATGCCCCTGTCCGCAATAATGTTACTGTTCATGCTACTATTAGTGATCTCATCCATGATGACCTCCTTCCGTTTAGTGCTTTGTCTCTCCATATTGTTGAAAGTAGTCTAGGTAAACCTTCCTTCTACATGCTTCCTAAGGTGCACACAATTGGCAATCCGGGTCGAATAATTGTTTCAGCCTGCTCTTGTCCCACTGAACGTATCTCTGAATTCCTGGATAGTATTTTGCAACCCTTAGTGGCAAATCTACCTTCTTACTTGGAGGACACTACCCATGCTGTCACTACCTTTGATTCCATCCAATTCACGCCTGACCACACTTACCGACTTTTTCTTCTGGATGTTTGTTCGCTTTATACTTCTATTCCACATTCTGATGGTCTTAAAGCACTACAATTTTTTCTCGACCGACGCACTGACCTTACTATTAGCACAGGTCCTCTTCTTCGCCTTGCGGAATTGGTTCTTACTCTCTTTTGAATTCAATGGTCAGTTCTTTAATCAAATTAGTGGCGTTGCTATGGTCACCAAAATGTGCCCCAGTTATGCTTGCTTCTTCATGGGTGTGGTGAGATCAGTGATACAATTGATCACAATTATATTAATATTTAACAAAAGATTTGAAATGTAGTGTAAATTAGTTTTCCGCCCGTGTTTATTGCGCATCATTGTCACCCACGCCTGGAATTGAAAAGTATTAATATGAAGGAAATGATAGCCTATAAAACTGTTGCTCCGTTTGCGCAGTAGGGACTAAACATGAGACAGTCTGTGGGTGGCCAATACTGGTTTCGTCTAATAGGAGTGAGAGAGGCAATAAACAACTGCATTATAGGAAGCTCAAGGTCACTACCGTATGGTAGAAGACTGTTACGTGCAGTCTTTGATATCTTACAATATAATACATTTGTATGCTTGTTATGTTCGCAAATATTTTGTAAACAAAATAGATACTTTTTAGTGCTTAAGGAAAAGTCATTATTGAGTTACTTCCCTTGAAAGGAGTGTCGTCACTTCGATCGAACTCCGCGGATGAATCCAGTTTTACTGCGATTTATTCTTTGTTTGGGTAGAAATAGGTTGTTCTTGCTTCAGTGTATCTATGGCCTGAATTTATGTGTATTGTTTGTCTGGGTAGGACGAGTCTGTCTTATATCTGAATATCTTTGCATGTCTAAGTCGAACTATATGGTCTTTTGTCGTTAGAAAGGTCAAAGGGCTGTTCGGCGGATGTGTCGCTAGAGAGGTGTGATTTGGCTTCGCCCTGATGGGGGCTGTGATTTTTGTGTAGCGGCTTGTCGCCGGTAAAAGTGATCTCAGTATTTATGGGGAAAGTGATAGTCGTCTAGACCTATCGTGTATGCTTTACCCCAGTGTTTATTCTTATTGCCAAGGAATGGCAGAATCATATTTCTGATACCAAGGTAACAAAAGATTCTCCTTATGAACTCTCTTACGAAGCCACCGTTTTTTGATAGGCACGATTTGTACGTCTGAGAGAATATATTTAACTAGATGAAGATGACATTCATTCCAAACAGCACTATATCTTGTATGATGAAGTCAATTGTATCATGATATAATCTACAGAGCTATGAGAACATTTAATGAATGACTAACTTTAATACAGATTCATTATCTGTATCCAAACGTGAGTGACAGCTTACGAGAGAAGCCATCTTGTATCCCAATATTTTGTGACTTTCAAGAAGAGAAAGGGATATCCCGTATTATCGCTTGATGAGTCCAGAGATCACTGCTACACATGAGAACCCAGTACTAGCGGTTCAATATGATTATATGAAAAATATGTGCTGAACATTATGTTAAGGAATCTTCGCTAGACGAGGTTAGGTCTAGAAGCCATCTTGAATGTTGTTTATAATCTGACGTGCTTTGTCAGTAAACTCAGATGATATATATATATATATGTATATATATATATATATATATATATATATATATATATATATATATATATATATATATATGGGCAATACTGAGTGCTTGTCTACTGACAGTCCATTATGCTATTATTCTACATGAGTGCCCATGTATCATTGCAAGACCATTTATCCACTGTACCATGATGTATTATGCCAACCTGTGATTTGTCACTATTAGTGCTGTCGAGTGTGTACGTCCAATTAAACTGTAGCAAAGGTACACAGTCGTTGGTGTCGATGACTTCCAGCCATACATGAGTGTGAGAAAAAAACCATTTGTCAACACCACGAACTCTTCTTATCATTCGCATATTATACTCGCAATCTATGTCTACACACCATTGCGTAGGTCGAGTTGACATTCCATACTCAAACCACAAGCAACACAACAACACAGCATGTAGCTCTGGTGATGTTCTAGTGGGCTTATGATTGAGCAGAAAAAAAGACTTTATCAACTGGTGTAATCAGAACACCATAGAGATTTATCAACTGGTGGACCAGCTTTCTGGGTTTGACCTCGCAGAAGCTGAGAAGTCAACAGACTACCGATACCAGACCGTTTCCTGTGGCTGATACGACACACTTGCAGTATTAGTTTGCTCTTTGTCAACACTTCGTCACGTGACCTGTCAAGTGAATGCACTATGTAGGTCAGCGTTGTTGACATTTTTACATTAGACATTACAGAGTTTCACAGCACAGTTGGATCAATTCTTGTCAATATTAACAGGAAGACAGTATTATTGAACTAAGAAGTCCTATTTTCATCGATGGATCTTCTTATGTTCTGCTATTGTGTTGAACTTTAATATTTAAGGCCAGAATTTGTAATTCAATAAAGTGGCAGTTTATTTATTTTCATAAGAATAACTTTGCCATTACTGTAAAACTGAGCCTATTTTGCAACACATACTATCATACACATAATTTATATATTTATGTTTACATGTTTTTTGTTTGTATAGTATGTTAGTTTATATGTCAGCGGGTTGTGTTTAGGTTGGGCGGTGTCCTCACAACAGAATATCCCACGTGATAGAGGGTCCGTTGTGGGCGTTTTCTTTAAGTGCAATTTCCTAAATTGGAAATTTGCTTGCAACAGCTGGTTGCTATTTGTGTTAGTTGTGAAGACTGTAATTATTGTTATTTTTGTAATATTTCTTTATTCTTTAGTTTTGTTTTGATTTGTTTGTAATTTGTTGGTCTACCCTTTTCTATCTTTCAGTTCTATTCACAATTTATATTCATATACTGTGACTGTTACGCACAAATAATTACTTTTTCCAAAGTCTTTGTATAATCATTTTTCGTATGTATGATCATTTTTTGACTGAAATGTGTATTATGATATTTTCAGTCAAAGGGACAGAACCCGAGATATTGAGACTACTATTTTTTATGAGTTTACCTTCTCTTGTATCGAGACACGTTCGGTCTATAATTTCTTGAACGAAGCGTGACCATATCTCCTTATTTGGTAGTATCAGTCAACTATTGTAGATGTCTGAAAACCTGTCTTAACGTTTCTGTTCATGACCATAAAAGGCGCGACTGTGTAAGACTTTTATCTCGAATGTTCTTCGAATCGTCTTATGTGAACGGCTACTCAGGTATTGGAGTTCTGCGCATGCCTAAACTTGTAGTTCGTTTGGTGTGTTCCGCCCAGCTTGGGGAGTTTAGAAATGGTCTAAGTAGCGAGCGGACGCAAATCTGCGTCTTGTGATTTCTGAGGGAAATACGTTGTCTTTGTGAGTTAGTTAGCTAACTAGACTATTTCCCAGTGTTATTCAAGCCTGCCTGGAGGCATATGTTCGTGGTTGATTTCCGAAGAAAGGTAATTCCTCTTGTATCGAATTTTTTGCTATCATCTAGAAATTCGTCATTTTTGTCGCTCTTTGCTCGCCTATGTGATTCAATGGAGAGGTACTTGGACTAATATTTTCGCCACCGGTATCTTTATACCTGAACTAGTTATATATATATGGGTCGCTCTAGACCAACAAGACTATTGTCTGTGTTCCAGGATACGTTATATCAGAGATCACGTCCAAGTCAGATGGTTAGGCTTAGGAACGTTATAAAGGTCGGTTTGACCTGTATTCCCAGTATGCTATTCACGTGCAGACAGTAAACGGACTTATTGTATACATCTGATCTGCTAGCATCAGGAAGGGAGCATTTATTATTGTCTATGAACATTAATGATCCGCAGCTGACACTGTTGCAGAAGTTATATGTATGAACTTTAGGCACCCAGATCTGTGCTATATATATATATATATATATTATTGATATCAGCTTCATGAACCAGAACTTGATGATATCAAATATACAGAAGCTATTTGTTTACAATACAAATATTAATAATATTGGATTCTACATGACTATCAACCAATATTATTTTGAATGCTGAACTCGTTGAACCATGGTGTGATGTCGTATGACGCATATATACAATAACTGTCATTGGTGGCTACAAAAATTGATTTCAACGTGCTTATCATTTTTGGTGGCCAATTGTTGGTTTACTCTGGTACCAGCTATCAAGGGGGTCAACAAACCCAGACATCATCATCAAGCTTTCAAGATTACAGTTCAACTCACTTCCTTCAAGAAAAGTTACTATTGTCGAAAGTATCCAGATTTCCTGACAGTTGCTGATTTTGAAACTACCCGGCGCTGCTCGTGGGTATCCAGTTTTCCGAGCAGATTGTTTTCCTGATCTGTTAGGAAGAAGGACAAGTGCCGTAACAACTGTTCCGAATTGAGAAGGTCAAGTGCTCAAGTCAATTTGTAGAATTCAGAAGGTCAAGTTCAGAAGCTGTTTCCTTTTAGAAGCTCATTTCCTTCGTCATGGCAGTTTATGAGAGCAGATATGGATCAACGTTGGATCATTGTCCTAAGAATGCTGATCACATCCTGTTCTGAACTGTGCTGACGTTTTGGATACATAGAAGTTAAGTGGCCTGTTTTGTTTGTGAACTGTGCCCTTATGTTCTAGCTGAGCCTTCTAAATTCTTTCACACTTTTTGCTATTTGTTACATGTTATATGTTATTTGTATTTGTATATTTATATGTTTATATTTCAGCGGGTTTTCGGTTGGGCGGTGTCTTTCAGTGGAAAATACCACGTCACAGAGGTTTCTACTGTTAGCGTTTTCGTTAGGGACTCTGCGAATTTCCTACTGTGAAATTTGCTAGCGACAACCGTTGCTATATCTGTTTAGTTGTGACGAGTTGTGCTTTATTTTCGTTTTTTGTATATTTTTTTTTTCATCTCTTTCTGTTCTTTAGTTTCGATTTTATTTGTTTGTATTTGTAGGTCTCCTCTTTTCTATAATTCAGTTCTTTACATAAATTTTTCTTTATACACTGTAGCGTCATTTGTTTGTCATATCTTCGCATTTTGTCATCACATTCTTTGTGATATTTCTTTTAGTTTTCATTGTTTATTTATTTGACTTAAGCGAATATTTTCGTATTGTTTTGATCCTTATTGTTGTTTACATTGACTTTGATCTTTGTTATTGTTTACATTGACTTTGATCTTTGTTGTTGTTTACATTGACTTTGATCTTTGTTATTGTTTACATTGTTGTTGACCTTTGTTATTGTTTACACTGTTTTGTTATTGTTTACATAGTTCTTACATAGTTAGCTTTCACTATTGTTACATATACGCTCGTGCACTATTGATCTATAGTGCACTTATCATAACTAACTGTTGAGTTTTTTGCTTATGCACTATTGTAGTGCAGTTATGATAAATAACTGATGGTTATGCACTGATTTGTGTAGTGCACTGATGATAAAGAGGTGACTTGTGATATTATTATACATTTGATAATACAAGTTGGTGTCAAGTCTTGTTTCCCACAGAGATTGGAGTAAACATAGTGATTATACAAGCACTTTATTAAGTCTTGTTACTATTAAGATTGAAATAAGATAATTAGTTATTTCAGGTATTGATCACACATTATTAGTCATAATGTCTACATTGGACTACTTTATTGAGCAGGGTAAATCCCTTGGAAAGACTGGTGATAAATTAGAAGAATTTGCGACTGCTCAATATGATAAAGCATTAAAGGCGGAAAATGAACAAAAGAAACTGCAGATGCAGGTGGATGAAAAAAGATTCCAAATGGAAATGGAAAAAGAAAATAAGAGACTTGAAAAAGAGGCTGAAAATAAGAGACTTGAAAAAGAGGCTGAAAATAAGAGACTTGAAAAAGAGGCTGAAAATAAGAGACTTGAAATAGAGGTTGAAGAAAAAAGTTACAGGCTCAGGCTGAAGAAAGAAAGTTACAGGCTGAGGCTGAAGAAAGAAAGTTACAGGCTGAGGCTGAAGAAAGAAGGTTACAAAGAGAGTCTGATGAGAGAAAAGCAAAAATGGAGCATGAAGAAAAACTCTTAGCTTTAGAGTTAGAAAAGTTAAAGTTATTGAACACTGGTAATGCTAATGATGCAAATAAGGTGTCAGATAAGACTAATGCTAAAGATTTCAAGCTTAATCTACCAGCATTTAATCCCTCAATCGATGATATAACATTTTATCTAGATAGATTTGAAAGTGCATGTAAGGTGCATAATATAGATAAAACATTATATGTTTATCATCTGTCCAAGATACTTAGAGGTGATGCTTTGACTTTGTTGAGTATGGTAGATGTGCCTGACAAAAACAACTATGAGGTTGTCAGGACGGCATTGTTAAAGAAGTACCAACTTAACGAGGACGGATATCGTCTGAAATTTAAAAACATGTTACCAGAAACTGGAGTTGAATTCTCTGAATTCATCTCAAGTATACGTCTTACTTTTTTACGATGGGTTGAGCTGTCTAAGACAGAAAGTACATTTGAAGCTCTTATGGACTTACTACTTAGAGACAAGGTTATGTCTTCTGTTAATGAAGCTTTTCTTTCTTTTCTTCATGAGCGTAAGCCTAAAAACATAAAAGAAATGGAAGAATACTGTAGCCAGTATGTTACTGCGCATCCTCACATAACCATTAGCAACTCTAAAGTAAAAGAAGGTTTGCCAGTTGCTTCGGCAGCACCTTATGGCCCAAATTTTATGCGTAAATTTCAGGGTAGCCAGCAGAATTTCAATAAAAAGAGTAACCGTAATTATGCACAAAATCATAGTAATCAATTCCAGGGTGATGCTTCTTCCCAGAACTGGAGACAACCTAATACTACACGGTATTCTACTCCCGTTAACTTTAGAAATTTTCACAAAGGTAATCGGCATAGGGGAAAATATTTTTCTCAGAGACCTCAATACCAAGATAATAGAGGTTCTCAACAGTATAGAGATGGTAATGACAGTTATGGAAACTGGAACTCAAACCAGGATAAAAATTACAGTAGGGACTTTAATGATTGCAGAGGCAATAATGGCCGCGGTAGATCGCAACATAAGAGAAAAAGATATCAACAGACAAACTCTGTTCAACAAGAATCTCAGGGAGCAGATAAACAGGTTAATAATGATAAAGACCATAATGCTATCGGATGCTCATCTTTTGATTTTGGTAGAGCAAATAAATGTATCCAGTGCAGTACTTTATTTGTAATGTTACGCACAAATAATTACTTTTTCCAAAGTCTTTGTATAATCATTTTTCGTATGTATGATCATTTTTTGACTGAAATGTGTATTATGATATTTTCAGTCAAAGGGACAGAACCCGAGATATTGAGACTACTATTTTTTATGAGTTTACCTTCTCTTGTATCGAGACACGTTCGGTCTATAATTTCTTGAACGAAGCGTGACCATATCTCCTTATTTGGTAGTATCAGTCAACTATTGTAGATGTCTGAAAACCTGTCTTAACGTTTCTGTTCATGACCATAAAAGGCGCGACTGTGTAAGACTTTTATCTCGAATGTTCTTAGAATCGTCTTATGTGAACGGCTACTCAGGTATTGGAGTTCTGCGCATGCCTAAACTTGTAGTTCGTTTGGTGTGTTCCGCCCAGCTCGGGGAGTTTAGAAATGGTCTAAGTAGCGAGCGGACGCAAATCTGCGTCTTGTGATTTCTGAGGGAAATACGTTGTCTTTGTGAGTTAGTTAGCTAACTAGACTATTTCCCAGTGTTATTCAAGCCTGCCTGGAGGCATATGTTCGTGGTTGATTTCCGAAGAAAGGTAATTCCTCTTGTATCGAATTTGTTGCTATCATCTAGAAATTCGTCATTTTTGTCGCTCTTTGCTCGCCTATGTGATTCAATGGAGAGGTACTTTGACTAGGATTTTCGCCACCGGTATCTTTATACCTGAACTAGTTATATATATATGGGTCGCTCTAGACCAACAAGACTATTGTCTGTGTTCCAGGATACGTTATATCAGAGATCACGTCCAAGTCAGATGGTTAGGCTTAGGAACGTTATAAAGGTCGGTTTGACCTGTATTCCCAGTATGCTATTCAAGTGCAGACAGTAAACGGACTTATTGTATACATCTGATCTGCTAGCATCAGGAAGGGAGCATTTATTATTGTCTATGAACATGAATGATCCGCAGCTGACACTGTTGCAGAAGTTATATGTATGAACTTTAGGCACCCAGATCTGTGCTATATATATATATTATTGATATCAGCTTCATGAACCAGAACTTGATGATATCAAATATACAGAAGCTATTTGTTTACAATACAAATATTAATAATATTGGATTCTACATGACTATCAACCAATATTATTTTGAATGCTGAACTCGTTGAACCATGGTGTGATGTCGTATGACGCATATATACAATAACTGTCATTGGTGGCTACAAAAATTGATTTCAACGTGCTTATCATTTTTGGTGGCCAATTGTTGGTTTACTCTGGTACCAGCTATCAAGGGGGTCAACAAACCCAGACATCATCATCAAGCTTTCAAGATTACAGTTCAACTCACTTCCTTCAAGAAAAGTTACTATTGTCGAAAGTATCCAGATTTCCTGACAGTTGCTGATTTTGAAACTACCCGGCGCTGCTCGTGGGTATCCAGTTTTCCGAGCAAATTGTTTTCCTGATCTGTTAGGAAGAAGGACAAGTGCCGTAACAACTGTTCCGAATTGAGAAGGTCAAGTGCTCAAGTCAATTTGTAGAATTCAGAAGGTCAAGTTCAGAAGCTGTTTCCTTTTAGAAGCTCATTTCCTTCGTCATGGCAGTTTATGAGAGCAGATATGGATCAACGTTGGATCATTGTCCTAAGAATGCTGATCACATCCTGTTCTGAACTGTGCTGACGTTTTGGATACATAGAAGTTAAGTGGCCTGTTTTGTTTGTGAACTGTGCCCTTATGTTCTAGCTGAGCCTTCTAAATTCTTTCACACTTTTTGCTATTTGTTACATGTTATATGTTATTTGTATTTGTATATTTATATGTTTATATTTAAGCGGGTTTTCGGTTGGGCGGTGTCTTTCAGTGGAAAATACCACGTCACAGAGGTTTCTACTGTTAGCGTTTTCGTTAGGGACTCTGCGAATTTCCTACTGTGAAATTTGCTAGCGACAACCGTTGCTATATCTGTTTAGTTGTGACGAGTTGTGCTTTATTTTCGTTTTTTGTATATTTTTTTTTCATCTCTTTCTGTTCTTTAGTTTCGATTTTATTTGTTTGTATTTGTAGGTCTCCTCTTTTCTATAATTCAGTTCTTTACATAAATTTTTCTTTATACACTGTAGCGTCATTTGTTTGTCATATCTTCGCATTTTGTCATCACATTCTTTGTGATATTTCTTTTAGTTTTCATTGTTTATTTATTTGACTTAAGCGAATATTTTCGTATTGTTTTGATCCTTGTTGTTGTTTACATTGACTTTGATCTTTGTTATTGTTTACATTGACTTTGATCTTTGTTGTTGTTTACATTGACTTTGATCTTTGTTATTGTTTACATTGTTGTTGACCTTTGTTATTGTTTACACTGTTTTGTTATTGTTTACATAGTTCTTACATAGTTAGCTTTCACTATTGTTACATATACGCTCGTGCACTATTGATCTATAGTGCACTTATCATAACTAACTGTTGAGTTTTTTGCTTATGCACTATTGTAGTGCAGTTATGATAAATAACTGATGGTTATGCACTGATTTGTGTAGTGCACTGATGATAAAGAGGTGACTTGTGATATTATTATACATTTGATAATACAAGTTGGTGTCAAGTCTTGTTTCCCACAGAGATTGGAGTAAACATAGTGATTATACAAGCACTTTATTAAGTCTTGTTACTATTAAGATTGAAATAAGATAATTAGTTATTTCAGGTATTGATCACACATTATTAGTCATAATGTCTACATTGGACTACTTTATTGAGCAGGGTAAATCCCTTGGAAAGACTGGTGATAAATTAGAAGAATTTGCGACTGCTCAATATGATAAAGCATTAAAGGCGGAAAATGAACAAAAGAAACTGCAGATGCAGGTGGATGAAAAAAGATTCCAAATGGAAATGGAAAAAGAAAATAAGAGATTTGAAAAAGAGGCTGAAAATAAGAGACTTGAAAAAGAGGCTGAAAATAAGAGACTTGAAAAAGAGGCTGAAAATAAGAGACTTGAAATAGAGGTTGAAGAAAAAAAGTTACAGGCTCAGGCTGAAGAAAGAAAGTTACAGGCTGAGGCTGAAGAAAGAAAGTTACAGGCTGAGGCTGAAGAAAGAAGGTTACAAAGAGAGTCTGATGAGAGAAAAGCAAAAATGGAGCATGAAGAAAAACTCTTAGCTTTAGAGTTAGAAAAGTTAAAGTTATTGAACACTGGTAATGCTAATGATGCAAATAAGGTGTCAGATAAGACTAATGCTAAAGATTTCAAGCTTAATCTACCAGCATTTAATCCCTCAATCGATGATATAACATTTTATCTAGATAGATTTGAAAGTGCATGTAAGGTGCATAATATAGATAAAACATTATATGTTTATCATCTGTCCAAGATACTTAGAGGTGATGCTTTGACTTTGTTGAGTATGGTAGATGTGCCTGACAAAAACAACTATGAGGTTGTCAGGACGGCATTGTTAAAGAAGTACCAACTTAACGAGGACGGATATCGTCTGAAATTTAAAAACATGTTACCAGAAACTGGAGTTGAATTCTCTGAATTCATCTCAAGTATACGTCTTACTTTTTTACGATGGGTTGAGCTGTCTAAGACAGAAAGTACATTTGAAGCTCTTATGGACTTACTACTTAGAGACAAGGTTATGTCTTCTGTTAATGAAGCTTTTCTTTCTTTTCTTCATGAGCGTAAGCCTAAAAACATAAAAGAAATGGAAGAATACTGTAGCCAGTATGTTACTGCGCATCCTCACATAACCATTAGCAACTCTAAAGTAAAAGAAGGTTTGCCAGTTGCTTCGGCAGCACCTTATGGCCCAAATTTTATGCGTAAATTTCAGGGTAGCCAGCAGAATTTCAATAAAAAGAGTAACCGTAATTATGCACAAAATCATAGTAATCAATTCCAGGGTGATGCTTCTTCCCAGAACTGGAGACAACCTAATACTACACGGTATTCTACTCCCGTTAACTTTAGAAATTTTCACAAAGGTAATCGGCATAGGGGAAAATATTTTTCTCAGAGACCTCAATACCAAGATAATAGAGGTTCTCAACAGTATAGAGATGGTAATGACAGTTATGGAAACTGGAACTCAAACCAGGATAAAAATTACAGTAGGGACTTTAATGATTGCAGAGGCAATAATGGCCGCGGTAGATCGCAACATAAGAGAAAAAGATATCAACAGACAAACTCTGTTCAACAAGAATCTCAGGGAGCAGATAAACAGGTTAATAATGATAAAGACCATAATGCTATCGGATGCTCATCTTTTGATTTTGGTAGAGCAAATAAATGTATCCAATGCAGTACTTTATTTGTAATGTTACGCACAAATAATTACTTTTTCCAAATGCTTTGTATAATCATTTTTCGTATGTATGATCATTTTTTGACTGAAATGTGTATTATGATATTTTCAGTCAAAGGGACAGAACCCGAGATATTGAGACTACTATTTTTTATGAGTTTACCTTCTCTTGTATCGAGACACGTTCGGTCTATAATTTCTTGAACGAAGCGTGACCATATCTCCTTATTTGGTAGTATCAGTCAACTATTGTAGATGTCTGAAAACCTGTCTTAACGTTTCTGTTCATGACCATAAAAGGCGCGACTGTGTAAGACTTTTATCTCGAATGTTCTTAGAATCGTCTTATGTGAACGGCTACTCAGGTATTGGAGTTCTGCGCATGCCTAAACTTGTAGTTCGTTTGGTGTGTTCCGCCCAGCTCGGGGAGTTTAGAAATGGTCTAAGTAGCGAGCGGACGCAAATCTGCGTCTTGTGATTTCTGAGGGAAATACGTTGTCTTTGTGAGTTAGTTAGCTAACTAGACTATTTCCCAGTGTTATTCAAGCCTGCCTGGAGGCATATGTTCGTGGTTGATTTCCGAAGAAAGGTAATTCCTCTTGTATCGAATTTTTTGCTATTATCTAGAAATTCGTCATTTTTGTCGCTCTTTGCTCGCCTGTGTGATTCAATGGAGAGGTACTTTGACTAGGATTTTCGCCACCGGTATCTTTATACCTGAACTAGTTATATATATATGGGTCGCTCTAGACCAACAAGACTATTATCTGTGTTCCAGGATACGTTATATCAGAGATCACGTCTAAGTCAGATGGTTAGGCTTAGGAACGTTATAAAGGTCGGTTTGACCTGTATTCCCAGTATGCTATTCACGTGCAGACAGTAAACGGACTTATTGTATACATCTGATCTGCTAGCATCAGGAAGGGAGCATTTATTATTGTCTATGAACATTAATGATCCGCAGCTGACACTGTTGCAGAAGTTATATGTATGAACTTTAGGCACCCAGATCTGTGCTATATATATATATTATTGATATCAGCTTCATGAACCAGAACTTGATGATATCAAATATACAGAAGCTATTTGTTTACAATACAAATATTAATAATATTGGATTCTACATGACTATCAACCAATATTATTTTGAATGCTGAACTCGTTGAACTATGTTGCTGATGACCTATGTATCATGACTGTTTTGTGGCGTGCAATAAATGGTACAAAATTGTAAAGCGAAGTTACCATTTCTATGACTCTACACGTCATGTTGCCTGTGTTGTACCCTGTGAACTATTCTACTGCAACATACACAGCAACATCATAAACCAGAGAAGACACCTACATCTTGCACTTTAATACCTGGTGTCGATAGGGGTGGCAAGTTGTCGTCAGCCTAAATCCATTTTGGTGACCAGACCATTTGGCCAGTATTATAATGAATGCAGACTTTCATTGACTGTAGTGTATTATAACGGAGCTAACGTACCTGGCATTTTTTGGTTAAATCCACCCTTATCAGTGACGTCATTTGTGTTGTTATTCCTTGCAGATTCAGTGATTACTTTCATTGATTTCCCTATTTGATTTATTTGATTTCTGCAAACGTTTTCGTATTGTCAGTCTTATTTGTACTTTATGTATTCTGTTGGTTGACATATGTTTTATATAGGTATATTTCATAAGACAATATTGCTTGTGCACTGCACTTGGATTATGGTATAAACCAGTACTTGATTATTATTACTGTTATACAAGACCTTATTAAGGCTTGTGACCCACAGATATTGGGATAGTGTGCTGATTAATCAAGTCATTAAGAACTTGTGGTATTATTATTATTTCAGGTGATTAGTATTATTGTTAGACATCATGTCTACATTAGAATACTTCATTATACAAGGGAAAGCCCTTGATAAGACTGGTCAACAATTAGAAGAATGGGCAGTTGCTCAATATGACAAAGCATTAGCTGCAGAAGAGAAAAAAGCTGCTGCTGCTGCTGAAGAGAGAAAAGCTGCTGCAGAGGAGAGAAAAGCTGCTGCTGAAGAGAGAAAAGCTGCTGCTGCTGCTGAAGAGAAAAAAGCTGCTGCAGAAGAGAGAAAAGCTCTGGCTGAAGAGAAAAGATTAGAAAAAGAAGCTGATGCTGCTGCTGAACTAAAGAAATTGCAGATGCAGGTGGAGGAAAGGAGAGTTAAAATTTTGCAGCACGCTCACGACTCTCAGTGTGCTGGACACATGGGTTTTTTCCCGTACTAAGTCAAGAGTCCTTGCGGCTTTCTTTTGGCCATTGGTAAACAAGGACATACGGATTTATTGTCGATCTTGTAAAGTATGTCAGGAAGTTAAATCCAAAGGTCCACGGCATGCTGCACCCATTCAGGCGGCGGACATTCCTATTCGGCCGTTTCAAAAAATGGCCATAGACATTATTGGTCCATTTAAGATCAAGTCTGCCAGAGGACATCAGTTTATCTTGACGTGTGTTGATATGTGCACACGTTGGCCAGAGGCTATTCCTCTGAAGAGCATTACTACTGCTGATATTGCAGATGCTCTTTGGCTTATATTTTCTCGTCTGGGGTTCCCCGGAGAGATATTGTCAGACCATGGCACCCAACTAATATCAGATACCATGTCTCAAGTAATGTCTACTCTGCAGATAGATAGATCTTTAAGTAGTATCTATCATCCAATGTCTAATGGGATGGTCGAACGCATTAATAGAACACTTAAAAACTTACTAGGGAAGATAAGTGAGGATCATCCTCAAGACTGGGACAGAGTTTTACCTGCGGCCCTCTTCGCTTACAGAGAGGTCCCCAATGAACATACATGATTTTCCCCTTTGAACTCGTCTTTGGCGCGCGTCCACGTGGCCCTATGTCGTTGCTTCATGATCTCATAACAGCTGACAATATTGACGATGACACAAAGTCATCCTACGAATATGTCATCGCGTTGAGACAAAAGATTATCGAAGCATGCAAATTAGCAACTTCTTCTTCTGAATTTGAGAAACAGAAGGCAAGGCAATTTGCCAATAAGAAGAGATGCTTACGACAACTTTGTCCTAGGGACAAAGCATTTGTATTACTACCTTGTAGGGAAAACAGACTACTTATTTCTTGGAAAGGTCCGTACGATATAATATCGAAAATTTCCGATGTCGACTGTATTGTCGATATTGATGGGAAGCATAAAACCTTCCACATCAATATGCTTACTGAATTCCATGAACATCCGGATTATTTACAACCCATTTTCCAAGCAACGGACGATTCTCCAGTACAACATGGTCATTACTCATCACTGTCCGTGATACAGGATGAGGAAACAAGTTTTTCAGATGTAAATCTTCCTCTTCCAATGATCCAACTTCATTCTAGTGAATCATGGAAGAACGTTACTGTCTCTCCTGATTTGTCTCTAGGAGAACAGCGACAAGTTTCAACTATGTTGCAAACATTTCAGGATGTACTCACTGACATCCCTGGACAAACTCATGTCATTGAACATGACATTCTTCTAACTGACCATACTCCTATTAGGGTTAGACCTTATCCTATACCTAAACATTTTCAAGCACAAGTCGAGAAAGAGTTGGATGAGATGATAGATTTGAAAATAATCGAACCATCCACCTCTGCATATTCTTCGCCGATGGTTATTGTTCGAAAAAAAGACAATAACATACGTCTTTGCGTCGACTATCGCAAATTGAATCAAGTAACGAAGTTCGATGCCGAACCTATGCCTTTACTGGAAGAGCTACTTACTCGACTCTCCAAATCTCATTTTTTCACTAAACTTGATTTGTCTAAAGGATATTGGCAAGTTCCTTTATCTGAACGCGCCAAAACTCTCACGGCTTTTTCAACACCTAGAGGTTTGTTCCAATGGAATTTTATGCCTTTCGGTCTTATGAACGCACCAGCTACATTCGTACGCATGATGCGCCGAATCCTATCTTATCGGTCAGATGTCATTGCATATCTAGACGACATCTGTCTTTTCAGCGATACTTGGGAAGATCACTATTTAGGGTTAGATGAATTGCTGTCTACTTTGCGCGAGCACAACCTGACAGCGAAACCCTCTAAAGCCTATATTGGTTTTAGCGAAATTTCTTTCCTAGGCCACCGAGTTGGTCATGGTTTCCTAAAGACAGAGGACCATAATACAAGTAAGATACTTAACATCTCTATCCCTAAGACTAAAAAACAGGTGAGAAGTCTGTTAGGTCTTATTCAATTTTATGGCAGATTCATTCAGAATCTATCCTCTATCATGGCACCTCTTTCTACACTTTTAAAGAAAGGTTCGCCTAATATGGTCCACTGGTCTCAGGAATGCCAATGCTCTTTGGATAAGATTAAAACATTGTTTTCAACACCACCTATTTTAGTGTTACCTACTAAAGATAAGACATTTGTTCTTCGTAGTGATGCTTCATCCACTGGGATTGGAGCGGCACAAATGCAAGAGTACTCTGGAACTCTGCATCCTGTAATGTATATTTCCAGAAAACTTAATGCGGCAGAAAGGAATTATTCGGTTTTAGACCGTGAGCTATTAGCTATGGTTTGGTCGATCCTCAAACTACAGAGATTCCTTCTAGGCGCACATTTCATAGTAGAAACCGACCAAAAAGCTCTTACTGCTATACAGAGTAAGAATTTGAAGAGCTCGAGGTCTACTCGATATGCAATTGCTCTTCAACCTTTTCATTTCTCCGTGCGAGCTATTCGTGGATCAGATAATGTGATGGCAGACATTCTGTCAAGATGCCCACATGATTCCACATAACTATTAGATCTTAGACTTCTTGATATGTCTAGTTTATAATAGTTCCTTTCTATATCAAGATAGATACACATTTGTAATTTAATAATATAATGATTGTATCACTACTTAGCGGTTCATTGATGTTTATTCACCGCTGCGCTTTGATGATTTTTCTTCATAAATCATAAATTTAAGATATCTAATACGAAATTATGGTATGAAATTTTTTAGGCATTGTGTAATTGCCAGAATTGTATTATACTTTGATGACACCTTCCTGGAAAAATTTACTTGTAGAGAAATAATTTCTCTCAGTTTATGAGATACATTCTCACCAGTCGCTCCATAAGTCGACTTAGCCTCATATTAGGCGTTATATTTATTCCTGATATTTTCATCTGCGCATTATTCATGCGTTGTGAGCCTATTGTACGTTGCTCCTAGATGTATTTCCCAAAAAAAATGTTCCATTTTTTTTCCCGGGAGGTGTGGTAAGACTGTTACGTGCAGTCTTTGATATCTTACAATATAATACATTTGTATGCTTGTTATGTTCGCAAATATTTTGTAAACAAAATAGATTCTTTTTAGTGCTTAAGGAAAAGTCATTATTGAGTTACTTCCCTTGAAAGGAGTGTCGTCACTTCGATCGAACTCCGCGGATGAATCCAGTTTTACTGCGATTTATTCTTTGTTTGGGTAGAAATAGGTTGTTCTTGCTTCAGTGTATCTATGGCCTGAATTTATGTGTATTGTTTGTCTGGGTAGGACGAGTCTGTCTTATATCTGAATATCTTTGCATGTCTAAGTCGAACTATATGGTCTTTTGTCGTTAGAAAGGTCAAAGGGCTGTTCGGCGGATGTGTCGCTAGAGAGGTGTGATTTGGCTTCGCCCTGATGGGGGCTGTGATTTTTGTGTAGCGGCTTGTCGCCGGTAAAAGTGATCTCAGTATTTATGGGGAAAGTGATAGTCGTCTAGACCTATCGTGTATGCTTTACCCCAGTGTTTATTCTTATTGCCAAGGAATGGCAGAATCATATTTCTGATACCAAGGTAACAAAAGATTCTCCTTATGAACTCTCTTACGAAGCCACCGTTTTTCGATAGGCACGATTTGTACGTCTGAGAGAATATATTTAACTAGATGAAGATGACATTCATTCCTAACAGCACTATATCTTGTATGATGAAGTCAATTGTATCATGATATAATCTACAGAGCTATGAGAACATTTAATGAATGACTAACTTTAATACAGATTCATTATCTGTATCCAAACGTGAGTGACAGCTCACGAGAGAAGCCATCTTGTATCCCAATATTTTGTGACTTTCAAGAAGAGAAAGGGATACCCCGTATTATCGCTTGATGAGTCCAGAGATCACTGCTACACATGAGAACCCAGTACTAGCGGTTCAATATGATTATATGAAAAATATGTGCTGAACATTATGTTAAGGAATCTTCGCTAGACGAGGTTAGGTCTAGAAGCCATCTTGAATGTTGTTTATAATCTGACGTGCTTTGTCAGTAAACTCAGATGATATATATATATGGGCAATACTGAGTGCTTGTCTACTGACAGTCCATTATGCTATTATTCTACATGAGTGCCCATGTACATTGCAAGACCATTTATCCACTGTACCATGATGATTATACCAACCTGTGATTTGTCACTATTAGTGCTGTCGAGTGTGTACGTCCAATTAAACTGTAGCAAAGGTACACAGTCGTTGGTGTCGATGACTTCCAGCCATACATGAGTGTGAGAAAAAAACCATTTGTCAACACCACGAACTCTTCTTATCATTCGCATATTATACTCACAATCTATGTCTACACACCACTGCGTAGGTCGAGTTGACATTCCATACTCAAAACACAAGCAACACAACAACACAGCATGTAGCTCTGGTGATGTTCTAGTGGGCTTATGATTGAGCAGAAAAAAAGACTTTATCAACTGGTGTAATCAGAACACCATAGAGATTTATCAGGTACCCGTCGATTAGTAACCGAGGTTTGAAATTTTTATGCTATGCGTGAGAAATCACGACCACTTGGTCCCGCCACTTTTCTTAGGCTAGACAGTTAACTACGATTCAAATATACATTATTGAAAGGGCAAAAAAGGGGGTGAACGATATTGAAAGTGGAACTCAAAATGACTTTCGATATACACATATATATAAAAGGATGGTTGGGGTGAAAAAAATTAATATTATTATTTATAACAAATCCTCCATAGTCCTTATAATAATTTTTATGAATCTGTGAAGATAGAGTTTATTAATATTTTGGTTCAGAAAAAGAAAACCCAAAATGCAGGGAAAAATACTGAAATGAGAACGGCAATGAAGATTGACATAAAACTTATATAGACTGATAAGTCTTCTGATAAATAATATGTTTCTATATCAAAAATCGCACGAGTAATAACCAAGATATTATAAAAATACTATATATTTTTGGACAGTGCGACAAACAGACGATCGCTCTTGCTCATTTATTGGTAACATTTTTGGGACGCAATTTTGAAAAGAGGCATTGGCGTGATTCAAATTTGATTGGTTAACGCTGGGAGGAAGGGAGAGGTAGAAATTGTTAGCCCAAAACGATACATATTTTGCAGTGTAATAGCATGGGCAGACTGACCAACAGACTAAGAAACACATAGTATATTTGGGGTTTGGTTTTTCAAATTCAGTTCAAAATTGGTAGTCGCTTGATCTCATTGGCCAGCCCAAATGATATTAGCAAAAGCTTACAAGGCTCTTGGCCATTTGACGAGAAATTTTCCTTACCAAAGGACGATGAGAACAGAAGTGTTGGTTTTAACATAAAATAAGTTCAACAGTCTGGATAGCGGCAGAGAAAACTTGTGCCATATTTGCCAGTCATCGTTTCTTGTGTGTTTATATTTCATTGAATTGTTGTAAGGAGCGTGATTTATTATTATGTATTAATAAAACTGCAAAAAGCTAGATACTGCTATTGGGAAAAGTGAAGGACATGCCGGGAGCAAAAATTATTGAGTCCTTAAATTGAATTGTGTTTGAATGTTGCATATTGTTATGACTATTATTAATATTATAAGATCAGAATATATTAGCAAGCCTCTGTGTTCCATGAACACTCATCAACATGCCTAGAGCGTTTATATTTATGAAAAGAAGAGAACTCATACAGAAGGAGATGTGTTTACTCCATTTAATTGTGTTCAAGACAACTATGTAAAATGACAGTGGCGTATCCGCCATATGGACCTGAGGTGTGGTCACAGTAGGATGTGAAGTCATTATGAATTAGGGGCTGGTGCACTTGTATGCACACGAAGCTGACCCCATTATAGCATGTAGTAACTAGTTAATTAAAGTATATTCCAGATGGGAAAAGGCCAGGGTGGCTTTTGTTTGCAGGGTTTTATTTCCTGTTACCAGCCGGTGACAGGAAACCTGATGAAATAAATACGAAGACAGAAAAGTCTCGAGTGAAAGTGTTTACTGTATGCTGTTAGCCAGAAGTAGTTTCTGTGAGCTGATGTTCTATGCAGAGCAGTGATACGAGTGAATCTTCATACAGAATATAAGGTGATGTGCCAGTAGCTGGGCACTCTGACAGTTCATCTGGGAATAAATTGTTTTCCCTAAAATTAACTATAATGATCGGGGCGTGATAACAACAATAGCTTCTCAAATAAATGACTCACACTAATATATATATATATATATATATATATATATATATATATATATATATATATATATATATATATATATATATATATATATATATATATATATATATATATATATATATATATCACTGAACAGTTGTGAATACACCTACAGGAACTTTAAAAGTTATCGTTATAGGACAAAGAGTCCCTTTAGTTAATTATTAGTTGTAAGATATATTTTCCTCAGTTTCAAAGACCTGCCCAAAAGAGTTTGCAGGACAGGCAGAATAAAATTGTAAAAAAAAAGAATTAATGTTCAAACTAAAACCACAGACTTATTACTTTACTATTTGTGTGTTATAGTATGTTGTTTTGATGTACCATCATTTCATTTCATTCCCTAGACACTAGCCACATCAAACACCAGACACTAGAAATAAAATACAGCCCGTGTGAGATCTAGAGAGGTAGCGTTAGGTACCCTGAGAATTCATCACCATCATCATCAACTATTAGACTCAGGGTCTTACATAGCTTGACCTCACACGGTTGACACTTCCACAGCAATACATCATTCTATTATAACATCTGAACCTCTCCAGCAAATTAAACTTGCTACAATGGGTCACTTTGAATATTTGGTGCTTCAAAGTTACGATGGACCATTACCTGAGTTTTACCGTCGCTATATTGACGATGGAATTGGAGTCACAGACATGTCTGAAGTTAACCTCCGTAGATTCATTGACTATGTTGGCAATTGCCATCCTGCCATCAAATTCACTTCTCAAATTTCTACCACTTCAGTTAACTGTCTTGACCTTACTGTCAATATTACTCCTACTGGCCTTACCACTTCTGTCTTTTATAAACCTACTGACGCTCATGGTTTTCTTCTTTACACCTCTTCTCACCCCCTCAGCTGTAAAGATTCCATTCCCTTTTCTCAACTTCTAAGCTTACGTCGGATATGTCACGATGAAGATGATTTCCGTGAACGAGCTCAAGAAATGCTCGAGTTTTTTCGCCGACGTCACTATCCTGAAAGAGTATTATCTGAAGCTCTTAATCGCATTAGTCACGTTACTCGTCAGGTGGCACTTACTGCCAAACCTACTACTACATCTGACAGACTAAAACTTGTCTTAATTTTCCACCCCCACTGTTTGGCGGTGAAAAAAATTATGTTTCGTCATCTACCCATTCTCCACTCTGATCCTGATACCAGAGAGTTGTTTCGTGATACCCCTTTAGTGACATATCGTAGGGATAAGAATTTTAGGGATATTCTTGTACACAGTCGCTTGAGACAAACCAGTCCTTCTCACTTTGGTACTAAACCGTGCCACCGCCACATATGTAAGACCTGTCCTTTTTTACTCCAAACTCAGTCAGTTTCTTTTCCGAACGGTAAATATGTCATACGAGAGTCTTTCACGTGCGAATCCAGAAACCTGATTTATGCTGTCATCTGCAAGAGGTGTGACATTACCTATATTGGTGAAACTGGCAGACGTTTGGCAGACATGTTTCTTGAGCACTTAAATGATATCTATCATGGCAAACCTTTACCGGTGGCCCTTCATTTCAATAGGCCTGACCATTCAGGTAATTCTGATATTCATGTCACTGCCCTCCTTTCATGTGTCGGTGATGACCGAACTCGCTTTTCGTTGGAGAATCGTCTCATTTTTCAAATGGGCGTTTTATCTCCTGAGGGCCTTAATGTCCAGCATCATTTTGCATAAATTCTGGTGGCTTCTCTCTCTGTTTCATACTTCTTTATTTCTTCTGTCGTTGTTTTTCTGATCTATCTTTGTTTTTGCTTTGGATCGTTTCGTGTCCTTTTGTATCTTTTTAGCCGTCACTAGCTCAAACGTCACTTCCGCATGACGCTTATTTTCACAGCCATCTTAAGTGTTTCATTCTTGGATCCAGCTAAGTGACTTTTTACTTGTTTTAATAGGATTGTTCATTCCTGTCTTCGTTCCGTTGAGTATTTACTTTCTTGTTTCGATATGTCTTTCTGGTTTTACGATTTCCTTGCATTATTATTGTTCTCGTTTTGCTCAGCACCGTTGTTCCATCAGCTTGTATCGCTCATTTGGTGTGTTCCTCATCATCATATATTTTTGTAGTACCTATATGTAATTCTTGTCCTTGTCACCTGTTCTTAACTGTGGCTGACGAAGGGTAAAACCCGAAACGTCCTTTGTTTCCTGTGTACGGTTAACTTGTAAAACTGATTTCATACCATTTTATTTTTTAATTTATATATTTGTTCTCACGTCTTTGTTTGCTTCGAGTTTTGGTGCTAGAACTTAACCTTGTATTTTCTTACAGTTAACTTCGCCACCAAAAATAACAAAACCAAAAATGCTAATTATTATAGAATATGTAATGTGCTTGCTAAATGCAATCCTGATGGCTTTTGCAGGAACTAACAACGCAACGCACCATTAGTTATGTGAGACATTTTGGGTATGCAAGAATGACATCTGGTGAGTGCAACAGAAGGCCAAAAACTTTGAAATATAGGTATGTATGTGAGTGCGCGCTTTTGCCTGTGTGTATCTGTGTGCAAAACCGGCCCCAGGGGTTTTTTAAGCTAGTGCTAGGTCCCGTGATGGCGCCCCTTCACCCTTCAGTGTGCAGTGGTGTATTTATACTTACGAGACTCAATTTCATGCTATTGAGTTGGAACCTGCTTTAATATCTGCAAGAGATGTTCGCTGTAGCATTTAAACAACGAAAAAAAGAACATAATTTATTAATGTTTTTAAAATTGTATTGTGCATAATTTTTATTTTTATTTTATTTTATGTAAACTGTGCGTAATTTTTATTTATTTTTTATTTTTATTTTATTTAAACTTAAAGACAAGCGCTCAAGGCGATTTTTTTTTAAAAAAGGAATAACGTAGACATATAGAATAATAACCAGTTTCATGTAAGCACAAAATTATTTATTTGAAATGTTCTATATAATTTGTCTTGTTCTTTTAACATTTTAATGGTTTCAAATCGAAGAAAAAATTATTTTTCATTTTTTCCTAATATCGACGTTTCACTCAAGTTGGCGCACGGTGCAGCCATACGGCTGCCAAGTATATATATATATATATATATATATATATATATATATATATATATATATATATATATATATATATATATATATATATATATATATATATATATATGTGTGTGTGTGTGTGTGTGTGTGTGTGATGCTGTGGTGGGTTTTGATGTTAAGAAGAATGGTGTGCGTATAGTTGTACTTGAGTGAGATCAACTGTGAAGGTCTCTGAGGTAAACAATGGACAACTGTGTTACAGAGTACCTTTCTTGTTACCACCCTACGATCTCACTCTAAGTTATATTCTTTATTGACTAGCGTGACTAAAAGCTACATAAAGTGTCTAGGGTAATGTAAAGGTGTTGTTAAAGAATCTCAATACAAAAACATATACAAACATATACTAATTACTATGATAAACTCAACTAACTCCAGCTGTTAAATTTTATATTTAAAATTTCTTTTGTTAAACTTTATTGGTCCTGAGCCTAAAGTTGTTTTGGTCAGGACTACAGTTCAATGAGAATCAATTTAGATGGATAGATATATTTACAAATATATATAAAGATATTTACATACAACAGACAATATGTCCATAATACATTGTTACAAATTTTCAAGTTGATGATAATTACTCTATTTAACTACTGGTACTAGAAGGCAGGGTGGGGATTTACATCATCCCACCGTTCTTTTGTTTCACTAGAATTGTTTATGTTAGTCTTTTGGAGGAACGTTTTTGTCTATACAGGAGATTTTTCTTTAGTCGTGATAAGTTGTCCCAGGCCAGATATTGCACTTATCTGGATCCTGGAATCACAGCAATTGTAGTTGGTTTGGCCAAACACTTCAGTCTCCTCTGGTCTTGAACTTCTCTAATACCAGCAGGTACCAGAGACTCTTAGAAATTGGGCTGAATTTCTCTATCATCGAGTACCAGCACCAGACAAGTGCCAGCAGGAACCCCTGTCAATGCAAGTTATGGTTCTGTCTTAATATCAAACTAATTCCTCCTAATTTACATGTAAACATACATTCAATACAAAAGAACATGGTCAGCTCTCTCTGACAACCCTGCTTCTCAACTTTAGTTTGATGGAACAAATGGTACCAGTTTTCTTTTCTCTTCCCTAAGGATGCTACGCCTCTGTCATTCCTGCAGTAATCTTTTCCATGCAATAAGATAGGTGTAATGTTCCTGTATGACCATCATATATATAGTCCTGTAGTTCTAAACTTCTTGGATAATCCCTTATATGATGGATCAACATCTAGGCTATGCCTAATTCTGCCATGGAACCATTTAATTACAATCTTTTACATGGCCTTTTCTTTTTTCACACACAACCCTTTTTTAATTAAAAAGTCAATAAAATCAATCTTACCACATATCAAGGAAATATAAACAAGTAACGATGAATTAGGCAATAGAATATGGCACACTTTCATCACTGCCTCTGTTCAGACTGCTTTCGGTTGTTAGTTAGTTTTAAACAATGCACAAGTCTGCTCATCGCTGCTTGCTCCTCTGAATATTTTGGAAAAATGGCTGCGAGCAGCCTACTTTTCCTATCATGTAAAAAGCTTTGTCCAATGAGACCAAGCATCTCTTTTTTTTTAATGAATCTTTTTTTTTTAAAAATATCTCAAACCACTATGCGTTACTACTACCAACTAGATTTGTATATTTAGGTTAGCCAATAATATTTCGGCTTCCTTCAAATTTCATCCAATCCCTTTCTTCGTACAATCTTAGCCTTTCTTTCACCTAATTTTTTCGCAAAAAAATTATGCTATCCAATCTAAGCAGACATGACTTGACCTGACAGTATCTCCGATTCTCTATGTATTATTACCAATATTTGATTATTTAATGGACTATTTAGATAACTAACAACATATTCGTGGTCAACGAGTCTTCAGGTACACGATTTTTATGGGGCTAAGTGGCTTGGTTCAAAATTCTATCTTTTTTCCTATGTTAGTTGTTTATTTTTAAACTACCTCCTGTTCAATTCTTTTTCCATGTACTTTCAAGCTAATTACGTCATTCGCAATAAGAGCTAAGCGTTTTTTATAACCGTAGTGTCCACGTGTTCTAACGTTTACATCGTATTTTTGAATACCGCCTAAGGCAAGGCTAGCAAGTTAGTTTTATTTTTAGAAACAATGTGAGACGTGATTTGCGTTGGTTATCTATCCGTCCCCCTCCCTTCCACAATGTATTCTAGGCAAATACTTCATTTGAACTTGGGAAAGTGGTACGTTTGTCTCAAGGACGAATTTGAAAAATAGGGTACCCTGTTTGGTTCGGCCAAAGCGTTATCAAATAATACGCTGAAGGCGTAGGCGACGACTCCGATTCTCGCCGAAAATTGGTAGTACTATCCTATCTTTGACTTTATGCACTATACTGTTATATTCTAATTTAGATATTGTATTTAGAAGTTCACCACATATCTCCCCACTTAGAACAGACTATCATATGTCAGTTCCTACTTCTAAATGAACATAGATAAATTTACTACCTATGCCTGTTGGCTACTCTGATGTTCGTCGTACGGATGTCTGCTTAAAAAATCTGCACCTACGTTGTTTTTGCCTGGAATATATTCTATGGTAAACTGGTATGGCTGTAGGAGCAACGACCAACGTAATAATCTAGCATTTTCATGCCTTGCTTGTGACAGACACACGAGTGGTTTATGATCTGTTTGGATCTTAAATGATTTACCATAGAGATAAATCTGGAACTTTTTTATAGCCCATATGACAGCTAAACATTCTTTTTCACTTGTTGAATATTTTTGTTCTGCTGAGTTCAACTTACGGCTAGCATAAGCAACTGGGGTTAATTCCCCATCAAGTGAAGTTGACCTTTGTAATAAAGCTGCACCCAAACCTATATTACTAGCATCCGTTCTCACAATGAATTCTTGACTCATGTCAGGTAATTTCAAAATAGGCCTGCTTGTGAGCTTTTCCTTCAACTCTTGGTAGGCTAATTCACACTGCGCTGACCAAGTAATTCTATCAGGATTTCCTTTGCGCGTTAAATCAGTCAATGGAGCACATATGGAGTTAAAGTTTTTAATATACTTTTGGTAGAAACCACATAATGAGACAAAAGATCACACATCTTTTTTTGTCTGTGGTCTTGGTGCTCTTTTCAACTTCTCCAGGTTCTTGGGGTCAGGGTTCATGTTTCCCTGATGTACTGTGTGTCCCAAGAATTCCAGCTCTTTACATCCAACACAGCATTTCGTCGGTCTAGCTGTCAAATGTGTCTCTCTAAGTCGATTAAACAACATATTAAGAGAGTAAATGTGTTCCTCAAATGTTTCAGTCGCTATGAGAATATAATCCACAAAGTTGGTGATGCATGGATTATTCAGGGGATCCAGTAATTTTCTCATCATCCTCGAAAACACAATCGGTGCATTTTTCAGCCCGAATGGCAATATGTTAAATTCATAATGTCCTTCCGAGGTGCTAAAGGCTAAATAAGGTCTAACCTCCGGCTTTACTGGAATCTGATAGTAGCCTTTGCTCAGATCCACTTTAGAGAAATATTTAGCTTTATTCAGCCTGGCAAACAGCCGATTTGTATCAGGTAATGGATCCACATGACCTTCTGTGACAGCATTCAGTTTTCAGTATTCTATAGACAGTCTGTGTTCTCCAGAGGGTTTTCTTAACAGAACCACACTGAAGCTGTAAGGAGATTCACTGTGCGAGATAATTCCTTCTCTCAACAGATAATCTATCTCCTCCTTCAAAGCTTTTTCCTTAGCGAACGGAATCGAATAGGCTCTCATACAGATTGGTGTTGGGTCTATGAGTTTCATATCATACTCTAATAAATTTGTATGCCCCGGTCGGTCCGTTAACACATCTGTATGATCATTCAGAACCTGTTGAACCCTCTCCCTCTGATTTTTCGTTAAGTGCGTACTAATTTTTACCTGTGCAGCGGTCTCACAGGGATGAAAAGGATATTCATGAGAGGATAGTGGTTCCTTTTTCATTTCCATTGCAACAGACAAGGTCAATAGGTGTGTCTCCTCCTGGTTTTCTCTATCCAGATATTTTTCAGGAGATTCACATGATAGATTTTCTCTTTCCCCTTCTTATCTATCTTATAATTTGTTCTAGACGCCTTCTCTAGAACTGTATATGGACCTTGCCATCCAATTTGCAATTTATTATGGCTGCCGGGCAGTAGAAGAAGCACCTTCTCTCCCACAGCTAATTCTCTGTCCTTCGCTTTCTTATTGTAATAGGCAGCATGCTTTTTCCTGGCTTGTCTCAAATTTTCATTGGCAAGTTTCCAGCCAGTTTTAAGACGAGTGGTCAGCTCGTTCACATATTGATATGATGAGGTAATATTTTCTTCTCCCTTTTCATCGGTCCATGTCCTTAACAAGGCTTCCAAAGGACCTTTTATTGGCCTTCCAAATAACAAGGTTGCCGGGGCCATACCGGCTGAACTATGGGTTACCTCCCGATAGACAAACATGGCGGCGGGAAGGTATTGATCCCATGTATCTGGTTTTTCATGTGCCAACTTTCTCAGGATCGACATAAGTGTCCCGTTAAATCTTTCCCCTTGGCCATTTCCTTGGGGATGGTACGGGCTACAATGAAAGTGTTTGGCTTGAAAGATCCTGAATACTTCTTCCGTTAGTTTCCCCTTGAACTGAGAGCCATTATCAGTCAAGATTTGGTTGGGAAAGCCTAACCTGGTGAAGATTGTGAGTAATGCCTCTGCCACATGTTTCGAATCGATTGATGACAGGGCTACCGCCTCTCCCCACATAGAACAAGTGTCCACCAGAGTAAGAATGTAACTGTTCCTCCTCTTGGTCCGAGTGAGAGGTCCCACAATGTCCACTGCAACTCTTTCAAAGGGTGTTTCCACTATGGACATTTCCCCTAAAGTTGCTGGAGCAGTCCAATGTTTTGGAGCTACCCGTTGGCATTCTGGACAGGATTTTACATATATCTTTATGTTTTCAGTTATCCCTGGCCAGGAATAATGACAAGCTATACGCTGTCCTGTTGCGCTGATCCCCATATGACCACTGAAGGGAATCGCATGCCCTAGTTCCAACACTTTAGTCCTATATGAAATGGGAAGGACTAGCTGTCCATGACCATTGGATCCAGTTCCAACCTTCCTATAAATCAATTTGTTCTTCATATAGAAGTCTCCCTTGCCTGGAGGTGTATGACATTTGGGCAATTTCTTAAAACAAGGCTTGAGGGTCTTATCCTCAGCCTGTGCCTTCCTCATCTCATCTGGATGGGTATTTATGGGATTATCCTCCTCCTTTTTAGACTGTGATCTGGTCTGCACTGTGGCCATGATCACAGGTCTCTGGGGATTCCCCAAGAAGACATATCTACACCCCAATATCAGAGGGTAGATTGGTTCATTTATCACTGCTGCTTTGATGGTTCCTTCCACATATCGTGTTTTCACATTTATCCTGGCGATGGGAAGTGTCATGGTCGCTACGTCCTTGGTTGCAGCTTGAATCTCCACTGTGTCTGTGGTGTATTGATCTGCCTGCACCAGGTGAGAACTCACAACTGAATCATAATCTAATCCAGTATCATACAAACACCTTATAGTGACTCCATTGCATGTTACATCTTCACACACTGGGGGGTGGGAAGGTTCCTGTAGTTCAGTAGGGTTGACCTTTACTCCCTTTCTCCCCATTTTCATTGCAGCGAAATTAGGAGTTTTCCTTCTACAATTTTCGGTGTTATGGTTTTCCATCCGACAATTTTTACACCACCTCTTTCCTTGGTTAAAGGAATTTCTTTCATCATATTTCCTTTCATTGAATTGTGGGGTTTTATTTTTATATTCATTGCGTGGCCTATCAAACTGGTGCTTACCTTTGTTCTGTTCTCTATGGTCAAACTTATTAAAGTTTTATGGTGCCTTAAAATTTTCTACCTGTTTCTTTTTATTACCAACTACCTCTGCTTGGGCTGCCTGATACCTCTCAGCGACATTGAGTAACTCACCCAGCCTCTCTGCACCTTGTTCCATGAAAAACTTTCTCAGGTATGGAGCCATGGACTCTCTTAGCTGCTCAATAAGGATCATTTCCTTAAGATCTTGGGTTTTCCCCAGAGCAGTCCATTTCTCTAAGTAGGTCTCTAACCGTGCAGAGAACTGGTGATAGGTCTCACCCGACAGTAGTTTGGCATTCCTAAATTTTTTTCTATAAAATTCTCCGTTCTTTTCGTATCTTAACAAAAGAGCCTGCTTTAACATGTCATAATTGTCTTGGTCATCTCTGCTCATCTTGGCAAAAAACTTCATAAGCCGTTCCCTTAAGACCCTGGGATAACTTGAGGCTCCACCGCTCTCTCTCTAACCCATATGTAGTAGCCAAAAGCTCAAATCTACTTAAATACCCTTCTATGTCATCATCTTTCTCAACAAAATGGTCTACATGAAAACCCATAGCTGAGGTTGAGGCTCCCTGACTAGCAGTGGCATCTGAGGCAAAGGGGCTGGCACCATTTTCAGGAGCATGGCCTTGAAATTCCAACTCTCTTAGTCGTAGCTCGTGCTCCCTTTGTAATCTCTTATCTTCTGCTTCCCTCTCTGCAGCCAATCGCTTGTCTTCCCTTTCAGCAGCCTGTCTCTTTTCCTCTCTTTCTGTAGCCAGTCTCTTTTCCTCTGCTTCCCTTTCAGCAGCCTGTTTCTTTTCTTCTCTTTCTGCAGCCAGTCTCTTTTCTTCTCTTTCTGCAGCCAGTCTCTTTTCTTCGGCCTCCAACTTCTTCTCTTCATACTGGAGCCTTTTAATCTCTGCCTCCCTATCTGCCTCCAATGCCCTAGCCTCTTTGTCAGCTTCAATCTGCAGCCTCTTAATTTCTTTTTCAGCCTCTAACTTTCTTTCTGCTTCTTTCTCTAATCTTTTATCTTCTCGGGCAATAAATTTGTCCACCTCTGAAGTTACATACTGGACCAGCTCTGGTCCATTCATGCCCATCTCTTTAGCAGTCTGCACAGCGGCAGATCTGAACTTGGCTAAATCAGCCATTCTAACTCAAGCAGGTCTAATCATGTTCTAAGACAATCTTAAACTTAACTAAAATAAATACTAACTATAATTAACTAATTACTACTGGCTGTGACAACCTATCACTGTAAATCTCCTCTTAATTATTTTTATCTTCTTAGGGGGTGTTCCTAACCTCTACTAACACTAGTAATACAATCTTGAATTTATATCCTACTGCTAATTTTTATTCCTGGAGTTAGTTAATATATGCTGTATGAGATTCCTATTTCAAACATTCCTCTATATATGCCAAATTCAAATCTCGGACTTAGAGACCCCAATATATGTGGTGGGTTTTGATGTTAAGAAGAATGGTGTGCGTATAGCTGTACTTGAGTGAGATCAACTGTGAAGGTCTCTGAGGTAAACAATGGACAACTGTGTTACAGAGTACCTTTCTTGTTACCACCCTACGATCTCACTCTAAGTTATATTCTTTATTGACTAGCGTGACTGAAAGCTACATAAAGTGTCTAGGGTAATGTAAGGGTGTTGTTAAAGAATCTCAATACAAAAACATATACAAACATATACTAATTACTATGATAAACTCAACTAACTCCAGCTGTTAAATTGTATATTTAAAATTTCTTTTGTTAACCTTTATTGGTCTTGATCCTAAATCTGCTTTGGTCAGGACTACAGTTCAATGAGAATCAATTTAGATGGATAGATATATTTACAAATATATACTGAAGCACATTAAAAACGCACCACCTGTATAATCCAGGAACAGAGTGTGAAATGTAAATATAAGTGTTTACAAGCTTACATATTTGGAATCTTTATTCATTTCTTTTGAATCCATGCTGGTCATTAATTTGTACATTTGATTGTTATGAAATTAATTGCATTCTGTGCAGGCAAGGGAGAAAACCAAAAATACAAAAAATGCACGTGCGTTATCCTGCTGGAGAAGCTGCAAGTCTGGATAAATTGTGAACGCAGGAGCAACCAGTGCATCCAGAACCTCATCTCGATATGTCACAGCATTAACATTTCCACGGAAGACGTGAAGAGGCAAGCGATGGTGAAAACTGAATCATCCCCAAATGTGAATACTGCCACCTCCAAATCGGTTGACACAGCAATCTGCAAAGCGCTCTCCACACCGTCGCCAAATCCGCATACGTCCATCTGCAAAGGATATGTTGAATCTGCTCTCGTCTGTGAATAGGACAGCATTCCACTGCAGTATAGTCCATCTGACATGTTGCACTGCCCACTGCAGGCGCTGCTGACGATGTCTGTGAGTCAAGTTTGGCCTAACATAAGGTCGTCTTGCAGTAAGGCCTGTATCTCTGAGTCGTCGTATGACTGTCATTCAAGAGACTTGCCCATGTCTACCCACTATTGCTCTTGCTGTTTGACTTGCCGGGAGAGTACGATTCCTTAGGTAACTCAGCACAATATGACGATCTTGCGCAGGGGTAGTAACTCGTGGTTGGCCACTCCGAAGTCTATCCCGGGCACTGCCAGTGGTTCCGTAACGTTCATTGAGACGTACAATAGTGCTGTGGTGGCAATTCATCCTTCTGGCAATGGCCCGCAAGCTCATTCCGGTCTCCAATATACCAATGGCTCGTTGGCGGTCGTTTTCAGATAGTCGTGGCATTTCAAGCACATGTGCTGGGTGTTTTGTCTCAACGGCCTTTTTATACTGAGTATACTGCCACAATGTGTACACATTTTCAGGGTCGTAGCTGTTGGGAATCGTGTTGCACGTGTAACTTTCATCGTTTTTATGTAATCTGTACACAAACCCGTAGGTTGAATCATGCACTTTCCATTCCAGCAGCCATTCGCTCTCTACCTCTTGGCAAACACGGGGAAAATCCATTCCCACACTTTTTTTTCCAGCTTCTCGGCATCAGTATATATAATAGTGGTGCGTTTTTAATGTGCTTCAGTATATATAAAGATATTTACATACAACAGACAATATGTCTGTTACAAGGGTGATGGTTTGCTCTGAACAATGTTCCATGTGATATGAATAAAACAATTATAAATTTCTGGCCATTGTTTTTTCATTGATATGTTAGTTTTTTTCATTCAGTGATAGTGCATCGTGCCTTCGATGGAAGATTAAGCGAATGCGGGGGTGGAAGATTCTGAACAATACTTGAACCTTGGAATACGATTGATTTGATAAGTCATTTCATTGAGTCCGTACATTTAATTCACAGTTGTACACACAAGATGATCATTTCAAATAGGAGTAGAGCATAAGTCCATATAAGTCATGCATAAATTAATCAATAACGTAGACTGCAGGTTTATGTGTCAATGTCCGTTTAAGGATAAAATGCAGTATTGTCGTCAGAACATCACAGCTATATGCACGCGCAGCTAGACATGGCTACCTGCCGACAGTGAGACTGCGAGTCTGAATATTTCATATGAATTTGACGATTATTCTTCTCCTTCTGAGAATTCTAGTTAAATACTAACCTCCATAAATTTCCCTCTCATATAGAGTTCTAGGACTGACCCTGGTCCATCAAAAAATGCATATATAAATGGCTATATCATGCCATTGAATTGGAAGGTTAGAAAAACGCAGCTATTCAGCTTGGCGGTCAAGTAACAAAGGGTAGCGTTTCTTAGTTACCGACTGTGTCCTAAACAACGCTATACACGTCATGATCGATCGTGTATGGAGCGTTCAGTAATTGAAACATCTATCGCAATATATTAAATGCCTTAACCTTTTACAATTGCACGTCTGGTAACCTTTAGCAGACGGCGTTAATATCATATACCGTAACAATTCCCTGTACACCCGGGAAAAAAAAATCGATAGATTTTTTTTCAAGATCTATCTGACTTAACAATTTTTCAAAAAAAAAAATTTAACACAATTGTGACATATGGCCGACGATGTTCTGAGTAGAACCGTGTCGCGGTCATGTCAACCAACTATTTGTCATAGTCATCTAACATTAATCACATGATATATCAATTATACATATTATTATATCAACTAAATAAAATGTCCAATGTTAATAGTGAATGATAGAATTAAATGAAAGTAATGTCTGTCGTATTAGTATGTCATATAGGAATTAATTTGACTAATTAAAATTAAATTAATGAATTAAACTAAGAGATAAATTATTAAGATTCTAAAGTAACGCGACGTTATGAGAGAAGAAAAAACAAAATCAGTGAGAAGAAGTAGAAAGAAATTCGAATATAAGTTTAACTTAATTGTGTGTGTTAAGTGTTAGTGAATAATAACTATCTAATTTAACTAACTAAATAATGTATAGGTACATTAAAAAAAATTATTAATCTAATACTTGTGTGAGATTTATTTTCTCTTTTCATAATTTCTTCTTTTTATATTTCGTTCTCTTCTTTTTTTTTTTTTCTTTCATTTCATTTTTTTCTCACATTTCATTTTATTGATAATAATTCAATTAAGAAGTTAAGTTAACTAATTAATTAGTATAGGATATGATGATCCATCCGTAGTCTTGATCCTGATGAATTCTTTTAGGCAAAAATGTTCAAACGTTTACGTTGGAAAGAAATGTCATTTATCACAGCATCCAAGAATTAAGTGCACATAGGACAATAAGTTCGACTTGTCGTCAGATATTGTTCCATGATTGTTCAACGAATATTCATATATCGTGTATGGACGTTAGACGAAGTTTGAATGACAATATGTATACCTTGATTGTCTTTTAGTTCAATTCTGTGATGCATATAGTGTTTATAAAGTTTAAATTGAAGGCAAGGTTAGTTCTCTTATAGTTGATATGTTTTAGGAATGTCAATGTTGATTATTCGTCGTCAATAGGATTACGTGACAACGCATCAGCCACAATGTTTTCAGTGCCAGGAATATGTTCAATGGAGAATTCAAATGGCTGTAGGATGATTGAATATCTGGCGAGTTTCTGGCTTTTATGATTAGATCGACGCAAGGATGCTACAGCACGTTGGTCCGTCTGTATGGTGAAGGGAGCACCAAGCAGGAACTTTTCGAGTTTAGTTATTGCCCATATCACAGATAAAAGTTCCTTGTCGACTGTTGAATACTTTGTTTCTGCAGGCTTTAGCTTTCTTGAAATGTATAAGGTAGGATGTAGAATGCCATCATGGTTCTGGAGCAGGCATGCACCAATGCCGTAGTTACTAGCATCTGTTCGTAAGAAAAATCTTTTGGAAGCATCGGGAAGTCTTAAAATTGGTTCATGCGAGAACAAATTTATAATTTTGTTGAAAGTTTCATTGCATGTACCAGTCCATGTCACCTTCACCGGCATGTCTTTTTTTAACAATGAAGACAATACAGCCGTGATGGATGACAAGTTTGGTATGAATCTACTGTAATATTGAACAAGTCCTAACAAACTCCTGACCTGTTTCTTCGTCTGAGGAACTGCTATGTTTAGAATTTTGGAGACTGTACTAGGTAACGTTCGGATATATCCCGATCCAATGATATGTCCCAAAAAGGTTATCTCATTACACGCGATTTGCACCTTTGTAGGTTTAGCAGTTAGATGATAATTCCTTAGAGTGTCGAAAACATATCTAAGTCCCGAAACATGTTCCTCAAACGACGAACTAAACAAGCATATGTCGTCAATATATGTAATAACGTCTGGTCTACCTGATAAAATTTGTCGCATCAGGCGAATGAAGGTAGCTGGCGCATTAACAAGCCCAAAAGGCATCACATTCCACTGGTATAGACCTTGTGGAGTGGAAAATGCGGTGTAGTACTTAGCCTTTTCGGTCAGTGGTATCTGCCAATAACCTTTAGTTAAGTCTATCTTACTAAATAATGTTGCGTTGGATAGCCGTGGCAGTAAGTCGTCGATAAGTGGATGTGGTTCGCTGTCAACTATAGTCTTAGCATTTAATTTTCTATAATCAACACATAGTCTGATGTTATTGTCCTTCTTCCGGACAATCACTAATGGAGAAGAGAATGGCGAATTACTAGTCTCAATGATTCCCAGAGACAACATCTGTTCAAGTTCCTTAGTAGTTTTAGCAAGGAAATGTAAAGGAGCAGAATAGGGATGTACACGAATAGGTGTATCATCATTGAGAGTAATGTCATGACTGATAGCCGATGTGCGACCCGGGACGTCGGTCAATACATCTGGGTAAGATTGTAATAGATTAGAAATCTGTAGACGCTGTTGCGGTGTAACCGTTGAAGAGATGGTTACATCCCGCCAAGATTCAGTAGGTTGAACTACTGGTACCGGTAACGGTAACTGTACCTCAGGAAAAGAAGATTCTTCTTCCTGGATGACAGATAAGTTAGAATAATAACAAGTAGATACTGTGTTGTCATCTAGTTCATGAAAAATTGACTGTAAGTGTTCAGGACGTGTATGAAATTGCTTGAGCATGTTAATATGAAATATCTTTTTATGTCCCTTGATATCTAAGACGTAATCAACGTCGGAAATTTTATCAATGACTTTGTAAGGACCATTCCAAGATATCAATAATTTATTGTTATTGTGAGGAAGTAACACATAAGCCTCGTCGCCTGGGAATAATTGGCGTAATCGTCGAGACCTATTTTGTAGAGATCGAGCCTTAGCTTTTGCAGCCTCAGAAGAAGCTGTTGCCAACTGGCAAGACTCAATAATGTTCTTCCGAAGATTAATCACGTACTCGTAAGATGACTGAGTGTCCTGAGTCATCTCCGCGTCAATTAATAAGTCTTTTATTAGTCCCATAGGACCTCTTGGGGGAGCACCAAAAACTAATTCAAAGGGAGAGAAGCCAGTTTGTTCATGCGGTACCTCCCGATAAGCAAATAGAACAGCTGGGAGTGCTCTGTCCCAGTCATGAGGGGGCTTAGCAGTAACCTTATGTAGTAGTTGTTTAAGTGTACGGTTAAGTCTTTCAACCGCACCATTACTCATCGGATGATAAATACTACTTAAATTCCTATCAATGTTCCAAGTTTTCATGACTTCCTTCATGGTGTCAGATATAAACTGTGACCCATGGTCTGATAAAAGTTTTCTAGGAAACCCTATTCTAGAAAAGATGAGATGTAGTGCATCAGCTACATCTGTGGTAGTGGTGGTCTTTAATGGGATGGCTTCTGGCCATCGTGTGCACAAATCAATGCACGTAAGGACGAATCTATGTCCTCTGGCCGATGGTAGCAATGGACCAATAATATCTATTGCCATCTTGTCAAACGGTCTTACTGAGATATCGCAAGCCTGAATAGGCGCCGTGTGAAAAGCTCCACGTGCTTTCACTTCTTGGCATGTAGTACAGGAACGTACATACTGCGAGATATCTCTTGACACTCCTGGCCAAAAGAATGAAGACAGTACTCGAGATCGTGTTCGAGTATATCCCATATGTCCAGCACAATGTGAGTCATGTGCATGTTGAAGAATGTACCGTCTAAAAGTATATGGGACCATAACTTGTTGTTTCATTTGTGATTTGTCATTAAAACATCTAATCAATATGTCATTTTTAATAACAAAACAATGTTTGTTATTATTACCTGAGGATAGATTGTCAACTTTATCAACCAGCTTAAAAAATTTTTTTAAAGATTTATCCTCTTTTTGTTTGGTTGCAAATGTTTCCCTGTCAATAGGTGAATTGACTACAAATTCCTCTTGGTTGTCTGCATCCATTTTATGATCATCAACTTTCTCCATGAGTTGAGTCTGCGCTCTAGTCGTCACGGCGTTTCCAGTGCATAGGTTATGTTTCTCCCATTCTATAATCTCATCTGGAGTACAATCTTTACTGCCGTGTATACGACCAACCATCAGATCAGCTATAGGCTTTTTTAGCATACATACTTTTACGTTCCCTGTGAAAAAAGGTGTGTTAACATGAATAATAGCTGTGGGGTAAAACTCAATAGTTCCCCCAAAAGTCATGCAACGGACATATTCCCCCGTTGCACAGCTAGGATGTACCAGCGACTGTCGTACACCAATCGTTGTGGATCCTGAATCCCTCAGCACTGAGACGACGGATCCATTAACTAATCCCCTGTTAAAAATTAGTAGGCCTGTTCCATCGTTGACTGCAAGACCTACCTCTGGTGTAATATGTCCGCAGTTAAGCACTGTTTCTTTCGCCTTCTGAAAAATAAGATTGCATTGTTGGCAACTATTTGCCACATTATAATTAATAGCAAAACATGCAGCAGAAGACTGTGTTGTATTATTGTCAAGTGGGACCTGAGCTATAGGGGTAGTATTATTTGTAACTGCTGCCCCTGTATTATGGTTGTAATGAGATGATCCCGAGAATGAGATCGATTCCGAGTATAATTGTTAGAATTATCTCGTCGTCCTCTATAGTAACTATTATCTCGATGTCTCGAGCCATGATTATTACCATTCCAGTTACTATTATTATTGGGAGTATGTGATCGATTATAATGAGTGTTATGTTGACCATTGTGGTAGTTTGTTTGAGGTGAATAATTTCTATCTCGTGATCTACCTCTGTTGAACTCATTTTTATTGTTGAAATCATTATTATATCCCTTCTGAAAGTGAACATTGTGATTTCTTTGGAACCTGCTTCTGTCTACACTGTGATGTCTTTGTTTGTTATTATGATTGTAGGCCATATTAGACGCCACAGGTAGAGGTTCTCTTAATGAGGAGTTAGAAATGGTTGCATTCGGATGTGCCGAACAGTAGTTTAAAGAATTTTTTTCTAAATCGTCCCTAGTACCTGGTTTACGCTCCTGCAAATATGCAAAAAATGGCTGGCTAACCGAAGATAATACCTTATCCCGTAGTAGTAAATCAACTAATTTGTCGTATGATTTGTTGACTTCTGCCAGTTCAACCCATCTATTAAATGTATTGCGTATATTCGCAATGAATCCTGCAAAATCTTTTGGAGATTCAGGTAAAATTCCCTTAAATTTCAACCTACAGTGTTCCTCGTCCAGGTGAAACCTTCGTAAAAGCAAGGACTTAATAGCACCGTAGTTATTTGCTATTGATGGGTCAGCATTTTGAGAAGCCGTCAGTGGTTCTCCAACCAAGAATTCATTTAACTTGAGTACCCATGACTCTTCAGGCAAATGGTTTGTTTTGCAAGTCTGTTCAAAACGTGACAGGAACGATGAAAGGTCGTCTACGTTCAAGTTGAGAGTGGGTAATTTAAAGTTGTAGTAATGTTTAGTTTGGCTGGATGATGATCCATTTTGTGCGTTATTATTCTGGTTTGCATCAGCACTTTGTGCTTGTAATTTTGCTGTCTTCAATTTAATACGCGCCAATTCCATTTCTTGTTGTAAAATAATTTCCTCTCGTTTCAATTTATTCTCTTCTTCCTGTTGAGCAATCTCTCTCAGTCTATTTTCCTTGTCAATTTGCTTCATCTCACGTTCCTCTTCCTCTTTCTTTAATGCAGCCTTTTGTTCTGCTTCTTTTCTTTCATATTTTTCCAGTTCTGCCTCAGCAAACTGACGAAGTTCTTGAGATTTATAACCATATTCCCTACTAATTTTAACGAAATGGTCTATAGTAAGCATTTTGACTTTTATCTGTAAGTAATTATTGATAATTACTGATTAAAATAGTCAATAGTAGCTTCAGAGTAATTATTATACTTACTCAACTTAGGAATATTCAATATAAATAATCACAATAGTACTGAACTTAATGTCTAAGTTCAACTAATAGACAATATTTTGTAACAATATTGTATCTAAATAATACTATATCATAAATAGTTATGATATCTGTTAAATATAATGTAATTATATCACACAATTAATCTCAATATCCAATAATGTTGGGTATGATTCCTAGTAATTATATTGTTCAATGTACTAAGTCACTCTCTTAGTACCAGAAAAGTATATTAAATAATATACAATGGGTCTATTACCTCAAAGGTAGCTATAAGATTATTTTATTTTGTCAATATATATATTATATTATTATGCCCTAGGCATCTATTATAAATTGTAGTGCTACTTTCTTGGACTATCACTGCATAATTATGCAATGTCCCATATTAACCTTAAATATCAGAAAAAAATTAATTAAATTAAATTACAAGTATATTATTGCATATAATATCATATTATTAATGTAGTAGTAATATATATCATGAGGACAAACAAAACAATGATGCAACTAAAGGGTACAAACAATGTTAAGACGCAAACCAGACATTTTCACAATTAAAAATGAATTTATGAACTAAATAAAACAAGCGGAAATGTCACAAGCCAAATGAAGGGTCAAGGTCTGACCCGAGGTCAACTTAATATTCAAAGTACACAAAAAAAAAATGACTGCAAAAAATGATGACATCACAGGACTCATAACGGACGAAAATTTAACAATCATCAAATAAATGATAGTAAGAGGAGACTGGACGAAATAGTTAACAAACATGATACAAAACTAAAAAAAAATTGTTAACTGAGTACGAATAAAATACGCCGGTTATCTACAGAACGGTACAGCTAACACAAATCGTCAAACGGTGGCAGATTTGGACAGACAGTCCAATGGCAAACCTCAATGGGGCTTCCAAAAGTGCAATCTTTTAACTGCCCTAAGAAACGACCGAAATCAATTCAGGCATCGTGAGAGCCACAGAATCTTATTTCGGTTCATCCTCCCTACCTCCCACGAATTAACAACACATTAAGACAACAAAAAGTACATTAAACATAGGTAAAAACATGCCGATGTAGGCAGAGGGCATGGACTTAGTAGCACTGTTTGCAATAACAACAGTTAAACACCTAGACTTATCTTTTCCGTTGCTTAGATCAGTGCTAGAGGTCGTCAACAGCTAGGCCTGTGCCTTTGACTGTCTGCTCCTGATGGGCAGGCAACGGTAGTCCATCTTGTGCATCTTGATCAATTTGAAGCGAACTAGAGAGGCGTTGAAAAGATGTCTTCTTCACTGCGACAATGCAACAGTGACGTCATGTTGCTATTCATGATCACGTGCGTCACGTCAGCTTCGTAATGATCATGTGATCGAAACTTGATCGTAAATATTTCATTCGAAAGTCATGAAAAAAATTTTGGTTTTTGGTTGTTTTTCGTCCCCACACACCGGGCACCACTGTTACAAGGGTGGTGGTTTGCTCTGAACAATGTTCCATGTGATATGAATAAAACAATTATAAATTTCTGGCCATTGTTTTTTCATTGATATGTTAGTTTTTTTCATTCAGTGATAGTGCATCGTGCCTTCGATGGAAGATTAAGCGAATGCGGGGGTAAAAGATTCTGAACAATACTTGAACCTTGGAATACGATTGATTTGATAAGTCATTTCATTGAGTCCGTACATTTAATTCACAGTTGTACACACAAGATGATCATTTCAAATAGGAGTAGAGCATAAGTCCATATAAGTCATGCATAAATTAATCAATAACGTAGACTGCTGGTTTATGTGTCAATGTCCGTTTAAGGATACAATGCAGTATTGTCGTCCGAACATCACAGCTATATGCACGCGCAGCTAGACATGGCTACCTGCCGACAGTGAGACTGCGAGTCTGAATATTTCATATGAATTTGACGATTATTCTTCTCCTTCTGAGAATTCTAGTTAAATACTAACCTCCATAAATTTCCCTCTCATATAGAGTTCTAGGACTGACCCTGGTCCATCAAAAAATGCATATATAAATGGCTATATCATGCCATTGAATTGGAAGGTTAGAAAAACGCAGCTATTCAGCTTGGCGGTCAAGTAACAAAGGGTAGCGTTTCTTAGTTACCGACTGTGTCCTAAACAACGCTATACACGTCATGATCGATCGTGTATGGAGCGTTCAGTAATTGAAACATCTATCGCAATATATTAAATGCCTTAACCTTTTACAATTGCACGTCTGATAACCTTTAGCAGACGGCGTTAATATCATATACCGTAACAATGTCCATAGTACATTGTTACAAATTTTCAAGTTGATGATAATTACTCTATTTAACTACTGGTACTAGAAGGCAGGGTGGGGATTTACATCATCCCACCGTTCTTTTGTTTCACTAGAATTGTTTATGTTAGTCTTTTGGAGGAACGTTTTTGTCTATACAGGAGATTTTTCTTTAGTCGTGATAAGTTGTCCCAGGCCAGATATTGCACTTATCTGGATCCTGGAATCACAGCAATTGTAGTTGGTTTGGCCAAACACTTCAGTCTCCTCTGGTCTTGAACTTCTCTAATACCAGCAGGTACCAGAGACTCTTAGAAATTGGGCTGAATTTCTCTATCATCGAGTACCAGCACCAGACAAGTGCCAGCAGGAACCCCTGTCAATGCAAGTTATGGTTCTGTCTTAATATCAAACTAATTCCTCCTAATTTACATGTAAACATACATTCAATACAAAAGAACATGGTCAGCTCTCTCTGACAACCCTGCTTCTCAACTTTAGTTTGATGGAACAAATGGTACCAGTTTTCTTTTCTCTTCCCTAAGGATGCTACGCCTCTGTCATTCCTGCAGTAATCTTTTCCATGCAATAAGATAGGTGTAATGTTTCTATATGACCATCATATATATAGTCCTGTAGTTCTAAACTTCTTGGATAGTCCCTTATATGATGGATCAACATCTAGGCTATGCCTAATTCTGCCATGGAACCATTTAATTACAATCTTTTACATGGCCTTTTCTTTTTTCACACACAACCCTTTTTTAATTAAAAAGTCAATAAAATCAATCTTACCACATATCAAGGAAATATAAACAAGTAACGATGAATTAGGCAATAGAATATGGCACACTTTCATCACTGCCTCTGTTCAGACTGCTTTCGGTTGTTAGTTAGTTTTAAACAAAGCACAAGTCTGCTCATCGCTGCTTGCTCCTCTGAATATTTTGGAAAAATGGCTGCGAGCAGCCTACTTTTCCTATCATGTAAAAAGCTTTGTCCAATGTGACCAAGCATCTCTTTTTTTTAATGAATCTTTTTTTAAAAAAATATCTCAAACCACTATGCGTTACTAATACCAACTAGATTTGTATATTTAGGTTAGCCAATAATATTTCGGCTTCCTTCAAATTTCATCCAATCCCTTTCATCGTACTATCTTAGCCTTTCTTTCACCTAATTTTTCCCCCAAAAAATTATGCTATCCAATCTAAGCAGACATGACTTGACCTGACAGTATCTCCGATTCTCTATGTATTATTACCAATATTTGATTATTTAATGGACTATTTAGATAACTAACAACATAATCGTGGTCAACGAGTCTTCAGGTACACGAATATATGATTTTTATGGGGCTAAGTGGCTTGGTTCAAAATTCTATCTTTTTTTTTCCATGTTAGTTGTTTATTTTTAAACTACCTCCTGTTCAATTCTTTTTCCATGTACTCTCAAGCTAATTACGTCATTCGCAATAAGAGCTAAGCGTTTTTTACAACCGTAGTGTCCACATGTTCTAACGTTTACATCGTATTTTTGAAAACCGCCTAAGGCAAGGCTAGCAAGTTAGTTTTATTTTTAGAAACAATGTGAGACGTGATTTGCGTTGGTTATCTATCCGTCCCCCTCCCTTCCACAATATATTCTAGGCAAATACTTCATTTGAACTTGGGAAAGTGGTACGTTTGTCTCAAGGACGAATTTGAAAAATAGGGTACCCCTTTGGTTCGGCCAAAGCGTTATCAAATAATACGCTGAAGGCGTAGGCGACGACTCCGATTCTCGCCGAAAATTTGTAGTACTATCCTATCTTTGACTTTATGCACTATACTGTTATATTCTAATTTAGATATTGTATTTAGAAGTTCACCACAGATGCGCCAGACAACAGAGGGCAATACAAGAGGAATAAGATGGACTACATTTTCTACATTGGAAGATCTGGAATATGCAGATGACATTGCACTGCTAGCACATTCACATCAACACATCCAGGAAAAAACGGATAGACTTAATAAGTATAGCCAGCAAGTGGGCTTGAACATCAACCTAAATAAGACAGAGGTCATGACGCTCAATGTGAGCAACCCTGAGCCCATATCAGTAAGGAATCAGCAACTGCAACAGACAGATGCCTTCCCATACCTTGGATGCATAATTACGCCAGACGGCGGACCAAGCAAAGACATCAACAACAGCATGAACAAAGCAAGAACAGCCTTTTTTAGTCTAAACAACATCTGGAAGTCCTCTCAGTACAGCACAAGCACAAAATTAGGATTATATCAGAGTTGTGTGCTTTCTGTGCTTCTCTATGGCGCAGAGAGCAGGAGAGTTACATAGAAGGAAATGTCGAAATAGTCCTCTTTTCACACAACATGCCTAAGAAAAATTCTCCGAATCTTTTGGCCGAATACCATCACCAATCAAGATCTGCTTACTCGGAGCAAGCAAGAGTACATGCACACCATCATAGCTGGCAGACGCTAGAGCTGTGTTGGCCATGTCCTCAGAAGAGACCCCGACGCCATCACAAGAACTTCTCTGCTGTGGACTCCAGAAGGAAGGCGATGGAGGCCGACCAAAGACAACCTGGTGGAGAACTGTGGAGGCCGACCAAAGACAACCTGGCGCAGCACCGTCTAGGCCGACCAAAGACAACCTGGCGCAGCACTGTGGAGGCCGACCAAAGACAACCTGGCGCAGAACTGTGGAGGCCGAGATGCAAAGCATAAACCAGAGTTCAGGCATTGCACGAAGGATAGCAGCCGACCGAGCAAAGTGGAGGCAGTTTGTTGCTACCCTACAAGACGCCATCAGGCGTGACGGCCGGTGACTGCTTTGACAGCAGTTAAGGATCCAAGTAGAAGAAGACGCCTTTACTATAATGATAGTGCCCTCCATCAAACAATAATGACTTCAATCAAATGTCAAGCCTACTGGTTTCAGCGATCACGTCTCTTCACATCTTCTGGTCCCTGTTGTTCTCTGCTAACTGTTAACAACTCTCCTCCTTATATTACTACGCAGTACATTCTGTGTTTTCTTCAGTAGGGATAAGCAATACACATAATAGTTGTACTTAAAAAAATAACAGAAGAATGAACCGTGGTTTATGACATAATCTAAAAAAGAAGACATGCATATAAGTTATTCAAAGCTTTAACACGAGCACGTTAGTTCTGGAAATGAAAATTCCAAGCAATAAAAAATTGCATACAATAAAACATTTTAGAGAAAATAACAAAAGAAAATTCCAATGATGAAATATGTATAGCCAAGAAAATCCCACATAGCTGTAGAACATGTATTGAGAATAGACTGATCTTGAGAACTGAACATGTGTATAACAAATTTAAAAATTATTCTATACAGATTAGTAAATGAATACTACGAACGTAAAGTTCTCATAAATGTATAAAATAATACATAATTTTGCCCATCTTTTAACAACTTTTATTTCAATAACTCGTCGTTGTGAGTCTGGGGACACATTTTTATATCCATTTTAGCGTAAAATACATGGTTTCTCACAATCACATTGTTCCGCATCTGACTATATACTTTCTTTTATGTTTCATGAAGCGTGCATCAATTTTCAGGGAAAAAATTACATCTGCCAGCTGCGACCTATAGAGTGTGAAGTCATGATCAACCATAAAACTGCAAGCTGATTGATATATGTTTGTCGAGAACTAAATAAAAAACAAAAATTGTAGATTCCTGAAACAACTTTGCTTGAGTTGCCATCATGCTGTCTGCCTATTTTACAAAACGTGGGGAGATAATTATATAGATCCTCCTTAACATCGAAGAATAAAAACAAATAGTTAATTTAGCGTGTGTAGAAAGTCATCGCAGATATAACAAAATAGATAAGAGAATAGGTAGCTGCCACTAAAATACAGCGTAAAGAATATGGTTTAGAACAACCTCGTTGGTCAACTTGCTTTTTGTTTTTAAGATTGTAGGGTAATAAGCCGAATTCTACACATTATCCTGAATAAAAAGGATCCATTAGTCAATGTGATTTGACATTTTAAAGAAACATATTTTGATTACTGTTGCGTGCATATTTTGACGCACATATTACAAAAATCGATATGGCTATTTAATATGGAAAAGATATAGACATTCATTCATTTGTGTATGAAAATGCTGTCTATGGTAAAGCTAGATAATTCATGATTGATTTACACTTTTGGTTATAGGAGTAATCGTTCTTGATATTAATTCGGCGCATGGATATGGCACTCATGTCCGTACTTATTTGTTAGGGCCAGAAAATAGATTAATTTGCTTATTATGTTTATGGCCTGAATTCATATGTATTACATATTATTAGTACAAGTAGAATCAGTCCTATATTGTATATTTTGGATGGGTAGGCAGGACTATATTCTTGTTATGCCGCTCTAGCGGAAGTATGAGTTGTCTTGACAAGTCGTGATGAGTTCCGATGTACCGTTTACAATGGCGGGTACGCATTTTCTAGGGCTGGTACATTCTTAAGTAAAAATGATTTATGAAGTGGTTTTTCTTCTGTAGGAGATTGTGTCTCTACTAGAGTTTGTGTTAGAGACTCTCCTAATGTACGGTATCATGTATGATTCGGACTCCAGGTAATGCCAGACCCTATTTTTGATGATCTCATGTCGGTTAGACCTAGCTGGAATATTGTGCTTCGCAACGCTAGGGTCATGTTTGTATCGACGAAGATGACGGGCTTCCATACAGCAGTTATGTCTACGTGAAGTAACTGGATTACTGTAGAACTGTATGGAGAAACTTTAGGAAATTATTCATATGCATTTCAAATTAACTTTGGCTTATATATACCCTCCTATGAGTGAGTGAGCGACAACTCAGGAAGGCGGCCATGTTACATTCCTGTCATCATATTTTTGAATCACTGTCCAAAGAACGGGGCATGGATCTTACTATTCGGACAGTGGCAAGGAGATCTCAATTTTGATAGAAACCCCTTATCGTGGTTTCATAATATGATATAAACTATGAACATAAAGCAACTTTAGTTACTTACCGATCCGCCTTCACTGACGCGTTTAGTCAGATAGGGGATGCGGCCATAATGTATGATAACATTGGAAGCTATTGATGTACTACCCATTATTTATGAATGTGTCATGACATGGGATCTACTATGTATGCCTGCAAATTGATGTGTCAACATATACCCATGATTTACTCGTTATGTCCCAGTGTGTGCGTCTAAATAAACTGTGTAAACAAAGATTCCAGCAGTCTGCATTGGTGCCTTGTAGACACAAGTGAATGAGTGCTTAGATTGGTCAGAACACGAACAGTCCACCATTCGCGTTAATCACACTCTACACTTCCACTCCATATATACACCATCCTGCGTCGGTTGAATTGACCAAGTTTAGGGCCTGCTCCCCCTGGAGCCTTAGAGGGAAACTACTGCTTACAGCTGCCTTTGCCTTCCCTAACTCAGGACTAGGGTGAGTTACCCATTTACAGCTGGGTAGACTGCAGCATGCCTGATCTCAACAACTCGGTACACTACAATGGACATATACAGTAGTGGCACCACGAACAACATGCTACAGTGATTGATAGTGGAGCTTTACCGAAGAAAGAGAACACACCATACACCACACACTTTACAGTGACACTTTACAGTGGTGGGCCAGATTCCTGGGTCCAGCCTACGCAGTCTTGTTGTGTTGAGAATCACATTTAGCAGTTGCAAGAACATTTGTTTGACCACATCAACACCAGTAGGACAGCTATACATTCAATGTCAGCTTGACCTGTTCTGACAAGTGTAGCAATATCTGGGTCAGCACTTGTTGACATTTGGCACAGTACAGTCAGTGTTCTAAACTAGTGATTGTTTATCCTGCTGAAATAGAAGAGCAATGTTGAACATAAAGTGCAAATTTCATCGTTGGATCTTCTAATGTGCTCAAAAAAATTGAACAGTGTAACAGTTAGAAAGCAAATCTATTACTCAATAAAGTGGTAGTCTAATCTGTTAAAACTGAGCATACAGTACAATACATTACAACTGCAACACATTTCAGTATATAATGTACACATTTATGATTTATATGTATTTATGTTTATATATTATTTGTTTATATGTGTGATTGTTATGTGTTTGTGGGCCTGGATGGGAGGTGATTAGAACAGGAAATACCAAGTGATATTGGTCTTGTTTTGGCGTTCTATAGGGAGCAATTTCTTAATTGAAATTTGCATGCAACATTGTTTGCAAATATTTGTTAGCTGTGATGACTGTGTTCATATTTGTATTTGTAATATTTTTTCTGTTCTTCATTTTTGTTTGATTTGTTTGTATAATTGTAGGTCTCATCTTTCCTTTCATTTCAGTTCTTTACACCCTTATGTTTATACACTGTGGCATTATTTGTCTTGTTATCTTATTGCAGTTATCATCACAGATTCTGTGATCATTTTTTTTTCATTTCTCCTATTTAATTTAATTTGATCTCTGCAAATGTTTTCAGATTGTCTTTTCTTGTCTGTCCTTTGTAATGTCTTTAGTTGACATATGACATAGGAGGTATAGTTGAATACACTTATATTATAGTACAGATCAGTACTTTATAATTATTATTGTTATAAAACAAAGTGTACAAGACCTTTGTAAGGCTTGTCTCCCAAAGTGATTGATATAGGAAAAATTATTTTCCACAGGTACTCAAGTGATCATTGATTACATTAAGGTATGCAAGACCTTTGTAAGGCTTGTCTCCCAAAGTGATTGGTATAGGAAATATTATTTTCCACAGGTACTCAAGTGATCATTGATTACATTAAGGTATACAAGACCTTTGTAAGGCTTGTCTCCCACAGTATTTGAGATATACAGTTATTGTTTTCCACAGGTATTCAAGTTATCATTGGTTATATGATAAACAAAATAACCATACAAGTTTTTCACTAAGACTAAGTCTATGGTATAGACTTGTCTCCCATTAAAGTGAAATAAGGTAATTTATTTACTTTTTCAGGTTTCTGATTTAAGAAGACAAGATGTCTACATTAGATTACTTTATTGCACAAGGAAAATCTCTTGATAAGACTGGAAAAGAGTTAGAAGAATGGGCAACTGCTCAATTTGCTATTGCATTAAAATCAGAAGAGAAAAAACAAAAAGATGAGAATAAATGGAAAGCAGAAGTTGAACAAAAGAAGATAGATGCTGAGAATTTCAGATTGCAGATGCAAGCTGAGGAGAGAAAAGCTGCTGCTGAGGAGAGAAAAGCTGCTGCTGAGGAGAGAAAACTTCAAATAGAAGAAAAAAAATTAGAAGCTGCTGCTGAAGAGAGAAAAGCTGCTGCTGCTGCTGAAGAGAGAAAAGCTGCTGCTGCTGCTGAAGAGAGAAAAGCTCTGGCTGAAGAAAAAAGATTAGAAAAAGAAGCTGATACTGCTGCTGAACTAAAGAAATTGCAGATGCAAGTGGAGGAAAGGAGATTTGATGCAGAACAGAAGAAATTAGAAGCTGCTGCTGCAGCTGAACAGAAAAAATTAGAAGTTGCGGCAGAACAGAAGAAATTAGAAGCTGCTGCAGAACAGAAAAAATTAGAAGCGACTGCAGAACAGAAAAGATTAGATAGAGAAGCTGAAGAGAGAAAAGCAATAAGAGAACATGAATTTGAGTTAGAGAAATTAAAATTGATAAGTATGAGTAATGTTAATCAGGCATCTAGTGGTAATGGTAAATTCTTTGTGTACAAGGTCAAGGTACCAGCGTTCAACCCTACCAGTGATGACATAACATTTTGGCTTTCTAGATTTGAACGTGCTTGTCGAGCTCATAATGTTGACAAATCACAGTATGTGAATCAGTTGTCTGAAAATCTAAAAGGGGAATCTCTGAGTAAGTTATATTTCGTTGAAGAGGCCGACAAGGATAATTATGATGCTATTAGGGCAGCTTTGATAAAGAGATATCAGCTGTCAGAGGCAGGTTATCGTCTTTTGTTTAAAACAATGAGACCTGAGGTAGGTGTAGAATTCTCAGAATTCATCTCAAAAGCACGAATTACACTTTCACGATGGATTGAATTATCCAAAATAGAGAAAACATTTGATGGTCTTACGGATTTATTGCTAAGAGACAAGGTCATGTCTTCGGTAAATAAAGCATTCCTAGAGTTCTTACATGAGCGTAAACCTAGTACATTAAAGCAAATGGAAGAATATTGTGACCAGTATGCCACGGCACACCCTGACATGATTCTTAGTAACTCTAACATTAAAGAGAGTATGCCAGTTGCTTCGGCAACAGAATATAATCAGAATTACTCACACAAATTCCAAGGAGCTAAAAATAAATTTGATAAAAAGGTTAATTGGAATAAGTATCAAAACCAAGATAACCACTCAAATCAGGGTTCTTCTCGAAGAACTGGAATCGGGCTGATAGTCCTCGACACGCGAGGGGTACCCATAATTTTAGACATTCTCGAAAAGGGAGTAGCTATAGGAACTACCCAAGTGCTTCATGGAGACAAAAGAACCAATATTACAGGGATACTCAGTATAATGAGCGTGATGATTATGATCATGAATATTATGATTCAAACCCAAATAGGGGTTATAACAGAGGAAATAATAATTATAGAGACAATTATAACCGAGGTAGATCACAACACAAAAGACATGGTAAATCTTATTACCAGGCTAACTCTGCACAACAGGAGTTCCACGACGCCGGTAATCAGAATAATGATAAAAAAGACTCCAATAGTGTAGCAAATTCCGCTTTCGATTTTGCTAGAGCATCTCAGTGTTCGCAATGCAAAACATTATTCGATCCAACCACAGTTTCTACTTTAAGCTGCGGTCACCCGCTTCCCGCTCTCCCTGCGTCAATCGCGCATAATGGAAGGGGTGCTCTTGTTTTCAATAGAGGCTTAATAGATGGTACTCCGGTATCAATTCTTTTCGATTCGGGGTGCACTACCATCGGAGTGAGGCAATCACTCGTAAATCCTTCTCGAGCTACAGGCAATGTAGTCAAATGTGTAACATTTGGTGGCACATTGGAAAAGTACTCCACTGCCATTATCAATATTGCTACGCCTTTCTTTACAGGAGAGGTGCAAGCATGTCTCTTGCCGAATCCGATCGCTGATCTTATCATCGGTCGCATTCATGGAGTGAAAGAATGCACTCCACAGCAAATTTCTAATTGGGAAAATGTTAATATGCAATCTGCTAATGCAGTAATCACTAGGGCTCAAGCTCTTAATATGCCGCAATCTTCACATTCTGAAGATAATGATGCGCAGATCCAAGATGATCCTACTCTAAAGAAATTCTTTACTCTGGCAACAAAAGGTGATCCGAATAAGGATACAAATCGTAAATCTTGGATTACGATGAAGAATGGCGTACTTGTACGTATGGTACAAGACTCCGCTAAGTCCATTCATTCTCAAATCCTTGTGCCTAAAAATATGAGAGTTAAAATCTTACAGCACGCTCATGATTCGCAGTGTGCTGGACATATGGGTTTTTTTTCCCTACTAAAGCTAGAGTTCTTCAATCTTTCTTTTGGCCTGCTGTGAATAAGGACATACGAATCTATTGTCGATCTTGAAAAGTATGTCAAGAGATT